>CM043699.1:104669535-105869535 GCA_023935145.1 Bretschneidera sinensis
CAAGGTTCTTGCTTCCATACAAGCAACGGGTCGCGGTGTCACATAAAATCTGTTTTCTAGACGATTTCTGGGTAAGTATTCCAATATTGTTTGTCGGGTCTCAAAGCATGTCGATGAGGTTCGCATCATTACCCTTATGGCATAATATTGGAACTGAGTTGAACTGATTTAGCCATTATATTTTGAAATTGACACTTCATGCTTAAGCCCACTTTAATTTTGCTTGGCAATATAATTATAGCATATGATTGATGTATGGAAACGCTTCAAGTCTGAGCACTTACCAGATTTGGTTGTATCTGATATCTTTTCATTTCCTCAAATAATGAAAATGCTAACTTCAATTTTTTACTTTCCACACAAACCTATAAATCAAAGAGCATGCATGATATGTCAACATCTCAAGCTGATTAGTTCAGATAGTGCAACAGTGAATCTAAAAAAAAGGAATGCTGAGAACAGTTATCCAAATTATCGAAGAAAGCTTAATACCTTGATGGTTGTTGTATAAGCAACAACATCGGGTTTAGTTCCAGCCATACGCATAGTTTTCAATATCTGCACTGAAAGGAAAATGGCTATCAGAGGCTCATGAAGATTTTGTCAATGAAATATGAAGGGTAAAAAGTAGTGCCAAAAAAGCAAATAAAAGTACATGGGCCCACTTAGATTCCAAGTGTACTAATGCTGCATATCAATTACAAGGAAAATTGTAGTTTGAGAACTGTAAGTTAACTAATTTTTTTTTTTCATAAGTTCCCAAGTCAATGAACTTGAAGCAGATAGAAATGATTTCAGAAAACTAGTTCACGCCTCAATTTCTCCCATCTGTGTTGGTTTTCTTCTGCTCTTGCTTAAAAAAGACTGGAAAATTACCACGTTCACAAGCTGAACCGTGTTTCAACTAAAGACTTCAATTTCATGGGTCCTGCTCTTTTATGAGGCTTGAACTGTAAAATCAGATTGTATTTGAGAGATGGATATAAAAATGGGGGATAAAAGGCAAGAGGTGGATGAATATTTCAAAAAATTTCCCAGACTAGTGATGTGTCTATTGATACAGATATGCTCCTAGATGATAATTTAAATTAGAAGAATGAACCACAATATGTCATTATAAACTTGCATGTGAATCCTAATCGGACCAGCAGTAAAGAGCAAAACATGGAAAAGCAAAGATCAACCAAATTCAGATACAACTACCTTTTTTCTGGTAAGTAAAATATCTTACCTGTATGGCACCCTCTGCATTGCCTGAACCACCACATATATCAATCAAAATTGACCAGCTTATATGATTCGGGGAAAGACCCACAGTCTTCATCTCATCCATCAAAGCTTTTGCTCGATAGTAATCAGTACCACAGGCCTTCAGTAAAATATTATATGTCGTAGCTGTGGGTGTAAAGGAAAAGCTCTTTGAAAAGCCTAAATAATATGAATTAGACGTACAATCAAGCTTAGAAGTAACACCACTTTTGTTAGTTTGCTTTGAACTTAAAATGTTGTTTTTACTACTGTAATTTTCACAAAAGGTGTCATGGACGGTACTTCCTTTCCAAGACTGGAAAAGACGAAAAGCCCTGTCATACTGGCAAGCTTCAACACAGGCATGTAATAGGATGTTGCAACATTGTGAATTAGGTTCACATCCAGCCTGAAGCATCTCTTCAAATAGTTGAGTTGCCTGCTCTACAAGACCTGCATTGGCACAGGCACTGATCAATGATGACCACGTAATAGTATTAGGTGTAACATTAGCTGACTGCATATCCTCTTTAATTTTTAGTGCCATTTGCCACAATCTTGCATCTGCAAAGACCTGAAAAATTTGATGCATCGGTTATGGTGATAACAAAATATAAAAATATCACCAAATGGTTCTCCAGTTCCACCCGCAAAAAGAGAATGGAGGAGACGGTGGGCATGATCATAGAATAGCAATCAAATTATGAGCAGATGAAGTGACGTAAGATACTATACCTTTATAATTGTGCAATATGTAAAAATGTCCAACTTCAACCCCCCTGCTGATTCCAATTGCTTTGCTTCTCTATAGATATCTTGGGCCAGATCAACCTTTCCAGCAAGGCAAGATGCCTTCAAAAGAATATTATATGATGCCATATCTGCCGTGATGCCAAGATTCTGGAATATGAAAGATTTTGGTTTTAATATATTTATGGCTGATGTGAATGTACCAAAAAAGATCATTTACACTTATTTTAGTATTCAAATACAAAAGGAAATAAAAGGAAAATATGTGAAAAAATTTGTTCAGTGCCACTGAAGAAAAATTTATACATCTTCACTTTGCTTTATTGGTTCAAAAAAATTTTCAACCGGAAACAATTAGTGCTATAAGCTTGATGCTTAATCATCTGTTATTAAAAAAATAAAATAAAAATTCGATACCTAATCATCAAGCAAACAATAAGAAGAAACTTTCAAAGAAGGTAAATGAAACAGAAGTACAGCAATTTAAACATCAATAGAATCCATTAGAATTTACAAGTTTGCTTATATTTTATCAAACAAATGGCAAGGGGAACTTTTGAATCAACAGCTTCACAATGATTAAACAGCATGAGCACCATGAAACACAATTAAGAATAGCCACTAAAAGTTGCAAAGAATGCTTGTCACTTTAGGGAAATATGAAAAACCAAAAAAAAATTCTATAGAACTAGAAGTCACATATAATAAAGAGAAAACTTTGCAACAGAGCAAGAGAGAGAGAGAGAGAGAGGATTACTTGCATAGTCTTGAATACACATAATGTATATCCCAAATCATGGGCATTCACATTCATCAGACTGTTGAAAACATAAATATTCGGTGTAACGTTCTGTTTCAGTAAATCCTGCAGCAAAATTTATGAGTGAAGAAAAGTTCAAATCTCAATGAAAGCAATTGCAATTGTCCTACACCTATAATTGCAACTATGCCATCATTTTTCTTTAATGCTCTTAAACCGTCCAATGTGTGCTTACATTAAAATAACCAAGTGGCTGCCATAAAAGCACCCAATCATGAAAAAGAGAATCAATGCAGTTCCAATTTTACAAACTAACCCTACAAATTTAAGATTTTTCCATGAATGACCCAAGTTTCAACAGCATGGAGAATTTAAAGGCAACATACATACAAATTTCCAAAAGGTAGTCAGGGCAAGTACCTCATATATGTACCTAGATTTCATGAAGTCACCACAGAAGCCGCAAACGTCTATTATTGTGCGGTATATATACATATTAGGGCCATCCAAGTATTGTTCGGATGCTTCATAAACTGTCATAGCAGAGACCAAGTCTCCCTTCTTTCCGAATTCATGTATGATTCTACAGAATAATATATGTACATGTGGCAGAAGACATGCATACCTGCAGTACATAATGGTTAAAAACATTAGCATATTCACATTTCAATGAGTCTCTTGATGATTGATGCAATATTCAAGAAGCTGGGTGCAACTTGCAACAATGAAGATTAGGAATAACATCTTAGCAGAGCACGGGGTAAACATAAAGCTCGTCTGCCAAACATTTCCCAATAAAGCACACCGAATAAAACCAACGCAAAATAAAAAAACCTGAAAGAACATTTGTAAGAAAGAAATGAGTCATTACCTTATGGCCATCTTTGGGTTACAATTAGCAACACAAATATTTACGATGTCATACGGGTCCACTAGTTCTTTGATTCTGAATTGAAAACCTGAACCAAGAATTCATCTGTTACCCAGTGCAAAGAATCTTGATCATGAGAGACTAACCACGTTCCCAAACCGTCAAAGCATGAGAAACTTCATATAAGAATACATATACTCTGCCCAACAGAAGTCATTTTTGAAGGTTTTAAATTACGTTGAACCATAAAAGTCAATAAAAAGAGAAAATTCTTAATTAAATATATAGATACATTGTCAATGCAGCTATTAAGAACTGCAAAATGGTTTAATTGCATAGACAGCAAATCATCTTTCAATGACAAATACCTGCAAGAGTCTCCATTAAACCGATAATTTCCTCCACCTCACCACAATCAACCATCCGACGAAACTCTCTTCTCATTAACTTCATAGCAGAACCATCAAACAGCTTCAACGGAGCAACCCCCAGCTTCTCAACTTTCCTCATAACCTCGACAACACTATTAAGCTTCCCTTCGCGGAGATTACGCGAAACCCCTTTTGCTACGACCTTGACATTCAACATTGCGACAAAACGCGAAGCATTAACGCTTGAAAGGACCAGAGTCTCTATGATCAAAGCGAATTCTTCAAGGCGGCCATCTTCGGCGAGCTTGGAGGCGAGGTCGGCGTAGTTCTCCCATGAGACGGAGGGGAGGAGATGCGAGCGAGAATCGACAGTGATGATTGGAGAAGAGGATGATGATGATATTAGTGGTTTGGAGGGAGAGAGCTTAGTAAGTGAGGGATTGGGTTTGAGCTTGGGATTAGGTTTGGGTTTGGCGGTATGGTGGAGGTGAGAAGTGACAATGGAGGAGGAGGAGCCAAGAATGATGACAAGGTCTTTCATTCCTGGCCAACCGTTGTACTCTGAAGAAAAGGAGGGAGTGGTTTTTGTTGTTGTTGATGTTATCGTGGTTGTGGTGGGTGGGGGTTTTATGGGGTTTTCCCACTTTCAGTTACTGCGAGTGGATCGAATTTGAAAGGTAGGTGTTATGTCTGGGGTGTTTTTGCTTTTGGAGGTTTGAAGGGACTGGTAAGTTTAAGACCTTAGCGACTCGTAACTCGAGCTATTAGAATTCTGAATAACTTGAGACATAAACGGTCCGTCATCTGAAGTCTAAACAATTTAAAGATCCGAATTCGAAACTAGAATTGATCCAATTTTTTAAAATAAATAAAAAACTAATTACATATATAATTTTACATTACATAAATAATAATAATTAAAAAATAAATGTACAATTTTTTAAATAAATTTAAGATAATTAGTGTAAAATAAAATTAAACCTAATTACCTCATGTCATCAAGGAAAAAATTATTAATAATATATTAATTAGAGTTATTTTGTTATTAAATTTAGTAGTTTAATAAACCATAAGTTTTATTTACTATAAATTATTTGAAAAATGGTAAATATGTTCAATATTATTAGTATTATTTTTAAAGCACTGTATGTATAATAAAACACATGCCCTTACTTTGTTTTTTTATATAATTTTTATAAATAATTTAAATTCTTATTAATAAGTGTTTAGTTTGGTCAAAGATCCTCTAAAAAAACATTTTAGATTATATAGTTTACAAAAAGCTATGACTTGGTTGGATATATGTGTTATTAATCCGCAAAAGGGTTATGATTCTCTTTAATTTGGAGTCCTTTTCATTTCGATCAGTCAAAGGTGAAAGAACCAAAATAATAAAAAAGAATTCAAATTTATCTTAAACAAATCGAATGATATTTAAATAATTTAATAAAGTTTTTGATTTAATTTTTTAACTTTTAGATATTTTTTTATAATATAAAGTCAATCAATGATTGAAAAAATACGTCATCAAAACCGTTGAAAAGATATTGACGAGATGTATAATAAAGCATCGAGTTTCACCACCTAACTACACTGACCACTCTCACATGTCACTTGTGTGGCTTGAGGGTTTTCGAATTAGATTTGCACCTTTTCTAATATGTATAACTAGAAAAAGATCATATCAACGAGTTAGATGTGGGAAGAAAAAGAAAACCATGGAAGAGCTAGAGCCATCACGAGAAGTGGTCAGATGCTGTCACACGTGCCCCCACGTCGATGGGCCACACATGAGTGATGCTTGGTCAATGTTCCACATGTTCTTTTTAATTTCAAAAAATGTGATTTTTCAAAACAAAAACTACTTTGTTGACATGGTAGAGAGGTACTTTGATTAAAAAAATGATGGTTCAATTATAGCACTTGAAATAAAATTTAAATGAGTGGGACACTTTCTTAACATTAAGTGAATCAAATGGAGACTAACATGATAATGGTTTAAGCTATGGCAAGGAAGAAGTGTAAACTTTTTTGTGTGCAAATAAGTGGATTGATGGTTGGAAATCTACGAATTCCCACCATATCAATGCCAAACCCACCAAAATCACGAATTTAAGTAGCTTCATTAGCTTTGATCCTTAAATTAGGGCACCTAGATATCAAAGTATAAAAGTATTGTCTAATAATATTATTAATAAATAAATTTTTTAACTTTATTAAAAAATATTATATACAAGTTGTTTTCTTACATTAATTAGTGTCACAAGAACACAATATATGACTTTATATATTAATTATTTTAATTATATTTAATTTTTATATACTTTTCTTCATATTAATAACAATGCATCGAATAAATATAGTTTGATCATATATAGATCTTTTTATCCTTAATCCATAGGTTTGGTTTTTATTTTATTTCATTCAAATGATAGGTTCTTTGGCTTTTTATGATACAAGAAATTGTTTTGGTGTGATACATGAAGTCTTTTTGTTTATTGATAGTGCAAAACCAAAAGCGCTATATAAATTTTGGTTATTTTATGTATGTTTTTTTTATAAGAATTTTTTGTATTTTTATTTGATCCGTTCATTTATTTTTATGTTCTCAATCAATTTGAGTTTCAATATTTTAAATTTTTTGCTAGTGTAATGTTTTGATTGCATCGTGAAATTAATCTCTTTAAAGTTTTGATTAAGACTTTATCTATACATTCTAATTATTTTTATTTTGTTTGCTGACTTAACAGTATATTAATCGACTTTCAAGTGCGACTAAGCATCTTTTACACATTTGTATCAACTATTAACCATATATTTTATTTTAATAAGAAATCATGATTAATTTTGAATATTAGATAATAATTTGATAAATTTTGGGAAGATGAAGTTTTACTGTTATCTAATTAAATTTATATTTTTCTTGATAATAAATATATCTTTCAAATCTAATAATTTACCGCTATATTAATTTTTTAATTAACAAAAATTGATTAAAAAAATTATTATAAGACATCATTGAGGGAGAGAAAATCCAAATGGTAGAGATGAGTCAAACCCATACAATAAATTATTGAAAATTGAAATAAAAAATAATAATGTTTTTATCGAACATCTAAATCACTATAAAGAAAATGAATAAATCTAAATAATGAAGAATATTCGTTATATTATCTTAAAATAAGTTAAATAATTTCATTGTTATTAATGAAAGTGTACTTGTGAGAACATCAATGCATGTGACTGCCACTACTGTTAATATAAAATATTTTCAAATTTTAACCATTGAATTACTATTAACAAGGTGAAATTATCCAATAAACAATAAACAAATAAATACCTAAATTAAAAAATAAACTTACTAACAATTTTCACAACACAACTCGTTCCAAACGGGGCATTTTCGAACCGGATAAAACCGGTAGACCCATTAAACCCACAGAATCCGCCACGTTAACAACCAAAAGGGGGTACATTGGTCAATTCAGCTACGAAACGCACTTTCTCGATCCTCGTCCCCTCCGCTCCGGACGGTTCTCTTTCCGGAACAGGCCAATCCAGTTGTCAATTCATTCCTTCAATATAATCAATCAAAGCCCAAAACCAAAGCCACGATAATCATCAAAATCAAATTCACAAAGCAAGAGCGAAACAGAAATTATTTATTAAATAAAAGGCTGTATTATGGCGAAGTAATTCGTTGGTGTTAATAATTTTTGATGGTGATCAGAGATGCCGCCAAAGCAGCCCTCAAAAGCAGAGTTAGCGAAGAAGCAGAAGATCGTAGAAGACAAGACCTTCGGTCTTAAGAACAAGAGCAAGAGCAAAAATGTCCAAAAATACGTTCAAACCCTCAAGCAATCTGTACAGCCCAAACCCGACCCGTCTAAGGTGGCAGTCAAGGTCCGATTCTCCTCCACTGATTTTGTTTCTGCTTTTATTTATATATTTTGTTACTTTTATTTAGTTATTTGTTTAGTTTTATTATATGTATTCATCTGTTTTCATGCTTCAATTGCATATATAGTGTGTTTGGTGTTCTTTGTTTTCGTTAAAATTGGAATTTCGAATGAACACTGCTGAGTTTTTTTTTAAAAAAAAAAAAAAAATTAATCGGCGTTCGCTTTACTGACATCGTGAGATTCAGACTGATTAATCTCTTGATTATATTGTTAAGCGATTTAGGGGCGGAAGCATAGAAGTGAGAACGAATCGGGATAATAATTTTTTTTTCTTTAATTAACTGGAGAAAGCACTGGTCAATTTCTGATTTAGAGATAACTAACTCGGAAATTATGGAATAAAAGCCATTGAAATTTGTTTTCATTTTCTTGTTAGTTTTTTTTTTTTCATCAGAGACCAAACCCAAGGCTATTTTGGAGTGATTACCGAAGATGACGGATGTTGTGAAATTATGACTTTTCATTGCTTTAACAAAAAAATGTTAAGTGAACTGAGCCTAATGAAAACTATGCCACTGTACCCTATGTTGGTATTATGCGACTGACATTTCAGGTTTAGAATTGGAATTGTATTGAGAAGGCTTCCTATTTGTTCAATTCCAATTTTAAATGCCCATTTTCATGCTGCAGAAACAGTTGTAGTAGAGTTGAGACTTTCACATTTTGCCCAAACAGAAAGGAGATATTATTATCTCTTTATATTAATCTCATCTTCAAGGCTTATTTATTTATGGTAGAGTGTTGAGAGTATCAGGGTTTAAGGGTATTGATGTAATTTCATAATATTAAGTTCTTTATATATATATATAAACATGTTTGGGACTCTGGTGGTATTCTTAGGTAAACCAAAGGAAAAAAAAATATATAGCTAGGTTTAGATTCTACTTTTAGTTTCTATTATGTTTTTCCAACGAATTTCTTGGCGCTTGTTTTCCCTCTTCTCTAGCAACTTGTGGTGATGCTTGCTACGTGAAGAAAAGAAAGTTTTTGGTTTTTGTTTATGTGTTGACCTACCCGGATCCAAGTCAGATTTCCCCCTCGACATAATCCAACCCGTTTTGTGGATTCAGCCCATATGAAGCAGCTTGTTTCAGTCTGTTTTGTTGTCTTGTTGATGGCTAAGTGGAGAGTCTTGTTTGTCCGATGTCCCCGACCTTGTTCATGGATCGTGTTGATCCATTATCGTTAGGTGGTACCGACATGGTGACCTAACTATTGTCTTGGGCCTAGTTGCCCCGAATTGTTATGAGTTTCGCTGTTATTTGAGTTTGAATTTATTTGTAGCATATTGGATGGGTATCGTGGAACAAGTTGGAGTATGCTCCAACTTGAGGGGAGTGTTAGAGTGTTGAGAGTATTAGGGTTTAAAGGTATTGATGTAATTTCATAATATTAAGTTCTCTGTATGACTACTAACCTTAGGGTTAGTAACTAATTTACTGCTTACTATCTCTCTCTATTTCCTTTCTTTCTTGAAAACGTAAACAATTTAATTAACAGAAAAAAAAGGAGGAAGAGAAGGCCAAGGAGAAGGAGCTGAATGATTTGTTCAAAATTGATGTTAGTCAACGCAAAGTGCCTGTTGGTAATCATCTATTTTTTTTTTTTTTTTTTTTTTGCGGAATCATTAATGTTTGAACCTTTTATAACGTGCATATGGTCTTTGTATGTAATCTATTACTGACTGGGTATATTATCAGGTGTTGACCCCAAGTCTATAGTTTGCGAGTTTTATAAAGTGGGACAGTGTGCCAAAGGGTTTAAATGCAAGTTCTCGCATGACTTGAATGTTCAGAGGAAAGGAGAAAAAATTGATCTCTATGGTGATAAGCGTGATGGAGGTTATTGCACATTTGCACGTAAGTTTGATATTTATCATGTGCAGTTATTTGTGTTGATCTGTTTGTTCTTGTTCTGATTTTCATGTGTTGCTTGTTTCTTTCCTTAAGAAACAATGGAGGATTGGGATCAAGAAACATTGGAGAAGGTCGTTGAGTCAAAGAACAAGGAGTATAAACAAAACAAACCTACTGAAATCATAAGTATTTTAATATGTTATTTCTGTAGAATTTGCATTCATTATTCAACTTCGTCTTTGTTTGTTGAACTTAGATGTTGGGTTTCTATGATAAACATCTTAAATGTGAATTTTGCATGCAACTTGAAGTCTGTTAATTAGGGCCTATAGGGTATAGTATTGAGAATTTTGAAGCTCAGATATGAAATGAAACTATAAGAAACTCTTCACTAAAAGGACTGCAAAAAATTTGTGAGAAATTACCATGATTATAGAATAGAAGGTTCAGAATATGTCAGACAGAGAGAGATGTCGTGCACCTTGCACTCATACGCAAGAAATTGGGGACTAGCTCATGGAGGAAATAAAAGAAAGAATGTGAGTTTGGTATTGGGAAAGGAGAGAGTTCTGCAAGGGTTGTTTACTATAAGTTTGGTATGTACCTGCAAAAATAAAAATGAATCTCAGTTAAGAAGTGGCCTCATCAATTACGATTTAACTGACCTTGGCCTTCATTAGAGTAGAAATAACAAGATATGATTTGTTTACATGATCCAAATGGTTAATGGTGTCGCCTTGGGATTTATCGATCTGAATTACTGAGTATGATAATTTCGTTAAGACTAAATTACATTGTTGCATTCTTTTGGATATTTGTGCAGGTTTGTAAATACTTTCTGGAATCTGTGGAGAAGAAACAGTATGGTTGGTTCTGGGTCTGCCTAAATGGTGGCAAAGACTATCATTACAGACATGCTCTTCCTCCAGGATATGTCCTAAAATCCCAGATGAAGGCGCTGATAGAGGAAGAGGCTGAAAAGATACCCATTGAGGAGGAGATTGAAAATCAGGTGACAGACTGTCCATTCTTCCTGTTGTATTATATTAATTATTACTATTTCAATTGGGTTGTCTAACTAGATATATACTTTTGGCTTAGCGTGCCAAATTAAAAACTTCAACGCCCATGACTCCTGAGTTGTTCATGCAATGGAAGAAGAAAAAATGGCAGAAAGAGATGCTGGCTTGGCTGAGCAACTAGCAGAGAGGGCTAAGAATGACCGAATTGATCCTCTCTCTCCCCCCAACCCGCACCTTCCTCTGTGTTTAGGACTCTCTGCATGTGAATTTGCACATGCACATGTATGCTAGACTCCTAGATGTTATTTGCTTAGACTGAAATTTTCCCTTTTAATTTCAGTGGCCGTGAGCTATTTATGTCAGACTCCAGTTTGTTTGTGGATGATGCTGAGGCATATGAAAAGTACCAAAGAGAGGAAGAATCTGATGTTACTAAGGATGAGGTAAGTCTCTTGGTTCTTATCTTATGTTTTTATTAGAGCTTATGGAGATTTTTATCTCCTCTGATGGGTGAAAAGGTGCTATTTGCTTATGCTCTTCTGGATAATGGGATCTATGAAGATGGATCAGATATACCTGTTAGGTGCTTGATATAATGCATATTAACCACAAATAAGATTGATGGCGACTGGTGATAGAGGTAAAATTAAATAGAACTCAATACTACACAAATGGAGTTGCATGTGATGTGCCCAACTTTATTTCTAATTTGTTTAACAATTTTGGCATCTGTACTTGCCGCATTGTCCAATGCTATCCACATGTCTCATTGCTTATGCAGCATGGACACAGTTAAAAGGAAGTGGCTGTAAAATGATACACATTACGTGTAGAGACGTGTGATCTATTAAAGTTTTACTTAAGGAGGTATGAGAGTTCTCAGTTTTAAGAAAATGAAAGCAGAAACACTTGTTGTCTCCGCCTTAACTGCTGCCACTCCTTCAGTCACCATAACCATGCCACAGTTGCCACCACCATCACACCACCCAGCACCAAGCCATTACGGACACCTTCACTTTGTATTGTACCATGCTGCCATTATCATCACGGCATCCTAATCTGATCTTTGCCACACCCCCATGAAATTTCCATTGTCACCTCTGCCACAACCGCGCCATCACCACCACCACCAATACCATTATTGCACATTATATGTAGCATGCTTTCAAAATGTAAAATACTGGATATATACCCATTAAGAAAAAACATTTCTCATTTTCTTTTGTTTAAGAAGCAGAAGACTGACAATGTTTCCAAATACTATCTTAGATTTTTCAGTTTTTGAAGAATTTTAACCTGTCAGAACGAAAAATCGACTTATTGATCCAGGACCACTTATAGCAATATGGAAGATGTAATTAGGTTTTCCTAAATGTAATTGCTAGTTCATTGCTGGCTTTGTGGCTGGAATTCTGAGGATGTCCATATCATGGAAAATTCTATGTTTTCTGGGTTGGTTCTAGGATATATTTTACATGATTATAATAGACCAATTCTTATAATAATCTCAGTCGTTTGCGGTTTGTATTCTTGTTAATACATAAATTTGATATGGAGCTTGACCTATTCAGGAATTTCTGGATCTAAAGCAATGAAAAATTCTGTGGTTTTGTTTTTTTCTTATCTTTGTGATCTATGGCAAGCAGGTGGGCAAGCTCTGTATTGAGTTGTGTCGTATGCTTCTAATAGAACTATTTCTTTCTGGAAAACCTGGTGTCTTATTCTTTAGTGCTGTATGTAGCTTTGGAAGCTTAAAATATGTATCGACACATTGCATTTGGGATTTTAGTGATTGAATGATGATGTGTAAAAACACATACTCATATTTGCTTTCTGTTTTTTGTTCTCTCCTGCATGTGTTTGGACCATTTCTTGTTTTTTTTTTCAGCTGCAGTCAAAGGACAATTCTGCTGTAGCTGATGGACCAAGTACCTCAGAAACAGCTACCGACGATGCTGAAGTTCCTCCTGATGATGATGAACTGGACATGTACGAATTAAATGAACTGGAAGCAAGTTTAGCAAAGACTTCAATCCAAATCCAGGAGCCTAATGCTTAACTTTTGGAGGTGCAGCGACTTCAGTTCACATGCATTTTAAAAGTGTGGACTCAATAATTCTGTTGCTACTGTGGTCCTCACCATTGATTCTCTCTGAGTCTGCTGCAACAATGGTCATCACCTGTAATTACTTCACTAGCGGTGGTTACAAAGATGATCTTGAATTTATGCTACCTGTGATGATTCAGTTTAGATTAGTTAGAAGCTATAAGCTCCACATTATCTTTGCATTGGCAGTGTATGAAATCTTCTATCTAAAATTTGGTTTTTGTTTAGCTATAGTTATCCTGCACACCAACAGGTGTTTTGAGTTTATTGTGCATTCTGAGGTTGTATCCAAGTTTTGAAGTATATAGGAATTAGGGTTGCATCTTGCAAACATAAAAAATTGTAGATAAAAAAAACGCGGAGGTTGTTAGGTAAACTAAAAAGTGTAAAGGTAGGCTGGTGTAATAGGGTGTCAGTACAAAATTTTAGGTGCAATAGTATTGTTAATGAACTAAATGTGTTTGTATGGTCGGTAAGTCGCATTGAATTGCATAGTAACACTAAAAAATCTCTATAAATGCCCCACTTAGGTTTTATTTCAACAGTTTTATTTCAAAGATCAAAATTCAGTAAACATTTCATATACTCAGGAGAGAAAGCAATATAGAGAGAGAAAAGAGTTGTTCAGAAATATAAATTTTTGCAATTTTTCATTTATAGTGAAGTATTTTTCTAATGTTTTTGTAGAGTAAGTCTCATAAGTCGAACCATGTAAACACTTATCTCATTTCTTTTATGCTTTCATTACTCATTGGTACTCATATACCAATTGCTTCCATTTTCACTTTAATTCTTCAATTTTTAAAAAACACATTCTTCATTCCTCACCTAGAATTTTTAATTCCATAATATTTTCCCTCCATTCAATTTGAGAATTATTTTGTGGATCTATCAGGTTGGCTCACTGTCGACTCCATAGTCCAGATTTATAAATAATTATCCTTTTGTGCTTATATTTTTGGCGCTATATTGGGGAAGGTGAATTGTTTTTGAAGAAAAAAAAAGGCAAAAACTAGCACACCCAAACGATGATTTTGACCCACCAAATGCAGATTCCACTTAGTCACATATGGAGGCACGTATGTATTCCATGGAAGAGGAAACCGCAACACTCAAATAACTATTACTTAATATACAATCTACGATAAGCGAGCTAGGGACAAATCCCCAAAGTGCCAAACAAAAAGAAACCATCATTGTTGAGGTCAGAAGTTCTAATCTGAAGACTCAGCCTCCCATAGTTCCACCCCAAATAGTGGATCTGGAGGTTGAACATCATGATTATGGAACAAAAAGCTCTGTAAAAAGAGAACAAGCACTAAAGAAGATGCTTGAAGAAACCGAGGTTTTAGTTGTGAAAAGGCCCATGACAGAGCATCAACAAAAGTAAAATCACGACTTACTTGGAGTTCAAGGAGTTTCTATCCTTGCAGCCGATTATGAATGAAGGTCTAGTTCTTCCCATACCCCAGCACCCGTTTTTGTCACTCGAGAAAATATGGAGCATATTCTAAAAAACTCCACAAGGCAATCCGCCTTTATATCGGATAATTTCAATTTCATACTACCTTATCCTAGATCGGTAATGGAAAAGGCAAATCCTCAAGGCTATGAGATGCCAAGCTTTGAAAAGTACAATGGCAAGACAAGAGATGTGAGAGAGCATGTCAAGAGATTCTTGGATGCTATGGAGTCCTGGAGAAAGGACCAGGACGTGTTGATGTGGGAGTTTTCAAAAAGCCTTATTGATAAGGCATACACCTGGTATAAGGCATACATTTGGTATGTAAGGCTTGAACTTGAAAGGATAGCAAGCTGGCCTGTAATGGTAAAACAATTCTTGAAAAAGTTTTACACTATCCCATGCCAGTATACATTGATTGATCTAGCACGAGAATGTTAGGGCCTTTCAGAAAATCTGGAGAGCTACATCAAAAGATTCAAGGTAAAAACACTTGAATGTCAAGATAAAACTATTGAGGATATTCTGGTGAAACTCTGTATCACACAAATGCATGATGGATATAAAGGGTTTTCTAGAAAATCTGGATATAGATTTCTTTAGCTCTTTGCAAGATAAAGCTAAGAGGACTAGTGTTTCTGTTGCCAAGCTTCTAAGCATAAGAAGGAATCAAAATACCCACATGGCAACAATAATTGAAGAACAAAAGTATGGTGATAAGAGGATAAGGAGAGAGCTTTATCAAAGAAGAAATTTTAAAGAAGCTCCACCAATTTCATGCTCTAGGGATAAAGTTGTAGATATCGTGAAAGATTGGATCAACAACAATTGTTGTGAGTTTTAAATTACTCGCAAGCGCACGAGTCGTTTGCAATATAGCGTTGTGCAAGTGCGAGGTCGAATCCACAGGGAATTACGTTGTGAAAATATAATTTTTAATCTAAACTAACTCTATCTTAACCTAGTTCCGAATTTTGAATGATAATTTGTAAAATAAATTAAAACTAAATTAAATTGATTTTAAAATCTAATAATAAAAAGCACTAAGGTTTCCGAATCCACCCCACCGAAGTTAAGCATACATGTTCTAAAAATATAGCCTATCAAAACATTCAATGAATCCAACTATAAGACAAAAAACAAAGAATATCCCAACTAAACCAAAAGCACCCAATGTATCCGCTCTTAACAAATCACAAAGGGAATCCAATTTAATCGAAAAGCATTCAATGTATCCATCAGATGAAACACAAAGAAAATCCAACAGACAATTTAAACTCAATCAATTATAAGATTAACTCAAATAATTGACAGAACATTTATACTAAAATTGTCAGATTTGTACAAGCAAATCTGAACTACTACGCCAAACAACGGCGGGGCTTCATCTTCAACCTTAGCTGAAGAGTCTAGCCACTCATAACTATAAAACTATAATAACAAGTGCTAAACATTTAAACTAAAACAACTGAATATAAAGAAATAAATAAAAAACTTTACATGGGAGAAATTCCACTCGCTAACGGGCGGCGCTTCCCCTCGTGGTAGCAATGCCTTCGGGATCCACCAGAATGCTAGCGGACATCCACCGGTAAACACCAAAGTGGCTCAGGAATTGTACATTGGATTATGAAGCCAAATGGTGTTTATATAGGGGGAGACCCGGAGTAAAACAGGTTGCAGAAACGATGTGGGATACAGGCCCGTGTGCGCTCGATCGCAGTGTGGTGCGATCGATCGCAGGTACGATCGATCGCATGTCTTGTGCGCACGATCTCATGTGCGCTCGATCGCATGTCTGCTGCGATCGATCGCAAATGCACTGAACTTCAAATACTTCGATGTGGGATGTTGACCTTGCGCTCGTTCAAAGGCAGGTGCGCTCGAGCGCTGGTGCGCTCAATCGCATATATGTTGCGATCGAGCGCAATGTCTCCAGAAGCTTCAAATCAACCTGAAATGCTGCACTTTCTCCACAAACATGTAAAAATACACAAAACACAAGAAAAACGTAAAATAAAGTAAAATAATACTAACTAAGAGCATAACAAATATAAGTTAAGGGTCTAAAATATGCAATATTTAAGACTCATCAAATACCCCCAAACTTATATTTTGCTAGTCCCTTAGCAAAACAAAATAAAAGACTCAATGAAAAACAAAGAACATAAAGATAAAGTCATCACTCATGGTATCCAAAAATTTAAGGAGCACACATCATCATGATATTCATTCATTAGCAAGCTTAAAAAGGTAAACCCATCTTCGCAATGAATAGAAATGTTAAAATCTAATTACTTACAAAAGGCAGGATAATGCATCACAAGCTTGAATCAGTGTAAGGTGAATTAGTACATAAAAATGAAGCTTCCAAGTAATTCTAATGTGTAAGGTCTCCATGTCTCAAGATTGACCGAATTTCCCATCAAAAATGAACGAAAAGGCATAGATTTTTTTTTATTCTCTCTTTTTTTTCTTTTTTTCTTTTTTTATTATTAAGGCACGGCTATGCTTAGTTCCCTTGAGCTTTCTAATTGACCCATGTAGCGAGTGTTAAGTCAATGACTCACAAACCAGATGGTTTTAGGGCATTAGGTGTAAAGACACCCCTAAGACTTACTAACTCAAGTCAAAAAGGCTACGAAATTAAACCGACCTTAATATTACCAAGCAAAATTTCACCTTTTGACGTGAACACTCACTGCTTACTGAGGCAAGAGGTCCAGTTACTCAGCGAAAAGTTTATTGATAAATTTTATTTTATTTTATTTTATTTTATTTTTATTTTCCTATGCCCAAGAGTTCATCCAACAAGTCATCCAGTTACAGTTAAGATAAGGAAAAATGCACATTAAAATCACGTGTCATACCTCACATAATTTGTGCTAATGTGCTCGTGTTAGATTAGATCAAACATGTGAATTCTCAAAATGCCTAAAGTAAGTAACTAAATTTTAAAAATTTATCACCAGATCATGTGTTCAAAATGTTAAGCTCACCAATGACATCACATCACAGAAAATGTTTAGATCAACTAAAATTTCACGATAACATGAGCATGCATTTATCTCTATGATGAAAAGACAACAAATTAGGACAAAGTGTGTGATGTGTCTCCCATACCCCCAAACTTAAATTACACATTGACCCCAATGTGTGACTAATATGGAAAGAGCTGACCTGAGATATGGTGAACTATCTGGACTGGTATGGCTCATAGCATACCCCCAAACTTGAACTGAAGTAAGCTTTGTCCCTGAAAAATAAAAACTGGAAAACAAAAAATACTGGAAACAAACATTAAACATAAAAATGCGAAATAATAAATAAACAAAAGAAAAGATAAGCTGTGGGGTGCCTCCCATGAGCGCTAAGTTTAACGTCTTCAGCCAGACCCAACATTAGTAAACAGGCCCAACTAAGCTCTCCACCATCTGATCAATAAATGGGAATGGAAAATGATCAGGCCTAGTGGCAGCATTCAATTTACGGTAGTCTAGACACTTTCTCCATCTTGACTGCACTCGAGTTGGAACCAACTCGTTGTCTTTATTTACTACCGTAAATTCAGCACGTTTGGGCACGATTGGAATCTGGCTCACCCACTTGCTATCAGAGATGGGATAAATGATCCCTGCCTCTAACAGCTTAATATCTTCTGCCCTCACAACCTCTTGCATAGCAGGGTTGAGCCTTCTTTGTGGCTCCCTCGATGGCTTGGCATTCTCCGCTAACTGTATCGTGTGTATTACCAATGAGGGGTTGATTCCCTTGACATCCTCAATAGTCCAGCCTATAGCTTCCTTATGCTCTCTTAAGACGTCCAATAATTTCTCCTCTGGAGCATCATCCAAATCTAAAGCTATGATTATAGGCAAAGAATCTGCTGGACCTGGGAACTTATACTTAAGATTATCTGGTAAAGGCTTAAGTTCCTTCTTGGGGGTGTCAGGTGCGGCGGTCTCCTCCGTCTTATTGCTTTCTCTAGGATCAGACTCCAAAATGACATTTACTTCATTAAGTAACTTATCTAAGCCCAAGTCCTCTCCAAAGTGAGCAAAGCATGCCTCCAAGGGATCCTCAATACGGGATTCATCCATAGTCTCCTCTGTCCTACTACTCTCTCGAGGAGCAGACTCCACGATAGTATTTGCTTGCTCAAGTAACTTATCTAAATCCAAATCCTCTTCAAACTGAGCAAAGCATGCCTCCATAATGTCCTCAGACTTCCCTTCTTTCTTGGGCACTTGTAGTCTCTCAAGGTAAGGCGCTTTAGGTAAAAACGACCTAGAGAGATCCTTAATAATACGAGTGGCTGTAGATGGCTCAGCATCTCTCTTCTCATTGTTGCCACTCTCTTGCCCTTGGTGCATAGCAGGGTTCTCTTCCACTTGATTGTCCACTTGTCTCCCAGACAAGTATGGGACAGTTGATTGCACTTGTTCCTGCCAATGCATTGGAGTTGAAGAATTTCCCACCGCAAACTGTTCCTTTGGGTTAGGCTCAGATTGACTGGGGAACTCTCCTTCCTCGCCTTCACCCACGTAACTTGCGATCTGATCAATTTGACTCTCTAGTGTGGCAATCGTTTGGGTGTTTTCTATTGTTGCACTCATCACTTCACTCATAGATTGGCTAGTCGCTTTCATGAAGTCATTGAGAGCGTCCTCCAATGACTGTGAAACCGACACTGGCGCTTGAATGGGAGCTTGGTGAGCGGGTGATGGTGCTGGATAAGCTGAGTGACCATAATTTGGAATTGGTGGAGGAAATTCGGGAGTGTATTGATTGTGAGCATGGTAAGGGGCTCCTCCCTGATTCATTGGTTGGTTCTGCTCCCATGAAAAATTATAGTGGTCCCACCACCTTGGATTGTATGTTTCGGAGCAAGATCCATTTGATTGCCAACAACAGTCATTGAAAGCATTCATTTGTTCCATAGGATACTCGGCACAAGCCGGCATTGATGGGCAATTCTGTGCTAGATGCATGGGACTAGCACAGATGGAACAGCTTTCAACATTGAAAGTGTTGGCAGCATTGAGGGACGGGCCGGTCATTTTAATGAAATCCTTGAGGGCGTCCTCTAAAGACTGTGAAACCGGCGCTAGATTCATCCACATGATTTTTTTTTTTTTTTAATAAAAAGATAACTAACTAGTAGAAAAATAAAATCATTTTAGACCAAAAATTTTCACAAACCAAACAACTCCCCGGCAACGGCGCCAAAAACTTGTTGTGAGTTTTAAATTACTCGCAAGCGCACGAGTCGTTTGCAATATAGCGTTGTGCAAGTGCGAGGTCGAATCCACAGGGAATTGCGTTGTGAAAATATAATTTTTAATCTAAACTAACTCTATCTTAACCTAGTTCCGAATTTTGAATGATAATTTGTAAAATAAATTAAAACTAAATTAAATTGATTTTAAAATCTAATAATAAAAAGCACTAAGGTTTCCGAATCCACCCCACCGAAGTTAAGCATACATGTTCTAAAAATATAGCCTATCAAAACATTCAATGAATCCAACTATAAGACAAAAAATAAAGAATATCCCAACTAAACCAAAAGCACCCAATGTATCCGCTCTTAACAAATCACAAAGGGAATCCAATTTAATCGAAAAGCATTCAATGTATCCATCAGATGAAACACAAAGAAAATCCAACAGACAATTTAAACTCAATCAATTATAAGATTAACTCAAATAATTGACAGAACATTTATACTAAAATTGTCAGATTTGTACAAGCAAATCTGAACTACTACGCCAAACAACGGCGGGGCTTCATCTTCAACCTTAGCTGAAGAGTCTAGCCACTCATAACTATAAAACTATAATAACAAGTGCTAAACATTTAAACTAAAACAACTGAATATAAAGAAATAAATAAAAAACTTTACATGGGAGAAATTCCACTCGCTAACGGGCGGCGCTTCCCCTCGTGGTAGCAATGCCTTCGGGATCCACCAGAATACTAGCGGACATCCACCGGTAAACACCAAAGTGGCTCAGGAATTGTACATTGGATTATGAAGCCAAATGGTGTTTATATAGGGGGAGACCCGGAGTAAAACAGGTTGCAGAAACGATGTGCGATACAGGCCCGTGTGCGCTCGATCGCAGTGTGGTGCGATCGATCGCAGGTACGATCGATCGCATGTCTTGTGCGCACGATCTCATGTGCGCTCGATCGCATGTCTGCTGCGATCGATCGCAAATGCACTGAACTTCAAATACTTCGATGTGGGATGTTGACCTTGCGCTCGTTCAAAGGCAGGTGCGCTCGAGCGCTGGTGCGCTCGATCGCATATATGTTGCGATCGAGCGCAATGTCTCCAGAAGCTTCAAATCAACCTGAAATGCTGCACTTTCTCCACAAACATGTAAAAATACACAAAACACAAGAAAAACGTAAAATAAAGTAAAATAATACTAACTAAGAGCATAACAAATATAAGTTAAGGGTCTAAAATATGCAATATTTAAGACTCATCAACAATCAAATCAGACTACCGCCATTAAATAGGCAACTTACTCCGACTAAGATCAATGGCCCCAAGTTCTATCTGTATCATTGATCTACCACACATTATACATATGAGTGCTTTAACCTTAGGTGGATCTTTCACAACAAAGTAAATAGTGGAGATCTAATCCTCCCAGAGCCAGAAGAGGGAGCATAAATCAGAATTATCACTCATCTAGATATCATCACCTATGTTATCCACAAGTTAATGAAGTTGTAGGCGTTACCAATCAATCCCAAAACAAATACGAGCATTGTGATGGCCCTATTATAGAGGAAGTAACAGAGAGATGTGAAGACAAAAGACTAGCCAAATCCTTAGCCAATACGCGATGTTTAGCCAATTTCTTTAACAATATTGGCTTAGGAGAAGGTTGCATAAGAATAGAAGTTGCATCCGCACTATTGCGCATTGCTCAAAGGAACCAAGGGGAGTGTAGTATAAGTGCAAGAAAAATGAGAAGAATGGCAAAATCTAGAGGAAGAAGTCTTATCTTTGTCCCAAAAGACAAGTTAGTATTGGGTGAAAGTCACAACAAGCCACTATATTTAGAGGTAGCCCTAAATGGATTAAGGATGAAGTATGGATTAGGAAATGAGGGCTCATATGTCAACATAATCCCATTAAGCACACTAAGGCATTTAATATACCAGAAGAACGGATTATCAATTGCCCTATTCTGGTTAATAGTTTTTTCTAGTGAAGAGATGCAGACTCTTGGATGTGTGATGATAGACACCGTTGTAGGTCCACTGCGTAGCATGGTAAAATTCTATATTATGGAAATGGTAACATCTTATCATATCATCTTGGCAAGGCTGTGGTATTATGCTCATTAGGTTGTTCCTTTTATATACCACCAGTTCTTAAAAGCATGGTGTGGAGGCAAGGAAGTGACCATCTATGCCTCTCAAGATTTCTTTGAAGTTCAAGAAGTGCATTTTTCAGAAGTAAGATTCTATAATGATTTCTTAGAGAAGGGTGTTGCATCTCTTGAACCCCCAAGAAGTCTAATGTTGCTTACGTGGGAGAACCTAAGTAAAGAAAAGAAGACGACAAATAAAAAGAGAAAGGCTAGCACAGAGCAAGCTGGAAAAACAATTGGAGGGTAAGGTTGCCTGATGGTCGAATCCGTTACTACTTATAAAGGGGTGGGGGATCAAGAGAATCCAACTCTCTTGATCTCGGGTATCAAGTGATCATAGTAGAGCAAGAAGTTACTTGTGAAGATGATGTATCTATAGTAAAAAAAAGAGGAAGAAGAGAAAAAAGATCAACCAAGGAAAAAAAAAAGTAATGGATGAGTTGGAATGTATTAACCTAGTTGAAGATGAAAAAGAAGAAAGGTCAATGTTTATTTCAAAAGCACTCAATTCGCTACAAAAAGATGGTTTGAATTCACTTTTGAAAGAATATTGTAAACAAGGGTACAAACCCAAGAGGGGGGTAAATTGGGTTTTAAAAACTTTTTGCTAATTAACACACAAGTTTTTAACAATTTAATCAAGCAAGGCACACAAAAAATAAGATGCTTAAAATTAAAGGAGTAAAGGAAGAGAATATGTAAACTCCGTTTATAGTGGTTCGACAATATCAGAATCTCTCCGACCCTATGTCCACTACCTTCAAGGAACCTCCTTAAAGTAATCCACTAAATGTAGTCGAGAAACTTCACGGGTGTTGCACAAACCTTACAAGCACTCTCTTCCATAAGGAAGTTACGAAAAAGTGTTTAATCTTAAACACTCTAAGAGTTACACCAACTTTTTCTCTTTACAATGAATGGTATTAAATGTAAAAGAAAAATGAGAGAGATAGCAATGAATGCTTTACAAGATGAAGATTATCTCTCTTTCAAGAACAAGCTTAAAGAATGGCTCACAATAAAATTTTCAAGGTTTTTGAGAGTATTAATGAGCTTTAAATCAAATTTAGTGTTCTTTCTTGTTGTTTAAATGTTCATTGATGGGGGTTTTTATATCCTTGGTCTTATATGGTTGTTAGACACTAATTTGGTACATTTGGAGCATTAAATGCTCAAGTTCTGCACTTCAAACAGTCATATTTTTGAATTACTAGTCGACTGGATCCTTGTACCAGTTGACTGGGTTAGGTGAAAAAAATCACTTTTATGCTTAGGACAAGTAGCAGTCGAGTGGGTCATAGGGCCAGTTGATTGGGTCTTGTTACCAGTCAACTGAGAACTTACTGTCCCTTTTACCAGTCGACTGGTGCAGAGAACTAGTCGACTGGGTTGTCCAAAAACCCAGTTTTTATGTTTTAAAACAGTTTTGACTTAAAGATATTTCTCGAATTATTTTTGTCAAAGTCTTTTGCAAAGTGAGCCATAGTTTAAGCTAGGTAACTGAAATTAGAGATTTACAATGTGATTCAATTATCTTAGAGCCTATTCCATATCTTCTGTCTTTTTTTGGTATTTGAACGTGTTTTATTCTTTTGTCTTGTTTCTGTATTGAATGCTTTTGCTGCTTAAACACTTAGATAAAATTGTTAGTGCAATTTAAGTAGTATTTTTTAATTATTAAAATCATGTACGGGTTAACAATCTCTCACTTTTTGATGATGACAAAGCCATAGAGAGAAAAAAACAGTTTTTAAAACTAAGTGTTGGGTTTTTAAGGAAAATTGGGCAGAGTTTTATCTGTTTTTATGATAAAAACCAACTTGCAAGTATTTAATGACAGCCCAACCAAGCAATAATAGTAAATGCAAGACTATTTTAAGCATTTTAACATGTTCGGAGCAATGCTCCCCCTAAAACTATGCATTATATCAATTTACACAATTTACACAGATTTTTCTCTTTTTCTCCCCCGTTTTTACAACAGCAAAAAAAGGAGATAAAATTGGAAAATAAGCAATCCAAATACTGTATACAATACGATAAGGCATAAAAAAACTTGGTGCAAAACTGAGCATAAACCGGAGTTGGTAAGACCTCTCGGGAAGAATAAGAAGTTTGTATAAAAGCTTGAAACAAGTAAAGTTTAAGGATAAGCTATAAATGCTCAAACCATTCAACCATATAATGAAATAATAAATCAAATATATGGGATGAGCTATTTAAATGAATAGTAACCATGCATATACAAAAGCCCATACATAACCGAGCTTAAAGAAGTTGTCTGGGAAAGTCTGATACATACCAAGTAATAACATGAATGTATGAAAATGAAAATGAAATAAATGTTCTTGCAAACTATCCATGGAGCTAAAAGAAAAGATAAATAACAAGGAACAAGGACTCAGCGAGCTAGAGAGTAAGAGCTGTCATGGAGAAGATCCCGAATCTCAGCCAAAGAGCCTTCCAAGTGCTCTCGGAGTAAATTGAAATCATCCTGTAGGATGCTAATGTCATGACGCATAAGATCGATGTTGGTCTGCACTAACTGGAAGCTCTGGTCTACTGAAGAGCTGAAGCTCTGGAATCCTGACTGCATGGAAATTTGGAGGCTCACTATGGCCTGTAAGAGATCATCATGTCCAGCTTGACCAACATGTTGTGGACTAGCTGCGGGCTCATCAGTGTCCATCGCTGTGGGAGGAGCTGCATCATCTGGCACATCGTCGTCCTCATCGCTATCATCATCATCCCCAATAAGAATATTCTTCTTAGCTTTGGAGTGAACCATGTCATTCCGTATCGTGCACCCCTTCTTCTTCAGTGAAGAGACATTGATGATGTCTTTACGGCCAATGTCTTGGGCTTCGGAGGTAGGCATGGGAACTTTGAATGGTGTAGTATTAGAGTGATGAGCATGCCATAGGGATGGCAACCTGAGTCATATGCGTTATCATTTATCATGTTGGCTAGTAGTAAGGGGTATATATTGAAATGGTTTCCAGTCTTGTGACACCAAATCGATACAATGTCTATTTTTGACATGTAACCCCAAGTCTAGGGTGAATGGTCCAGCTGACTATGAGGTTAAACAATTTTGAGTCAAGGGGTATGTCGCTACACTAATGGAAAGTGGTGGGTCTAAAAACATAGTTAGGGTCTCCCCTAACTATCTGACATGCTTCCTCATAGTCAAAATTGTCTGGCCATCCATCCGGACTCCAAGATATCCCTGTTACTGGGATTCTTAGTAGACTGACTAACAAGTCAGTGTTAACCTTAAATTCAACACCCATCACACTAGTCTTAAATCTAAGGTCTAGGGGGATGGGTTTTATAATGTTTGCATAAAACTGGTGAGTTAATCTACGGTAGTATTTACAGTGTATGTTTACTAGGGGGTTAGGCCTATTACCTCAAAAGCAGGCAAAATATCAAAGTTTGCATGATGAATTGAATCAAAATCTACAAATCTACCCGCCATGATTTTCTTATGTCGAATAACAGTATTATACCTATTCTTGACAGCTGTACTCCAAAAGAGTGAGTCGTCGAGCTCGGTTCTTGCTTGCTTGCTCAAAGAACCGGTAACTCTTTTCCCTCTTGAGTCTGGCGCTGTGGTTTTCCGTGTTTTTGACCCCTTTGGCACGTGAGGTCCGAAAACAGGTTGTCTTGAGGCGAATTCTCTCAAATATTTTGTAAAATCACGTTTGGTGAGAGGTTTTTGGTGAAAATGGTGAAGATTCAATTGTGAAAGTTAAAGATGAGGTGATTTAAAGGATGATTATTGGTTATTTTGAGTGATTTCAAGAGATTTGAGGCTGAAAGTAAGAATTTTTTTGAGAGAGAAAGGTAGGATTTTGAGAAAATGGCTTGAAATCTGAAAAAAAAAAATGGAATCGCGATACCAATCGATTAGGTCAGGGTACCAGTCGACTGGTCTCTTCATAATTTGAGGATTTTTTGAGATACCAATCGACTAGGTCCATGTACCGGTTGACTGGTAAATTGGGTAATAAGACACCAGTCGACTGGATTGAACCCAGTAGTCCACTGGGTCTACAAAAAAATTCAAATTTTTGGGCTCCAAACTTGTTTTGTGATACCAGTCGACTGTATCCTTGTACTAGTCGACTGGATTGACCCAACTAGTCGACTGGGTAAATGGACAGTGTGATACCAGTCAACTGGGTCATCCAACTAGTCGACTGAATCTTTCAAAAATCTCAAAATTTTGAGCTCAAAGTAAAATTTTTGCAAGAAATGATTTATCTATGCCATTTTGAGTGAGAAATATTAAATAGGAGTTAATATTCATTCACTTAATGAGAAGTATGCATATGATGAATGTAGATGCAATCAAACACACATATGTTCATAGTTTGTTAAACCTATTAATAATCTTATCTTACAAAAGCTATCTTCATTCATGGGCTTAGTAAGAATATCAACAATCTGATCTTCCGAAGGAATGAATTCTAATCTAATATCACCCTTTTGAGCATAATCTCTTATAAAGTGATGTCTTATCTTAATGTATTTGGTTCTCGAATGTTGAGTTTTTGTCAAGTTGATAGAACTAGTGTTGTCACAATGAATTTGAATATTTTGAAAATACATGCTATAATCTTCTAGTTGTTGTTTCATCCACAAAACTTATGCAGAATAACTTCCGACGGCTATATATTCCACTTCAGTGGTTGATAGTGCAACTGAATTCTGTTTCTTAGAAAACCAAGAGGTTAATATTGCACTTAGAAATTAGCATGTTCCACTAGTGATTTTTCTATCTAGCCTACAACACGAAAAATTAGCATCCAAGTACCCAACAAGCTCAAAAGTTGATTTTCTATAATACAATAAACCTAGATTTTGAGTACCTTGCAAATATCTTATGATTCTTTTAACGGCTATAATATGTGATTCCTTAGGATTAGCTTGAAATCTAGCACTGATTCATACACTAAACATTACATCGGGTTTACTTGCAGTTAGATATAGTAAAACTTCTATCATGTTTCTATAAGTTTTAGTATTTACACACTTACCTTTCTCATCTAGGTCAAGTTTTGTAGAGGTGCTCATATGAGTGCCAATAGATTTTGAGCTTTTCATCCCAAACCTCTTCAATAAGTCCTTGGTGTATTTTGATTGATTGATGAAGATACCTCTTTTCAATTGTTTGATTTGGAGTCCAAGGAAGTAGGCAAGCTCTCCCATCATGCTCATTTCAAATTCACCTTCATACACTTAGCAAAATCTTGAGACATGGATTCATTAGAAGCACCAAATATAATATCATCAACATATATTTGGACTAATAGTGTGTCATTTTTGTAAAGAGGGTTGTATATATTTTTCCTCTTGTAAAACTATTTTCAAGTAAAAATTTACTTAGCCTTTCATATCATGCTTTTGGGGCTTGCTTCAACCTATAGAGAGCTTTTGAAAGCTTGTAAACATGGTTTGGAAGATTAGGATTTTCAAAACCAAGAGGTTGCTCAACATAAACCTCTTCTTCTATAAAACATTTAAAAAAGAACTTTTCACATCCATTTGAAATAACTTAAACTTATTAAAGCATGTAAAGGCTAATAACATACGAATGGCTTCTAATCTAGCTACAGGAGCATAAGTCTCATCAAAGTCTATTCCTTCTCCTTGATTGTAATCTTTAGCAACTAGTCTAGCCTTGGTCCTAGTTATTATTCCATTTTCATCCATTTTATTTTTGTATACCCATTTAGTACCTATGATGGAATGATTCTTTAGTCTTGGAACTATAGTCCATACTTTATTCATTTCAAATTGATTTAATTCTTCTTGCATAGTATTTATCCAATCAACATCTTTTTCGGCTTCTACAAAAGTTTTAGGTTATACTTGAGATAAATAAGCTATACAATTGCAAATATTTATCATAGAAGATCAAGTTCTTACCCATTGTGAAGGATCGCCTATCACTTAATCAATTTGATGATAATTCACATACCTTCAATCTTTGGGAAGACCATCCTCTTGTTGACTTGTAGATGGTTGATCAAGATTGAAAGCATCTACCTCATGATTCGTTTGAGGTTGGCTCTCCTTCAAGTCAACAATGGGAGTAGATGTATCCATTATTGGAATAAAATCTGCATCATCATTAAAAGATACTATTCTACTACTAATTGGGTTAGACTCATCAAAGGCAACATGTACGGAATTTTTAATTACTAGAGTTCTTTTGTTAAAGACTCTATAAACTTTACTAGAGATTAAATATCCTAAGAATATCTCTTCATCAGTCTTTGAGTCAAATTTACCTAAATTAGTTTTATTGTTATTTATGATGAAGCACTTACAATCAAAAGCACGAAAGTAAGATATATTAGGCTGTAATACCCGTAATCGTAAAGTAAGGGTAAATAAGTAATTTGATAAATATGACAAAGAATTAAAATAAAATATAGATATTTTAAGTGCGAAAAGTCCAATTGGAATAAAGCAATTCTAATATATATATATATATACATTCTGGGACGTGAACATCATTAAAAGAAAAGAAAAAAAGAGGTTTTAAAAAAAAAGAGAATGGTCTGGATGTCTAGAGAAGTCCAGAAGAAGGAAAAGAAAAAAAAAAAGAAAAAAAGAAAAAAATTAATTTTAAAAAAATTCAAACAAAAGAAAAAGGAAAAATCGTGGCAGCATGTGTCACCTACTGCCAAAATGTTGTTTTAGGCACCATGTATATATCCTCCACGTTTTTTAAACGTGGAGGCTTTATGTTATGTTGGAGTGTAGCTGTTGAGCTGCAAAGTTACAAACTTTTATATATAAGCTGAAAACGCGAGTCTTTCGTACTAAATTTCGTTTACATTTTTCTTTGATTTCTTATTTTCTCAAAATACTTGGGGACTCAAAGAAATGCTGGAAGAGTAAAATTTTGAAGGGATTTTCTGCGGAATTGCATAGGGATTCGGGAAAAGCTATCAGAAAAACAGAAGGTAATAACATAGTGTTTATTTTTGAATTTCTGACATTTATAAAATTCCCAAGAAGTCAAAATGAGAATTTTCAAAGTGTGTTGTTTATAAAGACATGAAGAATAAATTAGAATTTTAATATAAATACAATGTCAGGTGTTGACAATCTACAACTGGGAGAAATTTATGAGAGAAACAGGAAAAGCAAGGAGGTGATCCATGGGTAGTTTTAAGAGCTACGTGGTGAGTTGGATTTACTTTAAGTAGTCTAAATAAAAATGAAAAATTTAGTGATAATATTAAAATAAATTATTAGCTTATGTTGTGGTGATAGATAAAGATTTGGTTGATAGATATGATATGAATATTAGACACGTAAAAAAATGATTATGTGAGAAGGAATATTATTAAAATAATGAGTTAATTTAATAATGATGATGATAATTAAATTCTTGACGAGTTTTGGTTGAGGTTTTGATACGAACTTTGGTGAGATGAATTTTAATGGATCTTGACAAGCTTTGATGGATGATTTGATATGATTTGGGATGAAATTTAGTGAATCTTGACAAGCTTTAATGGATTCTTTGATGTGATTTGGGATGAGAAGAATTTAGTGAAATTTTTATCTTATAAATTTGAGAATAATTAGGATAGTTAATTCAAGTATTTTGAATTTATGTTGTTTTTATATTACTGTTCAGATGCATATTTCATATCGTTGTTCATGTGCATATGCATTTAATAATATAATCGAAAGAACCGGGAGAGGCCAGTCAAATGGAACAACCGTGACAACCGGTATATGCTAGAAATAAATTCTGTGACAGCCGGGATAAGCTGTAAAGAACCGAGAAGGGGCCAGTCTAAGATAATAATAACCCATCGACAGGTGGGAAGACGTTTCCATCATAATCATTCATGCATTGCATCTGTTTTAATTATTGCTTGCATTATTGAAATACTGATGTGTGATTTATTAATTATGAATTTAATTATAGATGGTTGAGTCTCACAGAAAGAGACAGTTATGGTGATAAGATTATTGAAATGCTAAGGTGTGGTGTATTATTGTTAATATAATTATAGATGATTT
This sequence comes from Bretschneidera sinensis, assembly GCA_023935145.1. Lineage (NCBI taxonomy): Eukaryota > Viridiplantae > Streptophyta > Magnoliopsida > Brassicales > Akaniaceae > Bretschneidera > Bretschneidera sinensis. Next base: position 104,699,400 of record CM043699.1, read on the forward strand.
AGTCTCACAGAAAGAGACAGTTATGGCGATAAGATGATTGAAATGCTGAGGTGTGGTGTGTTATTGTTATGGTGATAAGAATTATCTAAATGGTAGACTTTATGATGTGAACCTCATTGCGAGGTAATTATGAAGTAATTGATGGTATTGAGGTGAATCAATAAATAAGAGGAAGAGAATGATAGAGAATAGATATTATGACATGGGTAGTGATAGTAGAGTGCTAGTATCAAGTGTAGGAGATATAAATTGATTTAAATATTAAAAGACTATTTATACAAATGAGTATTTTAGTAAATTTAATTCATTGAGCTTGTGAAGCTCACTCCTCATTGTACAATGATTTTAGGTAGCAGACATGACAAATAGTTTGGTGGGTTGAGAATTAGATGAAATCATTTTCTGTAAGTCACGTACGTGTCAACATCCTCAGACTAATGGGAAAAGAAAATAAAAATTTATTTGTAAATATTCATGCGTTTTACGTTGTATAGAATGTTTAAATATCAGATTGATGTAACTCCCCTGTTGAGGATTGAGGATTTATGAAAAATTTCTTTTGGGTGTTATTTATTTTCATTGTTGCCTATATGTGTCGTGCTGAGATTTCAAAATGTGATGACACCGTTTCGGGAGTGGCCAACCCGGGATGGGTCGTTATAATTTTGGTATCAGAGCATTAGGTTTTAAGATTCTGTAGACTGCATGAGAACTTAAAAAAAATGGAAGATATAAATAAACTATATTTTAATGAACAGTCTGAGGATGACACGTGGACACATTAGAGCTAGAGTTAGAGTTGTTGATTTGAGAGGGCGTGGTAGGCCCCAATATTTTTGACAAGTCGAGGTTGAGTCTGAATCTGTGGTTCCTAGAAGGGAACTTGCTGATAGTATGATTGATATTAATAATATAATTGATATTAGTAAAGGTGTGAGAAAATCTGAAGTTGAAAGAGATGAGCTAAAATAAGGTCTTGCACATGCTCTTGAGAAGTGAAGGTAGCAGATGATAGAGTGGATAACTTATAACATAGACTTGATGAACAGACTAGGGCTGTGTTTGAGTTTGTTAATTCAGTAATGATGAATGTTTAAAAAGAGGGAAAAGTGAATTTATGCATAAGATGCAGGGAGATTGTTAAGTTGAATGCGGTGTTGTTTAAAATATCTCTAAATTCTTTTAAGCTTAAGTTTTGTGAGAAACATGTAGAGAGATTATTTGGTACTTTACCAGTGACTGATGGGCAGATGGTCACTTTTGTTTCATTCGAGTTAGAAGGAGAAGTTTTAGAATAATGAAAGGATATTCTTCCCAGGGTAAGTGCAGATGTTGTTAGACTCTTAACCTGAAATAGGTTTAAGGAGGTTTTCCTTGATGGATACTTTCCTTAGACCTTTAGAGCCCAACAAGATAGAAATTTTATTTATTTAGGGTAAGTGTGTTGACTGTGGCTCAGTATGATAGGAGATTTGTGGCTTTGTCGAGGTTTGAACCAAAAATAGTATACCCAAAGGAGAAGAAGTGTAAGAAGTTCATAGATGAATTATGTTTTAAAGTTTGATCAATACTATCGTACATGAGGCATATGAATTATGTTAGATTGGTGGATATACCATTTCAGATTGAGAGAGATGTGATGGAGTTTAAGAAAAAAAAATAATAATAAAAAATAAAAATAGTTAAAAAGGCTTAAACATAAAGATTATAAAGGTAGTGGTAGTATGAGTGTACAGGGTGAGAGACCACCCCAAATGAGGCGTTCCTTGTCATAGGGAACTGAAGTACAGAGTCAAAGGAAAGCAAGATCTATTATTTATGTAGTTCAGAATACTGTTAGTGGGACCCTTAGATTTGGGAGACAGGCTATGGGAACTGGGAGTCATGGCAGAGGGAGTAAGTATGCCACCAAGAGGAATTGGTAATCTGACGTATAATTGAGAGATAGAAGTTTGTCATAGATATATTTTATCCCAGAATTGTTTTAATTTGAGGTGCCTTGTATATAGAAAAGGTGGATATGTCAATGTTGGTTGATCTTGATGCAACCCATTCTTTTGCATCCAATATTCATATGAAGTCTATTGAAGTATGTATTAGTCATTGGATGCAAAATATTTTTGTGGAAGTTCTCACTAGAGATAGAGTGATAATTATAAATGTTTACAAGGGTTGTGTGATTCGTATCAGTAATAAAAATTCTGAAACTGATTTATTATCTTTGAATATGGTTGATTGTTTTAGAAAGAAGATAGTGTTATCGATATGGACACGAGGAGTGTAATTTCCACAGAGAACATAAAATAATCTCGAACTATCTTATTTTACTTTGATTGCTAGTAGATGGTTGAAGAAAGGATGTGAGAAGTATTTGGCATACAAGATGATTATAGAAAGGAAAATAGGAAGTTAGAAAAAAAAATCTTGGTAGAGAAAGATTTTCATGATATATTCGTGAAGAGTTGTCCAGATTTTCTCCCGGTAAGGAGATTTAGTTTCCTATAGATATGATTTTGAGTTAATCACATATATCTAATAAAACACTACAGAGCGACACCCATTGAGTTAAGAGAGTTGGAAGTTCAATAATTTTAGATGAAAAATTTATCAGACTTAATGTATTTGGGGAGCTCTGTGTTGTTTGTAAAGAAGGAAGATGGAACGATAAAAGTGTGTATAGACTACAAATAGTTGAATAAGAACAAAGATCTTTTACTCAAGATAAATAAATTGTTTGAGTAGTGTAAGGAGTGAAAGTATTTTCTAAAATATACTTGAGATCAGGTTATCACCCATTTGATAATAAAAGAAGGAAACATGTCTAAGACTGCTTTTATGACACGTTATGGTCATAAGTTTCTGGTGATGCCAATTGGGTTGACTAATGTTCCTGAAACATTCATGGACTTGATGAATAGAGTGTTTAAACCATATCTTAACAAGTTTATGGTTGTATTTGATTTCCTGATATATTCTAAGTAGGAAGAACAACATGTGAAACAATTAAACAGTGTATTGGAGATTCCAAGGAAAGAGAATTATATACAAAATTTTCTAAGTGTGAGTGTTAATTGAATGAAATAACTTTCTTGGAACATGTAATATCGGGAAATAGATAAGCAGTTGATTTACAAAAGGTAGAGAAAATGTTAAATTGGGAGAGACCAACTAATGTGATTGAGATTAGAATCTTCTTGGGGTTAACTGGTTATTATAGAAGATTATTTCAGAAATTTTTATGTAATATTGCTGAATAGACTGATCAGGAAAGAGGTGAGATTTGTATGGTAAGGAAAGTATGAGAAAAATTTTTCAATTACTAAAGGAGAAATTAACTACCGCTCCAGTATTGGTGTTTCCTTCTGGTGATGAAGGATTTATGGTGTATAGTGGTACGTCACATCAATGATTGGGATATGTGTAACATAAGAAAGTTTTGGGCTATACTTCTAGGAAATTGAGGATTCATAATAAGAAATTTCCCTACTCATGACTTAGAGTTCGTTGCTATAGTGTTTACTTTAAATATTGGAGACATCATCTGTATGGAGCCACTTGTGAGATAGTCATGGGTTATAAAAGTTTGACATACTTACCTACCTAGAAGGAGTTGAATTGGAGGCAAAGATGGTAGACGAAGTTGATTAGTAACGATGATTGTACAATTCACTATCATCTATAAAATGCGAAGGTGATAGTTGATACATTGAGTAGAAAGTCTACAAGAAAGTTAACTACTAGTGGAGCCCTGATGTGAAATTGATGAGGGATTTAGAGAAATGAGAATAAAGTTGAATATTAGTGGTAGAGGATCATGGATAAAGAATATAGTTGTACAATCATCCATAGTAAAATGCTTTAGAGATGCAAGGTATAGATGAAGAGATAGAAAATATTAAGTATTGAGTGCTTACTAGAAAACAATATAAGTTCAAAATTTGAAATGATGGTATCTTGGATAGAAATAGTGTTTCCAATAACGCAAAGTTGAGAAAAGTGATAAGGAGGGAGGCACATAATGGTGTAGATTTGATGCAATCAAGTAACAATAAGATGTATACAGGACTGAGATAGAATTTTCTAATGATCAGGATTGAAGAGGGATGTAGCTGATAGAAAGAATTATTAGGGTACGAGAAGATATATTAAGGACAAAGGCAATGAGTTTCTCAGTAAGTTAGATGCTTACATGCCATCAATTGAAATTGCTGATAATAATCAGTAATAAACTAATATTGGGATGACATCGATTGAGGCATTGTATGGTCGGAGGTGTAGAATTCCTTTAAGTTGGGAAGAAATGGAAGAGAAAAATATATCTGGTCTATCAATTATTGAGCTAACAATTGAGAGGATCAAATTTGTTAGAGAGAACCGTAAGGCAGCACATAGTAAACCGAATAGCTATGGTGATAATAAAAGAAGACCTCTTGGGTTTCAAGCAGGTGATTGGGTGTATTGAAAAATATCTCAATAAAAAGGTGTATTGCGATTTAAACAGGAAAAAAAAACTGAATATGAGTTATGTGAGACCCTATGAGGTTGTTCAAAAAGGTTGGTCTTATATACAAGTACCAATGAGAATTTTAGACGAAAAGAACAAATCTTGGATAAAAAAAATAATTTTATTAGTTTAGGTTATGTGGTGGAATAAGGATGTTAAAAGAGATTACGTGAAAGTGTGAGAAAATTAAGAAAAAAAATATTGTACACAATTGTTTCGAGAGTTAGGTAAGGAAATTTCAGGGACAATTTTTGTAAGGTGAGTAGAATTGTAATACCCATAATCGTAAAGTAAGGGTAAAAAAGTAATTTGATAAATATAACAAAGAGTTAAAATAAAATATATATTTTAAGTGCAAAAAGTCCAATTGGAATAAAGTAATTATATATATATATATATATATATATATATATATATATATATATATATATATATATTCTGGGACGTGGACATCATTAAAAGAAAAGAAAAAAACAGGTTTAAAAAAAAAAGAGAATGGCCTGACGTCTAGAGAAGTCCAGAAGAAAGAAAAGAAAAAAAGAAAGAAAGAAAGAAAAAAATTAATTTAAAAAAAAATCAAACAAAAAAAAGGAAAAATCATGGCAGTAGGTGTCATCTGCTACCAAAATGTTGTTTTAGGCCACATATATATATCCTCCATGTTTTTGAAACATGAAGGCTTTATATTATGTTGGAGTGCAGCTGTTGAGCTGCAAAGTTACAAACTTTGCTATATAAGCTGAAAACGCGAGTCTTTCATACCAAATTTCGTTTACATTTTTCTTTGATTTCTTATTTTCTCAAAATACTTGAGGACTCAAAGAAATGCTGGAAGAGCAAAATTTTGAAGAGGTTTTCTGTGGAATTGCATAGAGATTCAGTAAAAGCTATCAAAAAAACAGAAGGTAATAACATAGTGTTTATTTTTGAATTTATGACATTTATAAAATTCCCAAGAAGTCAAAGTGAGAATTTTCAAAGTGTGTGGTTTATAAAGAAGTGAAGAATAAATTAGAATTTTAATATAAATACGATGTCAGGTGTTGACGATCTACAACCAGGAGAAATTTATGAGAGAAACAGGAAAAGCAAGGAGGTGATCAACGGGTAGCTTTAAGAGCTACGTGGTGAGTTGGATTTACTTTAAGTAGTCTAAATAAAAATGAAAAATTTAGTGATAATATCAAAATAAATTATTAGCTTATGTTGTGGTGATAGATAAAGATTTTGTTGATAGATATGATATGAATATTAGACACGTAGAAAAATGATTATGTGAGAAGGAATATTATTAAAATAATGAGTTAATTTAATAATGATGATGATAATTAAATTCTTGACGAGTTTTGGTTGAGGTTTTGATACGAATTTTGATGAGATGAATTTTAGTGGATACAAGCTTTGATGTGGATCTTGACAAGTTTTAATTGATTATTTGATGTGATTTGGGATGAGAGGAATTTAGTGGAATTTTTATCTTATAAATTTGAGAATAATCAGGATAGTTAATTCAAGTATTTTGAATTTATGCTGTTTTTATATTACTGTTCAGATGTATATTTCATATCGTTGTTTCTGTGCATATGCATTTAATAATATAACCGAAAGAACCGAGAAGGGGTCGGTCAATGGAACAACCGTGATAGCCGGTATATGTTGAAAATAAAAGGGATACCGTGACAGCCGGTATATGCTGGAAAAAAATTCTGTGACAGCCGGGATAAGCTGTTAAGAACTGGGAAGGGGCCGGTCTAAGATAATAATAACCTGTCGACAGGTGGGAAGACGTTCCCATCATAATCATTCATGCATTGCATCTGTTTTAATTATTGCTTGCATTATTGAAATACTGATGTGTGATTTATTAATTGTGAATTTAATTATAGATGGTTGAGTCTCACAGAAAGTGACAGTTATGGTGATAAGATTATTGAAATGCTAAGATGTGATGTATTATTGTTAATATAATTATAGATGATTTAGTCTCACAGAAAGAGACAGTTATGGTGATAAGATGAATGAAATGTCGAGGTTTGGTGTGTTATTGTTATGGTGATAAAAATTATCTAAATGGTAGACTTTATGATGTGAACCTCATTGCGAGGAAATTATGAAGTAATTGATGGTATTGAGGTGAATCAATAAATACGAGGAAGATAATGATAGAGGATGTATATTATGGCATGGGTAGTGATAGTAGAGTGCTAGTATCAAGTGTAGGAGATATAAATTGATTGAAATATTAAAAGACTATTTATACAAATGAGTACTTTTAGTAAATTTAATTCACTGAGCTTGTGAAGGTCACTCCTCATTGTACAATGATTTCAGGTAGCAGACAGGACAAATAGTCTGGTGGGTTGAGAATCAGACAAAATCATTTTCTGTAAGTCACGTACATGTCAACATCCTCAGACTAATGAGAAAAGAAAATAAAAATTTATTTGTAAATATTCATGCATTTTACGTTGTATCAAATGTTTAAATATCAGATTGATGTAACTCCCCTGTTGAGGGTTGAGGATTTGTGAAAAATTTCTTTTGGGTGTTATTTATTTTCATTGTTGCTTATATGTGTCGTGCTGAGGTTTCAAAATGTGATGACACCGTTTCGGGGGTGGCAAACCCGGGATAGGTCGTTACACAGACTTTCTACCTTTCCATAGTTCATATGGAGTTTTATCAAGCATAGGCTTATTTAATACTCTATTTAAAATATAGCAAGAAGTATTTATGGCTTCCACCCAAAATTGTTTTGGTAAATTATTTTCGCAAAGTATAGTTATAGTAAATTCTTCTAGAACTGTATTTGTCCTCTCAATAACACAATTTTGTTGAGGAGTTCTAGGGGATAAAAAATTGTGATCAATTCCATTTTCATCACAAAATTTTGAAAAACTTTGGTTTTCAAATTCTTTTCTATTATCACTTCTAATACTTGAGATAGAAATTCCTTTTTCATTTTGAACCTTCTTGCAAAAGTTTACAAATCCTTTATAGGCATCATCCTTGTAAGCAATAAAAATAACAAAGGTACGTCTTGAATAATCATCAACAATAACAAGAATATATTGATGGCTACCTAAACTAATGGTGCTTATTGGACCAAACAAGTCCATATGTAAAAGTTCCAATAGTCTAGAGGTTAAAATTACATTTTTTGATTTAAAAGAAATTCTAGTTTGTTTTCCTATTTAACAAGCATCACAAACCTTGTCTTTTTCAAATTTGATTTTGGGAAGTTCAACAACTAAATCTTTTCTTGAAAGAACTTTAAGTAAATCTATGTTCACATGGCCAAGCCTTCTATGCCATAGTCATGGGTTTTCATTAAAAGTAGGAAAACATTTTTCACTTTCTGAATGTAAAGATTTTAAATCAACTAGATAAACATTGTCATGTCTATGTCCAACAAACTTGATCATGTTACTTTTAATGTCTATTACTAGACAATGAGAGGATTATTTAAATATGACTTTGTTTCCTTTGTCACATAGTTGACTAATACTAAGTAAATTTGGCTTAAGGTCTAGCAGTTTACCTTGCTCGATAATCTTTATCTTAGTGTTGTCTCCAATGGTGACGTGTCCGTCATCCCTTAGAGTTAGTTCTTTGAACAAGCTTTGATCACCGGTCATGTGCTTTGAGTATCTACTATCAAGGTACCGATAGTTACTTTTTTCTTTGGTGTGGAGACATATATACATTACACAACGATATACAATTGCACTTTTAGGTACCCAAAATTTCTTGGGTCCTTTGGGGTTAATCCTAGAAAATACAACTCCTTTAGGGACCCACACTTTCTTAACATTATAAGGTGCTCTATAATTGTAGACATGTTGATGATGCTTAGGATAATAGTTATTGAAGTTTCTAGGGTGTCTTGAATATGTATGCCTATAGATCCTTGGATAAGCATTCCTAGGATACATGTTTCTAGCATGAGAGTTATGAACATACATGTTATCTCTAGGATATGCATGATGGTAATTTCTAGGATGTGCATTTCTAGCATGTGAATGCCTTGAACGATTATTCCTAGCATTTGCATATCTTGAATTAGCATATATATATATGCATATGTATTTATAAGATTTCTATCTCTAGCATATGCTTTAGAATACTTAGCATTTGAATTTAAATTTACATTCTTAGGCTTACTAGCATACTTTGAAGAAGAATTCTTAATCTTGCTAGTGTCCTTAGAGGTGGAGGGTTCATCCACACATATTGCTTTCATGAACAAAGTCTCTTTTGATTTTTGTTTGCCTAATGGAGAATAACCTAAGCCGGATTTTCCTCTACTCAATCTTTCGCAAGATAGGACTTCATCTAGTTTTTTTTTCCCCTAAGCATAAGCCTAGATATAGTGCTATTCAATTCTGTTACTTTCTTTTTTAAAACATCATTTTCATTTTTTTTAAAAATCTCGTGATGAGTTATAAAGCATGGAAGATAGTTTTTCTTTTTCTTCTGTTAGACCTTTCATTTCTTTAGAAATAGATGAGACTTCCTTCTTGAGAGCAATATTTCTAGAATAAATTTTTTTTTTCAATTATTCATGCATTTCATTAATTACCTCAATTAATTCTTCACTACTACTAACAATATTATTATTATTAGAAGTGGAAGAGTTTGATACCTCATTTTCATCATCGATTTATATCAGGCAAAGATTGACAATTTCCTCATATCCAACATCATTGTCCGAGGATTCTTTTTCTTCATCATCACTTCAAGTGGTTGCAATAATGACTTTCTTTTTGAATCTTTTATATGGTTTGTTTGTTGTTGGACAATTGGTCCTAATGTGACCGGACTTCTTGCAACCAAAAAACCCAATAGGTTCCCTTTTTGGAGTGGAATCATTTGTGTAAGGTTTCTTGCTCTTTTTTCAAAAACTTATAAAATCTTTTGATGATTAAAGCCATTTCACCATCTTCTTCAATGCTCTCATTTTCTTCCTCTTTGTTGCTTGTGGAGGCTTTGAGAGCAATCGATTTCTTCTTCTTCTCATCATCATTGGCTACAAGATTTATTTTTTCCATCTTGTATGTCAATAATGATCCAAGAAGTGTTTCAACATCAAGTTTGTCGAGATCTTTGGCCTCCGTTATGGTCATCTACTTTGCTTTCCAAGTAGATGGCAAAGTTCTCAATATCTTTCTTGTTAGTTCAAACTCCTTAATGTTCCTACTAAGAAGCTTTAAACCATTAACAATATTAGTAAAACGTGAGTGCATTTGAGAAATTATTTTGTTAGGAGACATTTTAAAAGATTCATACTTGGACACTACCATATAATTTTTTTATTTTTTAACTTCGCTAGTGTAATAATTGTATTCGTAAAGAAAGGGTAAAGAAGTAATTTGATAAATATAACATGGAATTAAAATAATATATATGCGAAAGATTTAATTTTTATAAAACAATTCTGAAAAAAAAAGTTCAAATAAAGGAAAAGGAAAAAGAAAAAGAAAAAGAAAAAGAAAAAGAAAAAAAAAGTTTTAAAAGAAAAACAAATTTCGTTCAACATCTAGAAGTCCAGGTGTTGCAACACTTTGTGCTTTTGCTGCATAACACTATATGTTATGCAGCTGTGAAAATTGAAACGGTGGAGCGGTGCCACAAAAATGTATATATATTGAATTGTTTTATTAGTTTTACCAAATCCTGTTTAGTTTTCTTCAATCTCAAATCTAAATTACTCTATTTTTTTAAACACTTGGGGATTGAAAGAAGGTTGAAAGAGCAAAATTTTGAAGGGGTTTACGGGAGAATTTTATAGAGAATCATGGGAAGCTCTAAGAAAAACAGATGGTAATAACATGAAGTTTATTTTTGAAATTTAGCATACATGAAATTCTAGAAATTCAAAGTGGGAATTTTCAAAGAGTGGGAATTTTGGAAGAATTGAAGAATAAATTAGAATTTAATATAAATATTATGTCAGGTGTTGACGATCAACAACCAGAGAAATTTGTTGAGAGGAGCAGGAAAGGCAAAGAGATGATCCACGGGTAGCTTTAAGTGCTACGTGGTGAGTTAGATTTACTTTAAGTAATCAAGATAAAAATGAATTATATAGTGATAATATTTGAATAACTTATTAACCTACGAATTGATAATAAATGAAAGTTGTTGATGGGTATGATAGGTATAATTGATATGTGGAAAGTTATTATATAAGAAGTAATATTATTGGAATAATGAGTCGATTAAATAATGAAGGGGATAAATGAAATTCTTGATGAGTTATGGTTGATAAATTGATGTGATATATAAGGAGTAAGAAATTAGCGAAATTGATCAAATAGTAAATTGAGAAAAGGCAGGATAGCTAAATTTAATGTCTGAATACATGTTTGTTGTTATATTACTGTTCATATGCATATTTCATATCATATCATTGTTCATATGCATATGCAAGAAATAAAAGAACCAGGAGAGGGCCGATCTAAATGAAAACCGTGACAGCCAGTATATGCTGGAAATAAATGAAAATCTTAACAGCCGGTATATGCTGGAAATAAAAGAACCGGGAGAGGGCCGGTCTAAGATAAAAACATGTCGACATATGGGAAGACATTCCCTAATAATGATTCATGCATTGCATCTATTTTAAGTATTAATTGCATTACTGAAATGCTGAAGTGTTGTCTGTTATTTTAAATTTATAGATCAATGAGTCTCACAGAGAGACAATTTTGGTGAGAAAGAAACATAGAAGTATGATATGATAAGAACTATCTAAATGGTAAACTATATGCTGTGAACCTCATAACGAGATAATTATGAGATAATTGATGGTCTTAAGGTGAACATATATATAAGAGGAATAAATTGATAGAGAATGAGATTTATAATATGTGTAGTGATAATAGAATGCTATTATCAAGTATATGGGATATAAATGATTAAATATTAAAAGACTATTTATACGAATTGAATACTTCTAGTAAATTTAATTCACTGAGCTTGTGAAGCTCATCTCTTAATGTTAAATGATTTTAGACAGCAGGCATGACTGATAGTTGGTGAGCTGAGATTCAGACGGATTTATTATCTATAAGCAATGTGGTCCACATCCTCAGACTAATGAGAAAAAAATTGTTTATAAATATTCATGCATATTATATGGTATACAATGTTTAAGTTGAGATCTGAATGATGTATCTCCTGTGTTAAGGGTTGAGGATTGATGTACATTTACAGTTGATAAATTTTTGTTGTTGCATGTATGTGTCGTGCTGGGATTTTCAAAATGTGATGACACCGTCTCTGAGGTGGCCAACCCAGAATGGGTCGTTATAATTTTGGTATCAGAGCATTAGGTTTTATCATTCTGTAGACTGTATAAGAAGTTAAAGAAGTGGAAGATCTAAATAAATTATATTTTAATGCAAAATCTGAGGATGACACGTGGACATGCTAGAGCTAGAGGTAGAGTTCTGAATCAGAAGGGACATAGTAGTTCTCCAATATTTAGAAGAGATGAAGCAGATGGGGAGGTTGAGTCTATGGTTCTTGCAAGGGAACAAATTGATAGTTCAGTTGGTACTAGTAGAGTTAGGAGAGAATCTGAGGTTATGAGGGATGAATTGAGAGAAACTCTTAATTGTGCTATAGAGAGGATTAATGCAGCTGAAGAAAGGGCTTATAATTTGCAAAGGAGATTAGAGGAAATAGGTAGAATGGAACCTGATATGGTGAGACAAGAGGTTCATGAGGGAGAAGGTGTGGTTGCACATGAGATGCAAGGTGATTGTTTTGTGAGATTTCTTAAGTTTAAACCCCAGCCTTTTAGAGGATCAGTAAATCCTATAGAAGCTGAGCAGTGGATTAGACATGCCGAGAAATATTTTGAGATCTTACCAGTGACAAATAGACAGAAAGTTGCTTTTGCTTCATTCATGATGGAAGGTGAGGTTTCTCAATGGTGGGGGGATATTTTGCTCAGGGTAAGCACACAGGCAGAACAACTGTTAACATGGAGTAAGTTTAAGGATGAGTTCTTTGCGAAGTATTTTCCAGATACCTTTCAGGCACAACAAGAGAGAGATTTTATTCATCTAAGGTAGGATAATTTATCGGTGGCCGAATATGATAGTAGGTTTATAGCCCTGTTAAGGTTTTTACCTGAATTAGTGAATACGGATGAGAGAAAATATAAGAGATTTTTAGATGGATTACACTATGACATTCGGACTAAACTCTCTTATATGAGCATTGGAAATTATGCTATACTAGTGGATAAAGCATTACAAATTGAGAAAGATTTGATGGAGTTTAGAGGTAGGAGGGAGTGGCTGAAGAGGTCTAGATTTGAGGGACCTAGAGGTGGTGGCAGTATGAGTGTGCAGGGTGGGAGACCACCCTAAAGGGGGCGTTCCTTATCACAAAGAACTGTAGTGCAGAGTCAGAAGCAAGTAGGATCTATTGCTTCTATCGCTCAGAGTAATACCGGTGGGATCCCTAGGTTCAGGAGACAAGCTATAGGAAGTGGGAGTTATAGTAGAGGAGTAAGTATGTCATCAAGGGGAGGTGGTAATTTGAAGTATGATCGGGAGCTAAATGTTTGCTTCAGTTGTAATCAGACGGAGCATCTGTCCCAGAATTTCCCTATGCAGATATGCTTTATATGTGGTGAGAGAGGACATGTTGCTGTAGATAGTCCAATGGAAAAATCTACTGATGTAGGTATGGGAAGTATTGGGAGAAAATTGGTGGAGAGAGAGGTGGTGGATCAGGGAGTATGCAGGGTAGAGGTCAAGGATCAGTAGCTGAGGGAGGATGTGGTAGCCAATTACAGTCCAGAGATAGCAGAGTCTATGCATTGACCCAACAGGATGCACAAGCCACTCCTGATATTGTTATGGGTATGGTATCTATCATTGATAGGCCTGCTAGATTATTAATTGATCCTGGTGCAACCTATTCTTTCACATCTAGTGTTTATATAAAATCTGTTGATGCCAGTGCTAGTCATTTGATACATGCTATTGTTGTTGAGGTTCGTACTGAGGATAGGGTTATTATCAGGAAAATTTATCAAAGTTGTGTGATTTATATGGCTGATAGAGAATTTGAAGTTGATTTATTGCTTTTAGATATGAAAGATTTTGATTTAATTCTGGGGATGAATTAGTTATCTGCATATCATGCTTGGGCAGATTGTTTTAGGAAGAATGTGGTGTTCAAGATATCTGGATAGGAAGAGTTTAATTTTCTGGGAGAATGTAAGATACTTGCTAACTGTCTTATTTCTGCTGTAACTGCCCGTAAATGGTTGACGAAGGGTTGTGAGGGGTATTTGGCATATGTGGTGGATTCTAGCAAGGAGAGTAGAAAGTTAGAAGAAATCTTGAGTTGACTGGTTTGCCTCCCAATAGGGAGATTGAGTTTTCTATTGAGGTGATTCTAGGATTAATACCCATATTTATAGCACCTTATAGAATGACACCAACTGAATTGAAAGAGTTGAAAGTTCAGCTTCAGGAGTTGCTAGACAAACAGTTTATTCGACCTAGTATATCACCTTGAGGAGCCCCTATATTGTTTGTCAAGAAGAAAGATGGGACAATGAGATTGTGTATGGATTATAGACAGTTAAATAAGATCACCATCAAGAATAGATATCCTTTACCTATGATAGATGATTTATTCGAGCAGTTATAAGGAGCTAGGGTGTTTTCTAAGATAGACCTGAGATCAAGTTATCATCAATTGACGATAAAGGAGGGGGTACGTGCCTAAGACTGCTTTTAGGACACGTTATGGCCATCATGAGTTCCTGGTCATGCCATTGGGGTTGACTAATGCTCCTGCAACATATATGGATCTAATGAATCAGGTGTTTAAACCATTCTTGAATAGATTTGTGATTGTGTTTATCGATGACATTCTGGTATATTCCAAGAATGAAGAGGAGCATACACAACATTTAGAGATAGTATTGGAAATTTTGAGGAGAGAGAAATTATATGCAAAGTTCTCTAAGTACGAGTTTTGGTTAAGTGAAATATCTTTCTTGGTGCATGTTGTATCGAGAGAGGGAATAACAGTTGACCCACAGAAGGTAGAAGCAGTGTTGAATTGGGAAAGACCCACTAGTGTAACTGAAGTTAAAAGCTTTCTAGGGTTAGCTAGTTATTATAGGAGATTCATCCAAAAATTTTCTATGCTTGCTGGACCATTGACTAGATTGACTAGGAATGATGTGAAGTCTAGGTGGTCAGAGGAATGTGAGAGAAGTTTCCAGGTGTTCAAAGAAAAATTGACTACTACCCCGATATTAATGCTTCCTTTTAGTGATAAAGGATTTGTGGTTTATAGTGATGCGTCACATCAGGGGTTGGGATGTGTGTTAATGCAATATGAGAGAGTTATAGCTTATGCATCTAGACAATTAAAGAACCATTAGAGAAATTACCAGACCCATGATTTAGAATTGGCTGCCATAGTTTTTACTTTAAAGATTTGGAGATATCATTTATATAAAGCCAATTGTGAAATTTTTACTGATCACAAAAACTTGACGCATTTACCGACCCAGAAAGAATTGAATTTGAGGCATAGGAGGTGGATGGAGTTGATTAGTGATGATGACTGTACCATTCATTATCATCAAGGAAAGGCTAATGTAGTAGCTGATGTATTGAGTAGAAAGGCTACAGGGAGATTAGCTGCTATTGGGAGTCATAATACTAGCTTGATGATAGAATTAAGAAGAATGAGGATGCAGTTGAGTGTCAATGATAGAGGAGTATTGATGGCAAATATGGTGGTACAATCTTTTATTATTGATCGTTTATTACAGATTAAGGGTAGAGATGAAGGGATAAAGGAGATTCGACGGGAGATGTTGAGTGGGAAGCCAACTGAGTTTAGAATCAGAGGAGATGGTATGGTGGTATTGGGGCATTGAGTTTGTGTTCCCAATGACGTGGAGATGAGAAATGAGATACTAAGGGAGGCTCATGATTATGTATATTCCATGTATCTCGAAATAATAAGATGTACAGGGGATTGAGACAATTATTGGTGGTCAGAGATGATGAAGGATGTAGTGGAACATATTTCTAGATGTCTGACTTGTCAACAGGTGAAGTCTGAGAATAGACATCCAGCAGGTTTATTACAATCTCTTCCAGTACTTGAGTGGCCATGGGAAAATTTGAGTTTGGATTTTGTCTCTGGTTTTTCCCATACCCAGAGGGGTTATGACGCTGTGTGGGTTATAGTAGATAGACTTTCTAAGTCTTCATATTTCCTTCCTATTAAAACTACTTGGAGTCTTGAAAAGTTGGTTGAATTGTATATAGTGGAGATTGTAAGATTACATGGAGTATCCTTGAGTATTGTATCAGATAGAGATTCTAGATTTACCTATAGATTTTGGAGAGGTTTCCAAGAAGCTGTGGGTACACAATTATAGTTTAGTATAGTTTTTCATCCACAAACTGATGGGCAGACAGAAAGAATCATCAAAATATTAGAAGATATGCGGAGAGCAAGTGTATTGAGTTTCTCAGTGAGCTGGGATGCTTGTTTGCCTTTGATCGAGTTTGTATATAATAATCACTATCATACTTGTATTGGGATGAAACCATTGACGCTTTATATGGTAGGAGGTGTAGAACTCCAGTATGCTGGGAAGAAGTTGGAGAGAGAAAGATATTTGGCCCAGAAATGATAGATCTGACTACTGAGAAGATCAAACTGGTTAGAGAGAACCTTATAGTAGCACAGAACAGACAGAAGGGATATACTGACAATAGAAGATGACCTCTCGAGTTTAAAGTTGGTGATTAGGTATTTTTGAAAATATCTCCGAGGAAGGGCGTGTTGAGGTTTAAAGAGAAAGGGAAGTTGAGCCCGAGATTTGTGGGGCCATATGAGGTGATTGAGAGAGTTTGACCAGTAGCATATAGATTGGATTTGCATCCAGAGTTAAAGCAATTACATAATATGTTTCATGTTTCACTTTTGAGAAAGTATTTACACGATGAATCCCGTAGTTTCTCGAATCAGGTGATAGAACTTCAGAAAGATTTGACTTTTATGCAAGTATCGGTCAGAATTCTTGACAGAAAGGAACAAGTCTTGCGCAATAAAGTCATTCCCTTGATTCAAGTATTATGGCGGAACAAAGATGTCGAAGAAGTCACTTGGGAGCATGAAGCAAGAATGAGGAAAGAATACCCCAAACCCTTTCATGAATTAGGTAAGGAAATTTCATAGACGAAATTTTTGTAAGGTGGGTAGAATTGTAATACCCATATTCGTAACGAAAGGGTAAAGAAGTAATTTGATAAATATAACATAATGTTAAAATAATATGTATATGCGAAAGATTTAATATTTATAAAACAATTCTTTAAAAAAAATTGGATGCGTGGTGGTGTAAAGAAAAAGAAAAAGAAAAAGAAAAAAATAAAAAATAAAAAATAAAAAAAAGAAACAAATTTCGTGCAACAACTGAAAGTCCAGGTGTTGCAACACTTTATGCTTTTGCTGCATGTTATGCAGCTGTGAACATTGAAACGATGGAGCGGTGAACGATGCCGCGAAAATGTATTTTATATATATATATATTGAATTGTTTTATTAGTTTTACCAAATCCTGTTTGGTTTTCTTCAATCTTAAATCTAAATTACTCTATTTCTTTAAACACTTTGGGACCGAAAGAAAGGTTGAAAGAGTAAAATTTTAAAGAGGTTTACGGGAGAATTTCATAGAGAATCATGAGAAGCTCTTAGGAAAACAGAAGGTAATAACATGAAGTTTATTTTTGAAATTTAGCATACATGAAATTCCTGGAATTCAAAGTGGGAATTTTTAAAAGGTGTGAATTTTGGAAGAATTGAAGAATAAATTAGAATTTAATATGAATATTATGTCAGGTGTTGACGATCAGCAACCAGGAAAAATTACTGAGAGGAGCAGGAAGGGTAATAAGGTGATCCACAGTAGCTTTAAGTGCTACGTGGTGAGTTAGATTTACTTTAAGTGATCAAGATAAATATGAATTATATAGTGATAATATTTGAATAACTTATTAACCTATGATTCGATAATAAATGAAAGTTGTTGATGGGTATGATAGGTATAATTGATATGTGGAAAGTTATTATATGAGAAATAATATTATTGAAATAATGAGTCGATTAAATAATGAAGGGGTAAATGAAATTCTTGATGTGTTATGGTTGATAAATTGGTGTGTTATATGAGAAGAAGAAATTAGCCAAATTAATCAAATAGTAAATTGAGAAAAGGCAAGATAGCTCAATTTAATGTCTGAATACATGTTTGTTGTTATATAGTAGTTCATATGCATATTTCATATCATTGTTCATATGCATATGCATGAAATAAAAGAACCGGGACGGGGTCAGTCTAAATGAAAATCATGATAGCTGGTATATACTGGAAATAAGTGAAAACCGTGACAGCCGGTATATGCTGGAAATAAAAGAACCGGGAGGGGGCTGGTCTAAATGAAACAAAAGAACCGGGAGGGAGCCAGTCTAAGATAAAAACATGTCAACATGTGGGAAGACGTTCCCTAATAATAATTCATGCATTGCATCTGTTTCAAGTATTGATTGCACTACTGAAATGCTGAAGTGTTGTCTGTTATTTTAAATTTATAGATCAATGAGTCTCATAGAGGGACAGTTATGGTGAGAAAGAAACATAGAAGTATTATATGATAAGAACTATCTAAATGGTAGACTATATGCTGTGAACCTCATAACGATGTAATTATGAGATAATTGATGGTTTTAAGGTGAATATATATATATACAAGAGGAAGAGATTGATAGAGAATGAGACTTATGATATTGTAGTGATAATAGAATGCTATTAGCAAGTATATGGGATATAAATGATCAAATATTAAAAGACTATTTACACGAATTGAAAACTTCTAGTAAATTTAATTCACTAAGCTTGTGAAGCTCATCTCTCAATGTTAAATTATTTCAGGCAGCAGGTAGGACAAATAGTTGGTGAGCTGAGATTTAGACAGATTTATTATCTGTAAGCCACGTGGTCCACATCCTCAGACTAATGAGAAAAAAAATATTTGTAAATATTCATACATATATGTTGTATACAATGTTTAAGTTGAGATCTGAATGATGTATCTCCCCTGTTAAGGGTTGAGGATTGATGTAAATTTGCAGTTGATAAATTTTATTGTTGCATATATGTGCCGTACTGGAATTTTCAAAATGTGATGACACTGTCTCAGGGGTGGCCAACCCGGGATGGGTTGTTACAGCTAGTGCCCTCATATATAACTTGTAGTTTATCCGAAATCTCCTTAGCTGAAACACATGTAGAAATTTTATTGTACTCTGAGATATCTAAAGCACAATGTAACATACTAGTGGCTCTACCATTTAGAGACATCATTCTAAAATCCTCTTCATTATGCTCCATTTTGAGTTTAGGCATTGTGTGATTGATTTCTCCAATAGTTATTTCCTTTGTTGGAATTCTAATTCATTCCTCAATGACTCTTCATAAATTATGATCTTGTACTTCGACAAAGATTTTCATTCTATTTTTCCAGTAATTATAGTTTGAGCCATTGAACAAAGGAGGTCTAGTATAAGAATGACCTTCAGTATAGCTATTTGAAGCCATCGGATCAACTCAAGGATTTTAAGCCTGAAATTGAGTACGAGGCTATGATACAAATTGTAAATCGAGGTACAAACCTAAGAGGGGGGTGAATTAGGTTTAAAAAACTTTTTGCTAATTAACACACAAGTTTTTAACAATTTAATCAAGCAAGGCACACAACAAATAAGATGCTTGGAATTAAAGGAGTAAAGGAAGAGAATATACAAACTCTGTTTATTGTGGTTCGACAATATTGGAATCTCTCTGACCCTACGTCCACTCTCTTCAAGAAACCTCCTTGAAGTAATCCACTAAATGTAGTCGAGTAACTTCACGAGTGTTGCACAAGCCTTACAAGCACTCTCTTCCACAAGGAAGTTACAAAGAAGTGTTTAATGCTAAACACTCTAAGAGTTACACCAACTCTTTCTCTTTATAATGAATGGTATTAAATGTAAAAGAAAATAACAAGTTTAAAGAATGGCTCATAATAAATTTTTCAAGGCTTTTGAGAGTATTAATGAGCTATAAATCAAATTAAGTGTTCTTTCTTGTTGTTTAAATGCTCATTAATGGGGGGTTTTTATAGCCTTGGTCTTATATGGCCATTAGACACTGATTTGGTACATTTGGAGCCTTAAATGCTCAAGTTCCGCGTCTTAAACGGTCATATTTTCGAATTACCAATCGACTGCAAAATTTTTAGGTAAGGTGGGTAGAATTTAGGTAAGGAAATTTTGGGGATGGAATTTTTGGTAAGGAAATTTTGGAGACAAAATTTTTGTAAGGTGGGTAGAATTGTAATACCCGTATTTGTAAAATAAGGGTGAATAAGTACTTTAATAAATATGACATAGAGTTAAAATAATATATAGATATTTTTATGTGAAAAGTCAAAATTTTTATAAAACAAATTTTTTATTTTAAAAAAAAGGAGCAAATGGCAACACCTACTACCAAGTTAATTGCATGAAATACACATAGCCAGAACGTGGAGATTGTGGGAGAAAGGCTTCCTGAGTGTGCAAATATTTTTTAGCTGACGTTTAAAAAAGTTTTTCCTATATATATATAGTTAAACGTAAATTACTTATACTTACTAATTTCATTTAATTTCCTTCAAATTACTTGTTTTCTTTAAAAACTTGGGGACTCAAAGAAAGGTTGAAAGAGAAAAATTTTGAAGAGGTTTATGGGATAATTTTATAGAGAGTCACGAAGAGCTATCAAAAAAGCAGAAGGTAATAATGTAATGTTTATTTTTGAAATTTTAGCATTCATGAAATTCCTGGAATTCAAAGTGGGAAATTTCAAAGGGTGTGGTTTATGAAGAATTGAAGAAATAATTAGAAATTTAATACAAGTATTATGTCAAGTGTTGGCGGTCAGCAACCAGGAGAAATTTCGGAGAATAACAAGAAAGGCAAGGAGGTGATCCACGGGTAGCTTTAAGTGCTACGTGGTAAGTTGGATTTACTTCAAGTAATCTAAATAAAAATCAAATATCTAGTGATAATATTAAAATAAATTATTAGCTTATGTTTTGGTAGTAGATAAAATTTAATTGATAGGTATGATATGAATATTGGACATGCAGTAAATTATTATGTGAAAAGAAATATTATTAGAATAATGAATTGATTTAATAATGATGGTGATAAATAAATTCTTGATGAGTTATGGTTGATAAATTGATGTGATATATGAGGAGAAGAATTTAGAGGAACTTTCAAATAATAATTTGAGAATAATCAGGATAGTTAGTTCAAATGTCTGAATACATGCTTATTTTTATTTTATTATTTATATGCATATTCATATCAGTTTTCATATGCATATGAATGAGAATAAAAGAACCGTGAAAGCAGTCAATCTAAATAAAAATGAAAGAACCGGGAAAGCAGCCGGTCTAATTGAAAATAAAAGAACCAGAAAGATAGCCGATCTAAATGAGAAAAAAAGAATCGGGAAGGCAGCCGGTATAAATGAGAATAAAAGAACTAGGAAGGCAGCCGGTCTAAGATAGTAAAAACATGTCGACGTGTGGAATGATGTTCCCATAATAATAATTCATGCAATGCATCTGTTTTACATGTTGATATTTTTACTGAATGTTGTTGATGTTATGCATTTATTTGTAGATAAATAAGTCTCACAGAGAGACAATTACAATGAGAAAAAGACATAGAAGTATGATGTGATAGTAATTATTTAAATGTTAGACTAGATGCTATTATCCAGTCATATGAGAGATAAATGAGTTAATATTAAAGGCCAATTTATATAAACCGAATACTTTTAGTAAATTTAATTCACTGAGCTTGTGAAACTTATCTCTCATTGTATAATGATTTCAGGTAGCAGTTAGGACAAATATTCTAGTGGGTTAAGAGTTAGAAAAAATCATTTTCTGTAAGCCACGTACGTGTCAATATCCTCAAACAAATGAGAAAATGAAATATAAAAATTTTATTTGTAGATATTCATGCATTTTAAATTGTATATTATGTTTAAATTAATATCAGATTGATGTATCTCCCCTGTTGAGGGTTGAGGATTACAGTAATAATATATGTTGTTATTATTTTTATTTTTTGCATATATGTGTCATGCTGGGATTTTCAAAATGTGATGACACCGTCTCGGGGGTGGCCAACCCGGGATGGGTCGTTACATTTATCGACTATCATGACAGATGCGAGAGATAGAATGTTGGGTCTTAATAATTTGAAGTTGACTTGTAGAGACATAATCCTTTGTGAAATGAGGGATTATTGACTCTGTTAGTGTTGGGAAACTCCTCAATCGGAGAGAAGTGCTATTGTAAGTAATTCTAATCTCACATAGTCTATATGTTAAAAGGATGTGGGTACTAGTTTTTATAAATATGGTCATCAAGAGAGTTAGTCTTTTACCTTTATTCATGAAGCATGAATAGTTGGTCAAATGTGGAGTGTAACCAATATAACTTATAAAATAGGGTTTTACAAGAATCAAAGGGTTGAGTGAACGTTGGGTGTATCACACAATTTTAGTACAATTTTGGTTAGAGAAATTGTACCATTGAGGTAGTTGAGAATTAATAATGAATTGATTCTCTTGTGGATGTAGGTAAGAGGTGTCGAACCACATTAAAATTGTTGTGTGTTTATTTATTTATTTTTTTTTGCTATTGTGATTATGTGATTGTTGATTGGGTGTTAGATTCCCAACAAGTAGTAACAGAGCTAAATTTGATAGTGGCAAAAAATTAAGAGAAATGATGCGGAGAAGAAGTGATGAGTACTAAACATTGCATATTTTGACCCCTTAATTTACATTTGTTAATTCTTTAGTTATGTCCTAATCTGATATTTTGTGTTAGTTCTATAATTTTTAATGTTTCACTAAATTGCCAGAATTGCTCGTACAGATCAGTCATTTTGTGGATTAAACTGTATTGATTCAGGAAGAACTAGGAGATGAGCCATATATGCTTGGAAAGATCCAGATGTCTATTTTCTGGAGAATTTTATGGCTCGTAAATATGATTTTTCTAGAGAAAGTTATGGCAGTTTTAGTTGAAAAAGGTCAGGCTATGCATGATTTAAGCATGCACAGAAGTTTTGAAGAGCATGTGAAAGCTTAAATCCCACATTCCACATCGGTTGGAAACACATTCTACATCCCACATCCCATATTAGATTGGAAATACATTGCACTCATGGAGTTCCATTATAAAAAGCCACATTTCACTTCATCAAAATGTGTGCAATCTCGGAGGCTTTGCTACCAAGGGGTGCAATATGGAGGATTTTGCTACCAATCGGGGGAAGCACCGTACAACAGCTACGGGTATAATTTCTCTCTCCAGTTATTGTTAGTTTTAATTTATTTCTTTTAAGTTTTAAAGTTTAATGTTTAGCACTTTAATGTTTGCTCTAATTTTTCCCTTGAAATTTTTGTTGTCCATTATATTTATGGGTAACTAAATTCTCAAGTAGGGCTAGGGATGAACTTGCACAGTAGATGGTATTTTTGTTTATTTTTTAATTTATTTATTTGATTTTCAATTACTAAAACTCTTTTGTTTTATCATTCTCAATTCATTGGTGACGTTTTCTTCTCCGAATAATCGTAGATTTATTCTGTTTATGGATTCAATCATGCTTTCTCTATTGAATGGATTAGCTCTTTGATTATGTTTGGATCAATTATTTATCTATATTGATTTAATTCTTTGCTGCAATATCGCTTCATGAGTATAGTGTCGTCGTTGGATTTTCTCAATAGTGATAATAATTTACGTATTTTAAAAGCGGTGAATGATTTTTCAAAAGGTTATATTTGGTTTAATCTTGGTTTATAAATCTACACCTTCCGATTGGGAATTTTGGGAATTGAGTTCCCAGTTGAGTTATTCAATGAATTAAGAATAATTAAAATACCAGATTTGTGCAAGGGATTCCCGACGCTTTACTGTTTGTCAAATTTGAGTACTTTCTCCGTTAATCACTTTGCTTCACTTTAATTTGCATTTAAAAATTAATCTTTGTTCTCCATTAATCATTTAATATTTTTATTTTGTTTTTTTTGTTCCTTGTACTATTCTTTAAATTTATCTCTTTATGGAATCGACACCCCAAAGCTGTGCTACAACTACCGCGTTATTATTTGGGCATAATCAAATTTTGGCACCGTTGCCGGGAAGATGGTAGAAGAATTGCTAGATAGGTTTTTATTTTTAGCAGTTTGTAAATGTGGTAACTTCGTTCTTTCTTTAAGCTTGCTGCATTATTTTTTTCTTTTTCCCTTCTTTCTTTTTATAGTGTTTTATTTATTTATTGTTTTGTTACATTGCATGCACAGATATAGAGATGCCTTGGGTAGATTTGCTTGTAAGCCTGTACTAGAGTCAGAATCAAACTTTTTAAATCTTTTATTTGACAATCCATCCAGTTCTGAAGAAATGAGTGAACACGGAGATCAACCCAGTAGGACCCTTCAGGATTACCTCCACTCTACACACATAGCCCCACCATCATGCATCGTGTTTCCAGCTAATACTCACTAACTGGATTTTAAAACAAGGATGATATAGTTACTCCCTATGTTTCATGGTTTGGAAAACGAAAAATCCATATGTGCACATTAGGGAGTTTGAGGAAGTAGTTGCGACTTTTTATAGTCAAAATGCAATTAATGACATTGTGAGACTTAAGTTCTTTCCTTTCTCTTTGAAGGATAGAGCTAAGAGTTGGCTATACTCACTGAGACCATGATCTATTGGGTCATCAAATGAGATGACTCAGGTTTTCTTTAATAAATACTTTCCCCAACATAAGACCAACACTTTAAAAAGGCAAATCTCCACCTTTGCACAAAAGGACAGTGAGACGTTGTATCAGTCTTGGGAGAGATTTAAGGAGTTGTTGAGTATGTGTCCTCACCATTGGTATGAGAATTGGCGCTCAGTGAGCTATTTTTATGAGGGACTTACACCTAGAGAGCGCCAATTTGTGGAGATGATGTGTAATGGTGAGTTCTTACAGAAAGATCCCGATAAGGCCATAGAATACCTCAGTGAGCTTGCTGAAAAAGCTCACACTTGGACTGGACCTAGTGCTACTGAAAGCACAAATAGGTCACGACCTGTAGGAAACCCAAATAGTGGTGGAATTTTCCATTTTAGGGAAGAGGATAACCTAAAGGCTAAGGTCGATATGCTCACTAGGGAGCTAGATGTGTTAAAGACTAAGGACTCAAAGCCAGCACACGTAGCTAATCATGTAGAGTCTTTTGGACCATGTTTTGTGTGTGGCGGGGTAGATCATCTTGCCCAAGAGTGTCCCATATTTGCTGAGATAAGAGGGATGTATGAGGAACAATGTAATGCCTTAGGTATGTACAAGAAGCCTTTTTCACCTTTCTCTGATACCTATAATCTAGGGTGGCGCAATCACCTCAATTTTAGCTGGAAGTCTGAAAACCAGCCACTTGCACAACCCCCTAGATCATTTCTTGCACCATATCATGCACCTGCATCTTCCAGGAGTCATTTAGAAGACACTTTGAATACTTTTATTGAGGCACATGGTAAGACTAACCAAAGATGTGAAGTGTTGATTACGCAAGTTGTTGAAAAAAATGAGGAGATAAAGAGCCAAGTGTCCAAATTGATGAGCTCTTTAAGTGTGAATGAGCGAGGTAAGTTCCCTTCTCAAGCTCAGTCCACACCCCATGGTCAACACATGGCGCAAAAGAATTTGAAGGATATGAATGCCATTGTGACATGAAGTGGTAAGTCATTACATATCCCAACAACGAACAAATCAGAGGATGTGAAAAAGGGTCAAGATAGTAGTGATGCCGAGCTGCCCAAGGAACCTAAAGTGACAAAGAGTCCTGTTAAAGTACCATTCCCTCAAACTTTAAAATCAACCAAGCAAACTCTGGATCCAAACAATGAAATCGTAGAGAATCTAAGGCAAGTAAAAATCAATCTTCATTTTTTGCATGTGATTAAACAAATCCCTACTTATGCAAAAGTTCTCAAGGATTTGTGTACAGTTAAGAGGAAACACCATGTGAAGAAGACATCATTCCTGACAGAGCAAGTTAGTGCTCTAATTGAGCAGCAGATTCCTCCCAAGTACAAGGATCCTGGTTGTCCAACTATTGCATGCAGCATTGGAAATCATGAGTTTGGGCAACCTTTGCTAGATTTAGGAGCTAGCGTGAATCTAATGCTATATTTTATTTATTTGCAGTTAGGGTTGAGAGAAATCAAACCAACCACTGTGGTATTGCAATTGGCTGACCGTTCAGTCAAAGTACCCCGGGGTGTTGTAGAGGATGTTTTAATTTAAATTGACAAATTTTATTATCTTGTTGATTTCCTAATCCTTGACACTAGCTCTGTTGTTGATACTACATCTAAAATTCCTTTGATTTTAGGTAGGCCTTTCCTTGCCACTACTAATGTTATTATTAATTGCAGGAATAGGCTCATGAAGCTGTCTTTTGGAAACATGACCATCGAGGTGAATATCTTCCATATTGCACAACAGCCAGAAGATGATGATGAGAGACACCAGACATACATGATTGGCTCACTTATGGATAGAAGAGTTTTTATAGCTCATGATCTTGATCCCCTTGAGTATTTTCTTGTTAATTCTGAGTTTGATTCTATTAGTGATCCATTTGATGTAGTTGATATTGGTGTTATTTTTGATAGAACTCAGGATTATGGCACTCGGGTATGGCAGCCAAAGTTTAAGGAGAATGCTAAGCCATCGAGGGAGCCACAAAGAAGGCTCAACCCAGCTATGCAAGAGCTTGTGAGGACCGAAGTAATAAAGTTGTTGGATACAGGATTCTGGGCCGTCTGGCTGAAGACATAAAACTTGGTGCTCATGGGAGGCACCCCACAGCATATCCTTTTGTTTTTATTGTTTTTTTTTCATATTTTTTATTACAGTTTGTTTTTAATAGTTTTTTTGTTTTCCAGTATTACTTTCGTATTTCTTTTTCAGGTACAATGTGTGCATCAGTTCAAGTTGGGCGGTATGCTATAAGCCATGCCAATCCAGTTAGTTCTCCATCTCTCAGGTCAGCTCTTTCCATGTTATTTACACTTTGGGGACACTGTGTACTTTAAGTTTGGGGGTTATGGTAGACACATTCACACACACTTTGTCCCAGATTTTATATATATATATATATATATATATTATTGAAAAGATAAATGCATGTTCATGATTGTTTTGAAATTTTGGTTGATCTAAACAAATACTGTGATGTGATGTCATTGGTGAGTTTAAAATCTTGAACACATGATTTGATGATAGAGTTTTAAAATTCTGTTACTTACTTTAAGCATTTAAGAATTCATATGTTTGATCTAATCTGACATGAGCACATTAGCACAAAATAGTGTGAGGTATGGCATGTGATTTTAATGTGTACATGTGATTTTAATGTGTATGTTTTCATGACTTAACTGAAACTGGATGATTTGTTGGATAAACACTTTGGCATAGAAAAGAATACATATATATATATATATATATATATATATATATATATATATATATATATATATATATTTTGCACAGAAAGAGAAAAATGCTCATGATGATCATTAATAAACTTTCCACTGAGTAACTGGACCTCTTGCCTCAGTAAGCAACGAGTGTTCACGTCAAAAGGTGGGAATTTTATTCATAATGATCATTGTGAAACTTTTCACTGAGTAACTGGACCTCCTGCCTCAGTAAGCAGTGAGTTTTCATGTTAAAAGGTGAGAATTTCGCTTGGTAGCGTTAAGGCCAGTTTAGTTTCGTAGCCTTGTTGACTCGAGTTAGTAAGTCCTTAGGGGTGTTTTTACACCTAATGCCCTAAAACCATCTGGTTTGGGAGTCATTGACTCAACACTCGCTACATGGGTCAATTAGAAAGCTTAAGGGAACTAAACATAGTAGAGCCTTATAATAAAAGAGAGAAGAAAATAAGACTATGCCATCGTTGTTCATTTTGATGAGAAATTCTGTGAATCTTGAGACATGGAGACATTGCACATTGAAGTTATTTGGAAGCCTCATCTTTATATGCTAATTCACTTTACACTGAGTCAGACTTGTAATACCTTAGCCTGCCCTTTTTAAGTAATTAGATTTTAAAATCCCTATTCATTGCGAAGATAGGTTTATATTTTAAGCTTGCTCATGAATGAATATCATGGTTTTGTGTGCTACTTAAATTTTTGGACACCATGAATGATGAATTTATCTTTGTGTTCTTTGTTTTTCTTTTATTTATTTTTATTATTTTGTTTTACTAAGGGACTAGCAAAATATAAGTTTGGGGGTATTTGATGAGTGCCAAATATTGCATATTTTGGCCCCTTAATTTACATTTTCTAATTCTTTAGTTATGTCCTAATATGATATTTTGTGTTAGTTCTATGATTTTTAATGTTTCACTAAATTGCCAGAATTGCCCGTACATATCAGTCATTTTTGCGGATCAAACTGTATTGATTCAGGAAGAACCAGGAGATGAGTTATATATGCTTGGAAAGATCCAGATGTCTATTTTTCGGAGAATTTTACGGCTCATAAATATGATTTTTCTAGATAAAGTTATGACAATTTTAGTAGACAAAGGTCAGGCTGTGCATGATTTTAGCGTGGGTAGAAGTTTTGAAGGGCATGTGAAGGCTTAAATCCCACATCCCACATCGGTTGGAAACACATTCTACATCTCACATCCCATATCAGATTGGAAACACATTGCACTCATAGAGTTCCCCTATAAAAGCCCCATTTCACTTCATCAAAAGGTGTGCAATCTCGGAGGCTTTGCTACCAAGGGGTACAATATGGACGATTTTGCTACCAATCGGGGGAAGCATTGCACAGCAGCTGCGGGTGGAATTTCTCTCTCCATGTATTGTTAGTTTTAATTTGTTTCTTTTAAGTTTTAAAGTTTAATGTTTAGCACTTTAATTTTTGCTCTAATTTTTCCCTTGAGATTTTTGTTGTCCAATATATTTATGGGTAACTAAATTCTCAAGTAGGGCTAGGGGATGAACTTGCATAGTAGATAGTATTTTTGTTTATTTTTTAATTTATGTATTTGATTTTCAATTACTAAAACTCTTTTGTTTTATCATTCTCAATTCATTGGTGATGTTTTCTTCTCCGAATAATCGTAGAATTTATTATGTTTATGGATTCAGTCATGCTTTCTCTATTGAATGGATTAGCTCTTTCCTTATGTTTGGATCAATTATTTATCTATATTGATTTAATTCTTTGATGCAATATCGCTTCCTGAGTATAGTGTTGTCGTTGGATTTTCTCAATAGTGATAATAATTTATGAATTTTTCAAAGAGTTACATTTGGTTTAATCTTGGTTTATAAATCTACACCTTCCAATTGCGAATTTTGGGAATTGAGTTCCCAATTGAGTTATTAAGTGAATTAAGAATAATTAAAATATTAGATTTGTGCAAAGGATTCCCGACGCTTTACTGTTTGTCAAATTTGAGTACTTTCTCCGTTAGTCACTTTGCTTCACTTTAATTTGCATTTAAAAATTAATATTTGTCCTATATTAATCATTTAATATTTTTCTTTAGTTTCTTTGTTCCTTGTACTATTCTTTAAATTTGTCTCTTTGTGGAATCGACACCCCAAAGCTGTGCTACAACTATTACGTTATTCTTTCGGCGTAATCAAGAAGCAAGTCGGATTTTCTATGGAAGATCGGATTTTAAGCCCATGTTGAGGATTGTTGGGATTAAGCCCTAAATATGATTAAGCAGTGTTGAAGGCTCAATTAAAACAATGAGGTTTTGATCAGGTGGAGGCAAACCCGATGAAGGGATCGAAATGTTTAGGGATTTGAGTTGATGGAGGAATTTGTAGAGATACTCCTCAAATCCCACATCGAAGAGAAATATTATTGTAAGTAGTTTTAGTCCTACATTGTCTATGTTTCAAAATGATATGGGTACTAGTAATTATAAATATGGGCATCAAGAGAGTTAATCTCTTACCCTTATTCTTGAAGCAGGAATAGTTGGTTAGATGTGGAGTGTAGCAAATCAAACACCAATATAACTTATAAAAAAGAGTTTTACAGGGATCCAAGGGTTAAGTTAATATTTGGTGTATTGTGGTTTGGGTAGTGAGATTGGGGAGAGTTTTCGTACAGTTTTGTCTAGAAAAATTGTGTATTGTGGAGTAGTGAGTTTTTACAGCTTTCCTTCATCCAAAAATTGCACTGCAATGAGTGTTTCAGTATAATTTTGGTTAGAGAAATTGTGCAGTTGATGTAGTTGAGAATTAATATTAGATTAATTCTCTTGTAGACATAGGCAAGAGGTGCTGAACCACGTATATTTATTTTCTCTATTTTTGTTATTGTGATTGTGTGATTGTTAATTAGGTGTTAGATTTCCAATAGTTAAAATAGTTTGTCTTCCTTATTCTAGAGTTTTTTATTTTATTTTAATTTATTGTTTATGTGGTTCTTTTATTGTTGTAGATTGTTGCATAGTTCTCTTTTTTATGTTTTCTTGGAGCAACCTGATTGCTGCTTTGTACTATAATTATTTTGAGTGAATAAATTCTTTGCTTTATCCAACAAAAAATCATGTTCAAGATGATCTAAAGGCACAGGGATAATGATTTCAAGCTAGGGACCTAAAATTTGAACATCTTGTTAAAATTAACTTAACCACATCTGTTTCCATCTATGCCATTGTCATAAATGATTTCTAACAATGACACACTTTTGAATTTCTTAGTGATAAAAAGATGCTGACCATATTAAAAAGCATGAGGTGCAAGTTTGTGTTGAGATTTTACCTCTAAAATCCAATTACTCAATCTTAGGTTAAAAAAACAATCACAATAATTAAATACACAAAACAAACAAAGAGTAAGAACACCAATAATTAATGTGGTTCGGGAACCTTTTTGCCTACATCCACCAACAATTCCACTATTTTATTAATTTTCAACTACAGCTTTAGGAAGAGCAAAGTTGTCAAAGTCTCACCCCAAAGTCACAATACAACAAAAGCTCTTAACCTAGCTCTAGTTGTAAGTGCTCTTTCTACTTGACAACCCAAAACCCTAATGCACCCAAAACTCTCATCCTAGCTTTAGTAGTAAACCCCTATAGTTTACAATGTATATGGAATTATGAGTGTGCCTCAAATCTTCTCTGAGACCCTTTATATAGAAGATGTTTTCCTAATACTATTAAGAAAAGAACAACAGCATCATACTAGACTACTATTATTTGTACAATAAAAAATCTAATATGAAATTTGTAATAACTGTGTTATTAAAGTAAGGGTAAAGAAGTAATTTGATAGATACTATATGGAATTAAATAATGTATACATGAAATATTTACTATTGATTTGAAATAATTTTTGAAAAATGATATTGAGAATTTTATTGGATAGAGTTAGGAGAACTGGAATTATTAAATTAAATAATTTCGAACAAAAATATGAAATAGA
This sequence comes from Bretschneidera sinensis, assembly GCA_023935145.1. Classification (NCBI taxonomy): domain Eukaryota; kingdom Viridiplantae; phylum Streptophyta; class Magnoliopsida; order Brassicales; family Akaniaceae; genus Bretschneidera; species Bretschneidera sinensis. The sequence goes on from CM043699.1 coordinate 104,730,575, forward strand.
GTGAAGAAAAAAATTTGTAAAAAAAAAATTTTGAAGAAAGAAAATGTGAAAATTTGAATTTTCAAGGAGAAATAGCAGAATCGTAATTAACTAGTGGCAAAGTTGTAAATTTTAAATGAATATGACTAGTGGCAAAATCGTAATTAAGTAGTGGTAAAGTCATTAATTTTAAATTAAAATGATTGGTTGCAAAACCGTAATTAAGAAGTTGTAAATTTTAAATGAATAGCCATGGTGGCAGAAGCGTAATTAAGCTGTCACAAACTCAAAAAAAAAAGAAAAAAGAGAAAAAAAAGGACAGAAACATGGATGCTAGTGGACAGATGTAGGCTTGTGCACAAAATGCAATTGCCAGGGAGCATGCATGCGAGACGCATAAGCATAGACATGAAGAATGGGAGAAACGCAAGTCATAGGCTTAGCCGGTTTTGTATAAAATTTAAGATTTTTTTGTTTTGTTTTGTTATAATTAGTTTACAAATTTCTTTATCACTCTAAAATTATATTATCTCTCAAATTACTTTCTTTTTTTAAACATATGGGGACTAAAAAGAAAGGTTGAAAGATTGAAATTTTGATGAAGTTTATGAGAGAATTTTAAAGAAATTCGAGGAAATCTTTCAAAAAAGGTAATAATGTGAATTTTATTTTTTGAAAGATTTAATATTTATAAATTATTCCTTTATACTTAAAAAAATTGCATTTGAATTTTTAGAGAATAAAACTAATTTCTGTTGATAGTACTGAATTTTAAAGACAGTTGAAATTATGCATATATGAAATTACTCGGAATTTGATGTAGAAATTTAAAATTATGAATTATAGAAGAATTGAAGAATAAATTAGACATTTTAATACAAATATGATGTCTGGTGTTGAAGATCAGCAATCGGGTGAAATTGCTGAAAGAAGCAGGAAAAGAAAGGAGGTGATCCACATGTAGCTTTAAGTGCTACGCAGTGAGTTAGATTTACTTTTAGTAATCGGAACCAATAAAAATATGAATTTATGATATTTAAATAAATTGTTGAATTATAATGATTTAATGATGTATTTTTCATTAAGTATGATAATTGATTTATTTATTGATTAGAGATTAAATAGTACGTTGAATATTAATTATATAAGAATTTATATTTAAAAAAAAGATAGATTAATGAAAAATATTCTGAGAAGTTATAGGAGATTTTTGAAAATATGATTGAAAAATTGATATGATATATGAAGAGACAATTTAATAAATATGATAAAAATAATAATTTTGAGAAAGAGCTAGATAGTTGAATTGAATGCTTTGATGTATGCTTGCTTGCATATTATTGCTCATATGCATAAAAGAGAAGAAAGCAACTGGTCTAGCTGAGAAGACCAGGAAGACAGCTGGTCTGGCTGAGAAAACCAAGAAGGTAACTGGTCTGGCTGAAACATGTCGACATATGGGAAGACGTTCCTATATGATAATATGAAATAATTTAATGATAAAAAAAAAGATAATTTAAATTCATGCATTATATTTATTTTAAATATTTATTATTAATGCCTGAGATACTAAAAAAATAGTTTTGAGTATTAAATGATTGATAGATAGATGAGTCTCATAATGAGACAATTTTGATGATAGATAAATAAAAAGGATGACATAATAAAGAATTATATTATTGATTGTTTATATGATGTGAACTTTATAATGATTTTAAATATAAAATATTAAATTGATAAAATATATAAGATATATGTATTGAAAGAAGATAGCCTAATAATTTATTTATTAAGAGAAATTGATAAATGATTGAATTAGAATGTGAGAAGAGATAGATGGTTAATTATGCTGATTTAACAATGAATGCATATAACTATAAGTATACAAATAAAGTACTTCTAGTAAATTTAATTCATTGAGCTTGTGAAGCTCATTCCTCATTGTTAAATAATTTCAGGTAGCGGGCAAGACATATACGTTTGTGAGCTGAGATTCAGATTGAGTTATTTTTTTGATCTGTAAATAAATATGTATTGATTGATAAAAAATGTACAAAAAAGCACTCGGTATACCCAGGAGATATACAAGTGAGGCATATACATCAAAACAAGAGGCTAATACAAAGCCTAAAGAACTAAACAAGAAATCCCATACATGGGATCAACAAAGTATCTAGCTGACCTTAACATGCAGCCCTCACAAAAACAACCAACCAAAAGTTTACATGGGAGCAGGGCATACCCAGGAAATAACCATTAAAGCAAAACAGTAAGGGGGGGAGGGGAGCCAAACTGAACAAAACAAACCAGGGCATACCCTGGGAAATACAAGGGAAACAAAGCAAGAAGGAGAACCAAACACCACACTTAAAGGGCAAGGAACCTTTTGGGCAGAATCTAAAGCAGTAGCCTGTGCTCAGGGCAAGCAGCATAGACAATTCTGTAGATGCCAGTCTGGATCTTCTTTACTATGCTGGCAGGTGTGACAGGGGCCTTGTCAAAAATCTTGGCATTTCTGGCAAGCCAAATGTTGTAGACTGTGCTAGCAAGGGCTGACTTCCTAGCCATAGCAGAGGGGCCAGTACCTTTCACTTTAAGTGTCCATCTAATGGCACTCGCAATTGTTATCATTTTCCTCCTGTTGCCCAGCCATTTGATGATGAATACCCAGATTTCCTTGCTGACTCTACAAGAGAAGAAGATGTGCTCCTTGTTCTCTTCCTGGTCAGAGCATAGAGGGCACAGCTTGTCATTACATTCAAGAAGAAGCTTGTCTTTGGTGATGAGCCTATTCTTTATTGCCAGCCAAAGAATGAATGATTGTTTAGGAGGGCAGAGCCCATTCTAGACCATGGAAGCCCATCTGACCTCATTGCCTTTCTATCTCATTGCATTATACATTTTCTTAATGCTCAACTCATCATTCTGCTTCCACTCCATCAGCTTATTGGCAGCTTGCAGGGCACAAGGTGGCTGTCCAGCCATCTCATCTCTGATTTCCAGAATCCTCTTCCAAAGAGGGGAGTCCCTCTTGCATGCCTTGACCTCCCATATGGATTTGTGCACAAGGTAGTAATGCTGGACCCATTGGATCCATAAGGAGTCTTTTTTCATATGAATGTTCCACAAGACTCTTGTAAGGAGAGCTTTGTTCCAGGATTTGAGCTCCACCAGACCAAGACCCCCTTCAAGCTTAGGTTTGCAAATGTCAACCCAAGCAACAAGAGCCTTCCTCATGCCCCCATTTTTACCATTCCACAGAAAGGTTCTACAAAGTCTGATAATCTTCTTAAGTATGTTACCTGGGATAGGAAAGATTGCTAGCCAGAAGCACTCCACTCCTTGGAGCACTGACTTGATGAGTTCAGTTCTCCCAGCATAAGATAGAGAAGAGCCAGCCCATGCACTAATGTAGCCTGAAATTTTCTCAATAAGAGGGGCATAGTGGGTAGCATTTAGCCTTGCAGAGGCAAGAGGGACCCCAAGGTACTTGAAAGGGAGGCATCCATCCTCTATTCCAGTGCATCTTCTAATTTCCATTAGCTCATCAGGCTTAACTCCAGCATGGAAGATGTTAGATTTTGCAAGGCTAGCCTTTAACCCTGTACACTCACTAGTCTCATGGTCTACATCCTCAGACTAATAGAAGAATTTTTTTAAAAATATTCATGCATAATATGTTATGCATAATGTTTCAGTTAGGATATTAATAATGTAACTAACTTGTTGAGGGTTGAGGATGGATGTATGTATATATTTCCAACCGATGTATGTTTTATATTGTCACATATATGTGTCGTGCTAGGATTTCAAAACGTGACGACACTGTCTCGTGGATGGCCAACCCGGGATAGGTTGTTACAATTTTGGTATCAGAGCATTAGCTTTTATGATTCTGTAGACTACATGAAAATTTAAAGAAGTGAAAGATTTAAATAAACTACATTTTAATGCAGAGTCTGAGGATGACATGTGGATGTGCTAGAGCTAGAGAAAGAGTACTAAACTAGAGAGAACGTGGTAGACTCCCAATATTTAGAAGAGCTGAAGTGAAGGGGGATATCAAGTCTGTCGTTCATGCAAGGGAACAGGTTGCTAGTACAATTGGTACTAGTAGAGGTGGGAGAGAATATTATATTAGGAGGGATAAGTTGAGAGAAGTTCTTGATCGTGCTATAGAGATAATGAATGCAGTAGAAGAAAGGGATGATAATTTACAGAGGAGACTATAGGAAAGAGGTAAAACATAACCTGATGTGGTAAGACAAGAGGCTTATGAGGGAGAGGGTGTGTTTGCACGTGAGATGTAAGGGGATCGTTTTGTGAGATTTATTAAATTTAAACTCTAGTCTTTTATAAATCCTATTGAAGCTAAACAATGGATTAAACATGTTGAGAAATATTTTGAAGTCTTACCAGTGACAGATAGGCAAAATGTTGCTTTTGCATCATTTAAGTTGGAATGTGAGGTTTCTCAATGGTGGAAGGATATTCTGCCTAGATTGAGTACATAGGTAGATCAACCCTTAATTTGGCTAAGTTTGAGGATGTGTTCTTTGCGAAGTATTTTCTAGATATGTTTCAAGCATAGCATGAGAGATATTTTATTCATTTAAGGCATAATACTTTATTTGTGGTTGAGTATGATAGTAGATTTATAGCTCTGTCGAGGTTTGTACTTGAGTTAGTAAATACAGAGGAGAGGAAATGTAAGATATTTTTAGATGGGTTATACTATGAAATTCGAACTAAACTCTCTTATATAGGTATTGTGAATTATGCTATAATGGTGGATAAAGCATTACTGATTGAGAAATATGTGATGGAGTTTAGAGGTAAGAGAGATTGGCTGAAGATGTCTAGATTTGAGGGACCCAAAGGTGGTAGTAGTATGAGTGTGCAGGGTGGGAGACTACTCCAAAGGGGACGTTCTTTGTTACAGGGAACTGTGATGCAGAGTCAGAGGCAAGCAGGATTTGTCGCTTCTATAGCTTAGAGTAATATTGGTGGGATCCCTAGATTTGGGAGATAGGTTATGGGAACTGGAGTAAGTATGCCACCAGGGGGAAGTGGTAATCTGATGTATGATCGAGAGATAAGAGTTTGCTATAGATGTAATCAGACAAGGCATCTATCTTGGAATTGTTCTACTCTGATGTGCTTTGTATGTGGTGAGGGAGGACATATTAGTGTAGATTGTCCAGTGGGGAAATCTATTAAGATAAATGTTGGAGGTGTTGGGAGAAAACAGATGGAGAGAGGTGGTGGATCAAGGAGTATGCAGGGCAGAGGTAGATGACCAGTAGCTGAGAGATGACATGATGGTTAGTTACAGCCCAGAGACAACAGAGTCTATGCATTGACCCAACATGATGCACAAGTCAATCCTGATATTGTTATGGGTATAGTATCTATTCTTGATAGACCTGCTAGATTATTGATTAATCCTGGTATAACCCATTCTTTTGCATCTAGTGTTTATATGAAATCTATTTATGCTTGTGTTAGTCCTTTGATGCATGTTGTTATTGTTGAGGTTCCTACTAGGGATATGGTTATTATCAGGATAATTTACGGGGTTGTGTGATTAGTATGATTGATAGAGAATTTGAAGTTGATTTGTTGCCTTTAGATATGATAGATTTTGATTTAATTCTGGGGATGAATTGGTTATCTGTTTTAGGAAGAATGTGGTGTTCAGGATACTAGGATAAGAGAAGTTTAATTTCCAGGGAGAACGTATGATACTTGCCAACTATCTTAGCTCTACCCTAACTGCTAGTAGATAGTTGAAGAAGGGGTGTTAGGGGTATTTGGTATATGTGGTTGATTCTAGAAAGAAGATTAGGAAGTCAGAAGAAATCTTAGTAGTGAAAGATTTTTCTGATGTGTTCCCTGAGGAGTTGTCTGGTTTGCCTCTCAACAGGGAGATTGAGTTTTCTATTAAGGTGATTCCTAGATCAACACCCATGTCTATAGCACCTTATAGAATAACACCAGCTGAGTTGAGAGAATTGAAATTTCAGCTTTAGAAGTTGTTAGATAAACAATTTATTCGACCTAGTATGTCACCTTGGGGATCCCCTGTGTTGTTTGTGAAGAAGAATGATGGAATGATGAAGTTGTGTATTGATTATAGACAGTTGAATAAGATCATTATCAGGAATAAATACCTTTTGCTCAGGATAGATGATTTATTTGAGCAATTATAAGGGCTAGGGTGTTTTCTAAGATAGACCTGAGATCGGATTATCATCAGTTGAGGATAAAAGAGGGGGATATGCCTAAGACTGGTTTTAAGACATGTTATGGCCTTCATAAGTTCCTTGTGATGCCATTTGGATTGACTAATGCTCCTGAAGCATTTATGGATCTAATGAATCGGGTGTTTAAACCATTCTTGGATAGATTTGTAATTGTATTTATTGATGATATTCTGGTATATTCCAAGAATGAAGAAGAGCATGTGCAACATTTAGAGATAGTTTTAAAAATTCCAAGGAGAGAGAAATTGTATTCAAAGTTATCTAAGTGTTAGTTTTGGTTGAATAAAATATCTTTCTTGGGTCATGTTGTGTTAGGAGGTGGTATAACAGTTTGTAACAACCCATCCTGGGTTGGCCATCCCCGAGACGGTGTCATAACATTTTGAAAATCCTAGCACGACACATATATGTAACCATTAAAATAATACCAACTGTAATTATTACATCAATCCTCAACCCTCAACAGGGGAGATACATTATTTAGATCTTGACTTAAACATTATATACAACATAATATGCATGAATATTTACAATTTTTTTTTTCATTAGTCTGAGGATGTGGACCACATGGGTTACAGATAATGAATCCGTCTGAATCTCAGCTCACTAACTATCTGTCCTGCCTGCTGCCTGAAATCATTTAACATTGAGGGATGATCTTCACAAGCTCAATGAATTAAATTTACTAGAAGTATTCAATTTGTATAAATAGTCTTTTAATATTTAATCATTTATATCTCATATAACTTGATAATAGCATTTTACTATCACTACACATATCATAAGCCTCATTCTCTATCAATCTCTTTTTCTTATATATTTGTTCACCTTAAGACCATCAATTATATCTCATAATTTCCTCATTATGAGGTTCATAGCATATAGTCTACCATTTAGATAGTTATTATTATATCATACTTCCATGTTTCTTTCTCACCATAACTGTATCTCTGTGAGACTAATTCATCTATAAATAAATTTACAATAACAAAACAACACTTCAGCATTTAAGTAATATAATCAATATTTAAAACGAATGCAATGCATGAATTATTATTAGGGAACGTCTTCCCACATGTCGACATGATTTTATCTTAGACCGACTACCTTTCCGATTCTTTTATTTTATTTAGACCTGTTGTTCTCCCAGTTCTTTTATATCCAGTATATACCAGCTGTCACAATTTTTATTTATTTTCAGTATATACCGGTTGTCACGATTTTTCATATATTTCTAGCATATACCGATTGTCACGGTTTTCATTTAGATCGGCTACCCTCCCGGTTATTTTATTTCATGTATATGCATATGAATAATGACATGAAGTATGCATATGCACAATAATATAAAAACACATATGTATTCATACATTCAAATTAGTTATCATACTTCTTCTCAAATCATTATCTGATCAATTTCACTAATTTCTTCTTCTCATATATCATATCAACTCATCATCCATAGTTCATCAAGAATTTCACTTATCACCTTTATTATTAAATCGACTCATTATTCCAATAATATTATTTCTCATATAAAAATGCTCTACACATCACTTATTTCTATCATACTTATCAACCAACTTTCATCTATCACCAAATCACAAGTTAATAATACATTCAAATACTATCATTATATATTTCATATTTATTTTGATTACTTAAAGTAAATCTAATTCATCAAGTAGCACTTAGAGCTACCCGTGGATCACCTCCTTGCATTTCCTACCCCTCTCAGTAGTTTCCCCTAGTTGCTGATCATCAACACCTGACATAATATTTATGTTAAAATTTCTAATTTATTCTTCAATTCCTTTATAATTCACTCTTTGAAAATTCCCACATTGAATTTCAAAAAAATTTCATGTATGCTAAATTTCAAAAATAAACTTCATGTTATTATCTTGTGTTTTTCTTAGAGCTTCCTATGATTTTCTATAAAATTCTCCAATAAATTCCTTCAAAATTTTACTCTTTCAACCTTTCTTTCGGTCCCCAAGTGTTTAAAGAAATAGAGTAATTTGAATCGTAGTTGAAGGAAAACCAAACAGGATTTTGTAAGTAATTATATATATATATATATATATATATATATATATATATATATATATATATATATATATATATATATATATATATATATATATATATATATATATATATATATAGTCAGCACTCCCCTCCCCCGTACTTTGCCACAAAAATGTAATTGCTGTCTTACATGCAACATTACCTATTGCCATGTTTTTTTTTGTTTTTTTAAAGAATTGTTTTATAAAAATTTAAATCTTTCGCATATACATTATATTCTTTTAACTCCATGTCATATTTATTAAATTACTTCTTTACCATTTCTTTACGAATACAGGTATTACACAGTTGACCCATAGAAAGTAGTTGCAGTGTTGAATTGGGAAAGACCAACTAGTGTGACTGAAAATAGAAGCTTTTTGGAGTTGGCTAGTTATTATAGGAGGTTTATCCAGAATTTTTCTATTATTGTTGGACCATTGACCAGATTGACTAGGAAGAAAGTGAAGTTTATGTGGTCAGAAGAATGTGAGAAGATTTTTCAGTTGTTGAAAGAAAAATTGACTATTGCTTTGGTATTAGTGCTTCCTTCTAGTGATGAAGGATTTGTGGTGTATAGTGATGTGTCGCATCAGGGGTTGGGATGTGTGTTGATGTAACATGGGAGAGTTATATCCTATTCTTTTAGGAAATTGAAGAACCATGGTAGAAATTACCCGACCCATGATTTAGAATTAGCTGCTATAGTTTTTGATTTGAAGATTTGGAGACATCATTTGTATAGAGCCACTTGTGAAATTTTTACTGATCATAAAAGTTTGACGCCTTTACCTACCTAGAGAGAGTTGAATTTGAGGTAGAGGAGGTGGATGGAATTAATTAGTGACTATGATTGTACAATTCATTATCATCCAGGGAAAGCTAATGTAGTAGCCGATGCATTGAGTAGAAAGTCTACAGGGAGATTAGTTGCTATTGGGAGTCATGATATTAGCTTAATAATAGAATTGAGAGAAATGAGAATGCAGTTGAGTATCAGTGATAGAGAAGTATTGAAGAAAAATATGGTGGTACATTATTGATCGCTTGTTACAAATGCAGAGTAGAGATGAAGAGATAAAAAAGATAAAGCAGAAAATATTGAGTAGAAAGCCGACTGAGATTAGAATTAAAGAAGATGGTATGGTGGTATTGGGACATAGAGTTTGTGTTCCCAATAATGTTGAGATGAGAAAGGATATATGAAGAAAGGCTCACGATTCTGTGTATTCTATGCACTCGGGTAATAATAAGATGTATAGGGGGTTGAGACAGAATTATTGGTGGTCAGAGATGAAGAATGATGTAGCTGAGTATATTTCTAGATGTTTGATTTGTCAACAGGTGAAGTCTAAGAATAGACATCCGGCAGGTTTATTACAGCATCTTCTAGTACCTGAATAGCCATGGGAGAATGTGAGTATGGATTTTATTTTTGGTTTTTCCCGTACCCTGAGAGGTCATGATGTTGTATGGGTTATAGTAGATAGACTTTCTAAGTCTTCACATTTCCTTCCTATTAAAACTACCTAGAGTCCTGAAAAATTGGCTGAATGGTATGTAATAGAGATTGTGATATTACATGGAGTACATTTGAGCGTTGTATTAGATAGAGATTCTAGATTTACTTCTAGATTTCGGAAGGGTTTTCAGAAAGCTATGGATAATAGGTTGCAGTTTAGTACAAATTTTCATACTCAAACTGATGGGCAGACAGAGAGAATCATCAGAATACTAGAAGATATGATGAGGACAAGTGTATTGAGTTTTTCAATGAGTTGGGATGTTTATTTACATTTGATCTAGTTTGCATACAATAATCATGATCAAGCTAGTATTGGGATGACACCATTTGAGGCTTTATATGGTAGAAGTTCCAGAACTCCAGTATGTTGGGAAGAAGTTGGAGAAATAAAGATATTTGGTACAAAAATGATAGATTTGACTACTGAGAGGATAAAACTGGTTAGAGAGAACCTTAGAGTAGCACAAAACAAACAAAAATGACATGTTGATAATAGAAGACGACCTCTTGAGTTTCAGGTTGGTGACTGGGTGTACTTGAAGATATCTCCGTGGAAGGGTGTATTGAGATTTAAAAAGAAAAGGAAGTTGAGTCCGAGATTTGTGGGGCCCTATGGGGTGATTGAAAGAGTTGAACTAGTAGCATATAGATTGGATTTGCCTTCAGATTTAAAGTAATTGCACAACATGTTTCATGTTTCACTTTTGAGGAAGTGTTTATATGATGAATCCTATAGTATTCCGAGTCAGGCTGTAGAACTTCAAGAAGATTTGACCTTTATGCAAGTACCAGTCAAAAATTCTAGACAGAAAGGAACAAGTCTTACGTAATAAAGTTATTCTTTTAGTTCAAGTGTTATGGCAGAACAAAGATGTTGAAGAAATTACATGGGAGCATGAGGCAAGAATGAGGAAAGAGTACCTCAAGCTTTTTCATGAGTTAGGTAAAGAAATTTTGAAGACAAATTTTATAAGGTGGGTAGAATTGTAATACCCGTGTTATTAAAGTAAAGGCAAACAAGTAATTTGATAGATATTATATGAAATTAAATAATATATATATGAAATATTTACTACTGATTTGAAATAATTTTTGAAAAATGATATTGAGAATTTTATTGGAAAGAGTTAGAAGAACAAAAATTATTAAATTTGAAGTCTTAAATTAAATAATTTTGAAGAAAAATATTAAATAGAGTTAAGAAAAATATTTGTAAAAAAAAATTTGGAAGAAAATATAATTTTCTATAATTTTTGGAAGAAAGAATATGTGAAAATTTAAATTTTTAAAGAGAAATGGTAGAATCATAATTACGTAGTGGCAAAGTTGTAATGTTTAAATGAAGATGACCGCTGGTAGAATTGTAATTAAGAAGTAGCAAAGTCGTAAATTGTAAATGAAATGACCAGTGGCAGAATCATAATTAAGAAGTGGGAAAGTTGTAAATTTTAAATGAATATTCATGGTGGTAGAAGTGTAATTAAGTTGTCACAAACTCAAAAAATAAAAAATAAATAAAAAAAAGAGGACAAACACATGGATGCTAGTGGACAGACGTAGGCTTGTGCACAAAATGCAATTGTCTGGAGAGCATTCATGTGAGACATATAAGCATAGACTTGAAGAATAGGAGAAGCACATGTCATAGGCTTGATCGGCTTTGTATAAAAATTAAGTTTTTGTTTTGTTAAAATTAGTTTACAAATTTCTTTTTCACTCTAAAATTATATTCTCTCTCAAATTACTCTTTTTATTTAAACACGTAGGGATTGAAAGAAAGGTTAAAATATTAAAATTTTAATGAAGTTTATGAAAGAATTTTAAAGAAATTCGAGGAAAGCTTTAAAAAAAGTAATAATGTGAATTTTATTTTTTGAAAGATTGAATAGTTGTAAATTATTCCTTTATACTTAAAAAAAATGCATTTGAATTTTTAAAGAATGAACATAATTTCTGTTGATATTACTGAATTTTAATAACAGTTGAAATTATGCGTACATGAAATTACTCGAAATTTGATGTAGAAATTTAAAAGTATGAATTATGAAAGAATTGAAGAATAAATTATAAATTTTAATATAAATATCATGTGTGATGTTGACGATCAGCAATCGGGTGAAATTACTGAAAGGAGTAGGAAAAGAAAGGAAGTGATCCACAACGCGGTTAGTTAGATTTACTTATAGTAATTGGGACCAATAAAAATATGAATTTATGATAATTGAATAAATTGTTGAATTATAATGATTTAATGATGTATTTTCTGTTAAGAATGATAATTGATTTATTTATTGATTAAGGATTAAATAATGTGTTGAATATTAATTATATAAGAATTTATATTTAAAAAAATATGAATTAATGAAAATTATGCTGAGAAGTTATATGAAATTTCTGAAAATATGATTGAAAAATTGATATAATATATGATGAGACAATTTAATAAATATGATAAAAATAATAATTTTGAGAAAGAGCTAGATAGTTGAATTGAATGCTTTGATATATGCTTGCATGCATATTATTGCTCATATGCAATAAAAAGAAGACCAAGAAGACAGCTGGTCTGGCTGAGAAGACCAGGAAGGTAGTTGGTTTGGCTGAAACATGTCAACATGTGGGAAGACGTTCCCAGATGATACTATGAAATAATCTGATGAGAAAGAAAATTTAAATTCATGCATTATATTTGTTTTAAATATTTATTATTAATGTCTGAGATGCTAAAGAATCAGTTTTGAGTATTAAATGATTGATAGATAGACGAGTCTCATAATGAGACAATTTTGATGATAGATAAATAGAAATGATGACATAATAAAGAATTATATTATTGATTGTTTATATAATGTAAACTTTATGATGATATTAAATTGATAAAATATCTGAGATATATGTATTGAAAGATGATAGCTTGATAATTTATTTACTAAGAGAAATTGATAAATGATTGAATTAGAATGTGAGAAGAGATAGATGGTTAATTATGTTGATTTAACAATAAATAAATATAACTAGAAGTATACAAATCGAGTACTTCTAATAAATTTAATTCACTGAGCTTGTGAAGTTCACTCATTGTTAAATAATTTTAGGTAGCAGGTATGACAGATAGATTTATGAGCTGAGATTCATATTGAGTTATTATCTATAAGTCTCATGGTCAACATCTCAGACTAATGGAAGAAAAAAAAATTGTAAATATTCATGTATAATATATTGTATATATTGTTTCAATTGGGATATTAATAATGTAACTCCCTTGTTGAGGGTTGAAGGTGGATGTATGTATATATTTTTAGTCGATGTATGTTTTATATTATTGCATATATGTGTCATGATGAGATTTCAAAACGTGACGACACCGTCTCAGAGATGGCCAACCCAATATGAATCGTTACAAAATCCCCACTAAAACAATCAACTAAAATAAAAAACAACTTTTCTCAAACCAATTAATGAAAATTGAGCCAAAATCCTAACAATTTTATCATTCTTTGACTAATTATATTTAGCAAATATCTTTAAGATTCTCTCCATTGAATAAATAAGCAAAAAACATGCCTTTGTTCTTATGGGGATGATCACTTTACCAACTCAAAGAAAACATAACTCATCCAGACAAAACTGTCAACTTCCAAAAGAAGGTTCCCAAAAATTGTCATTGCCATATCTATCCAGAATCTGTAAAAGTTGAAAATTTTCCTTAGAGCACTAAACAAAAGGCCTATATAGGCCTTCTTTGGGTGAAAATGCATATATGAAAATAATGAAAAACAGAGAAACTTAACTTTAATTATTTGCTTACCCTAAAAAAGAGTATAAAGTAAATTTGGTGCACCAGGTCAACTTCCGTAGCAGTAAGTCTGTACAGATCTTATGTAGACATGTTCAGATTGTTCATTTGGGAAAAAAAAGCTGTTCTTGATGCTACATCCTTAGCTGATATACGAGGAATACTTGGTTAGATGAAGTCTAAAATTAATCCAAAATTTTATTGGTAATTTTAAAGAATTTTATTGGTAATATCATTTTTTGACTTTCACGTTTATTCTAGAGTCTAAAAGAATTTTATTGGTAATTTTAAATTAATCCAAAGTCTAAAAGAATTTTAAAGAATTTTATTGGTAATATAAAATGAGTTTCATGAGTATCGAATTATTTTAACTAACCAACAAACCCAGACTTAGAAATATAAATCATAATAGAATTAGGAAAATAAACTAAGATTGATTAGGATATCTAATACAAATCTAATTAGAAACATAATACATATTTAAATAAGAAATCTCTTAACATTTTTCCTCGAGTTGGACTCCAACTTGTTACAAATAAACTCATATCATAACAATTAAAACCAATCGATCTAAAACAAATAAATCAAACATCCATAAATTACAATAACTTATGAGAAGTCGGGGGTCTACATCCACGACAAACAGTTAGGTCACCACATCGGTATCACCTAATGACAACAAGATCCGAGCAACACCAAATCGATAAGATAAAACATTAGACATTGACTTTTTTGTCTTGTTTTTAATTGCAAATGACTCAGCAAGAATTTTACTTTTTCATCTTGTTTAAAACAATGACTTTGACTGGGCTATAATCAGGAATTGGAACAATGAGACATATAGATTGAGTCTTTAACAGAACAAAAGGCAAATATAACTTTTTGCAAAGACACTACCAGAAAAAAAAAAAAAAAAAAAACCGCAGGAGAAGTAGCCAGAAAAATAAAACAAAAACTAAAAAACATGTTATAAACTAGATTTTTTTAAGGGTGTTTATCGATCACTGTCAAAATCTCAAACCATGGGCTCTGATACCATTTTTGAAATTTAAGTTATTGATGTTATTTAAGCTGAATTACAGTGGGAACTTTGTTTCCTCTAAGACCACCCTCTTCTTTCTGCCCAGACTTCTTCCTGCTTTTGTAGCTACTCTAGCTACCATTTTGGCAATATTGATTATTATCCCGAGTTTGATCTGGCCTCTTTTTGGAGGTAGTCTTGCCTTCTTTCTCTTGGGTAACTTACCTTGTCCTTTGGTTGTAGCCATTGCTACTGAGTAAAAAGGTTTTGAAGCAAGAAAACAAGAGCAGAGAATATGTTTCGTCTCTAACAAAACACAGAAAGAATAAAGAGAGAATAGGAAGTTTTTAATAATGTTGGTTGCCAGAGTGGGAGCAAATGAGAGACTTATGGGGAATATATATATTGTTGTATTATGGGGATAATATCTTGTTAATCGGGTCACAAGATTTACACTTTTTTCTGTATTTGGCTGATAGTGATGCCAACCAAGAAAATATAATTACTTCTAGAGATTTATTTTCCTTCCAACATATTTTCATTTGCATTTTCAACAATTCAGATATGTTGCAATTTTGTCTCTTCAAATAAATAAACCGATTCTGTCTGTGGAAATCTAAGGTCTACCCAAAAGTACATATGGGATACAATTTTGATAAATTAGTATAGATCAAATGGCATAAAAGAATGGTAATTGGGCACTCAATTTGTCCATTGATGCTCGAGTTCTAACGAACGGATTCAAGTAGGGGCAAATACTAGAATTTTGAACTCTCCGCGCGACATGGCACATTCTTATTAACAAGATTTATGGATAGACAAAAATGATGGACAAAATGAATGGCTACTGTTAAAGCATATGATATTTCTTATTCCTATTATAATATTAGTTTTTTAATTTCATATGTATTAGTTTAATGATTTATTATAACCCGGGTTTTTTATTTCTATTAGATTTTATAATATTAACCTCTATATATAAGCATGTATTTGCCTTTCGATCACAACACATCAATAATACACAAAATTCTTCCCAACCCCTCTTATTTTAACATGGTAACAGAGCCTTGTTGATTCTATTTTGAGAGTCATCTAGGGGTTGGCGACCTAATTCCGCTCATTTAGACATACTTTTTCTTCCCATTCTAGATTATTATACCTATATTTCTTTGTTGCGTTTTTTGTTCCTTTGATCGATTTAATCTTTCGATTTGCAATTCAGTTCAAATTTGATTTCTTCGTCAGTTTCAATATTGTTACAGTTTACTTTGGTTCTCAAGGTTTTTTTGGGGCATAATCTTTTCATCTGTGATGTTTGTATGGTTGGATTCAGACTCTACGAAGAAGGTGATTGCTTGTGATGAAGGTTTTTTCTTTTCCAAGTTCCGATCTTAAATTTTAGCAATCCCTTTTATTTTCGTATCTCTCAATAATCCTCATCCAATCTTGTGAATGGGTATTAGAGTCAGGCTCGTACTCTTCACTTTGTTTCGATCCATGTTTGGGTTTTTTTTTTTTTTTTTTTTTTTTTTTAATGAGAGCACGTGCAAGAAAGCGAGCTTGCATGTGAGAGGGAGTTACTTCGGCAGAGTTCTTCGTCAAAGCTTGGTATCAGCTACAAAGTTCTTCATCGAAGTTTGGTCTTCTTTGATTCGGTTTACAAACTAAAGTTGACATCCACTTTAATACCTTGAGTTTGAGGGAGACCGTTAACGAATATGATATTTCCTATTCTTATTACAATTAGTTTCTTAATTTCATATGTATTGGTTTCCTAATTAGTTTAGTTTCATCATTTATTAAAACCCATAATTTCTTATTTCTATTAAGTTTATATTCTTAACCTCTATATATAGGCATGTATTCGTCTTTTGATCACAACACATCAATAATACAGAGAATTATTCTCAATCTTTTTTATTTTAACAGCTACCACAGTTACAAAGCTTTATTCTGAACGATTCGAAACATGTCAATCACACGAATTATAAAGAGAAAGAAAATAAGACAAGATTTACCCAGGTTCACCCCAAGAATAGGGCCATGTCCTGCCAGAAGTTTCTTATTATCAACCTCACAAATCTCTCGTTACAATGTATGCTCAGTACATAAAGAGAGTATTTATAAGCAACTTAAAACGTCCTAATTAGGGTATAATTAAGATTTTCACCCTGTTGCAGAGCTACGACTATTCATGGGCCCAAGCCCAAACCGCCAAGCAAAATACTAGACCTAACTCATGTACATAGCCTGAAAGTTTTGGGGGCACTACCCCCTAACCCCCGTACACTCTCCAGGGAGAGAGACCTCGTGTTTGTCCGGGGTTCTACAGATTTGGTCCCGTGAAGTATGCACCAACTCTAACAATCTCCCATTTGGTAAATACTTCACACATATGGAAAACTTCTTAGGACTCTGTTTCTTCAAGCCTATCTCAGTAGCACACCACTCAAACTTTGCTAGACTAACTGCCTTAGTCAAGAAATCTGCGTTGTTCACTGTTGTATCGAATTTCTCCAAGATTATCATATTTTCTTCAATATTTTCCTAGATGAAGTGATATTGGATATCAATGTGCTTCGTCCATGAATGAAATACAAGATTCTTTACTAAGAAGATAGCACATTGATTGTCACATTTCACCTTTACCGCTTCTTGTTTAAACCCAAGATTAACATATAACCTTTGAAGCCAAACTGCTTCCTTTCCAGCATGAGTTATTGCCATATACTATGCTTCTGTAGATGAAAGGGCAACAACACTTTGCCTTTTGCTCATCCAACTCACTACCCCACCAAACAAATTGAACACATATCCGCTTGTAGACCTCCTGCTATCAATGTCTCAACCCCAGTCAGCATCAATTGATCTTATAATATCAAGATTCTTCTTACCTCCTATACCTCCATAACATTATGCAAACTCTGACGTGCCACGAAGATATCTAAGAACTCTCTTGGTTGCAGTCCAATGCTCTTTCTCAAGATTAGACATATATCTACTCAATACTCCCACTGCTAGGGCAATATCTGGTCTCGTACAAATCATGGAGTACATCAAGCTTCCAACCGCACTAGAATAAGGTACGTGCGCCATCTCTTCAGCTTCTTCCTCTGTCTTCGGACATTGTTCAGTAGATAACTTGGTTCCCAAAGGCATGGGAGTCCCTACCGGTTTACTGTCAGACATGATGAATTTCTTCAACACTTCTTCAATATACATTTTTCAACTTAGCCACAGTTTTTGATTTTCACGATCCCTCTTTATCTGCATGCCCAAGATAAAAGTTTGTTGGCCCTAGGTCTTTCATGTCAAACTGCCTTGCCAACAATGTATTCATAGTGCTAATCATATTCCTGTTATTTTCAATCAATAACATATCATCAAAATACAAGGTTAAAATGACAAAATCAACCCCTAACCTTTTCACATAGATGCAATGATCAACATAGCTGCGAGTGAACCCAAGCTGAATGGCATATGTATCAAACTTCTGGTACCACATCTATGGTGACTACTTTAGTCCGAACAAAGACTTCTTCAATTTACAAACCAACACTTCCTTGCCTTTGCTTACAAAGCCTTTAGGCTGTTTCATGTAAATTTCCTCATCTAAGTCCTCATGAAGGAAAGTTATCTTCACATCCAGTTGCTCAACCTCTAGATCATAAACAGTTGTCATGGATAAGACACATCTGATAGATGTCAACTTTGCTACCGGGGAAAATATCTCACCATAGTCAATTTCCTCTATTTGCGAGTACCCCTTTGTAACCAGACATGCCTTGTACTTTTCTACCATTCCATATGCATTTGTTTTCTTCTTGAAAATCCATTTGCACCCAATTGCCTTCTTATCTATAGGCAATTTCACAAGGCTCCATGTTTCATTCTTGTCCAATGCATGCATCTCTTCTTTCATAGTATCCTTGCACAGATTTGCATCCTCCGAGGTCTTTGCCTCTTTCACCGTGCGAGGGTCATCACCAGTAATATTTAAAGCATATAATGCACTGCAAGCACTAGGGATACCTGATGGGTGGTCTCCTAACCCGTGTGGATCGCCTTATGATAAGTGTGATCTCTACCTCCAAGCTAGCATCTAAATCCTCATTCTCTACATCAAAAACATGAATATCGTGTTCAGACCCAACCGACTCAGAATCTGAAGTATTCGATGCAGTCTGTGGGGCAGTCTCCCATTCTTTATCTTTAGGGCTAAAATCAATCTGAACCTGCTTTGGCTGTTCCGGTACATTTTGGACAGCCGCCACATCCCTTTGTGTTTCCCTGAACACAACATCTCTGCTGTAAATTGTATTCTTGTTTTTTGGATTCTATAATTTGTACCCCTTGACCCCATCCTTATAACCAATGAAAATGCACTTTACTGATTTGCTATCAAGTTTGTACCTCTTTTCTTTTGGCACATGTATATAAGCATCACACCCAAACATCCTAACATGAGCCAAACTCGGCTTCTTCCCGAATAGTGCCTCAAACGGTGTCTGATCCTGCAAAGTTGATGTAGTTGACCTGTTCTTCAGATAACATGCTGTAGTAGCTACCCCAGAACTCTGGCTCCAAGCCTACCCAACTCAACATACTCCTCGATTTCTCCATGAGTGACCGATTGAGTCTCTTGGCCACCCTATTCTGTTGAGGTGTATATGGAGTTATTTTTGTCTTGTAATGCCGTTTGCCACATAGAATTGCTCAAACTTGTATGAGCAAAATTCCCCTCTATTATCTGTTCTCGTTATTTTTATCTTTCTTTCCATCTAATTTTCTACCAATGCTTTAAACTCACAAAATTTATCAAATGCTTCAGCTTTACTCTTCATAAAGTAAATCCATGCATAACTTAAAAAATCATCAATGAAAGAGACATAATACCTTGATTTTCTAAGAGATTGAATTAGAACTAGCCCAAACACATCATTATGTATCAAATCCAAAACACCCTTTGCCCTCGTGCTAGTAGACTTAAAACTTACATGATTTTGCTTGCCATGTAGACAATGCTCATAGAAACTGAATCCCATAAAGAAATCTAGGACTTCTTTCACCATCTGCTTTGATGATAAATTAGATAGACCATTTTTACTGATATGCCCAAGCCTTTGATGCCACAACATAGAGGACTTCCCCTTATCATCAGTCGCATTCTCAGAGATAAAACCTCAACTGCACTGAATTTATACTGTACTTCCTAGCAGCTTGTACAACATACCATACTGAACACTTCGTGCAATTACTAACGATCCACGAGTCATTTTGCACGAATTTTTGTCACAGCTGAAATTCACTCCCCCATCTGCCATCTTGCTGACTGACATTAGGTTCCTATTGAGACCCGAAATATGTATCACGCCTGGAAGTGTTCTGACCGTCCCATCATTCATCATCAACTTTACCTTCCCACAACCAATAATTTTCACTAGAGAGTTATCTCCCAATAAAATATTTCCCCCATCAAAGGTTTCATACTCATGAAACTAGTCCTTGTGAGGTGTCATATGAAAGGATGCTCTTGTGTCAATTATCCAAACACTCTGATCTGACTAAGCCAAACAGGATGCCATATTTAAATCACCAGCATCATCATCATACTGGTCTTTGTTTCCTGAAGCTAATCTCTCACTTGTCCACTTTTCAGGGTTCACATTCTTACTTCTGCAATCCTTCTTTAGATGCCTAAGCTTCCTACACTTCCAACACTTCAACCTAGATTTATCCCTACTTTTTGATCTTCCCCTGAACTTAGGTTTATCACCAAACCACTTGTAGTCTTTATCATGGGTTCATCCTCTCACAGAAAATACCTCATTTGACGAGTTCTCTGTACCCTGCCGCCTCATTTCCTTAGATAATAAGGCTGCCATGACATTCTTCAAAGACAAATCAGTCATACCACTACTAATCGCAACTATCAAGTTATCTTACGAATCAGGCAGTGAACATAGTAGCGTAATAGACTTATCGTCATTCGTCACATCAACACTGATAAATAATAATTGACCTATCAAAGTGTTGAACTCATATAGATGAACAGAGAAAGAATCACCCTCATCCATTTAAAGGTTTTACAACTTCTTCCGTAAAAATAGTTTGTTTACCAGAGATTTACTCAGATAAAGGCTTTCCAACTTCTTCCAGAGATCTTTCGCTGTCTTTTCTCCAGAAACGTTTATCAGGACAGAATTGGCTAGGCACAGCCAAATCAGACTTCGTGCCTTTCGATCGAGCTTCTCCCACTCCGTGATGGTCGTTGAAGATGATGTCGAAGCCACCACCGGCGACGCCTCTACCGTGGATGCCGTACTCTTCAGTATCTTATCGACTATCACCGTCCACAGATCCCTATCCGCGAGTAGATTCTTCATCTTTAGTTTTCATAACTTGAAGCTTTTCCCTTTGAACTTCTCGATTTCAATCTATGAGCTAATCGACATTTTTTATCGTTAATCCTCGAACATAAGGCTCTGATACCAATTGAACGATTCGAAACCTGTCAATCACACGAATTATAAACAGAAAGAAAAGAAGACAAGATTTACCCAGGTTCACCCCAGAATAGGGGTACATCCTGCCAGAAGTTTCTTATTATCAATCTCACAAATCTCTCATTACAATGTATACCGAGTACATAAAGAATATTTATAAGCAACTTAAAACGTTCTAATTAGGGTCTAATTAGGATTTTCGCCCTGATGCAGAACTACAGCTATTCATAGGCCCAAGCCCAAACCACCAAGCAAAAAACCAGACCCAACTCATGTACATGGCTTGAAAGTTTCAGGGGTGTTGCCCTCTAACCTCTGCCTGCTCTCCGGGGAGCTGGACTCCAATGTTCGTCTGAGATTCTATAGATCTGGTCTCGTGAAGTATGCACTAACTCTAACATACTCTGGGATAAAATTATTGGTATAGTATGGATTAAATGATCTTTTAGCTGAAAAGACAACTCCAACATTAGATAATTGAGATCAGGTAAAACTATTTTGATGGCTGAGAAAAAGAAAGAACAAAGCTAAGCAAAGTCTATGTCCATGCTTTGCATGACCAAACAATCTCATAATATTGTTACCATGTCATGGTTCA
This sequence comes from Bretschneidera sinensis, assembly GCA_023935145.1. NCBI lineage: Eukaryota > Viridiplantae > Streptophyta > Magnoliopsida > Brassicales > Akaniaceae > Bretschneidera > Bretschneidera sinensis. The sequence goes on from CM043699.1 coordinate 104,752,336, forward strand.
ATACTCTAATGTCCCATTTATCCTGCTATTTCGTTTCTTAGTACCCCCATGAAAATGACTCAAAAAGCTCCTGTAGGAAATAGAGCAGACAAGCCTAATAGGTGTCTTCTTGAAGCGAAGGGAACACAAAAAAGTGGAAGCAGAATAGGAAAAGTACCATTTTTAATCTAATTCCACCATTCAAGCAAGGTCATAAGACACATGGATCACTTGGTTTACACTGACAATAATCTTTATGTCAAATCTATTGATGGATGCTGGGCTCCTCTGGTTTAAGCCACTGAGCTCAATTCTCAAGACAAAATCATTGATAAGGGGATGCTTGTGCTAACCAGTTCACTAGCATGGGTACTTCCTCAGCCAAAGACAAACTTTTTGGCATCCTCTTCAGTATCTCCAGCAACTGCTGCTTCTCAATCTCTGTGGTGTGGCTGCTTAATGCGGTGGTAGCTTGTCGCAAGCAATCACACTATGCACACTTGCAGGACTTGAAAGTTAATTAATGCCACCACCTAAGGAGAAATTTATGGATAAAATAGAAAACAATGATAATAATGTATAGGAATTTTGGCATTTATAAGGACAAAAAACAGAGGATTTGTCATTCAAAGTTTACAATTTCAAAATATGCCAAAATTGTGATATCCCCAGCAATAGACAGCTTATTTGAAAAAAGATCATTCATTAGAACAACAAAATCTTCAAAAGCTTGAGTCTAATCCTTTTGGAGATTCCTAGGCCCAGACCAATATTATGCATATCGATGAAGCTTCTGCTATATGACTTTGTTCTTTTAACCAAACACTACCCTGCCAAAAGTAGAAGACAAATACCCCTTCTAAGTTCAAAAGAAAATGAATAAAGGCTCTGAAACTGCATTTAAACTACTTTGTGTGCATGTGCATATACTCCTTTAATAACATTTACAGACAACTTATCATTGTCATTGCATTTGAGAATTACATACCAAGCCAAGAACCAAAATGTTGGGAGATGGATTAGAAACAGATGTCAAAACTGTTAGGATATTTATGTTTAGTCATCGGTCCAAATATTTTTATGTAACAAAACCATGTTGTTATTATTGATATGCTTACTTAAGTGTGTATGATATTTATTTTTAAATTGCAGAATCAAAAAGAAGATTACGGAATCAAAAAAGACTACATAAAAGTGAGTCGCCTACTGAAAAAAGGTACGACGGAGTTTGCAAGCTAGGGCTAGGCCCCTAGGAGAAGAGCTAGGTGTCTACCTAGGCGCCTGATGAAATGGATGACCCTGTAACCAGAAGATTGAAGACCGAAGTCTCGAAGAGCCCAGTCTACATAGAAGCTGAAAACGTCTGGCAAGACGCCTAACTAGACGTACGTCTAAAGACACCCGTTAGAAGTTAGTAGACTGAGAAAGTCTATTGAAGAAATGGAGTAGGCATAATCATATTGCCAAACCACTATAAAATTGTATGTCTGATTATCTTCTTCACTAACTCTTCACTTTAGCTAGTCTCTCAATTCCAATTTTAACGGTGTGTTTAATTTTAATTTGATTTTATTGTACTAATAACTTTGAATTATTTTGTAGAACCAATTCATCCCCTCTTCATTTTTCTGACAAAAATAATAAGCCGCTCAAGTTTCAATTTACAAATACCTTTGCTACATCCATTTTGCTTATAACCATTGATACTTTTACAGCATAAACCAGCTTTCTCCAAGGAAACCAAAAATTATAATAAGATCACTAGACTGGTGCAAGAATGGTGTAGACCAAAAGAAAAGTAACTATTACAATAGCCCCTGCGAGAGTAAACCTTGGACTCGTCCATAACATTAGGTTCGACCTTTCTGTTCTCTTGATGGGATCAACCTCCTCGGACAGTGGGTAGTCTGAACGCTTTGGATTCCAGGTGACCTATTTCTGTCCTAGCAAAAGACTTTGGCATATACATGAATAACCATAGAATCAAGCGGATAACGTCCCTATGTCCTAATTAGCCTCATGGCGAACAGGAGTGTGCGAGCACACTTGTGTTGATATAGCAGTAACTACTAATGAGGTCAGAACCAAAATCCATGGGCTGCTAACAAGAACAAATTTAGGAGACAAATCAAGTTCCCCAGTCTTAGACAGGCCTCATCTCGGCTACAGATAACCAGCACTTTCCATCATAGTCGAGATGTGAGGCCATTCTCGTACGCTACTATCTGTACATACCGAAGATCATACCAGGAGAATCATTGATCACATCACAAATATCTTCTCCTGGTCACCTAGATTAAGCGGCTATTGGTAAAATTACCAGATAATTCCATGATTTACACTTTGTTTATGCATCATAATACAACTACTTTGAAACTCCACCCAACCCTCCTCCCCAGCGGTGGATACTACAGACAAAATGATGCTCTAAAACCAAAATTCCTATTTAGGATATCAATTTATCCCTCGCAGCTTGGAGGAAAGAATGGAACGAAGGAACACCAAGAAAATAAGGAACATTGCGGCTAGACACTAACCATGTAAACCCAGGCCTCTTGGCCTAGTGGTTACCTCCAAGTTCTCTATAAGGAGACCCGACTTTAATACCCCTCCCTGCTAATGTACCCAAAAAAAAAAAAAAAAAAAAAAGACACTACACGTGTAAGTTACATCTTCAGAATATACCTCATGTTTCATCGCTATGGCATTCCTCTCCCTCGCAAATCAAGCACCTCTTCAACCCAATTTTCCATGGTAATATAAGTAATAACTTAGCTGGTTTTTCCTCCTTTTTTTTTTTTTCTTTTTAACTCGTGAAGAAATAGTTTCTCCTCTAAGTACGTAACAATATCTCCAAGCAAATTGCATGCGAGTTCAATTAATCTGTGTGCATCATCTCTTCATGGACAAATAAAATAATTTCCAGCATCTGTGCAAAAATATAACAGATACAAATTGTTCCTTTCTTCAACATGTTTGCTACCTCTTTCAAAAATCCCTCTCTTAACAAGCTGCCTACCTGTTTAACAAGATCTTGGTTTTGATCACACTCATTTTATTGATAATTAAGTGAACAAGACATGTATTATTGTAAATAACTGTATAAAAATTACAGTAATTAGTAATCATGATTAAGCATAATCCACCAAATTAAACAATAGAGGGAGGCTAAAGACGACCTACAATTATTGTCACCATTTCGATGGGGTTCTTGCGAATCTCTTCTGGAGCAGAGAAATCCAAAGTGGAAAGAAGAGGAGTACTGTTTGTGTGCTTTTGAATAAAAGTTGTGGTATGTTAAGCTGCTGATTGGAGCTTCAATATTCATTTGATCCAAACAAGATTCCTATTTTCCTATTGCTACAAGTTAACAAAGACATGTTTTTTATTTTTTATATCTGAGATTTTGATTCTCATATCTCACTGGAGGATACCGAGTCTCTAATTCTTCCACGTCATCTGACAATATGACACGTGGTGATATTTTGCTATTGGTGGGACCAAATATTCAGGTGATCAGTACAATCATGTTTAAGCACCAATTCCAACTAATTGGGAAAAGAGTGCACCAAATACTAACTACTTTGCTCCACATTATGGGCAAATCGTGCCAGAGAACGTGCTGATTAAACTGTATTAAAAACTTAATTAAAATAGAAAGATTTTGATTAGGTGGAAGCAAATAAGTGCGGAGATCGAAATATTTAGAGATTTGAGTGAAAAGAGAAATTTGTTGGGATACTCCTCAAATCTCACATCGGAAAGAAATATTATTATAAGTAGTTATAGTCTCACATTGTCTATATATCAAAAGGATATGAGTACTAGTTATTATAAATATAGGCATTAAGAGATGTAGTATCGGTCTTTATTTCTTAATAGTTGGTCAGATGAGAGTGTAGCAACCAAACACCAATATAGAGTTGAGTGAACATTTGGTATATTAGGGTTTTAGGTTATGAGATTGAAGAGAGTTTTCACAGTTTTATCTAGAAAAATTGTGTATTGTGAGGTGTAGTGAGTTTTAGTAGTTTTCCTCCATTCAAAACTTGCAAAAGTAAACCACATTAAAAATTATTGTGTTTATTTTCTTTTTATTTTTGCTATTGTGATTGTGTAGTTGTTTTGGGATGTTAGAATTCCTAATCCCTCTCACGTGTGAGTCTTCCTGTTGTTTGACTATACCACCACGAGCATCCCGGAGTTAAATCGCATGATCTAGTCATGCTCAGCTGAACCATCGGCTCTGATAACACTTGTTGGGCATAATGACTCAAGTTTAGAAAAAACTTGGGCTTGGAGAGTCCACTAAGCAAAGACCCAATATATGATGTAGGAGACCATATGAACCTAAAAGCTTAAGCTAATGGATCTTGGTTCCACCACTATATATATATGTCATTCACTTATCCAATTTTTTCTCTATGTGGGATTGGTTTTCTACATATCATCACTCACACGTGAATATTCCCAACACAACATTATTACATTCTCTAAGCACTGTAACAAGTTGAAAGACTTGAAATAGTAGTACGACAGGCTTCTAATATCTTCAACTATTGATCCACACTCTGAAAAGTCCTGTTGTGATGAGGAAAAAGGAGAACAAAGCACAGATGAATCTCCCTCAAAAACCACCTTTTCAAAATCCATTGATTATCTTAATGATCCCAGAGTCTGGTGGCTTCCAGTGAGCTGGCTTTTTCGACTCTTTATTAAGGGTGGCAAAAATTTACTCATACCCACCCAGATTTAAATGGATTTTGATAACTTGTTTACTTGAATGAGTTTTAATGGTTAATACCTAAATAACTCAATTATAAATGGGTATTGATGGTTAGGTATGGATAACGCCTAACACTCCCATTTAAACACATTAAGTTAAAACAATGCAAAAAATTGACTCGGGACTCCAACGGTAGGAGGCTCGAGCGATTTGACATCCAAGTCGCATTAAGGGTCCGAGCATCCCAAATTCCTAGCGATATCACCTTAACAACATCATAATGGCTGAGTGACATCCTTTATCACACCACGCTCTATTATGATTATCCCACAATGCATATGTTGTTATAAAAAACAACCCAAAATGGTGCACATCCCAATCTTGAGTCACCGATTAGATCCATTCTAGTAAACCATATTGAAGGCGTTTTGAGATAGTCGTCTCATCAAACAACTCATCCCATACCTATCGTGCTGCATCACACCCTACCAAAACATGTAATGACGTTTCAACTTCTGTCTTACATATCAAACACAAGTCATCGATAACCTCTCAAACCCTTTGATCTTTGCAGAGACAGGCAACTTTTATATCGTTTTCCATAACATCTCCCTTTTAATCCCAAATTTGACGAGCTGGCTTCATCCTTACTCCTCAAAAGAGTGTTTCACATAACATGATAAGCATTTTATACTGAGAAGACCAATGGAATTCCCGCTATATATAATATCAACTTCATGTGCCATAAAAATATGGAAAAATCTGGTTCAACACTGTCACATTACACTACCTAGTTTAATCATCGATGAGCTCCTGCACACACATGATGTGGCTCAAAATACTCTGGCCCAATAAGAAGCAGCTCGTTGATGTAGCCCATAAACTCTCCGGCTCAATAAACACTCTGGCCCAGTAAACTCTCCGGCCCATACACACTCCGACCTAATAAACACTCCGGCCCATACACACTCCAGCCCAACAAACCTACGCCTGACCCTCCCATCTCTACACACGTAGCCCTGCAGCCACCCTACAACATGCCGTCCTAGGTCGCCTACACACGCAGTCCTACAGCCACCCTACAGTGCGCCGCCCTGCAGCCACCCTACGGCATGCAGCCCTGCGACACACCGTCCTCTGAGTGTGCAATCAATGCCTTCATACTGACAAGGAGGCTATAAATAAGCCAAGGTATGGACTTCACATATGGATTCAGACTTATTTGCTTACATATCAATTACTTAAGGCCTTGGTTTCTCTCTTAAAGCCCTCAGCTTCTCCCTAAAGCCCTCATGCTAATTTAAGCTTTGGAGCGCCCTCGGAGGTCTCCTCCTCCCCTCCTTCTGAGGACCTTTAGTTTATCCCAGTTACTTGTGCAGGGCCCAGGCCATATCAGCACCCCAACCACTCCCAGGCCACGTCAGCTCCCAGGACACGTAAGCTCCCAGGCCATATCAGCACCCCAGCCACGTAAGCTCCTAGGCCACGTTAGCACCAACCATTTTTCGGCATCAACATATTGGCACTGTCTGTGGGAAATCACCATCTCTCGCTAAACAATAGAAGCGAAGAAATCTAAAGAACTCATCTGTTGTAATGCCAAGCTGTCCGACACCATGTTGCAACTTTGCAGTTTCAAGTTCGCACTACCAAGCCGTAGTGCGCATGCCCCTGTCCGAACGGTTGCTAAATGTACATGGTCAAGCGTTATAGTGCACACATCCCTGTCCGAGCCGTTGCTAAACGTGCACGGCCGAGCACCGTAGTGCACTCGTCCCTGTCCGAGCCTTTGCTAAGTGTGCACGGTCGAGCACCGTAGTTCGCATGCCCCTGTCTGAGCGGCTGCTATGTGTGCACGGTCGAGCTCCGTAGTGCGTATGCCCCTGTTCGAGTGGTTGCTAAGTGTGCACGGCTGAGTGCCGTGGTGCACACGTCCTGTCCGAACAGTTGCTCAGTGTGCACGGTCGAGCATCGTAGTGTGCATGCCCCTGTACGAGCAATTGCTAAGTGTGCACGGTTGAGCGCCATAGTGCACACGTCCTATCTGAGCCATTGCTAAGTGTGCACGGTCGAGCCCCGTAGTGCCCATGTCCCTGTCCGAGCGGTTGCTAAATGTGCCCGGCCTAGCGTCGTAGTGCACATGCCCCTATCCGAGCAGTTGCTAAGTGCACACGGTCGAGCGCCGTAGGGCACATGCCCCTGTCCGAGCCATTGCTCAGTGCACACTAGTGCACATACCCCTGTCCGAGCCATTGCTCAATCCACACTAGTGCACACGCCCCTGTCCGAGCTGTTGCTAAGTGCACACAGCCGAGTGCCATAGTGCACATGCCCCTGTCCGAGCCATTGCTCAGTGCACACTAGTTCACATGCCCATGTCTGAGCCAATGCTCAGGGCACACGCCCCTGTCTAAGCTGTTGCTAAGTGCACACGGCTGAGCGTCGTAGTGCACATGCCCCTATCCGAGCCATTGCTCAGTGCACACTGGCCAAACATCAGTGTGCGCCAGTGCGCACGGCAAAACTAAGCCGCACACACCCAAGGCTGAAAGAAGGCATATGTGTTCAGACCCTTGGACAAGGTCGATCTTCAGTGCACACTTATGCACACTGGCTGAGCTTTAGTGCGCAATAGTGCGCACGGCCAAATTAAGCCGTGCACACCCAAGGCTGAGAGAAGGTATATGTGTGCAGATCCTCGGACAAGGCCGAGCTTTAGTGCACACTTGTGCACACTGGCCGAGCTTTAGTGGGCAACAGTGCGCATGGCCAAACTAAGCTGTGCACACCCAAGTCCGAGAGAAGGCATATGTGTGCAGACCATCGGACATGGCCGAGCTTCAGTGCACAATAGTGCGCACGGCCAAACTAAGCCACGCACACCCAAGGCCAAGAGAAGGCATATGTGTGCAGACCCTCGGACAAGGCCGAGCTTTAGAGCACACTTGTGCATACTGGCCGAGCTTTAGTAGGCAATAGTGCGCACAGCCAAATTAAGCCGCGCACACCCAAGGCCGAGAGAAGGCATATGTGTGTTGACCCTCGGACAAGGCCGAGCTTCAGTGCGCAACAATGCGCACTACCAAACTAAGCCGCGCACACCCAAGGCCGAGAGGAGGTATATGTGTGCAGACCCTCGGACAAGGCCGAGCTTTAGTGCACACTGGCCGAGCTTCAGTGTGCAACAGTGCGCATGGCCAAACTAAGCCACGTACAACCAAGGTAAAAAAGAAGGCATATGTGTGCAGACCCTCAAACAAGGCCGAGCTTCAGTGCACACTTGTGCACACTGGCCGAGCTTCAGTGCGCATAGCCAAACTAAGCCGCCCACCCAAGGCCGAGAGAAAGCATATGTGTGCAGACCCTGGGACAAGGCCGAGCTTCAATGCACACTAGTGCACACAAGCCGAGCATTAGTGCGCAATAGTGCGCATGACCAAGCAGTCACACGCACACTCAAGTCTGAGCTATGGCATATGTGCTCATATGCTCGGACTCATCCCAGCATCAGTGCACACTAGTGCACACAGGCCGAGCATCAAAGTGCAATAGTGCGCACGGCTAAGCAATGGCGCGCACACCCAAGTCCGAGCTATGGTATATGTGCTCATACGCTCGGACTCATCCCAGCAACAGTGCACACTAGTGCACACAGGCCGAGCATCAGTACACAATAGTGCGCATGACCAAGCAATCGCGCGCACACCCAAGTTCGAGCTATGGCATATGTGCTCATACGCTCGAACTCGTCCCATGATCAGTTCACACTAGTGCACACAGGCCGAGCATCAGTGCGCAACGGTTCGCACGGCTAAGCAATCGCACGCACACCCAAGTTCGAGCTATGGCATATGTGCTCATACGCTCGGACTCATCCCAGCATCAATGCACACTAGTGCATACAGGCCGAGCATCAGTGCACAACAGTGCGCACAGCCAGGCAATCGCGCGCACACCCAAGTCCAAGCTATGGCATATGAGCTCATACGCTCGGACTCATCCCAGTGTCAGTGCACACTAGTGCACACAGGCTGAGTATCAGTGCGCAATAGTGTGCACGGCCAAGCAATTGCGCGCACACCTAAGTTCGAGCTATGGCATATGTGCTCATACGCTCGGCCTTGTCCCAGCATTAGTGCACACTAGTGCACACAGGCCGAGCATTAGTGTGCAATAGTACGCACGACCAAGCAATCACGTGCACACCCAAGTCCGAGCATTTGAGTTGATTGTCAAATGCTCGGCCAAGTTTCTCCAAGTCCGAGTGTTTGAGCTGATTGTCAAACGCTCGACCAAGTTTCTCCAAGTTCGAGCGTTTGTCAAATGCTCGGCCAAATTTCTCCAATTATGAGCATTTGAGCTGATTGTCAAATGCTCGGCCAAGTTTCTCTAAGTTCGAGCATTTAAACTGATTGTCAAACACTTGGCCAAACATCTCCAAGGCTGAACGTATGAGCTGCTTGTCATACCTTTGGCCAAGCATCTCCGGGGCCATGCGTCGGCCAGGTATCTCCAGGGCCGAGCGTATGAGTTGCTTGTCATACCCTCGGCCAGGCATCTTCAGGGCCGAGCGTTGGCCAGGCACCTCCAGGGCCGAGCGTCGGAGCTGCTTGTCATACCCTCGGCCAGGCATCTCCAGGGCCGAGCATATGAGCTGTTTATCATACCCTCGGCCAGGCATCTCCAGGGCCTAGTGTATGAGCTGCTTGTCATAACGCTCAGCTAGATATCTCCAAGGCCGAACGTATAAGCTGCTTGTCATACCCTCGGCCAAGCATCTCCAAGTTCGAGGAACACTTCGGCCCAGTAAACTCTCTGGCCCAATAAACACTCCAGCCCATACACACTCCAGTCCAATAGACCTATGCCTGACCCCCCCATCTCTACCCACATAGCCCTGCAGCCACCCTACGCCACCCTACGACATGTTGTCCTACGATTGCCTACATATGCAGCTCTACAGCCATCCTATAGCGCACTGCCTTGCAGCCACTCTGCGACACGCCGTCCCCTGAGTGTGCAATCAATGCCTTCATACTGATAAGGAGGCTATAAATAAGCCAAAGTATGGACTTCACAGATGGATTCAGACTTTTTGCTTACACTCCAACTACTTAAGCCCTCGATTTCTTTTGAGCCCTCAGCTTCTCCCTTAAGTCCTTGCTAACTTAAGCTTCGGAGGACTCCCCCTCCTCTCCTTTCGAGGGCCTTTAGTTCACCCCTGTTACTTGTGCAAGGCCCAGGCCAAGTCAGCTCCCAAGCCACGTCAGCTCCCAGGCCACGTCAGCTCCCAGACCACGTCAACACCAACCATTTTTTGGCATCAACAACACACATCCTCTTGTAAATATTTCACTACTGAAGACCATTTAAAACTCTAAGGTAACGAAATCCATGGGTCCTTCCATATTCAAACATTTTGCCCTGATTTTATTCTCCATTGTAATCCATGTTTTAACACACTATAACCCTCCTAAATACTCCTCTATGTATAATATGGAGCATGCCCTAATTTTGCCGTTAAGAAATCCACCTTTGGGAAGTACTTTGCCTTCAAGATTTTATAGCAAAGCGAGTCTTGGTTCTGTATTAGTCGCTATCCTTCCTTCACCAACAAATCTATATTAAACAAATGCAAGTTCATGCAACCCATAATTTCCTCATTTTTGGAGCACCCATCTTCTCTCGACTCAACCAACGGATTTTTCTCTCATCCTTAACTTACCCCACCAAAACCTTTTGTTACAAAGTCGGTAGCTTAAAACAACTCATCATGTTTGCGCCGCAGCTTTGATAAGAACTTATTTACACTAACACTGTTTTTCACCTGAATTTGAACTACTTAAATTTAGAGATTTAGTGGGATCACTTTATAATCAAAATTTATATGTATTGCATGTTTTATTTCACATTTTTTTTTTATCGCAGATAAGTCACACTTAAAATTTTCTCCTTCCAACCTTGCAATTTATGCCACACTTCATCTTTCAACTAACGAAACACCTTGTTTTTTTACCTCGCAACCACCATTGGCAATCCAAAATATATATCTCTCATGAACAGCCACCATGGGGACCTGCAATTGAGTTCCAACTAACTGTTTGGTTGCTTCATCACCATTGGAATTATAGAGCACTGTCGACTTATCAAAATTGATTTTTTAACTGGCAGGAATTCATAGAGTTGTACAACATTTTGAATTTCTTTACATTTTCCTTGATTGGCTCTCACAAAAGTTAAACTATCATCGACGAAAAGATATGAGTAACCGATGGACCTTGTATCAAGCTAATTCTTTCAGATTTAGTTATCGAAAAATAAAATCACTTCGTACAAAAAAAAATATTTTAGCAGAAAGTAAGTCTCTTTCTAAGCCCCTTGAAGGACGAATTAGACTAAAAGAATCCCCATTCACGAAAACATAATAAGAGAGTGAACTTACATAAGACATGATTAACTGAACCCACCGCCTATTAAAACCTATTCGATCCATAATTCTTTCAAAAAAAAATTCATTCAACCCCATTGTACACTTTGCTCATATCTAACTTTAGAGCCACACGCTTATCTTTCCCCTTTTTTCTTATTTCCAAGAGCATGTATCAATTAATATGTAACGAGTATATTATCTAGGATCATTATTCCCAGGACAAAAGCACAATCACCTTTAACTAATTAGCCAATGTCTTTACAATGATTTTGTAAATCACATTATAAAGTGGTTCCCATTACATCTCAAAATTTAAAAAGTTCAAATTCATTTGTAAAAACAGTGTATTGTATGCTTTACTTCACAATCTTTACTGAATATGGGTGAACTCAGTATAAGTATGGTTAATAGTTTCCAACGACATATTCCCATTTAAAAAAATCTAAAACTACATGCGTTGCACCCCCAATAATATTCCATAAATTTTTGTAAAAGAAAAACAAACATATTGATGTAGGAGAAAATTCCCTCTTTAATAACTTGATGGCACGTGACAATCTCCAAAGTAAAACTAGTAATTTTATAAACATGACAAGACAGTCAATCTCCTCCTGACACATGACAAGGAGCATAATAATAATTTTGCACTGTAATCCGAGGTTCAAACCCAAGAAAGGGTGAATTGGGTTTTAAAAACTTTTGCTGATTAACTTGCAAGTTTTTAAATAGTTAAATACATAAAGCACCCAATCAAATAATATACTTGAAAGTAAAAGATTTTAAGGAAGAGAAAGTGCAAACTCCGTTTATAGTGGTTCGGCAATATCGAATTCCTTCCGACCCTACGTTCACTCTCTTCAAGGAACCTCCTTGAAGTAATCCACTAAAACTGTAGTCGTACAACTTCACGGGTATTGTACAAACCTTACAACCGACCTTTTCCTCACGGAAGCTACAATGAAGTGTTTAATCCTAAACACTCTAAGAGTTATACCACCTCTTTCCCTTTACAATAAATGAAATTTGCTGTAAACTAAGTGGTAGAGAGATAGCAATAAGTGCTTTTACAAATAAACAATATCTCTCTTTCAAGAACAAGCTTAAAGAATGGCTCAACAATAAATTTTTCAAAACTTTTGAGAACTAATGAGCTATCTTATGAATTGAATATGTTCTTTTCTTCTTTTAAATGCTCATTAAAGTGGGTTTATATAGCCTTGAATCAATATGGCCGTTTGATACTGACTTTGTAGGTTTGGGGCATTACATTCTCAAGTCTCGTATCTCAAATGGTTATATTTTGGAAATACCAATCGATTGGGTCCTTGTACCAGTGGACTGGGTCCTTGTACCAGTCGACTGGTTCAAGTGAAGATTTTTCACTTTTAAGGCTAAAGGAGAGTACCAGTCGACTAGGTGAAGTTACTAGTCGACTGGGTCATCAACACTAGTCGACTGGGTTGTCCTTCAACCAAGTTTACCTTTTCAAAAACAGTTTTTTTGACTTAAACTTTTTGTGTTTTTAGTTTGTCAAAGTCTTTTGTAAATTGAGCCACAGATCAAGCTATATAATTGAACATAAGTGTCTTACAATTGTTTCAATTACCTTAATGGCTATTCTAGATCTTATGTCATGTTTTGGTGTCTATATCGCGTTGAGTTCTTGCATCTTTTTTTCGTACTGAATGCTTTTACTGCTTAAACACTTAGATAAAACTGTTAGTACAATTAGAGTTGTGTTTTGTCATTTTTAAAATCCAATACGGGTCAACAATCTCCCTCTTTTTTATGATGACAAAACTAATGAGAGAAAAAACAGTTTTAAAAGCTAAGTGTTGGTTTTTAGAAAAATTTGAGCAGAGTCTCCTCTGTTTTTTGGATGAAAACCAACCTGTCAAGAATTCAAACGCAGTTTAAATACAATTATATCAACATAACCAATCAATGCAAGACAATATTGCATTTGTCAACATGTTCGGAGCAATGGTCCTCCTAAATCTATACTCTATTCTAAGTTTACATATAGTTTTCCCTCATACATTGATTTTTCTCCTTTTTCTCTCTCGTTTTGACAACGACATAAAAAGAGGTGTAAATCCAAAAAAAATAATTAAAATAAACACCATATCCATGAAGGTAAGGCAAAAAAAAATTTGTGCAAAAATTAGGCATGATTTGTAATTTGGAAGACTTCCCAGGAAGAATCAGAAGTTTCCACACTAGTATAAGCAGTTAAAGCATATTGTTGAGTACGAATAGCTTAAACCAATTAACCATATAGTGCAAAAGTAAAGCAAGTATATGAACCAAAATGTAAATAACTGAAAAGTAGGCAACTATGTACAAGTATCCATACATTCTAAGCTTACATAAGTTGAACATTGAGTACAAGCATATAAATGTATAATAGGAAAAGAAACGTTTGTGTTGATTATCCATGGAGCTATACATAAACAACAAAAATGATAAATGAAAAGACTCAGCAAGTGGGGGAATCAAAGACATCTTGAAGAAGATCCTGAAGCATAGCCAAATAGCCCTTTGTATGCTCCTGGTGTAACTTAAATCGTCTTGGAGTGTGTGAAGGTCGCGATGCATATGATCGACTGAAGAGCTCAAGCTCTGGAACTAGGACTGCATGGACAGCTAAAAGCTCGTAATAGCCTACAGAATGTTATCATCGCCAGCCTGACCAGCACTAGAGCCACCATGTTATGGACTAGGTGCTCGCTCGTTAGTGTCCATAGCAGTGGGAGGAGCTGCATCACTAGGAACCTCATCGTCCTTCTCACTGTTGTCATCCTCTCCAATCCGAATGTTCCTCCTAGCCTTGGAGTATATCATCCCATCTCGGATCATGCATCCCATTTTCTTCAGAGAATAGACAATGATGATGTCTTTGAGGCTGATGTCTTGAACCTCTAAGGCAAGTAGGGGGACTTGAAAATGCTGGAGGATCAGGGTGATGAGCATCCCATAGGAGAGGCACTCGTAGTCGCTCACTTCACCATTAATCATGTTGACGAGTAGTAGAGGGTAGATATTGAAATGGTGTCCTATTTTGAGACACCAAAAAAATACCACATCTATCTTGAAAAGATAGTCCCGACTCCCGAGTCTTGGGTGGATGGTCCAACTCACAATGAGATTGAACAACTTTGAGTCGAGAGGCATATCACTACATTGGTGAAATGTAGTGGGCCTAAAGATGTAGTTAGGGTCACCCTTAATAATCTGGCATGCCTTTTCATAGTTAAAGTTGTCTAGCCATTTATCCAGACTTCATTGGACCCCTCCCACTAAAATCCTTGGAATATTGACCAAAAGGTCAATATTAACTTCAAATTCTATTTCCATTACCTTGATCTTAAACCGAAGAGCTAATGGGCTCGGTTTGACCAAGTTGGCATAGAATTAGTGGATGAGGCACGGGTAGTATTTTTGGTGTATGGTTACAAATGAGGGTAGGTTAATGGCCTAGAAAGCATGGAAAATATCAAATTTTGCATGGTGGATAGAATCGAAATCGATGAATCTACCCATCAAGATTTTTTTGTTGTGAATGACAAAGATGTACTTTTTGTTGGTGGCGGGGTTCCAAAATAAGGACTCATCAAGCTCGCCCCTTGTCGTCTTACTTAATAAACCGACCAATCCTTTTCTCTTTATATCCGATGCCGAGGACTTCTTGGACTGGGGCCTTGTAAGCGCGTGAGGTCCTCCAACAGTGGTTTTGATATGTATTCTTTCAGACATTTTGGGGAAGGAGATTTGGAAGAAAAAAATAGAGATTTCAACTGTGAATAGTTGAAATGGAGGTGATTTGGGGTATGATTTAAGGTGCTATGGAATGTTTTTTTAGAGATTTTGGACTGAAATCCAAGTTTTTCTAAAGAGAGAAAGCTTAGGGCTTTTAAAAAATTGGTGTGAAAATTGAAAATTTTGAATAGATTATTTATAGAATCGCGATACCAGTCAACTGGGTTAAGGTACTAGTCAAATGGGTTAGAGTACCAATCAACTGGGTCCTTAATAATTTGGGGAATTTTTGACATACCAATCGACTGGATCGAGACACCAGTCGACTGGGTAAACTGGCAGATACATACCAATCGACTGGGTGAACCATACCAGTCGACTGGGTAGGCCACCAAAATTTTAAATTTTGGTTCTAAACAATGTCTTATAGTACCAGTCAACTGGATGCTTTGTAGTAGTCGACTGGTAAAATGGGCAGTGGGATACTAGTCGACTGGGGTCAATATACTAGTCAATTAGGTCCTTCAAAAAATTTTAAATTATGAGCTCTATCTTGAAATTTTAGCACGAAATTGTTTATCTCTGCCATCTTGAGTGAGAGATATATTAAATAAGAGTTAATACTCATTCACTAGATGTCAAATATGCATATGATGAATGTTGATGCAATCAAACATACATTTTATCATAGTCTATCAGGCCCATCAATAGTCTAATCTTGCAAAAGCTATATTTACTTAAGGGTTTTGTAAGAATATCAGCTATTTGATCTTCTAAAGGAATGAATTCTAGTCTAATATCACCCTTTTGAGCACGGTTTCTATGAAGTGATAATTTATTTCTATGTGTTTGATACTAAAATGTTGAATAGGGTTTTTGGTCAAGTTGATAGCACTAGTGTTATCATGGTGAATTGGTATATCTTTAAAGTCCATGCCATAGTCTTCTAATTGTTATTTCATCTACAACACTTGTGCACTACAACTTCTGGCTGCTGCATATTCCACTTCTGCTGTTGATAGTGCAACCAAATTTTGTTTCTTGGAAAACTAAGAGGTTAACATTGCGCCTAAGAATTAGCATTTTCCACTAGTGTTTTTTTCTATCTAGTCTGCAACCCGCAAAATCAACATATGAATATCCTACAAGCTCAAAAGTTGATTTTCTAGAATATCATAACCCTAGGTTTTGAGTCCTTTGTAGATATCTAAGGATTCTTTTTACAGCAATTACATGTGATTCCTTAGGATTAGCTTGAAATCTATCACACATGCATATACTGAATATTATATCAGGTATACTTGCAGTTAAGTAAGGTAAAGCTTCTATCATGCTTCTATAAGTTTTAGTATCTACACACTTACCTTCATCATCTAGGTCAAGTTTTGTAGAGGTGCTCATAGGAATGCTAATTAACTTTGAGCTTTCTATCCCAAATCTCTTTAATAGGTCCTTAGTGTACTTTGATTGATTGATGAGAATGCCTTCTTTCAATTATTTGATTTGAAGTACAAGAAAGTAAGTAAGGTCTCCCATCATACTCATTTCAAATTCATTTACATACACTTAGCAAACTCTTGACACATAGATTCATTAGTAGTACCAAATATAATATCATCAACATATATTTGGACTAGTAGTGTGTCATTTTTGTGAGTTTTTGTGAAGAGAGTTGTGTCTGTTTTTCCTCTTGTGAAATCATTTTTAAGAAAAAAAATTATTTAGTCTGTCATAACATGCTATTGGAGCTTGCTTCAATCCATAAAGAGCTTTAGAAAGCTTATAAACATGGTTTAGAAGACTATGATTTTCAAATCCAAGAGGTTGTTCAACATATACCTCTTCTTCTATAAAGCTATTTAAAAATGCGATTTTTACATCCATTTGAAATAGCTTAAACTTATTAAAGTAAGCAAAGGCTAATAGCATATGAATAGCTTCTAATCTAGTTACTGGAGCATAGGTCTCATAAAAATCTATTCATTCTTCTTGATTAAATCCCTTAGCAACTAGTCTAGCCTTGTTCCTAGATACTATTCCATTTTCATCCATCTTATTTCTAAATACCCATTTAGTTCCTATTATAGTGTGATTATTTGGTCTACGAACTAGATTCCATACTTTGTTTCTTTCGATTTGATTTATTTCTTCTTGCATAGCATTTATCCAATCAACATCCTTCTCGGCTTCTACAAATGTCTTAGGTTCTACATGAGATAAATAAGCTACACAATTGCAAATATTTCTAATAGAGGAACGAGTTCTTACCCCTTGTGAAGGATCACCAATTACTTGATGGATTGGATGATAATTCACATACCTCTAATCTTTGGAAAAACTATCCTCTTGTTGACTTGTAGATGGTTGATCAAGATTGTGAGTGTCTACCTCTTGATTTAATTAAGGTTCACTCTCATTCAGGTCAACAATTGGAGTATGTGTTTCTATCCTTGAAATAAAATATGCATCATCATTAAAAGAACCTACTCTACAATTAATTGGGTTAGACTTATCATAGGCTACATGTACGGATTCTTCAACCACTAGAGGTTGAATATCCTAAGAATATCCCATCATCGGTCTTTGAGTCAAATTTACCCAAGTTAGTTTTATTGTTATTTAGGATAAAGTATTTACAACCAAAGGCACGAAAATGAGAGATATTAGGCTTTCTACATTTCCAAAGTTAAGCATATGCCTAATTAAAACTTTATTTAAAACACAGTAAGAAGTGTTTACGGCTTCCACCCAAAAGTATTTTGACAAACTATTTTCACAAAGCATTGATCTTGCAAACTCTTCTAGAACTCTATTTTTCCTCTTAAACCCTCCATTTTTTTTTGAAGAGTTCTAGGTGCTGAAAATTGTGATCAATTCCATTTTCATCGCAAAATTTTGAAAAGATTTGGTTTTCAAATTCCTTTCCATGATCACTTCTTGTACTAGAAATAAAAATTTCTTTTTCATTTTGAACTTTTTTACAAACGTTCACAAATCCTTTGTTTCATCATTGTAAGCAATAAAAATAACAAAGGTATATCTTGAATAGTCATCAACAATAACAAAAGCATATTGATGGCCACCTAGACTTATGGTACTTATTGGACCGAACAAGTCAACATGTAGAAGTTCCAATGGTCTAGTAATTGAGACTATATTTTTTTATTTAAAATAAATTCTAGTTTGTTTTCCCATTTGACAAGTATCTCATACTTTGTCTTTTTCAAATTTGATTTTTGGAAGTCAAATGGCTAAATATTTTCTTGAAATGATTTTAAGCAAGTCCATATTCATATGGCCAAGTCTTCAATGCCATAGCCATGGGTTTTCACTAAATGTGGGAAAACATTTTTCAATTTTCGAATGCAAAGATTTTAAATCAACTACATAGACATTTTTGTGTCAATGGCCAACAAACTTGATCTTGTTACTCTTGATGTCTATAACTAGACAACGTGAGGTTTCAAATATGACTTTGTTGCCTTTGTCACATAGTTGACTAATACTAAGCAAATTTGGCTTAAGGCCTTGCACATATAATACATGATCAATGGTTGAGAAATCATTACCAACTTTTCCATGTGCGATGATCTTTATCTTTGTGTTATCTCCAATGGTGACATGTCCTCCATCCCTTAGAGTTAGATCTTTGAATATACTTTGATCATCAGTAATGTGTTTTGAGTATCCACTATCAAGGTACCAATAGTTACCATTTTCTTTGGTGTGGAGACATATATACATTATACAAGGATGCGCAATTGCACTCTTAGGTACCCAAAATGTCTTGGGTCCTTTGGGGTTAGTTCTAGAAACTATGGTTCCTTTAGGGGCCCATACCTTCTTAACATTATAAGGTGCTCTATAATTATAGATATGTTGATGATGCATAATCCTAGGATAATAGTTATTGAAATTTCTAGGATTTCTTAATTATGTATGTCTATAGTTCCTTGGATAAGCATTCCTAGGATATGTTTATATGATTAAAGTTATGAACATGCATGTTATTACTAGGAAATGTACGATAGTATCTCCTACGATGTGCACTTGTGGTGTGAGCATACATATTATTTCTAGAATACACATGATGGTAATTCCTAGGATGTTCATGTTTAGTGCGCGAGTTATGAGTATACATATTATCTCTAGGATGCACATGATGGTTACTCCTAGGATGTGTATTTCTAGTATATGCATTTCTTGATTGAGCATACATATATGCATGAGTATTTCTAGGATGCTTAATCCTAGTATATGCATTAGAATTTAAATTCACATTCTTAGACCTGCTAGCATACATTGATAGAGTACTTTTAATCTTGCTAGAGGTCTTAGAAGTGGAGGGTTCATTCAAACATGTTGTTTTCATGAAAAAAGTCTCTTTAAACTTTTGCTTGCCCAGTGGAGAATAACCCAAGCTAGATTTTCCTCCATTTAACCTTTGCCTAGATAACACGTCATCTAGCTTTTCTTTTCCAAGCATAAGTCTAGATATAGTGCTATTCAAATCAATTATTTTCTTCTTTAAAACGTCATTTTCATTTTTTAGAAAATCTTGTGAAGAATTATAAAGCATGGAAGATAGTTTTTTCTTTTTCTTCCTTTAAGCCCTCCATCTCTTTAGAGAGAGATGAAACTTCCTTCTTGAGAGCCATATTTCTAGAATCAAATTTCTTCAATTCTTCATGCATCTCATTTATAACTTTAATTAACTCTTCACTACTACTAACCATGTTATTATTAGCGGGGGAAGAAGTTGATACCTCATTCTCATCGTCAATTGCCATAAAGCATAGGTTAGCAATCTCCTCGTATCCAACTTCATTGTTCGAAGTTTCTTCCTCTTCATCATCACTCTATGTGGTTGCAATCATAGCTTTCTTTTTTAAGCTCTTATATAGTTTACTTTTTATTGTATAATCGGTCTTGATGTGACCAGGCTTCTTACAGCCATAACACACAAGAGGTTCCCTTTTTGGAGTAGAATCCCTTGTGCAAGGCTTCTTGCTCTTTTTCAAGAACTTGTGAAACTTTTTAGTAAGTAAGGCCATCTTACCATCTTCTTCACTACTCTCATTCTCCTCTTCTTTTTCTTCTTATTTATTGCTTGTAGAGGCCTTGAGAGCAATCATCTTTTTCTTCTTCTCATCATCATTGACAACGGGATTAATTTCCTCCATCTCGTATGACAATAGTGATCAGAGAAGTGTTTCAACATCAAGTTTGTCGAGATCTTTGGCCTCCATGATGACCGTCTTCTTTGCTTTCCAAGTGGATGGCAAAGACCTTAAGATCTTCTTTGTTAGTTCAAACTCCTCAATGTTCCAACCAATAAGCTTTAAGCCGTTAACAATAGTGGTGAAACATAAGTGTATTTGAGAAATTGTTTCATTATAAGACATTTTGAAAGATTCATAATCGGACACAACATATAGATTTTTGATTTTTTAACTTCGCTAGTGCCGTCATATATGACTTGTAGTTTATCCCAAATCTCCTAAGCCAAAACACATGCAGAAACTTTGTTATACTCAAAAATATCTAAAGCACAATGTAAAATACTAGTGGCTCTACTGTTTAGAGACATCATTCTACAATCCTCTTCATTGAACTCAGTTTTGAGTTTAAGCATTGTATGATTGATTTCTCCAATAGTTATTTCCTTTGCATAAATTCTAGGTCCTTCGTCAATGACTCTCCATATATTGTAATGTTGTCATTCGACAAAGATTTTCAGTCTATTTTTCCAGTAATTATAATTGGAGCCATTGAACAAATGAGGCCTGGTGTAGGAATGACCTTCGGTATAGCTATTTGATGACATTGGATCAACTCAAGGATTTTAAGCTTGAAATTGAGTAGAAGCTCTGATACCAATTGTAAACCGAAGTTCAAACCCAAGAGAGGGGGTGAATTGGGTTTTAAAAACTTTTGCTGATTAACTTGCAAGCTTTTAAACACTTAAATACACAAAGCACCCAATCAAATAATATGTTTGAAAGTAAAAGAGTTTAAGGAAGAGAAAGCACAAACTCCATTTATAGTGGTTCAGTAATATTAGATTCCTTCAAACCCTATGTCCATTATCTTTAAGGAACCTTCTTGAAGTAATCCACTAAAACTTTAGTCATACAACTTCACGGGTGTTGTACAAACCTTATAATCGATCTCTTCCTCACGGAAGCTACAATGAAATGTTTAATCCTAAACACTCTAAGAGTTATACAAACTCTTTCTCTTTACAATAAGTGAAATTTTATGTAAAGTAAATGGTAGAGAGATAGCAATAAGTGCTTTTACAAATGAACAATATCTCTCTTTCAAGAAAAAGCTTGAAGAATGGCTTAACAATAAATTTTTCAAAGCTTTTGAGAATTAATGAGCTATCTTGTGAATTGAATATGTTCTCTTCTTCTTTTAAATTCTCATTGAAGTGGGTTTATATAGCCTTGAATCAATATGGTCGTTTGACACTAACTTGGTAGGTTTGACGCATTAAATACTCAAGTCGCGCATCTCAAACGGTCATATTTTGGAATTATTAGTAGACTGGGTCCTTGTACCAGTCGACTGGGTCAGAGGACCAGTTGACTGGGTGAAGTTACGAGTTGACTAGGTCATCCACACTAGTTGACTGGGAACTTTCTATCCCATATCCCAATCGACTGGTATATTGATCTAATGGACTGGGTTGTTGTTCAACCCAGTTTACCTTTTCAAAAACAGTTTTTTTTTACTTAAAAACTTTTTGTATTTTTAGTTTTGTTAAAGTTTTTTGTAAATTGAGTCATAGATCAAGCTATTTAATTGAACATAAGAGTCTTACAATTATTTCAATTACCTTAATGCCTATTCTAGATCTTCTGTCTTGTTTTAGTGTCTAAATCGCGTTGAGTTCTTGCATCTTGTTTCCGTATTAAATGTTTTTACCGCTTAAACACTTAGATAAAACTGTTAGTGCAATTAGAGTAGTGTTTTGTCATTATTAAAATCAAATATGGGTCAACACACACCAAAAGACCTAAGGCCATTCTGCCACTCCGAATTTTGGATAAAATCGTACGGCTTATAGATAACTTCAAAAAAATGCTACTCCTATCTCACTTCTACAGTGGTTCTCCTAATCGAACTCTGCTCTAACACTCTATAAAAATGGGTCTTCACAAATCAAAACATACACACAAATCTCCACTCATAGTTCCTGATTTCATACAACTCCTCTTATTTCTCCAAAAAAGCCCTATACTAACTTAGGCATTGGAGAGTCCTCTAGAGGCACACCCTCTTCCGACCCTCCATGACTTTAGAGGTTTTCCTTGTTTCGTGTGTGCAGGTCCCACTCCTTGACCTTCCAAATTCTGATATATTTTCGGCATCAACATATTGGCGCTAGAAGTAGGGCCTTCTTTTTCTGAAGAATTAAGGACTTACCTGTAATACCCGTATTCATAATGAAAGGGTAAAGAAGTAATTTAATAAATATGACATGAAGTGAAAATAATATATTAAAGAAAACAAAAGATTTAATTTTTATAAAACAATTCTAAAAAATCGTCTAGATAAAAGAAAAGGAAAAAAGAAAAAAAAAACGTGGCAACAGGTGGCAACACCTGTTGCCAAAAAATAAGACCAAGGCTTCATGTAAGGCAGCAAGGTCTGTACATGGCAGCATTTTTTGGGGGGGGGGGGGGAGAGGGGTAAGTGTTGAGTATGTGTGTGAAAATTTAGTATATATATATAACTTTAGTTTTTTTTTTTTTTTTACTTACCAAATCCTGTTTGGTTTTCCTTCAACTACGATTCAATTACTCTCTTTCTTTAAGCATTTAGGGACCAAAAAAAAGGTTGAAAGAGCAAAATTTTGGAAGGGTTTACAAGAGAATTTTATAGAGAACCATGGGAAGCTCTAAGAAAAACAGAAAGTGTTGACGATCAGCAATCGGGGGAAATTGCTGAGAGGAGCAATAAAGGCAAAGAGGTGATCCACAGGTAGCTGTAAGTGCTACGTGGTGAGTTAGATTTACTTTAAGTAATCAAGATAAATATGAAATATATAGTGATACTATTAGAATAAATTATTAACTTATGCTTTGGTGATAGATGAAAAATTGGTTGATAGTTATGATAGGAATAACGGATGTGTAGAAAATTATTATATGAGAAGTAATATTATTAGAATAATGAGTCGGTTTAATATTAAAGGTGATAAATGAAATTCTTGATGAGCTATGGTTGATGATTTGATATGATTTATGAGGAGAAGAATTTAGTGGAATTTTGCAAATAGTAATTTGAGAATAATTAGGATAGCTAGTTTAAATGTCTAAATACATGCTTGTTTTTATTTTATTATTCATATGCATATTCATATCATTATTCATATACATATGCATGAAATAAAAGAACCGGGAGGACAACTGGTCTAAATAAGAATAAAATAACCGGGAAGGTAGCCAGTATAAGATAAAAACATGTCGACATGTGGGAAGATGTTCCCAATAATAATAATATATAACTTCACACATTGCATTTGCTTTAAATATTGATTGTTATTGTTTGGTATGTTAGAGTGTTATTTATGATTGCAAATCTATTGCTAGAGGAATGAGTCTCACAGAGAGACAAATATGCTAAGGAAAAAATATGGAAATATGTCTGATGATTAACTTAAGAAGAGATTGTGTAATAAGGGAATTATGAAATTGAGTAGTGATTATAGAATATTATTATTAAATTATTTGAGGAAAAAGATGAATGAATATCAGAAGAATTGTTAGAAGTAATTGAATTATAAGATGTAACTATGAGTATACAATTGAATACTTCTAGTAAATTTAATTCACTGAGCTTGTGAAGCTCACGCCTCATTGTACAATGATTTCAGGTAGTAGGCAGGATAGATAGTTTGGTGAGTTGAGGTTTAGATGAAATTATTTTCTGTAAGCCACATACGTGTCCACATCCTCAGACTAATGAGAAAATAAAATAAAAATTTGTTTGTAAATATTCATGCATATTACGTTGTATATAATGCTTAAGTCAAGATCAGAATGATGTATCTCCTCTGTTGAGGGTTGAGGATTGATGTAAAAATTTACGTTGGTGTTATTTTTCTTGTTGCATATATGTGTCGTGCTGGGATTTTCAAAATGTGATAACACCGTCTCGGGAGTGGCCAACCCGGGATGTGTCGTTACAATTTTGGTATCAGAGCATTAGGTTTTATGATTCTATAGACTGCATGAGAACTTAAAGAAGTGGAAGATCTAAATAAATAATATTTTAATACAGAGTCTGAGGATAACACGTGGACGTGCTAGAGCTAGAGGTAGAATTCAAAATCAGAGGGGACGTAGTAGACCCCCAATATTTAGAAGAACTGAAACAGATGGGGAAGTTGAGTCTGTGGTTCCTGTGAGAAAACATATTGATAGTGCAGCTAGTACCAGTAGAGCTGAGAGGGAATCTGAGGTCAAGAAGGATGAATTGAGAGAAGCTCTAAATTGTGTTATAGAAAGGATGAATGCAGTTAAAGAAAGGGTTAATAATCTGCAGATGAGATTAGAGGAAAGGGGTAAATAGAATCTGATATGGTGAGATGAGAAGTTTATGAGGGAGAAAGTGTATTTACACGTGAGATGCAAGGTGATTGTTTTGTGATATTTCTTAAGTTTAAACCCCAGTCTTTTAAAGGATATGTAAATTCTATGGAAGCTAAGAAGTGGATTAGACATGTTGAGAAATATTTTGAAGTCTTACTAGTGACAGATAGATAGAAGGTTGCTTTTGCTTCATTTATACTAGAAGGTGAGGCTTCATAATGGTGGGAAGATATTTTTCCTAGGGTGAGTATATAGGTGAAACAACCTTTAACTTAGAGTAAGTTTAAGGATGAGCTCTTTGCGAAATACTTCCCAAATACATTTCGAACCCAACAGAGAGAGATTTTATTCACTTAAGACAGAATACCTTATCTGTGGTAGAATATAATAGTAGATTTATAACTCTATCAAAGTTTTTACCTGAGTTAGTGAATACGAAGCAGAGGAAATGTAAACGATTTTTCGATGGGTTACACTACGAAATTTGATCTAAACTCTCTTACATGGGCATAGGGAATTATGCTATAGTGGTGGATAAAGCATTACAGATTGGGAAAGATTTGATAGAGCTTAAAGACAAGAGAGATTGGCTGAAGAGGTCTAGATTTGAGAGACCTAGAGGTGGTAGCAGTATGGGTGTACAGGGTGGGAGACCACCCCAGATTGAGCGTTCCTTGTCACAAGGAACTGTAGTGCAGAATCAGAGGCAAGCAGGATCTGTTGCTTCTATAGCTCAAAGTAATTTCGGTAGGACCCCTAGATTTGAAAGGTAGGCTATGGGAATTGAGAGTTATGGTAGAGTAGTAAGTATGCCACCAGAGGGAAGTGGTAATCTGATGTATGATCGAGAGTCAGGAGTTTGCTTTAGATGTAATCAGATGAGGCATTTGTCTCAGAATTTCCCTACACAGATATGCTTTGTATGTGGTGAGGGAGGACATGTTGCTGTAGATTGTCCAGTGGGGAAATCTACTGACGTATGCATTGGAAGTGTTGGGAGAAGACCGGTGGAGAGAGGTGGTGGATCAGGAGTGTGCAAGGCAGAGGTTGAGGATCAGTAGTTTTAGTCCAAAGACAGCAGAGTCTATGCATTGACCCAATAGGATGCACAAGCCACTCCTGATGTTGTTATGGGTATGATGTCTATCCTTGGTAGGCCTGTTAGATTATTGGTTGATCTTGGTGTAACCCATTCTTTTGCATCTAGTATTTATATGAAATCTATTGATGCTAGTGCTAGTCCTTTGATGCATACCGTTATTGTTAAGGTTCCTACTAGAGATAGGGTGACAATTTATCATGGTTGTGTGATTAATATTGCTGATAGAGAATTTGAAGTTGATTTATTGCCTTTAGATACGATAGATTTTGATTTAATTCTGGGGATGAATTAGTTATCTGTATATCATGCTTGGGTAAATTGTTTTAGGAAAAATGTAGTGTTCAAGATACCCAAACAGGAGGAGTTTAATTTTCAGGGAGAACGTAAGATACTTGCTAACTGTCTTATTTCTGCCTTAACTGCTAGTAAATGGTTGAAGAAGGGTTGTGAAGGGTATTTGGCACATGTGGTGGATTCTAACAAGAAAAATAGGAAGTTTGAAGAAATCTTGGCAGTGAAAGATTTTTCTGATGTATTCCCTGAGGAGTTGTTTGGTTTGCCTCCCAATAAGGAGATTGAGTTTTCTATTGAAGTGGTTCCAGGATCAGTACCTATATCTATAGCACCTTATAGAATGGCACCAGCTGAATTGGGAGAGTTAAAAGTTTAGCTTCAGGAGTTACTAGATAAAAAATTTATTCAACCTAGTATGTCACCTTAGGGAGCCCCCGTGTTATTTGTCAAGAAGAAGGACATGACAATGAGGTTGTGTATTAATTATAGACAGTTGAATAAGATCACCATCAATAATAGATATCCTTTGCCCAGGATAGATGATTTATTCGAGCAGTTATAGGGAGCTAGGGTGTTTTCCAAGATAGACCTGAGATCGGGTTATTATGAATTAAGGATAAAGGAGGGGTGACAATCACTTATAAATAGCCCAGCAACTTTCTCTCTAGCTGATGTGGGATACCAAGACATCACATGTTTGTAAGGACCCCAACCCACTTGCATGATATTGTCTGCTTTGGCACCTCGTGCCCCACTGTTTTAAAATGCGTCATACAGAGTGTAGCGCAGGGGTCTCCCGGCCTAACCTACCTCCCACTTGCATGATATTGTCTGCTTTGGCACCCTATGCCTCACGGTTTTAAGACGCATCGTACAAGGAGGGGTGACAATCACTTATAAATAGCCCAATAACTTCTTCTCTAGCCGATGTGGGATATCAATACATCACATGTGTATCAATTGTAATTCTTGAATTCGTAAAGTAAAAGTAAAGAAGTACTTTAATAAATATGACATAGAGTTAAAATAATGTATATATATTTAAATGTGAAAAGTCTAATTTAAAAAAAATCTGGAATCGTCCAAAAATGAAATCAAAAGAAAGGAGAAAAAAAAAGAAACAAAAAGGTCAGGTCAGCGTGAAGGGGAAAAGAAAAAGAAAAAAAATTTCTTAAAAAAAATTTTAAGAATTTTTTTTTTTTCTTTTCTCCTTCACGTTGACATGACCTTTTTTTTTCCTCTGTTCTTCTGATTCCATTTCTGGACGATTCCAGAAATTTTTATTTTATTTTTTAAATTTGACTTTTCAACCAAATCATATCTATTTTAATATTCTTATCATATCTATCAACCAAATCTATATCTATCATCAAAACATAAACTAATAATTTATTTTAATATTATCACTAGATTTTTCATTTTTTATTTAGATTACTTAAAGTAAATCCAACTCACCACGTAGTACTTAAAGCTACCCATGGATCACCTCCTTGTTTTTCCTGTTCCTCTCAGAAATTTCCTCCGGTTGCTTACCATCAACACCTAACATAATAATTGTATTGAATTTCTAATTATTTCTTCAATTCTTCATAAACCACACCCTTTGAAAATTCCCACTTTGAATTCCTGAAAATTTCATGTACGCTAAAAATTCAAAAATAAACACTATGTTATTAACTTCTGTTTTTCTGATAGCTTCTCGTGATTCTCTATGAAATTCCACAGTAAACCCTTTCAAAATTTTGCTCTTTCAACCTTTCTTTGAGTCCCCAAGTGTTTAGAGAAAACGAGAAATTAAAAGAAACTAATATAAATATGTTTAACTATTATATGCATATATATAATTTGCTTTGCTTCAGCAGGCCCCCCTTTTGCATTTCTCGAGCTGCCACGCACAAAGCATGTAGCATACATGCAGAACACTTTCCTTTATTTGGCAGTAAGTGCTATGTTTTTGTGACTTTTGACTTTTTTTTAAGAATTTCTTTTTCTTTTTCTTTTCTCTTTCACGCTGAACTCACCTTTTTTTTCCTCTTTTCTTCTGATTCCATTTCTGGACGGTTCCAAAATTTTTTTTTTTTTAAATTTGACTTTTCACATTTAAATATATATACATTATTTTAACTCTATGTCATATTTATTAAAGTACTTCTTTACCCTTACTTTACGAATACGACTATTACACTACTGCCTCGGTAGTAGTGCTTCCTACTGGTGATGAAGGATTTGTGGTATATAGTGACGTGTCACATCAGGGGTTAGGATGTGTGTTGATGCAACATGGAAAATTTATAGCTTATACATCGAGGCAATTGAAGAACCATGAGAGGAATTACCCGACCCATGATTTAGAATTGGCTGCCATAGTTTTTGGTTTGAAGATTTGGAGACATCATCTATATGGAGCCAATTGTGAAATTTTTACTAATCATAAAAGCTTGACGCATTTACCGACCCAGAATGAGTTAAATTTGAGGCAGAGGAGGTGGATAGAGTTGATTTGTGATTATGACTGTACAATTCATTATCATCCAGGAAAGGCTAATGTAGTAACTGATGCATTGAGTAGAAAGGCTACATGGAGATTAGCTGCTATTGAGAGTCATAATACTAGCTTGATGATAGAATTAAGAAGAATAAGGATGCAGTTGAGTGTCAATGATATAAGAGTATTGATGGCAAATATGGTGGTACAATCTTCTATTATTGATAGTTTATTACAGATGCAGGGTAGAGATGAGAAGATACAGAAGATCAGACGGGAAGGGTTGAGTAGGAAGCCAACTGAGTTTAGAATTAGAGAAGATAGTATAGTAGTGTTGGACATAAAGTTTGTGTTCCCAATAATATGGAGATGAGAAAGGGGATACTGAAGGAGGCTCATGATTCTGTATATTCCATACGCTCGGTTAATAATAAGATGTACAGGGGATTGAGACAGAATTATTGGTGGTCAGAGATGAAGAATGATGTAGTAGAATATATTTCTTGATGTTTGACTTGTCAACATATGAAGTCTGAGAATAGACATCCAGTAGGTTTATTACAACCTCTTCCAGTACTTGAATGGCCATGGGAAAATGTGAATATGGATTTTGTCTCTGGTTTTCCTCGTACTCAGATAGGACATGACACTGTGTGGGTTATAGTGGATAGACTTTCTAAGTCTTCACATTTTTTTCCTATTAAAACTACATGGAGTCCTGAAAAGTTGGTTGAATTGTATGTAGCGGAGATAGTAAAATTACATGGAGTACCCTTGAGCATTGTATCAAATAGAGATTCTAGATTTATCTCTAGATTTTGGAGAGGTTTTCAAGAAGCTATGAGTACGCAATTACAGTTTAGTATAGCTTTCCATCCACAAACTGATGGGTAGACGGAGAGAATCATCATAATACTAGAAGATATGTTGAGGGCAAGTGTATTGAGTTTTTCAGTGAGCTGGGATGCTTATTTGCCTTTGATCGAGTTTGTATACAATAATTAGTATCAAACTAGTATTGGGATGATACCATTTGAGGCTTTATATGGTAGAAAGTGTAAAACTCCAGTATGTTGGGAAAAAGTTGGAGAGAGAAAGATATTTGGTCCAGAAATGATAGATTTGACTACTGAGAATATCAAACTGGTTAGGGAGAACCTTATAGCAACATAGAACAGACAGAAGGGATATGCTGATAAAAGAAGACGACCTCTCGAGTTTCAAGTTTGTGATTGGGTATTTTTGAAGATATCTCTGTGGAATGGTGTGCTGAGGTTTAAAAAGAAGAGAAAGTTGAGCCCGAGATTTGTGGGGCCATATGAGGTGATTGAGAGAATTGGACTAGTAGCATATCGATTGGATTTTCCCTTAGAGTTAAAGCAATTACATAATGTGTTTCATGTGTCACTATTGAGAAAGTGATTACACGATGAATCCCATAGTATCTCGAATCAGGCAATAGAACTTCGAGAAGATTTGACTTTTATGTAAATACTAGTCAGAATTCTAAAGAGAAAGGAACAAGTCTTGTGCAATAAAGTCATTCTTTTGATTCAGATATTATGGCGGAACAAAGATGTCGAAGAAATCACTTGGGAGCATGAAGCAAGAATAAGGAAAGAATACCATGTAATACCCGTATTTGTAAAGTAAGGGTAAAAAAGTAATTTAATAAATATGACATGGAATTAAAATAAAATATATGTGAAAGGTTTATTATTACTCGAATAAAACAATTCTTAAAAAAATGGACGCGGGGAGGCATAGTTACAAAGAAAATGGAAAAAAAAAATCTTTCAACACCTGTGCAACTTTGGTTAATATATGATGCATATTATACAGCTGTTCAATTGGGAACAGTAAGAAAGCAGTAACTGCCGCTTAAAAAAAATTTAAAATTGAATTTTTTTTATTAATTTACCAAATCCTTTTTGGTTTTTTTCAATCTCAAATTCAAATTTCTCTCTTTCTTTAAACACTTGAGAACTAAAAGAAATGTTGAAAAGTAAAATTTTGAAGGGGTTTACGGGAGAATTTCATAGAGAATCACAAGAAGCTCTAAGAAAAACATAAGGTAATAACGTGAAGTTTATTTTTAAAATTTAGCATACATGAAATTCTCAGAATTCAAAGTGTGAATTTTCAAATTGTGTGAATTATGGAAGAATTAAATAGTAAATTAGAAATTTTAATATAAATATTATGTCAGGTGTTGACGATTAGTAACCGGTGGAACTTGCTTAGAGGAGCAAGAAAGGCAAAAAGGTGATCCACGGGTAGCTCTAGGTGCTACGTGGTAAGTTAGATTTACTTTAAGTAATCTAGATAAAAATGAAATATCTAGTGATAATATATAAATCAGGATCAAAAATCATTCATGACCTAGTTGTATGCAAGTTTAATCTTGGAAGTTAGGAATTATAAGGAAGCAATCCATTTGCATGGTCCAAATTCTTGCTCCAAGTAAATTCCAACAAAGATAATACTGTCGAGGTTAATGATAAGGTGAATGGCTCCAGCATGCAACAATGGGCACGTGAAAAGACTCCAATTGTGGTGATTCTCTACCAGAAAAATCTACTGAAGAGCTCCCTTTTATCTAGCCTGCAACATCACAAGCATGATTTTGGCACCAAATAAAGCTACAAAATATAGCAATGCATCTTCATTTTCACTCTTCAGGCGCTTGATTAAGAAAAGTTTTTTCTTTTCCAGAAAATACAAAATCTGAACTGACTTAGTGGACAAGTGAAACTTTATCTCGTATTATTTACATGGTCAGGATCGCCCATTTTTTCCAAAAAAGACAAGCACCTCCATTTTATTTTTTCGCATGCTATATTCTAAATATCTTGTTACAAGCAGTTTAAGCATTCTAAACATGCCGTTACTAGGATCACATTTTAAACAACCTTTCATTATTGGGTTGGTTCAAGAACATAAGACCTAGGCCTCGACTGTAGAAACAGAAGCAATGACAAAATACTACCAATAATGTTATCAAATTTTTTTTAACTATGAAGCTTAGTGCGAAATCTGAACACAAATTTCAGGTTGGCTGATGGCAGCAGAACAGGATGACCAGAATGTATCATCTGAAATTGACCTAAAGTACTGAACAAAAATGGTGAGATTAACCATAACAATATCAGGCTATGATGGTCTAACAACAGACAAAAATTATACCATTTTCTTTTTTCCTCATTTCTCAAGAATCATAAGCAAACGTATCTTAAAATTCGCCGAAGTAATTAAACGAAAACCATATCAAGATATAAAAGTCTCGAGAGACCCTAACATGACTAATTGGCATGCTTGAGGCAGGTCTATCCCTATCCCCAAATCAAAATGAAATGGAACTACACAAAGCCAAACAAAGCACAACAAGATTCATTAAAGAAGCCACACTTAGCAACTGAAAAGAAAATTCGAGAAAAAGTAAGGAAACCCACTTGGAAGCCGCAGGACCGAGCAGGTGGTTCTCGGAGTGGGGCTGAAACGAAAATCTCTCAAGCACCTTGGCAGTGCAGTTGCCGTTAGAGTTGGTCGAGCAATCACTGAATCCCATGGTCGTCGCAAAGACTACGATTTGGAGGAACATAAGAGGGAGATGAGCCATGTGTCGCTCGTGATTTGCCGAGAGCGGGATTTGAAGAAGGGCAGCCTTTGAGGTTTTTGGTGGATATTGACGGCGAATTCAAAGGAAAATGGTGGTTCTTGGGGCTAGATGTCGATTTTGGTGTGGGGTTTTGAGGTGTTTGCCATGGGTTTTTTGCAGGAAAATGAAGAAAGTGGGATTTTTGGGTCTTTACTCTTTAAGATTGTGAGAAAGAGTGTATGTGTGTGTTACTGTGTTGTAAGCTGGCTAGAGACTTTTCTCCTTATACTTGTATTTTTGTTGGTAGTTACAGACAGTAAGACAGATTGATTTCCTCTCACTGGAAACGGTTTGGCTCGGCAGGAAATCTGTAACTGCTTTTAGATTAAATGCATTAAGGTTTATTTGTAACTAGATCATCACAACAATTGGATCCATGGCACAATGGTAGCGCGTCTGACTCCAGATCAGAAGGTTGCGTGTTCGATTCACGTCGGGTTCAATTTCATATTTTATCTTTTTACCTATACTCAGATTTCATTATTACCCATGTACCCTTCATATTTCTTCTTCTTTTTGCCTTTTCTCGACAGTCAGGACCATTCACAAACCAACCACCTCTCTTTTTCTCTTAACCCAAGTTTTTTTCTCTATCCTCTTTCTCCCCGTACCTCCCAACCACTAAGAGCCTGTTAGAACAGAGATATTCAAAATTGAATTTGTAATATGTACCAAGTAAATGGCTTTCGAGGAGCCACGGTCTCCATAGATGTACTTAGTGAAATTGATCTGATGTCTTTCATTGAAATGTAAATGGCTTTAAATAGGGACTGGAAATTGATACAATAATAAGCTACTCATTACTGGAAACTGCCCACTACAATAATAAACTGCCCACTACTGGAAACTGCCCACTACTGGAAACTGCCCACTACAATAATAAACTACCTATTACGGATCCATGTCATAGCAAATCCTAACAATACCCTCTCCATCAAAAGATCTTGCCCACAAGATCAGGAAATCATCTCTTAAAAGTCTCGAGGTCTTCCCATGTTGCATCTTCGGCCATCGTTCCTTTCCAGTGAGTAAGAACCTCAACACCTGCATGGCTCCCCTTTCTTTTGAGTCGTCTCTCTAAAATGGCCTCCGGTTCTGGTGTCAGAGCACCATCGGATGTTACTTGAGGCAACTGGGTGTTGGCTTGAACATGTTTCCTAAGCTTTGGCTTTAAGCAGGAAAAGTGAAAAGTGGGATGGTTTTGTGCTCCCTGAGGTAGATCAAGGCGATAGGTAACCCTGCCGATACGATGGAGGATGCGATATGGCCCAAAATACCTTGGGGAGAGCTTGAGATTCCTTCTCATGGCCACTTTCATTTGTCTGTATGGCCTCAATCGTAAGTATACCTAATCGCCTTCTTAGAATTCCTGATCTGTTCTTTTTTTATCTGCATGCCTTTTCATTCGGTGTTGAGTTTCCTGAAGATTTTCTTTTACCAACTTACTGATAAAGTCACGGTCTTTAAGTTTTTCTTCCACTGCATGCGCTTTAGTAGCCCCTGGTTCATATAGTAAGAGTTTTGGTGAGGGGGAATCCATATACTGTTTCAAAGGGAGATATTTGGGAAGAGCTATGGGTTGAGGTATTATAGACGAACTCGGCTAGGGCTAATCATTTCTTCTAATCCTCAAGTCTGTCACTACTAAAGCATCTGAGATAACACTCTAAGATTTTGTTGACCACTTTGGTCTGACCATCCGTTTGTGGATGGTAGGCTAAACTTAGTAATAGGTCAGTCCCACATATTTTGAATAACTCAGTCCAGAATTGGCTGGTAAACACTGGATCTCTGTCACTTACTATTGTCTGTGGCAACTCGTGCAGTTTGAACACATTCTCCATAAAAACCCTAGCCACTTTTAGAGCGGCGTAAGGGTGATGCAGTGGTATAAAATGACCATATTTGCTCAATCTATCCACTACCACCATTACTACAGTGTACCCCTTCGATGATGGCAAACCTCCCACAAAATCCATACTAATGTCCACCCAGTTCCTCTCGGATATTGGTAAGGGCTGAAGCAAACCCACTGGATGAGGAGTTTCCTCTTTGTTCATTTCACAAGTATCACACTCCCTGATGAAGACTTTGACATCTTTTCTCAATCAAGACCAGTAAAACTCTTTTTTTTATCCTTGAGTATGTTTTATATACCCTTGTGTGGCCCCCTAATAGACTACTGTGATACTGTTACAGGATCTGCTGCTGGAAGGGTATCAGCGTTCCTAGATGAAGTCTCCCCTTATAAAAGAGGAGGTCATTTCAGAGCTGGTAATGAGAAGGGTCCAAGGTCCCCTGATGGTAGTTGCTCAACAGCTCTTGCAACTGGGGATATTGGGTGTAAGTTTTCTTCAACTCCTCTATCCATTTGGCTTGTATCATGCTGATTGCTTGTATGGATGGTTCAAGGGATTGGTGGGTTGGGTTGGAAT
This sequence comes from Bretschneidera sinensis, assembly GCA_023935145.1. Classification (NCBI taxonomy): domain Eukaryota; kingdom Viridiplantae; phylum Streptophyta; class Magnoliopsida; order Brassicales; family Akaniaceae; genus Bretschneidera; species Bretschneidera sinensis. The sequence continues at coordinate 104,786,809 of CM043699.1, forward strand.
TATTTGGTAGTAATTGGTTGTTAGCTGTTTGGTGGGTTGAAGTGTTGGGTTTATTTGTGGGTGGTAGTCTGGATAGGGCATCTGCAATGGAAGTGGTTTTTCCACTCTTATACTCCACCAAGAAATCATACCCCAGTAACTTAGAAACCCATTTTTGCTAGGCAGGGGTTCCAATCCTTTGTTCCAACAAATGTTTTAAGGCCTGTTGATCAGTGCGGACCTTAAATGACTGCCCCAATAAATAATGTCTCCACTTCCTTACTACCATCACCACAGTAAGTAATTCCTTCTCATAAGTAGATATTTAAGATTTTACCTTTTAAAGCTTGACTCAGGTACGCTATGGGTTGCCCCTTCGACATAAGTACAGCACCTAGCCCTTCCCCCGAAGCATCACACTCCACCACAAACTATTTTGAAAAATCTGGAACCCGTAGAACTGGAAGGTTGATCATTGCCTGCTTTAGTTCAGTGAATGCATGTAATGCCTTTTCTATCCACACAAATGAGTTCTTCCTAAGCAGTGCGGTAAGTGGTGCTGCAATCATGCCATAACCCTGCACAAATTTATGATAATACCCTGTAAGACCTAAAAAACCTCTCAAGGCTTATAGATTAGTAGATATAGGCCATCCTTGCATGGCAGCTATCTTTTATGGATCTACCTTGACTCCTGCCTTAGAAATGGGGTGCCCCAAGTAATCCACTTTCTTACTTCCAAATATGCATTTAGAAGCCTTGGCATAGAACTGGTGGGACTTCAGAATCTCCAAAAAAATGTGTAGGTGCCGCAAATTTTCCTACAGTGTCTTACTATAAATAAGAATATCATCAAAAAAACTAGAACAAATTTCCTTAGATAGGGCCGGAATACTTCATTCATTAACCTTTGGAAGGTTGAAGGAGCAGTAGTGAGGCCGAAAGGCATCACCAAAAACTCATAGTGATCTTCATGGGTCAAAAAAGCGATTTTGGGAATATCTCTTGGATGCATTATGATTTGATGATACCCAAAACGCAAATCCAACTTAGAGAAATTTTCTGCCCCATAGAGTTCATCCAATAATTCATCTATATTCGGAATAGGGTATTTGACTTTGATAGTGTCCTTGTTCAGTGCTCTGTAATCTACGCACATCCTCCAACTACCATCTGTCTTCCTTACTAGCAACACCGGAGAGGAATACAGAATTTGGTTGCCCCTTATAACTCCACTTTTGAGCATTTCAGAAATTAGTTTCTCAATTTCTGCTTTTTGATAGTAAGGATACCTGTAGGGGCGTAAACATGCTAGTTTGGCTCCATCTTGTAACTGAATCCTATTGTCATGACTCCGAGGTGGAGGCAAGCCACTGGGTTCAGAAAAAACTGACTCATAATCTTGCAGCACTTGATGTAACTCTGGTTCCACCTCTTTTACTGCACTGTCCAAGTCTATACCCAGCATTTGGACCCATATTCCCTTGACTGTACCCTTTTCAACTTAAGGGTGTGATCTTCCTCTTCCAACACTTCTTGAGATGGCTGAATACCCTGCAACCTGGAGGTCTCTCCATTAAGAGTAAACTGCATTGTAAGATCAGCAAAATTCCACAAAATTAGACCCAATTTCCTTAACCAATCTACTCCCAGCACTACATCACACCCTCCCAAGGTTAACAAATAAAGTTAAGCCATAAAATGTAAATGATGTACTTGGAGGGGCACGACCCTACAGTAGCCTTGGCAATGAAGGCTATCACCATTAGCCACCCTTATTGCTAGTTGGCTTTCTCTAACTGGTAGTTTGGATTTCCTTGCTATATATGGATCCACAAAATTATGTGTGTTTCTCGTATCAATTAAGATTAGCACTTTTTGTTAATTAATACTTCCTTCAACCCTCATAGTCTTAGGGGAAAGTGACCCTAATGCATGTAAAGAGATTCCCAACAGCTCATCTACCTCTTTTTCTTCCACTAGTGTTGCCTCTGTTTGTATAACTGCTAGACTACCCTTTTCATCCCCTTTTTTGTTCCTTCTCATTTTCTAACCCTTCCAAAAAAAACAACTTTGGCCTACTGCATCTGTGCCCCACATGAAACTTCTTATCACAATAATAACATAATCCCTTACTCCTTATATCCTCCATTTGAGCTGGGCTAATTCTTTTAATAGGAAAAATGTTTCTGCGTGGTGGATAATTGGGGTTAGGTGGAGGCCTTGGTTCTGGTCTGGGAAGAGGTGCAGGTAATCTAAGCACAGGGGATGAGCTTATAGGTTTAGGGTTATATATGGGGCTAGGCAGAATATTTCTAGTGGTAATACCTTGACTTCTTCTATTCACTTCTTCTTCTTGTAATTTAACTAACCCAAAGGCAGCCGAGAGAGATGAAGGTTCAAACATTGTTACTATAATTCTCAAGTCATCTCTAAGTCTACTAATGAAAGTGCTTATTCTAAATTCTTCAGTAGGACCTTTTATTCTATTAGACAAAGCTTCAAATTGGGTTTGATACTATTCAACTATCTCTGTTTGTCTTAACTTAGTAAAAGCCCCTACAGGATCCTCATAACTAGAAGGCTCAAACCTGACTTTTAAAGCAGTCACAAAATCCTCCCAATTATTGATTGGTCCTGACTCCATTAACCAACAATACCATGACAAGGCTTTTCCCTCCATGTGAAAAAAAGCAATCTGTAATTTTTGGTCTTCTGGTGTACTAAAATAAGCAAAAAATTGTTGGGCTTTAAGGACCCATTCCATAGGTTCAGTGCCATCAAACTTAGGAAATTCAAGCCTAATAGATCTTGCATGAATACCCCCTCCCCCTTCAAATAAAGGATTGTTACTGGCCTATTTATGAGAGGGTCCTCCAGAATTGTGGTTTCCAGCCAATATAGCCAACTTATCATAACTGGCTGCAAGGTTGCTGAGATGTTGCAAAATTGCTTCTAGCATGTGTTTCTGTTTGTCTTACTCTTCTCGCAGGTACACTGTTTCACCCTTCAAACTGGACACGGCTTCTACAAGCTGGGCATGACGGGTACCCTTTGCCATAGCACAAGAACCTGGCTCTGATACCACTGTTAGGAATAGAGATATTCATAATTGAATTTGTAATATGTAACAAGTAAATGGCTATCGAGGAGCCACTGCCTCCACAGATGTACTTGGTGAAATTGATCTGATGCCTTTCATTGAAATGTAAATGGCTTTAAATAAGGACTGGAAATTGATACAATAATAAACTGCTCACTACTGGAAACTGCCCATTACAATAATAAACTACCTACTAATAAACTGCCCACTACAATAATAAACTGCCCACACGCATCCATGTCATAGCAAATCCTAACAGAGCCGCGGTACGAACATCTTCCCTCTTCCATGGAAACGTAGCCGCCATCTCTGCAAATTCCCTCACCCATCTCAGAGCGTCAGCCACCGGAGATCTTCACCGTCAAGGGTGTTCAACGGTTAAGTCAGTTCGAGTTTGAGTTCAAACGAGTCAGCATATAATCAGTCGGTTCAGTTTTTTCTATTGGGTTTACCTGAAACAATTACCAAATAGGGTTATTTGGGATTGGATTGTTGTAGCAATTATGTGATGTGAGAGTTCCTTCCATGTAACATTTAAGAAACCTTCACCTGCATCTTTCTTAATATTACTTCCATAGTTGAAAAATGATGAAAGTTTGTAAAAGTTAAAAAAAACTGAGGTCCTTTTGATTTTTTTATGCACTTTAAAATGATTTGGATTTTGAGGAGTTATATGATTGTCACTTCAGATTTGAGGATGATTTTTGAGATCTTTAGAATGATTGCTTATACTCGATTTAATCAGTACAGTTGGCTTGTGGATCATTGGTCTATATATGTACATTTTAATTCTTCTTAATTATAGCTTCCCACAGAAAGATTATTATTAATAGTTTAATTTCAACCTTCTGGGTCTACAATTTTAAGCTTCTAAGTTTTATAACTCATAACTAGCTAAATATGTATCGCATTGAAAGAGGAAAACTATGTCAATATGTTCCCTTTTGAAAGAAATAAAAGGAAACCTTCTTAGTAGTTTAGAGAAACATGAGTTGGTAGTTGCCAATTTGGATTGTTGGTCGTCTTGTTTGCCAAAACTTGTCTAATTAGGCTAAAAAAAATCTTCACCTTCAAATGTAGCAGGTAAATTGATCTTTGGTAAGGAATGTATATTGGAACCAACCTACAGGAGATGATAATAGTTTCGTTTGTGTATATGCATTTCATACTGCACTACGTTGATATATAATGCAACAATTATGTTTGACTGCAGAAGTATTATACCGACCCTCGTTTTATTGTGATACTTTGTTCCTATTCTATTATATTTCTGATAAATTATGGTGTTTTACACATAAATATTTACAGCTTAACATTTCTTGTTTCTTTGAATTGGTTTCATACTTTTACCTGGATTGATCTTTTATCTTCTGTTCACATACTACTGCAGTAGTGCTACATAATTGCTTCTTTACCGTCTTCTTTTATTTTTTTTTTTGTTAAAACCCAAGTACTTAGCTCAAACCCCTACTCTTTACTGCAGTAGTGCTGCGTAATTACTTCTTTACCCTCTGCTTTCACATTTCTAATCAATTGAATCTTCCTCAATCTCAAATTTGTTAGTAGAAAAATCAGAAATCTATGTTTCTATGAGAGTTCATCCTGTTTGTTACTGGTGCAACAAAATCTCATTCTTATTGAGTGCTTTTCCTGGCTTCTTTTGATTTGCTCCATCTAAGGATGTATTCTTTTTTTTCCTTCCTTCTATTAAATTGGATTATTCAAAATTTTGGTTTGATACTAGTTTGAAAATTGAAGTGCGAGTGATGGCAATCATTTGTTATAATACTGTCTACTTCATTTGGCTGATGATATATTTTTTTCTCTTTTTTTTTCCTTAAAATGTCTAATATAATAATTGAGTTTTTAATTATGCTGGAAAAACTTATGCTTTAATGGATTTTTCTTGTTAGGTGTTGATGTAGCCCATAACACTCCATCTCATAGAACTCCGACCCATAACACTCCGGTCTATAGAACTTCAGCCCGATAAGAAGACGCCTGTGATAGAGCTCATGACACTCTAGCCCAGTAAGGAACGGCCCAGTAGACCTACGTGTAGGCTCTTTCTACAATACGCCACCCCACAGCCCCCTACAACATGCCGCCCTACAGTCACCCTACAGCCACCCTGCAACACGCTGCCCTGTAGCCGCCCTACAACACGCCGCCCTACCACAGTTTCCTTCTCCAAGCTAAAAGCAAAAGATAAAAGAAGGGATTCGATCTAAGAAGTGATACGAGAAGTGATCTTTGTGTGTGCTTTACAGGTGTATTTATAGGGCTTGAGTAGTCCTTGAAGGCTCATGAATTCCCAAACTATCCTAAAACACAAAACTTCTTTATTTCCAAAATAGGGTTCTGTAGTTTATTGTTCACGCCCGAACATGTGCGCTCGATCGCATGCGTCTTGCGCTCGATCGCAATGCTGCGCTCAATCCTTCATGTGTGCGAACGATTATATGTGCGCTCGATCGTGTGCAGTAGTGCGATCGATCGCACTTTGACCAAAAGTTGCTCCAGAATTTCCAAGCTTCTTCCCTTAAGTGCCAAAACTACTTCTTTTTTCTCCAAGAGCTATAAACACATGTGAAACACACAAATGAAGTAAAATGAACTAAATTAACATAACTAAGGACCTAACAAGTGTAAATAAGGGGGCTTAAATATGAATATTTAAGCACCTATCACACCCTCAAACTTATATATTGCTAGTCCCTTAGCAATACAAAGCTAAAAACTAAATGAAGAACAAAAATTAAAGATAAATTCATTTCCATGAGACTCAAAGATTTGGGTTGTGCATAAAACTATGATAACCATCCATGAGTAAGCTTATAATAAAAATACATTTTTGTATTGAAAAAGGATTTTCAAAAGTTCATGTTACTTACCTAAGGTTGGCTTAAGGCATCACAAGTTTGAATTATGTGTGATGAATTAGCACATGTAAGATGGGGCTTCCATATAATTTTAGTGTATAGGGTTTCGATGCCCAAACCTTTATCGAATTCCTTATCAATGAGAAAAAAAAATGGCATAATACTTGCTTCTTCTTTCTTTTTTCTTTCATCATGCGATATTTGCCATGTTGAGTTTCATTGAGCTTTCTATTTGACCTTTGTAACGAGTGTTTAGCCAATGACTCCCAAACCAGATGGTTTTAGGGCATTAGGTGTAAAGACACCCCTAAGGTCTTACTAACTCAAATAAAAAAAGCTACGGAACTAACAGGTTTTAATGCTTCTAAATGAAATTCTCACCTTTTGACGTGAACACTCAATGCTTACTGAGGTAAGAGGCCCAGTTACTCAGTGGAAAGCTTTTTGATCATTTTTTTGCATGATGAACATATTTCTTTATTTTTTTCTTCTTCTTTAATTTTTTATGCCAAAGTGTTCTTTTTAACAAGTTATCCGATTACAATTAGATTATGGAAACATATACAAAAGAATTATATGTCATACCCCACACAAATGCGTGTTAAATGTGCTCGTGCAAATTTGGATCAAACTCGTGAATTCTTAGGTGCCTTGAGGTAGGTAACTAAATTTTGTAAAATTCCCTTACAAGACTATGTGTTCTAGCTTTTAAGCTTACTAATGAAGTGTTATCAAATTTTTGAGTCAATCAAAAAAAAAATTTTTTTTTTTTTACCAAAAGAACATGCATTTATCTTCCTAAAACAAAACAAAACTGGGACTTAGTGTGTGCATGTGTTTCAAGTGCGTGTATGATAGTATCTAGTATCTTCCACTACCCCCAAACTTAAAATACACATTGTCCCCAATGTGTGTGTGGCATGAAAAGATCTGACCTAGGAGATGGAGAACGTGGTTGCTTGTTTCCTTGTCCACGTCCCCAAACTTGAACTGGATACACGCACTAAGTACCTGACAAAGAAAAATAAATGTTGTTCCAGAAAACAAGAAATATAATAACTAGATATGTAAACATAAATATAAACAAAAGAAAAATACTAAAATGAAAATGATAAGTCTGGGTTGCCTCCCGAGCGCTAAGTTTAATGTCTTCAGCTAGACCAAGCCTTATTCTTCCCCAAGACTAAGATTGCCTGGTTCTAGCACCGGTAATGTTTTATTCTTTCCCATATAAGCATAGTTTAAGTGTTTTGGAAACTGCTTGAATTCCAAGTGAGGTGCCTGTACAATAAAAAGGAATAAAATAGTATTAGTAGGCACATGAGGGTCAAATGGATCGATGTACTTACTTGGATGCTTTGGAGAGGCTTCTAGGAGGTGCACAGTTTTAATGATGTCATCAGTAACATCTTCAGATTTTGGTTCAATATCTGATCTTTTGAAACAATGGGTGAGTGTGGTCTCCAAGGGATCAATATTATGGTCATGAAAAACTTGTTCAACAACACCTTGCTTTGGTTCACTTAGCTCCTTAGCCAATTGCTCCATTTGTACTTCGAGCCTTTGAATGGCTTGTTCATATCGTGCAGCGGTTCATCTTTGCTGATCTAGTGAATTCATCAATGTTGTCATTAGTTGCTGTTGTTGAGTGGCTAATTGGTTTACAAGACTTTCTAAATCATCATTCTTGGGTTCTGGAACTGGTTGGGCTGCTTTATGGAAGTTCCTTTGTTGTCCTTGAATATTCAAAGCATTGTGATTGTTGCTCCATGAGAGGTTGGGGTGGTGCTGCCATCCAGGATTGTAGGTATTTGTATATGCATTATGCGGTCCTTCATAATTTGCTTGCTCTTGATCTCCATATAAATATAAAGGGCAAGTTTCAGAAGTGTTATTAAAACGAGAACATATAGCACATACCTGGAGTGGTTTGGCTCACGGACTGGGTGAGATGTTTTGAGTAGTCATGGTGTTTATGAGCGTACCCAGCTTCCTCTCCATAGCATTTAGATAAGCATAACTAGCTTCTGCCATTGGTGCTTCTCCCTCAAATGAATTAGTTGAAAAGCTTCAGTGCAGCAGTTTCAGTATTGCTGCTCGGGTACTCTCTGGACTTATTGCGCTCGATCGCTCCAAGCACTACACTCAATTGCACCAGTGCGCTCGATTGCACTTAGGTTTGCGCTCGATCGCAGTGCCAGAATTAGCACTGATGCACACCTGAAACAGAAAGCAAGAAAATAACAAAAACGAAGAATTAAGTTAGATAGTTGATGAAAATAAAATAAAATAAAACAAACAGATTAAGAAAAATATTTAATGAAAAATAAGAAAATAAAATTGAACAAAATAAGAAAAATAAATGAAAATAATTTCAAAAAGAAATTTAGCACAATCCCTGGCAACGGCGCCAAAAACTTGTTGGAGCGATTATCTACCTAAATAAATAAGCAAATAACCGTTCTAGTTTTACTTGTAAGTGCACAAGGTCTATGGCAGCATAGTGTGCAAGTGCGAGATCATTTCCATAGAGATTGGTGAATTTCTATTTAGAATTACTTTCACAATATAAAATAAGATAAAGGAAATATGAGTTTGGATTGATAAGGATAAAACAAGAAACAAGAAACAAGATAATGATAAAAGTGTAGGGCTTTGATATCCACCACTAATTATGCTTTAACATAATAAAACAATATGCCAATGCTTTAGTTATACTATGAATATTTAATGCTTGCCAACCTAAGGGCTTAGTTCACACCTTAGGCTATTGATCTCCCTAAGCAACGAGTTAGGCATGGTGTATACTCAAACTCTTTTCTCTCTTAAGGGATTCAGCATGGGTGTATACTGAGTTGTTCCTTAAGAGGGCATAAGGGCTGTGGAGATTGGCAACCACACGGGACCTAGGGGCTTGGTCCACTCCCGGTTTTCCGTGTTGATTAACCTGAGAATCCGGTGTGGAAATCTCTTGTTACTAATGTTGAACCCAAGACTCGGTCATCCAAATTGATTCAACTAACTAATCCATACCACATGCATAAGTTGATCATACAAACACATATGAGGAATTTAATTAAACACAGGTATTAATCAAGTTAAACATCATCATATAACTATTGTAAAGGCGCCAATATTGAAATATTAAGTAAACATAATTAGGGCTTCAACCAAGCCCTTACTAAAAGTTTAAGTACATATAATAAAAATAAAGGAAAGAAGAAACCCGAGAGAAGAGTCGTCAATTCTCCTCCACAGTTTTCTTCTCCAAGCTAAAAGCAAAAGATAAAAGAAGGGATTCGATCTAAGAAGTGATCTGAGAAGTGATCTTTGTGTGTGCTTTACAAGTGTATTTATAGGGCTTGAGTAGTCCTAGAAGGCTCATGAATTCCCAAACTTTCCTAAAACACAAAACTCCTTTATTTCCAAAATAGGGTTCTGTAGTTTACTATTCACGCCCGTATATGTGCACTCGATCGCATGCATCTTGAGCTCGATCGCAGTGCTACGCTTGATCCTTCATGTGTGCGAACGATCGCATGTGCGCTCGATCGCGTGTGCGCTCGATCGCGTGCAGTAGTGCGATCGATCGCACTTTGACCAGAAGTTGCTCCAGGATTTTCAGGCTTCTTCCCTTAAGTGCCAAAACTACTTCTTTTTTCTCCAAGACCTATAAACACATGTGAAACACACAAATGAAGTAAAATGAACTAAATTAACATAACTAAGGACCTAACAAGTGTAAATAAGGGGGCTTAAATATGAATATTTAAGCACCTATCACTCTGTCGATATATTATTTTACAATACCTTTCAATGCATGGAACTGAAAGACGAGCGTCTAGAGCCAGCCCCGACCCCGCTTATGGTTTTGGAAGGTCTTTAGTTTTTCCCAAGGGAAGCATAATCCTCCTTGTCACTGCAAGGATAGCGCCACGGACCTCCACTGTGCAAACCACATTTTTTGTAGTGAAGCAACCTTCCTTTTACAACATGGTCATCAGGCGACCCACCCTCAACAAACTAAGGGTTGTTGTCTCCACGTACCATCTGAAGGTTAAGTTCCCCACCAATGAGGGAGTGGGGTGATCAAAGGCGATCGGAGCGCCTCTCGATCCTACTATTTGAATGTTATCAATGAAGGAAAGAAGACGGAAGCCCTGCTCCTTGAGGTGGAAGACCTCAGAGATGAAATGAAGAGCCCGAGAGGGCGAATAGTAGAAGAACTGACTCCGGTACCCCTCAGGGAAGACCTCACCCAAATTGTCCAGATAGGGTCAAACCTCTCCAAAGAGTATGGAAAATAGCTTATTTCCCTCATCCAGAAGAACTGAGACTTGTTTGCCTGGTCCACGTCAGACATGCCTTAGGGTCGACCCTAGGACCATTGAGCATCGCCTAAATATAGACCCGAAGTACAAGCCAGTTGTCCAAAAAAAAAAAGACTTTCTCCCCCGAACACCAGGTTACCATGAACACTGAGATAGAGAAGCTGCTCAAGGTTGGTTTCATCGGAGAGGCAAAATACCCTGAGTGGGCATCGAACGTAGTGATGGTCCGAAAGACCAATGGTAAATAGTGGATTGTATCAACTTTACCAACCTAAACAAAGCCTGTCTAAAGGATAGTTTTCCTCTTCCCCAAGTCGATCAGCTAGTGGATGCCACTTCAGGGCATGAACTCCTCTCCTTCATGGACGTGTACTCCGGTTATAATCAAATTTTCATATACGGGCCAGATCGAGAGAAGACTGCCTTTATCATTGACCGAGGGTTGTATTACTACAAGGTCATGCCCTTCAGACTAAAGAATGCCGGTGCAACTTACCGGAGGCTGGTGAACAAAATCTTCAAAGAGTAGATAGGGCGAAACATGGAGGACTACGTGGATGACATGTTAGTCAAAAGTATGGAGGCTCGGGACCACAGATCAAATCTAGAAGAAGCATTCAGAGTGCTATGCAACCATAACATGTGGCTGAACCCGGCAAAGTGTGCATTCGGGGTGACTAGAGAGAAGTTCCTAGAATTTATAGTCACCCAGAGGGGGATAGAAATCAACACAGAAAATATAAAGGCCATCCTTGATATAGCCCCCCTAAGTCCGTAAAAGAAGTACAGCGGCTCACTGGGAGGATCACCACCCTAAGCCGCTTCATGTCCAAATCTGCAGAAAGGTGTCTACTATTCTTCAAGGCCATCAGAAAGGTTAAAGGCTTCTCTTGGATAGAAGATTACCAAGAAGCATTCGAAGAGTTGAAAATGTATCTGAGTTCGCCCCCACTCTTAACCAAACCATTTCCGGGTGAAAAGTTGTTTCCATTCTTGTTAGACGGGCAAGGTACTGTGGCCTCTGTCCTGATCATATAAAAAGAAGGCATTCAGAGGCCCATCTACTATGTTAGCATGATCCTTCACATAGCAGAAGTAAGGTATCCTCCTATCAAAAAGATGGCTTATGCTCTCGTGATAGCCTCACAAAAGCTCCGATCGTACTTTCAGGCGCACACTATCAACCTCCTGATAGATCAACCTTTAAGACAGGTCCTGTATAGTCTAAGTGTATCTAGAAAAATGGTAAAATGGGTGGTAGAGCTGGGGGAATTCGACATCTAATACCATCCAACGAAAGCAATAAAAGGCTAAGCCTTGGCCGACTTCATAGTCGAGACAACCCTACCCACAGATCAAGGCGAAACAATGGAAGCAGAATCCAATGAACTGCCTCTTAGGTGGACCCTTCATGTGGATCGATCTTCGAATATAGTGGGAAGCAGAGTAGGACTTATCCTTCGCAGCCCAGAAAACTTCACAGTTGAGTACGCCTTGAGATTTGAATTCAAGACTTCAAACAACGAAGCAGAATATGAGGCCCTGCTGGCTGGCCTAAGATTGGCCAAAGTACTGGCTGCCGAGACACAAGAGGTGTTCAGCGACTCCCAACTAGTAGTGAGTCAGGTGATGGGGGAATTCGAGGCCCGAGGAGAAAAGCTCACCCAATATTTCCAAAAGGTGAAAGAGCTCGCCACACAATTCAAGGCTTTCCGGATAACTCAAATTCTGTGAGCCGAGAATTCTGAAGCAGATGCTCTGGCCAACTTGGTCTCCTCCTAACACTTGGAAACAACTCGAGCTGTCTATCTGGAAACCCTCTCTGCTCCTAGCATAAACGAAGCCCCAGTCCTCTCAGTAGAAGGGGAAGAATCATGGATGGACCCAATCCTCCGGTATCTGAGGGACAAAGAGGTCCCCGAGCAGAAGGGCAAAGCTAGAAAACTGATTTCCTGTGTATCTCGATACACAATTATAGACAGAGAATTGTATAAGAGGGCTCTGACTATGTCTTACTTGAGGTATCTCAATTTTGCAGAGGTCGAATATGCCCTCCGAGAGGTCCACGAAGGAATATGTTGGAGTCACCTAGGAGCTCGAGCCCTCGCCTTCAAGGTTCTTCGCTAAGGGTATTATTGGCCCAAATTGAAAGAAGATGCAACTAATCTGGTCAAGAAAGGAAGAAATTGTCAACAGTACTCCTCAGTGCCGCACCAGCCCGCTAATCCCCTCACTTCAATCACTTGTCCACTTCTCTTCGCTATGTGGGGGATGGACATCCTAAGCCCGTTCACCGCAACAGTCGGGCAAAAGAAATACCTTATCATGGCCATCGATTATTTCACCAAGTGGGTCAAAGCAGAACTACTGGCCAGTATCACGAATCATCAAGCCTGAAACTTCGTTTGGAAGTCGATTGTGTGTAGGTTCGAGATTCCTCAAGTGTTGGTCACTGATAACGAAAAGTATTTCGATAGCTCCTGGTTCAAAATATTCTATGAAGACCTCCACATCGAGCACCGATTCTCATCTGTTGGGTATTCGCAGGCCAATGGTCAAGTTGAAGTTACTAACAGGACCCTACTCTAGCGAATCAAGAAGTGACTCACCGAGGAGGATAGACAATGGGCTGACCAGCTCCCCAATGCTCTTTGGGCCTATCGAACGACTGTACGAACACCAACAGGAGAAACTCCATTTTTTATGACATACGGATCGGAAGCCGTCATCCCGGTAGAAATTAGGATGCCATCGATGCGAGTGCAATCTTTTGAATCGAGTAGTAATGAAAAAGGCCTGCGGATGAACGCGGACTTGGTCGACGAAGCCCAAGATAGAGCCCAAATTCGTTTAACTATGTACCAACAGAGGGCGGCTTGATATTACAACTCTAGAGTTCGAAACTGAAGCTTCAAACTCCACAACCTTGTCCTACGAAAAAATGAAGTGTCCCGTCCTCGGCACACGGGAATGCTCGTTCTAAATTGGGAAGGCCCATACAGGATCCAAAGAGTTTACAAGATGGGCATTTTTTACCTCGAACAACTAAATGACAAACTAGTACCTCGTACTTGGAATGCAGAGAACCTCCGTAAATTCTATCAGTAAAGTAAAATGTAAAGTAAAAAATTAATAAAGTTCGAGGTTTGAAGAAAAATTCTGAGATTTCATTAAGTCCAGAGAAGAGGTACAAAAATAGGCTCTATCGGCCTTGGCTACAAAAGATAAGAGAAAAATAAAATCTATCCTAAAGAAGTAGGGGCCTCCTAGGCTTCGCCTTCGGGAGCCTCCTGGGTCTCACCCTTGAGAGCCTCCTAGGCCTAGCCCCCTGAAGCCTCCTATGCCTCGCCCTCTGAAGCCTCATAGGCCTCACCCTCTATAGCCTCCTGAGCACCTATTATAGCAGTATCCTCTGCATCTCCTCTAGCAGCCGCAACACCAGACTCCCCCGAGAGGTCCCCCAAGTCAAGACTGGAGAAATTGACCTCCGGATAGAGGGACTCGGCCTTCCTCTTGGCCTCGTTGAAGCCCATCAAAAACTGAGCCCTGATCTCTTCCAGCAATGTCTCCTCCCTCTCAACGGCTTTGGCAGCTAACTCCTCTCTCTCGACGGCCTTCTCCTCCATATTGGCTCGCAACAGCAAGTTCTCCTTTCTCAAGGCTTCCTCGGCCCGGTGGCGGTGGTTCCTCTCCATAACCGTTATATCTTTCGCCCTTTTAGCCATCTCAAGAGAAGAGGATAGGGCTCGAACCAAGTCCCGGGTCTCCTTCAGCTTATACTCGACTCTCTCCAAACGCTCGACCATGTCGGCGCTTCATCGAGAGAGGACTCCAGCCTGAAACAAAGGCATTGTTAAAACTTGTTGACAAGAAAAGCAAAAATCGGGCAAAGGAAAGAAACCATACCTTGGATAGAGCAGTCTTCACGGCTGAGCAAAACACCTCGAAGGGCTTCGCCGAGATCTCCACCATATCGTGAGGGGGGATCCCCATGATAAGGTGTTCACGAGTAACCTTTGGATGCTCAAAGACGGAATCATCCACCCTCAGTGCCCACCGTGGCGCAAAGATAGCAGCTACACCAAACTCTTCCTTGGAGGAAGACGGTCATAAGGGAGGAATGGGTGAGGGAAGATCCGCCTTCTTCTTAGAAACCATAGGCCTCAAAAGGCTCTCCACTGCGATGGGCACCAAGGGTGGGGCCCGACCCTTCTTTTTCTTTTGTCCAGAGCTGCCCACCTCCGCAGCTCTTTTCTTCTCTCGGGCTATGCGTCTGGCCCTCTCCTTCACCTGGGAAACTATCTCCGTCTCTGCACAAAAAACGAGCATTAATGACTTGGAATAAAAAATCAAAATTGCTATAAGATAAAAGGCTAAGGGCTACATGTTCAAGGTTTGGCAGAAGGCTAGGAGGGTAGAGGTCACGCCTGTGGAGCTCTTTGTTATCTCCAAGCACCTCAATATCTAAGAGCACGGCCAGTATGGCATTCAACGTCTCCTACTCTTGGTGCAGGAGGTGCGGCCTCTTGCACTTGCCAACATGCTCCAAGCTCAGAGCGAGGGGGACGTCGAAGCTCTCAACACTCTCTATAAAAAAGAAAGCCCCCTTCCACCTCTTTATGGAAGAAGATTTGTTCTTTAAAACGCTCTTCCACCTCCTCGAGCTTACGATAAGCCACCCCGAATGACCAAGACGGGCTAGTTGGAAGTGGGCTTTGAACAGGTTAATGTTCATTACTATTCCTACCTCCTGGCACACTGCGATGAAGGCCAGGATCAGCCGAACTGAGGTAGGAACCAGCTGACTCAGCGTGATACCAAAGTATCTAAGCACCAAGCAGAAGAATGGGTAGAGAGGGACCCTAAGCTCAGCCTTCATCTACTGTTCATAAACGCACAGCTCATAAGGAACTTGGCTCATAATGGCATCGCAAGCCCTCTCTCCTCCCTCTAGTGCCCTCAGATGGTACTCCATGGGGATTTTATACCTAACCCTTATCCCTACTACCTCATCCCCCCTCATTACATTTGAGATAGAATTCGCTTCGAACGTCCACTCCCCTCTTTCTGTATCTATGGTGTCATCTCTAATGATCATCGACACCTGTATATCTTCTTCTCCACATGATTCTCCACCCTCGACCTCCTCCTCATCTCCTCTGTAAGGAACAAGAGCGAGAGCTGATGAGTCTTAAATATTGCATATTTAAGCCTCTAAATTATATGTGTTAAGCTCTTAGTTTGTATTATTTCACTTTATTTTATGTCTTTTCTGTGTTTTGGGTACTTTTATAGGTTTGTGGAGAAAATGAAGCATTTTAGGAGATGTCAAGATTCAAGAGCAAAAGCTGAGGATGCCTAGTGCGATCGAGCGCACGAGACATGCGATCGAGCGCACTCGGGTAGCATCCCACATCGAAATCTTTGCAGTGCAGTGCACCTGCGATCGAGCGCATCAGACATGCGATTGAGTTCACATGCGATCGTGTGCACAAGATATGCGATCGAGTGCACAAGCGATCAATCGCACCAATCTGCGATCGAGCGCACTCGGGCAGTATCCCACATCGAATCTGTAGCCTATTATGCTCCGGGACTCCCCCTATAAAAGAACCATCTCATTTCATCATTCAGTGTGCAATTCCTGGGCCATTTGGTGTAATCCGGTGGACGTCTGCTAGCATTCTGGTGGACCTTGAAGGCTTTGCTACCATGAGGGGAAGCGCCGCCCAATAACGAGTGGAATTTCTCCCATGTATAGTAATTTATTTCTTTTTATTTAGTTTTAAAGTTTAATGTTTAGCACTTGTATTGTGAACTTTAGTTTCATAATTATGAAAGGCTAAAATCTTCAGCTAAGGTTGAAGATGAAGCATTTCCATTGTTTAGCATTATATTTTCAGATTTGTGTATAATAAATCTGATGATTTTAGTATAAATGTTCTGTTCAATTATTTGAGTAAATCTTATGATTGAGTGCTTTTAATTGTTAAATTGGATATCCCTTGTGTTTCATCTGATTGATACATCGAATCGTTTTCGATTAAATTGGATTTCCTTTATGATTTGTTAAAAGCAGATACATTGGATGCTTTTGGTTTAATTGGGATATTCTTTGTTTTTTGTTTAAAGTTGGATTCATGGAATTTTTTAATTACTTTTGTATAGAACATGCAAATATATGCTTTACTTTGGTGGGGTGGATTCAAAAACCTTAGTCTTTTTAACATTTGCTTTAAACTAATTTAGCTTAAGTTTATATTTCTTTGCACAATATAATACAAAATTTGGAACTAGGTTAAGATAAGGTTAGTTTTGATAAAATTATATTTTCACAACACAATTCCCTGTGGATTCGACCTCGCACTTGCACAACACTATATTGCAAATGACTCGTGCACTTGCGAGTAATTTAAAACTCGCAAAAAGTTTTTGGCGCAGTTACCGGGGAATTGTTTTGTTTGTGAAATTTTTTTCTAAATTAATTTTATTTTTCTACTAGATTAGTTAGTATTTTTGTTTTATTTTTATTTTTTTTAATTTTAATTTTAATTTTACTTTTAATTTTAAATCTAATTTTAATTTTAATTTTATTTTAGTTTATTTGCATTTGCCCAAAAATAAAATAAAATAAAAATATAAAAAATATGGATGAATCCAGCACCGGTTTCATAGTCTTTAGAGGACGCCCTCAAGGATTTCATGAAGATGATCGGCCAGTCCATCAATACAACCAATACATTCAATGTTAATAGTTGTTCCATTTGTGCTAGTTCTATGCATTTAGCACAGAATTGTCCATCTACGCAGGCTTTTGTCAAGTATCCCATGGAATAAATGAACGCTTTCAATGACTATTGGTGGCAATCAAATGGATCTTACTCCGAGACGTACAATCTAGGGTGGCGGAACCACCCTGATTTTTTATGGAAACAGAACCAACTGATAAATCAGGGAGGAGCCCCTCATCATGCTCACAATCAATACCCTCCCGGATTTCCTCCACCAGTTCCAAGTTATGGTTTCTCAGCCCATTCAGCACCATCACCCGCTTACTAATCTCCCACTAAAGCGCCAGCGTCGGTTTCACAGTCATTGAAGGACGCCCTCAATGATTTCATGAAGATGATCGGCCAATCCATAAGTGAAGTAAGGAGTGCGTAAATAGTAAACACCCAAGTGATTGCTAAGATAGAGAGTCAAATGGATCAAATCGCAAGTCATTTGGGTGAAAGAGAGAAGGGAAGGTTCCCCAGTCAACCTGAGCCTAACCCGAAGGAACAGTTTGCGGTGGGAAATTCATCAACTCTTATGCACGGGTAGGAACAAGTGCAATTGATTATCCCATTGTGATCTGGGAGACAAGTGAACAATCAAGTGGAAGAGAACCCAGCTATGCAACAAGGGCAAGAAAGTGGCAACAAGAAAAAGAGAGATGCTGAGCCATCTATAGCCACACCTATTATTAAGGATCTCCCTAGGTCGTTTGTACCTAAAGCGCCTTACCCTGAGAGATTACAAGTGCCCAAGAAAGGAGGAGAGTTTGAGGACATTCTGGAGGCATTCTTTGCTCAGTTTGGATAGAATTTGGATTTAGATAAGTTACATGAGCAAGCAAATGCCATTTTGGAGTCTGCTCCTCAGAAGAGCAGTGAGACGGAGGAGACTGTAGATGAATCCCACATTGAGGACCCCCAGGAGGCATGCTTTGCTCAGTTTGGAGAAGATTTGGATTTGGATAAGTTACTTGAGCAAGCAAATGCTACTTTGAAGTCTGCTCCTCAGAAGAGTAGTGAGACAGAGGAGACCACAACACCTGAACCCCTCAAAAAGGAACTTAAGCCTTTACTAGACAATCTTAAGCATAAGTTCCTAGGTCCACCAGATTCTTTGCCTCTATTTATAGCTTCAAATTTGGTTGATGCTCAAGTGGATAAATTATTGGACGTTTTAAGAGAGTACAATGAAGCTATTGGCTGGACTATTGAGGATATCAAGGGAATCAGCCCCTCGATGGCGATGCCCAAGTTACGTTTGGAAGAGAATGTCAAGCTATCGAGGGAGCCACAAAGAAGGCTCAACCCAGCTATGTAAGAGGTTGTGAGGATTGAAGTGATAAAGTTGTTTGATGCACTGATCAATTATCCAATCTCTGTTAGCAAGTGGGTGAGCTTGATTCATGTTGTGCCCAAACGGGCTGAAGTGATGGTAGTGAAGAATAAGGACGACGAGTTGGTGCCAATTCGTGTTCAGTCAGAATGGAAAGTATGTATAGACTACTATAAGTTGAATGCTGCCATAAGGAATGATCATTTTCCACTCCCATTTATTAATCAGATGGTGGAGCGCTTAGCTGGGCATGATTACTAATGTTGGGTCTAGCTGAAAACGTTAAACTTAGCGCTCAAGGGAGGCACTCCACAGCTTATCCTTTCTATTTATTTATTATTTTACATATTTATGATTAATGCTTGTTTTCAGTATTTTTTGTTTTCCAGTCTTTATTTTTCAGGGACAACGCATACTTTAGTTCAAGTTTGGGGGTATGCTATGAGCCATACTAGTCTAGATAGTTCTCCATATCCCAGGTCAGCTCTTTCCATATTATTCACACATTGGGGTCAATATGTAATTTAAGTTTGGGGGTATGGGAGACACATTTCACACACTTTGTCCTAATTTGTTGTTGTTTTTTTTAGTGAAGATAAATGCATGTTCATGATCGTCTAAAAATTTTGGTTGATCTGAAAAAAATTGTGATGTGATTTCATTGATGAGTTTAAAACTTTGAACACATGATCTGATGATAGAGTTTAAACTTTAGTTACTTACTTTAGGCATTTGAGAATTCACATTGAGCCAATCTAACACGTGCACATTAGTACATATTTGTGTGAGGTATGACATGTGATGTTAATATGTATGTTTCTTATCTTAACTGTAACGGGATGACTTATGGGATTAACACTTGGGCATAGAAAAGCATAAATAATAATAATAATAATAATCAGCATCAATAAACTTTCCACTGAGTAACTGGACCTCTTGCCTCAGTAAGCAGTGAGTGTTCACGTCAAAAGGTGAGAATTTTATTCATAATGATCATTACGAAACTTTCCACTGAGTAACTGGACCTCTTACCTCAGTAAGCAATGAGTGTTCACGTCAAAAGGTGGAAATTTTGCTTTGTAGCATTAAGGCCAGTTTAGTTTTGTAGCCTTTTTTACTTGAGTTAGTAAGTCCTTAGGGGTGTCTTTACACCTAATGCCCTAAAACCATCTGGTTTGGGAGTCATTGACTCAACACTCGTTACATGGGTCAATTAGAAAGCTTAAGGGAACTAAACATAGCAGAGCCTTATAAAAAAAAAGAGAAAATAAAAATAAAATAAAACTATGCCATCGTTGTTCATTCCGATGAGAAATTCTGTGAATCTTGAGATGTGGAAATATTGTACATTGATCTTATTTGGGAAACCTCATCAGTATATGCTAATTCACTTTACACTGATTCAAGCTTATGATATCTTAGCATGCCTCTTGTAAGTAATTAGGTTTTAAATTCTTATTCATTGTGAAGATGAGTTAGATTTTTTAAGCTTGCTTATGAACGAATTTCATGATTTTGAGTGCTCCTTAAATTTTTGGATACCATGAGTAATGAACTTATCTTTATGTTCTTTGTTTTCCATTTAGTTTTTTATTTTGTTTTACTAAGGGACTAGCAAAATATAAGTTTGGGGGTATTTGATGAGTCTTATATATTGCATATTTAAGCCTCTAAATTATATATGTTAAGCTCTTAGTTTGTATTATTTTACTTTATTTTATGTTTTTTCTGTGTTTTGTGTACTTTTATAGGTTTGTGGAGAAAATAAAGCATTTCGGGAAATGTTAAGCTTCAAGAGCAAAAGCTGAGGAGGCCTAGTGCGATCGAGCGCACGAGACATGCGATCGAGCGCACTCGGGCAGCATCCCACATCGAAATCTTTGTAGTGCAGTGCACCTACGATTGAGCGTATCAGACATGCGATCGAGCGCATATACGATCGTGTGCACAAGACATGCGATCGAACGCACATGCGATCGATTGCACCAATCTACGATCGATCGCACTCGGGTAGTATCCCACATCGAATCTGCAGCCCATTATGCTCCGGGACTCCCCCTATAAAAGAACCATCTCACTTCATCATTCAGGGTGAAATTCCTGGGCCATTTGGTGTAATCCGATGGACGTTTGCTAGCATTCTGGTGGACCCTGAAGGCTTTGCTACCACGAGGGGAAGCGCCACCCAACAACGAGTGGAATTTCTCCCATATATAGTAATTTATTTCTTTTTATTTAGTTTTAAAGTTTAATGTTTAGTACTTGTATTGTGAACTTTAGTTTCATAATTGTGAGAGGTTAAAATCTTCAGCTAAGGTTGAAGATGAAGCCTTTCCATTGTTTAGCATTATATTTTCAAATTTGCGCATAATAAATCTAATGTTTTTAGTATAAATGTTCTGTTCAATTATTTGAGTAAATCTTATGATTGAGTGCTTTTAATTGTTAAATTGGATATTCCTTATGTTTCATTTGATTGATACATCGAATTGTTTTCGATTAAATTGGATTTCCTTTGTGATTTGTTAAAAGCGGATACATTTGATGTTTTTGGTTTAATTGGGATATTATTTGTTTTTTTGTTTAAAGTTGGATTCATGGAATTTTTTGATTACTTTTATATAGAATATGAAAATATATACTTTACTTTGGTGAGGTGGATTCAAAAACCTAAGTCTTTTTAACATAGCTTCAGTTTATATTTCTTTGCACAATATAATACAAAATTTGGAACTAGGTTAAGATAAGGTTAGTTTAGATAAAATTATATTTTCACAACACAATTCCCTGTGGATTCAACCTCGCACTTGCATAACACTATATTACAAACGACTCGTGTGCTTGCTAGTAATTTAAAACTCACAACAAGAGTCCCATCCCGAGGGATCACCTCCAGAGAAGAGGCTTCGTCACTGGAGGAAACACCCGTTGCTTCCTCCAACTCCCTCGAAAGATCCCCACTATCATCACTCCCGCCAGACATCCTACTCACCTAAGAACCTCTCTGAGTGACTCTTAAGAAGACCGAGTGCTCTCAAACTATTTCTTGCCAAACTTGTACTCTTAAAATCTCTCAAAGTGTAAGTGAGGAGGAAATGAGGGTGGATCTCCCCTTTTATTGAGACTGTGGCAACGAAAACGAGGAGCTTTAACTCAGCCCTTCAAATGATGAGATGCAACGTTTGCTGTTACCCAGGCGTTGCTCCTACTCCCCAAGGTCCCAGCTGTCATAAAGATATGACCTTCACGATGCTCGATGCGCCGCCATTTATGATACTGCCGTTGTCATAAATTAGTCCACCCGCAATGGGCCCATAGGCCTAGGAAATAAAAAAGCCCATAGGCCCAAGACGAATAGGCCCATAAAAGAATTCTCCAAGTCCAGCCTGATTTCACCAAGACCGAGCGTATGAGTTATTTGTCATACGCTCGGCCTAATTTCTCCAAGTCCGAGTGTATGAGCTGCTTGTCATACACTCGACCTGATTCCTCCAAGTCCGAGCGTATGAGTTGCTTGTCATACGCTATGCCAAGATTTCTCCAAGCCTGAGCATTTGAACTGATCTTCATACACTTGGCCAAGATTTCTCCAAGTCCGAGCATATAAACTGCTTGTCATACGCTCGACCTGATTTCTCCAAGTCGGAGCGTATGAGCTGCTTGTCATACGCTCAATTGGATTTCTCCAAGTCCGAGCGTATGAGTAGCTTGTCACACGCTCGGCCTGATTTCTCCAAGTCCGAGTGTATAAGCCGCTTGTCATACACTCGGCCTGATTCCTCCAAGTCCGAACGTATGAGCTGTTTGTCATACGTTCGGCCTGATTCCTCCAAGTCCGAACGTATGAGCTGCTTGTCATACACTCGGCCAAGATTTCTCCAAGTCCGAGCATATGAGCTGCTTGTCATACGCTCGACCTGATTTCTCCAAGTCCGAGCATATGAGCTATTTGTCATACACTCGACCTGATTTCTCCAAGTCCGAGCGTATGAGCTGCTTGTCACACGCTCTGCCTGATTTCACCAAGTCCGAGCATATGAACTGCTTGTCATATGCTCGGCTGGATTCCTCCAAGTCCGAACGTATGAGTTACTTGTCATACGCTCGACCAAGATTTCTCCAAGTTCGAGAGTTTGAACTGATCTTCATATGCTCAGCCAAGATTTCTCCAAGTCCGAGCGTATGAGCTGATTGTCATACGCTCGGCCTAATTTCTCCAAGTCCAAACGTATAAGCTACTTATCATAGGCTCGGCCTAATTTCTCCAAATCCGAGCGTATCAGCTGCTTGTCACACGCTCGGCCTGATTTCTCCAAGTCCGAGCGCATGAGTTACTTGTCATACGCTCAGTCTGATTCCTCTAAGTCCAAGCATATGAGCTGCTTGTCATACACTCGACCAAGATTTCTCCAAAATCGAGCGTTTGAACTGTTTCTCATACGCTCGGCCAAGATTTCTCCAAGATCGAACGTTTGAACTGTTCCTCATACGCTCGGCCAAGATTTCTCCAAGACCGAAAGTTTGAACTGTTCTTCATACGCTCGGCCAAGATTTCCCCAAGATCTAACTCTTATTCTATGGAAAGAATAAAAACAGGAAAGTTGTATATGTAGAATTGTAAAGGAAAGACTTTTTATTAATTTAGCAAAAGGTTACCATTAACGACCTCGGAGTACAAACAAAAGAGGACCCTAACGGCCTCGAAGAACAAAGAAAAAACCAACAAGTCTAGTGCAAGTCAATCAAGGATAGGAGTTGCCCCAACCTTTTTGTCTTGAAACTTGTCTTGAGGCACTCCCCTGTGGCATGCTGCTCTCATCGTGAGCCTGGTTACTCTTCCCTCGGGATAGGCAGCCTTGTGCTTGGATGTTTTTTTTGCCCTCTCGGTTGCTCCTGCTCTTCAGGCTGCTCCCTCTCCAAAGCAGGCTCTTCCTCCTCAAACTTCAGCAGAACAAGGCCAGAGGAGTTCACCTCCGGATACATGACCTCGACCCTCATCTTGGCTTCCATAAACCCCTCAAAGAACTGCTGACTCCCCTCCCTCTCCAGGGCCATTACTATCCGAGCTTTCACAAATCAGTGTGAGGATTCTCAAAAGAAAGTGAGGCCAAGGGATCCCAACTCTTAAAGAACAGAGCTTGCTTTCGTTTAAAAGAAGTGACAACAGAAACCCCTTATTATAATAAGGGAAAACGCGTTCAACGAGGGCACTTAATGCACGCACAGAAAAAGATGAGACCTTTAAGATCCCCAGGCCACTCACACGCTCCCTTAAATGGCTTCTCACTTCCCTAGAGCAACCAAACCTATTCCCGAAGGACGCCATTTACTACGGTGTTGACTCTCGCCACGTGTCAAGTTAGTAACAATTTCTTCAGGGTCGGACACCCAGAGCTCCATGGCCGAGCAGAAGGATCGCCCCCATACGCTCTGCTCGGCCCTGCTAAAGCACAGCGCGCCGCCCCTTCTATTCAAAAGACTGTACCTTGCAAATACTTCCTTAAGAACATAAATTTACTCAAGGAAGTAGAGGCCTGTGATGTAGCCCATAACACTCCGACCCGATAAGAAAACGCTTGTGATAGAGCCCATGACACTCCAGCTCAGTAAGGAACGGCCCAGTAGACCTATGCATGGGCTCTTTCTACAACATGCCACCCTACAGTCCCCCTACAACACGCCGCCGTACAGTCACCCTATAGTAACCCTGCAACACACCGCCCTGCCACACAACAACCTAACACATGTCGATCAAGCAATTAATGCCTTAACTTTGACGAGACATGGGCGATGCCCATTCAAAGGGCTATAAATAAACCAAGGTATGGAATTCGAAGGGGATTAGATTTTAGATACACTGAGTTATTTTCACCTACACTACTTTAAGTTTAAGCACTCGGCCTCGGCCTACTTTAAATCCCCGTTCTAATTTAAGCATCGAAGTGCCCTCGGGGGTCTCCCCTCCCCTCCTTCCGAGGGTCTTTAGTTCACCTCTGCTACTTATGCAGGGCCATCCCAGCACCCAGGTCACGTTTCGGCATCAACAGGTGTTTGGCTTAATATTGGACAAACCAGATGGGGTTGTTTCCTTAAGGTAAAGCAAAATGCTTCTCCTCGTCTCAAACACACATAAAACATGGATGTATTTTATTTATAAATCTTAGGCTCCCTTTGATTCTTGAATTTTACCATATCAACTATGTAGTGTAATTCTGCTTTAGCTTTATGTAAATATGGGTCAATGGTTTAAATGTGATTCTAATTTCAGCTTGGTAGATATGTAGAAATATATGAAAAATTGAAAACTTTGCAAGTGAATTATTAAGTTCAAAATTCTCCTGAAACATTTAAGATCTTAGGTTCCTATTTTTTTTGTTAATTTAATCAGTCGCTTTATCAATGCGCCTGAGACCTTTCTCTTAATTGATTTATAAAATTGAACTATGTGTTTTGTAATATGCTTTAAGATCATGGCATCAACATCATGAAAAAAAATCATTCTTATTTTTATTAGGACCTTTACAAATTTCGAGCTTAAGAAGCCAAGTCCACGCTAAAAAGGCATATTAGAGTTTGTTGGTGTTTTCCTGCTCTTTTTAAGCTAACCTATGATGGTTATTTCTTTGGTTAATTACCCGGATCTTCTGCTAGAGGAATGTAATCGAGGACTCTTTGGGATTGATTTCTAAGGGATTCAACAACTTTTTTAGCACCTATTTCAAAGTGGTGATAAAAAAATTTCTTGATAAGTTGAAGCTCTTCTTTCTTTTCATTTTTAATTTTATTTTTGTTGACCTACAACATGGCAGGTGACTGCTTGATAAGTAGAAACTCTGCTCTTTATCTTGCTTGATGCATTTGGTGCTTCGAATTTATGAGAGTTGCGGGGTATGAGATTGGTTGTCTCATCTATCAATTGTATTGGTCATAAAGGGGTGACATGTTGCATACTACTTTCTAATATTTCCTTTATCCTATTATGATACATAGTAAATGAAAATTTCTTTTCTGGCTCTGATAGGTTAGCATAATGAGAGTATCAAGTGTACAGTGGTGGTATGTTCAAGGTCACAAATTTCAAATTGTTGGTGGTAACATTTACAATGTTGTAACTTTCAAGTATTGTGACAATGAAATTGATTTTCTTACACGCAATTAATAGAGTTAGTATGGAGATGGCAAATGAATCTTTTTAATATAATTTGTCTTTTACAATTGAAGTTTGGTTATGTTTATTTTTTTTTTTTTTGTAATGTTTATTTTTTCATTCACTCTATGGTAGAGAAATAACTTTGATATATTGTTTTTGGTTAGAATAATGAACTCCAAACTATTTGGAAATATAAAACAGATGCGGAGCATGTGATCTGTACTAGTACTATATATAAAATACCCGAATTGATGGTATTTTTCATTTCAATTTTACCCTAAACCAATTTGCTTAATTACAACATAACCAAGAGCCAAAGTGAAGGTGCTTTTGGATTCCAGTTTTACCTTTGACCAATTTTCTTAATTACTACATAACCCAACTTATTATACATCCTTATCCTCGCTATTATATAAAAGCGGGAGTTTGTTTTCTAAAACGACGTCGGGTTGAAAGTGATGTCGTTGTATCGGTTAGGGGAAGTAGAGACCCTTATCTCTTAGCTCCTGTTGAGATATACGAGGGATATATTAGAGACTAGTAATCCTCTAATTTCTTATTCCAAAAACCCTCTCATCCATTTCCCCCTCGCCGAGAGATCCTAACACCCAGTTTTCCTCCACACAGCAGCCAACCCCCAAGCAGACCTTTGACCCTCTCAGCTTCTTCTTCCCCACCAACGACACCGTCTCTCTCTCTTTTCTTTCGTGCTCGAAGATCTGCTTGATTTGTTGCCACAAGAAGGGTACCAGAATCTCTCAAAGAAGGATATTTTTACTCTTCTATCTTGCCCAATTCCATCAAAAACAGTACCATCTTCGCTGGAGCAAGATACCCTTCTGATGATTGCATAAGCCTCCCTCTCGAGGTTTGATTTTTTTCTATCGAAAAATATTTTTATTTGGTTGCAATTACTAATACATTTCCGATTTCAATTTTAAGGTTTTAATGGGAGATCTTTCTTATTTTTGCATTTCAATTTATGGTTTATCTGTGCTTTGATTTACAAGATAGGTATTTGTCAATTTGTGTTTGGATCGAAATAGGGTTTTGAAATAGAAATTGTGAAATATCTGTTGAATTTTTTATAATTTCACTTTTGGGTTAAATCCCATTTAACTGTATTTGGTTATATATTTGATTTGTTCTGCGGTTATGAGGTGAAATGAAATTTCATGGTGTTTTCGCTGATTTGCTGAAGATTAGGGAATCATTATAGATTTACCCTTTCTATGGTTATTCTCAATTGCTGTTATACGGGTGAATAGAGACTTGAAATTTGTTTATTGATTAGAGGAACATGTTGTATACTGATGGTTTGAAATGAATAATATATCACTGAAGTAATGGCGATTGTGTACATCTTAAAACTGTTGTTGAATGAAGTGGATAAACACTCCTTAAGAGGAGAAACTTTGTAAAATGGTTATATTGCATAATTTTTCAAGCTTGAACTGATATTGTTACCTTCTGGGGTATTATTAGTTAGATTTATCATATAATATCCATGATTTGAATTAGGCGAATTTCCTTTTTTGAGAGACTGAATCAGGCAAATTCAGTATTGAAAGATCTTATATTGTACGTCATAAACCTTAGCAAAGAATTGTTCCAGAACTGTCATGACTAGGAGTTCTGTTTCATTTGCAGGAGTGCAAATTTAGCAGTTGATTGGGTGGTGAAAAAAAGCTAGAATAGGTTCCTGTCCTTTTAACTGGGTTGTATCCCCACCCACTGATATTTGTGCTATTTTATTTTCTGATGCAATGATTCTTCTTATTGAAATCCCTTTCAGTTGAGGAAAAAAAAAAGAATCGGAGGTTTGCAAACTTATATCCTAGGCATACTTTCATTGGTTCCTGTTATTTATTTTTTTATCATAATTTTGAATTTTTTAAAAAAAAGATTTAATGTGTAATAATGAATGTTATTGTTATCTTTTTATATTCACAAGTCGACGTGTAGAGGACAATTCTTTAAACCTGAAATCGTTTGTATAGAGTTCCCCTCACCTCTATGGCTCTATTCATTCCACAGACATATCTCTCAACGCAAGTTTCTAATTTTTTTTCGCATCCCTCCGCTCATTCCCTTCATTAAACTCCTTTATTGCATAATAGCTTTCTATCTTTCTCCTAACGTCTGTATCTATATATTTCCATCTCTTCCATTCATTCCCTGCGTTTATTCCCTTAAAACTCTTTCATTGCACATACTTCTCTCTTTCTCTCAATATGTAAACGCCGAAAATTGCCGTTGCAAATATAAATGCGACCAAATTAACGATTCAGTTGGCTCTTAACAGATGATTTTGCATCTAACTCTAGAACGAACCGCTGAACATGATTAATATCCATTCCTTGATGCACATCATGAAATTCTTATAATTCCTTATCTATTAGGGCCCTTGGAGTATGATTTTGGTCTAGAAATTTTCATTTTTTATGTTGGTGTTTTAGCTTCTGCTATTACCTCCCAAGTTTTGCATGTGTTCTTGGTCTTTACTGTAGCCGCATAATTCAGAATTGAGCTCCGATGATATTCAATTTTTTTGTTTTTCTCCTTCATAATCCCATTTATTTACACCAGAAGAAGTTCTTTCCCGATTGAAGTGTGGCATATTGATCCTCTATGTATGACATTGAAATGATCCTAATTTGCATGTATTCTATATGCTTGATAAAATGCCCGTTCCACTTGAATTATGTTCAATCTTCTCTTCTCCTTTGAAATTCTTTGAAAAAATCCCGTATGTTTTATTTTCCTTCTATGAAGTGTGGCAGTTTTTTACTTGATCCAGCCAGACATGGTGAAAAAATCGCTACACTTCAGCAGTTAGGGTGAGTTTGAGATTAGTTTTTTACTTGATCCAGCTAGGCATGGTGAAAATATCACTACACTTTAGTAGTTAGGATGAGTTTGAAATTGCTGTAACGTTTTCAAAAGTATATTGTCAAAGTGTTATGATAAAAATGCAATGAGACAATCACAATATAGTTTTAAATAAATTACATTTTTCAAATTAGTTTTAGTAGTTAAAAGTGTGGTAAAATTAGTTGTGAAAGCATTGTAATTATGTAGAATATTTAAAATATATATAATAATGATAGTTTTTGTATGATTGGATAGGGTATTTTTTAATATCTTTAATAACCATTAATGTTTTTATTAGATTTCAAAACATAGTATTGTTTATAGAACTTTAGGAGTAGTTTTGAGAAATCTACTTTTTGTACTATAATATATGCTAAATTTTATTAAACATAAAGTTTAAATTTCTTTAATTGAAAAAGCATATTTTGTCAGCTCACATTAATACGAAACACACTCTTCAACCACGGAAGTCAAAGTTGAAGTTTTACAGTTTGTGCATCTTCTTTTGGTCAATTAAAGCTATGGTTTCTCAAATTTAACAAGATGTTAGATGCCTTTAAAAAAAACTGGATGTTATATTTCTAAACAATTCTGATTAATTTTTTTGATTGTTGGATTTTGTTTTGTTCAAGTGTTTTGGATTTTCTGTTGGAAATGGGAAGATTTCAGTGACATGATCAATGAAAAGAATAAGATTGGAAGATTAAAGGAGGTTTCGACGATAATTGATTATTGCATGCGTTTCATTGTGTTCAACAATAGAATCATCCCATCTATTTATAGAGGCTTTCAGCCGCATTTTCGCCCCCTGATAACCGTCTCTTTGAAATTTAACTATGGATAATGTTTATCCATATTTCTTTATCATCTCTAACAGATAATCAGATATGACTTTATCCATTTCGGGATAAGCATTCTTTGATGTTGGTTGAGATTCCCCAAGATGAACCTTTTATGCTTTTAAATTCTAGATAAGATCTTTAGTTGGTTGAGTAACAATAACGAACATCTCACACTTGGCTACTAAGCCAAAAATTCTAGCTAGGCCCTGACAATCAGTGAGATGCCATATAATTGCTTTTTGTACATGCTCTCATTATTCATGAGATGTCATGCTCTCACTATTCGTGAGATAACACACTCTCACTATTAATGGGATGTGACAAAAATATTATTTTGACTATAATATTGCTAGTAGGATATAAGATATTTTGACTTCCCTTTTATCCACCATAATATCATGAATATAATGATACTGCGTTTCAATGTGTTGACCTTTCGAGCTATTTGTTCTACTATAAATCATACTAATAGGCACTTGATTATCACCGTAAATTTTTGTTGGTCTTTCAATTAAATTTATATCCAAGTTTATCAAAAATTGTCTGATCCAGATTGCATGAGTAGCAGCTATGCTACATGCTACGCACTAAGCTTCGTGTGTGTGTATCTTGCAACACATCCTTGTTTCTTGCTACCGCATGAAACAGTTGCGCCTCCAAAGATGAACAAATGTCCCGAAGTGGACTTTCTGTCATCTTTGTCCTCTTTGAAATCTACATTGGAGTAACCAATTACGTCGAGTGTATCATCTTGATATACTAATTTAAGGCGCAAAGTATCTCTTAGGTACTTCAATATTCTTTTAACTGCTTCCCATTGATTTGGATTAGGATTACTTTGGTGTCTACTGACCAAACTTACTGAATATGCTAAGTATAGACACTCAGTTTCGTTTCAAAAATTTGTAACGAACCACGCGTGAGTTTCTATGACAAATCTTTGATCCTAGTGTGCTTAGGCTTGGTAAGTGAGGAAATATGGATTTAATTGGGGAGTAGGAGCAATTGTAATACCCTTTTGTTCAATACATTTAATTCACTTTGAGTTTAAATCAATTGGACTTTATTTGATTCAACCAATTCAATACAAAAGTCTTCATTTAAATTTTGACTTAATCCAAAAACCACTAAAGCTTTTTGATTTTTCCTAAGCCCAAACACTTTTAACCCAAATTCCAAGCCCAAGAAGACTTCCAATTTTTAAAGGTGAACTTTCAATTTCACCCTCCATTTGGCATTCCTTGATTGATTCATTTTTCTCAAAGTAAAAGTTATTTTTTTATAATAAAAAATGTCTCTCTCCTCTCCCTATGTGGTTGGTCACAATGAGGAATTTTCACTATTTTTTTTTGCTTTTTAACTCACATCTCTCTCCTAGATTCCATCATCTTCTTTTTTACCAAATGCTACTTTTTTTTAGCCAAAATAAGAATTTTTTCACCTAAAAAGCAACAACAATGCACTTATAAAGTAATTGATTTTTCTCCCTCTTCGGACAGTCATGTGTACCAAAAAGGAGTTTCTCTTCTTCTCCTTTTGCTTAGGTAATTGGATATTACCTTATTAATTTTTCATCTTTTCCTAAATGTTAAATAACACATTTTTCTGCCCAAAAAATTACATTTTATACCTAGAAAACAGCACCTAAAAAACGGCAGTTTTTTTTTTTTTTTTTAATGTGAAGCCTTTTTCTCATTTCTTTTGCTTTGTAATTGCACTCTTTTTTTCAATAAGCTTTTCCACTTTATTATATATCAAAAACCAAATAAAATTTTCTTTTTGCCCCTTTTGGTCGTCCAAAGCAATGAGAGTTTATCCTTACATTTTTTGCTTTATTGAAAACATTCCAAAATGTCATTTCTTGTGCATCTTTTTGCAAACCTTCTTCACTGTTTTTCATCTCAAAGAAACCCCTCCCCTCTCTTCTCCATGTCCAGCAACCTAAGAGTCTTTTCCTCTTCACTATTCACTTGGTTTACCACACCTCACTTCTTTAGCCTCATATTTACACCTCAAAAGTGAAACACATTTTTCATTTCAAAAGTTAAAACTAGTTTTCTTCTTCCCTATGACCAGTCATGCACCTTCTTTTCAACCACTATTTTTCTTTTTTTTAATCTCTAGGCCAGCCTTTTCTCCTCTTATAAATAGCTTTTTTTTACTAACACAAAGAAATCGACACAACACTAAGGCAAAGTAATGCAAAAAAAAAGAAAAATGAGAGAAAGTTTAGAGAGAAAGAAAGAAGTGAGAAAATAGGGAAAAAAGAGAGAAGAGTAGGAAGATCAAAGAGAGAAATATAACAAAAGAGAAGAGAATGTTCAAGAAAGGTGAAAAAGAGCAAAGAGTGAAACACAAAAGAAGAACTAGCATCATTTTCGGTCACTTATGCGTGAAAATTTTTCTTAGCCAAAGAAGGTTGCGTAAGCTTATACTTTTTGCAAAATAAATTGTTAGCATCATTCATGTGTTTAAACCACCTTGAAAATATACTAGATTAATTTGGTTCATTTAAAAAGTTTCATCTTAAGATACTTATTAGTTTCTTAGCATTTTATTTTTCACTAGTTATATGTCTTTCTTTAGTTATCTACTAGTCATATATAGTTTCTTCGTTAAATGCAATGTTAAGTTAACGGGAGTTTTAAAGTTCTTTCCTTTAGTTTAGTACCTTAAGAATTTTTATGTTCTCTAAGTTAGATGTTTTATTTTAAATTGTCATTAATTACATGTGAACTTTAATT
The DNA here is from genome assembly GCA_023935145.1 of Bretschneidera sinensis. Lineage (NCBI taxonomy): Eukaryota > Viridiplantae > Streptophyta > Magnoliopsida > Brassicales > Akaniaceae > Bretschneidera > Bretschneidera sinensis. Next base: position 104,818,823 of record CM043699.1, read on the forward strand.
CTTTAAGAAGAATTTTGGGTCCATTTTGGCTCATTAAAAATGTTACTAGTTATTAGTTATTTTTAATCCCATTTTTAAGGTAGTTTAGTTTAAATCTATTTATCTTAGTTTCTATTTTTTTTAACTCGTCTAGTTTAAAGTAGCTTAGTTTAATTCATTCAATTTAGTTTTCAGGTTCAATCCATCTAGTTTAAAATGATTTAGTCTCAATCCATCTAGTTTAACTTATATAATTAATCCACCTAGTTTAAATGCACGCACTTTGATTTACTTCTCATTTATACTTTGCAAGTAGTTTTAATATTTTTTTTTTCATAGTCAAGGCAATTTATTTCCCTTATATACTTACTTTTACCGTATTACTTTAAAGTTAATATTTGGTGTTGCTTTGTTTGAATAAAAATTGTACAATGTGTGCTTGGTTTTATTAATAGCGTATGATAATAGTACTTGAATCAAAATTTCAATTAATTTTCTTGAAACACAATGGGCTAGACTTCGGTCTAGGTAAGAGAGAGCTTTAAATACTCACTCTTTTGCACCCAAATCTCTCGAGCTTTGAAATTTCTCATGTAGACCAATGACAAGGGATTTGACCCCCTTTAAAGTCAAATGGCGGCTCCTTACCCATCATCCTTTCTTTATGCTTAGATGACAAACGACCTTACCCCTTGCCAAGGATTAACCAGTTGGTTGATGCGACTTTGGGTTATGAAATGTTGAGTTTCATGGATGCGTACTTCGGATACAATCAAATCAAAATGTGTGAACTAAACCAACAAAACACAATATTCATAACTGAAAAAGGAATTTATTGCTATAAAGTAATGCACTTTGGACTCAATAATGCATGCACAACTTACCAAATGCTGGTGAACAAGCTCTTAAAGAATCGGATTGATTAAAACATGGAAGTTTACGTGGATGACATGCTAGTTAAAACCATACAAGCAATTGACCATATAACTGATCTATAAAAATGGTTCTCCACCCCGAGGAAACACCAAATTAAACTGAACCTTGCTAAGTGCACCTTCAAACTCACTTTTAGGAAATTTCTTGAGTTCATGGTGACTCAAAGAGGAATAGAGACTAACTTGGAATAAATTAAAGCCATTTTAGATATGGAAGCACCCCGGACCATAAAGGAAGTGCAAAAGCTCAAAGGATGATGTCCAGGTCTGCAGAAAAATATTTACCTTTCTTTAAAGCACTAAAGAAGATCAAAGAATTTGAATGGACAGATGAATGCATTTACTTGTGTTCTTAAAGTAAGGGTAAAGAAGTAATTCGATAGATATGACATAGAATTAAAATAATATATTTATGAAAAATTTATTATTGAATAAAATAATTCTTTAGAAAAAAAAAATGAGAAGACACTTGGAACGTACACAAAAAAGGTAAAACGGTCCAAGACACCTCAAGTGTCCAGGTGTGGCATGCAAGTCTCAAGTGTCTTGTATGTAAGACACTTGAGAAGAACAAAATGGTGGACGGTTTGGATTATATATAAAAACGATTTTTATTTGTTTTGTTTTATTAATTCTTAGCAAATTTGATTTGGTTTCATTCTTTCTTCAATTCAAAGTACTCTATTTCTTTAAACACTTTGTGACTCAAAGAAAAATTGAAAGATTAAAATTTTGAAGAGGTTTACGGGAGAATTTTAAAGAGATTCGAGGGAAGCTCTAAAAAAAACAAAGGTAATAATGTGGATTTTATTTTTGAAATTTAGCATATATGAAAATACCTGGAATTTGATATAGAAATTTAAAGGGTATGAATTATGGAAAATTGAAGAATAAATAAAAAAAATTAATATAAATATTTTGTCAGGTGTTGACGATCAGCAATTGGGTGAAATTGTTGAAAGAAGCAGGAAAGGCAAGGAAGTGATCAACAGGTAGCTTTAAGTGCTACGTTGTGAGTTAGATTTACTTTTAGTAATCGATGTAAATATGAAATATAAAATTGTGATATTTGAATTAGTTATTGAACTACAATGATTGGATGATATATGAAAGTTGATTGATTGATGTTATATGAATAATTGATATGTTCAAAATTTATTATATGAGAAGTAATATTAATGAAATAATGAGTTAATGAAATATTTAATGAAATGATAAATGAAATTCTTGACAAGTTATGATTGATAATTTGATATGATATATGAGGAGATAATTTAATGAATATGATAAAAATAATAATTTTGAGAAAGAGTTGGATAGCTAAATTGAATGTTTGAATGTATGTTTGTTTTCATATTATTGCTCATATGTATAAAATAAAATATCAAGAAAGCTAGCTGGTCTGTTTGTTTTCATATTATTGTTTATATGCATGAAATAAAAAGAATTGGGAAGGCAGCCGATCTAAATGAAAATAAAAGAACCAGAAAGGTAGCCGATTTAAATGAAAATAAAAGAAGTAGGAAGGGTTTAAATGAAAATAAAAGAACTGGAAAAACAGTCGATCTAGCTAAAAATAAAAGAATCAAGAAGACAACTAGTCTAGCTGAAAATAAAAGAACCAGGAAGGCAGTCGATCTAGCTAAAAATAAAAGAATCAAGAAGACAACTAGTCTAGCTGAAAATAAAAGAACCAGGAAGGCAGTCGGTCTAACTAAAAATAAAGAACCGAAAAGGTAGTCGGTCTAAGCTGAAACATATCGACATGTGAGAAGACGTTACCAAATGATAATACGAAATAATCTGATAATTTAAATTCATTCATTGCATTTGCTTTAAATATTGATTATTATTGCTTGAGATGCTAAAGTATCATTCTTGATTGTGAATTTATTAATAGACAAATGAGTCTCACAGAGAGACAAATATGATGAGAAATAAATATGACAATATGATATGATAAAAATTTGTTTGATTGATTGATTATATGCTTTGAACCTCATAACGAGGTAAATAATGATATTAAATTGATAATCTCAAGATGACTAAATATATAAGAAGAAAAATTGATATATTTGATGATTAATTTAAGATGAGATTGATAAATGGTTGAAATTATAATAGAATATGATTGATTTTTATGAGATAATAGATCATTGATTATGGAAATATTATTTGAAAGATTGAATGATTATTTGTGAAGAAATAGATGATTTATATTGGTAAATTAGAAAAGATTGAATTATAAGATGTGACTGGAAGTATATAATCAAGTACTAGTAAATTTAATTTACTGAGCTTGTGAAGCTCGCTCCTTATTGTTGAAAATTTTTAGGTAGCGGCCAGGACAAATAGAGTTTAGAGCTGATAGCAGAGAAACTACTTTAAGTAAGTCATGTGGTCATGTCCTCAAACATTGTGAGAAAGAAGAAAGAAAATTTTGTGATAAAAATATTTTCATGCATTTTGTTATATGTATATATTGTTTCTGAAAAGAGGATAATATATCTTCTATGAGAAAAGTATTGGATGAAATTTTTAATTTCAGTTGATGTATTTTTGTATTGTTGCATATATATGTCATGTTGGGATTTCAAAATGCGACGACACCGTTTCGGGGGTGGCTAACCCGGAATGGGTCGTTACAACATGTGGGAAGACGTTCCCTAATAATAATTCACGCATTGTATCTGTTTTAAATATTGATTGCATTATTGAAATGCTGAAGTGTTATTTGTTATTATTTTTTTTATGGATGAATGAGTCTCACAGAGAGACAGTTATGGTGAGAAAGAACATAGAAGTATGATATGATAAGAACCATCTAAATGGTAGACTTTATGTTGTAAATCTCATTACGAGGTAATTATGAGATAATTGATGGTACTAAGGTGAACCAATAAATAAGAAAAAGAGATTGATAGAGAATTAGACTTATGATATGTGTGGTGATAATAGAATGTTAGTATCAAGTTAATGAGTCTCACAAAGAGACAGTTATGGTGAGAAAGAACATAGAAGTATGATATGATAAGAACCATCTAAATGGTAGACTTTATGTTGTAAATCTCATTACGAGGTAATTATGAGATAATTGATGGTCTTAAGGTGAACCAATAAATAAGAAGAAGAGATTGATAGAGAATTAGATTTATGATATGTGTGGTGATAATAGAATGCTAGTATCAAGTTGTATGAGATATAAATGATTAAATATTGAAAGACTATTTATACAAATTGAATATTTTTAATAAATTTATTTCATTGAGCTTGTGAAGCTCACCCCTCATTGTACAATGATTTCAGGTAGCAGGTAGGATAAATAGTTTAGTGAGATGAGGTTCAGACGAAATCATTATCTGTAAGTCATGTACGTGTCAACATCTTTAGACTAATGAGAAAACAAAATAAAAATTTATTTGTAAATATTCATACATTTTACGTTGTATATAATGTTAAAGTCAATATCATAATGATGTATCTTCCCTATTAAGGGTTGAGTATTGATATAAAAAATTTTATTGGTATTATTTTTATTGTTGCATATATGTGTCGTGTTGGGATTTTCAGAATGTGATAACACCATCTTGGGGGTGATCAACCCGGGATGGGTCGTTACATACCCCCAACTCTTTCATGAATTAGGTAAGGAAATTTCGATGACGATATTTTTGTAAGGTGGTTAGAATTGTAATACCCGTATTCGTAAAGAAAAGGCAAAGAAGTAATTTAATAAATATGACACGGAGTGAAAATAATATATATATATATATATGCAAAAGATTTAATTTTTATAAAACAATTTTTAAAAAAATCATCCAGATAAAGGAAAAGGAAAAAAGAAAAGAAAAGAAAAAGTTTGTTTTCAAAAAAACAAAAAATGTGGCACCTGTTGCCACAGGGGAAGATCAATGCTGCATGTAAGGCAGCAAGGTTTGTACGTAGCAGCATTTTGGGGGGTGGGGGGTAAGTGCTGAGTATGTGTGTGAAAATTTAGTATATATATATATAGTTTTTTTTTAATTACTTATCAAATCCTGTTTGGTTTTCTTTCAATTACGATTCAAATTACTTTATTTCTTTAAACACTTGGGGACCAAAAGAAAGGTTTTAAAAGGGCTTACAGGAGAATGTTATATAGAACCACAAGAAGCTCTAAGAAAAATAGAAGGTGTTGATGATCAGCAATCGGGGAAAATTGTTGAGAGGAGCAGGAAAGGCAAGGAGGTGATCCACGGGTAGCTCCAAGTGTTACGTGGTGAGTTAGATTTACTTTAAGTAATCAAGATAAATATGAAATATATAGTGATAATATTATAATAAATTATTAACTTATGTTTTGGTAATAGATAAAAAATTGGTTGATAGGTATGATAGGAATAATGGATGTGTAGAAAATTATTATATGAGAAGTAATATAATTAGAATAATGAGTCGATTTAATATTAAAGGTGATAAATGAAATTCTTGAGGAGTTATGATTGATGATTTGATATGATTTATGAGGAGAAGAATTTAGTGGAATTTTGCAAATAATAATTTGAGAATAATCAGGATAGCTAGTTTAAATGTCTGAATATATGCTTGCTTTTATTTTATTATTCATATGCATATGCATAAAATAGAAGAACCGGGAATGCAATCGGTCTAAATGAGAATGAAAGAACCGAGAAGGTAGCTGGTCTAAGATAAAAACATATCGACATGTGGGAAGATGTTCCCAATAATAATAACATTTAACTTCACGTATTACATTTGCTTTAACTATTGATTGTTATTGCTTGATATGTTAAAATGTTATTTATGATTGTAAATCTATTGATAGAGGAATTAGTCTCACATAGAGACAAATATGCTAAGGAAGAAATATGGAAATATGTTTGATGAGTAACTTAAGAAGAGATTGTGTAATAGGGGAATTATGAAATTGAGTAGTGATTACAGAATATTGTTATTGAATTATTTGAGGAAAAATATTAATGAATATCAGAAGAATTATTAGAAGTAATTGAATTATAAGATGTAATTGAGAGTATACAATTGAATACTTCTAGTAAATTTAATTCACGGAGCTTGTGAAGCTCACCCCTCATTGTACAATAATTTCAGGTAGCAGGCAGGATAGATAGTTTGGTGAGTTGAGGTTCAGACGAAATCATTTTTTGTAAGCCACATATGCGTCCACATCCTCAGACTAATGAGAAAATAAAATAAAAATTTATTTGTAAATATTCATGCATATTACGTTGTATATAATGTTTGAGTCAAGATCAGAATGATGTATCTCTCTTGTTAAGGATTGAGGATTGATGTAAAAATTTATGTTTGTGTTATTTTTCTTGTTACATATATGTGTCGTGCTGGGATTTTTAAAATGTGACAACACCGTCTCGGATGTGGCCAACCTGGGATGGGTCGTTACATTAACTGTTATCATTCCGCCTAAAAGCACTGTCGGGACCAATTCGGTTGCCATATGAGCTTTTATCCTCCAACAATCAGCCAATCCACACGTCTCTGCCATCTCAGATCATACTGGCTCTTAGCATGACAATGAGCCATCAGATGGGTGGACTGGGCAAGATCTTTCAAAATGTGACAACACCGTCTCGGGGGTGGCGAACCTGGGATGGGTCGTTACATTACCTGTTATCATTCCGCCTAAAAGCACTGTCGGGACCAATTCGGTTGCCACATGAGCTTCTATCCGCGAACAATCAACCAATCCACACCTCTCTGCCATCTCAGAACGTACTGGCTCCGAGCATGACAATGAGCCATCAGATGGGTGGACTGGGCAAGATCCTCACCCAAGTCCCAATAGAATCCAATAGAATCCAAGGGCCTTTGCCTGTTTTGCATCCCATTTTCCCTTAGATCTATAAGCAATTCCAAGAGCTAACTCAACTTGTCACTGATCTCACCATCGAGGTAAAGGAAAGAACATGTCACCCCGCACCTCCACCTCTCTCATAGCAGGGCTCCCGACATAAGACGCTGCCCGAGCATAATAAATCTACTAGAGGTCATTCCTCAATTGGATCATCCTCGTGTGCCAAAGTAAAGTCTCAGAACTACGCCATCTCTAGGTTCTCTTCTAGAGTAAGACCCTGAGGTTTCTTAACTTCCAAAAATCACATCGACCTGGACAAGAGATTGGAAGACATGGACTAAAGGATAAATGAAGCTTCTAAAGCAAGGAACACCAACATCCTGGATAACCTTAGCTCAAAAGATCCACCTTTTACCCAAGAAATTCTTGAAGCCCCTCTCCCTCGACACTTTCGGATGCTGGTTGTCAAGGCATACAATGGAACCACAGATCCCGTAGATCATCTCCAACATTACAAGACGACCATGATGCTGCACTGCTATCTTGACACCATTATGTGCAAAGCTTTTCCTTTGACCTTAGAAAAGGCGACTAACACCTGGTACAATCATCTTAAACCTAACAGTATCGGCTCCTTCAAAGAACTAAGTCACACCTTCGTGTCTCATTTCCTGAATAGCAAGGGGCCTCGGAAGACCTCACAAAACCTCTTCAGCATCATTCAACGCAGAGAAGAAAAGCTCCAAGAATACATCTTCCAGTTCAATGCAGAGGCCTGGGAAATTCTTGATCTTGACCTTGCTGTCCAGACCTTAGCCTTTTAAAATGGGCTCAAGTCATGAACCTTTAGCTTCCAAGTTGACCAAGCACCCTCCTAGGGATATGAATGACATCCTCGCCCATGCCAAGGAACACATGATCGAGGAAGATGACCAGGTGTTCAGGAGAGAAAAGATGGTGGAATGGAAAAGAGAAAGAGGGATCCCAATGAACCTAAGGAAAGCTCCATCAAAAAATCATGCCCAGAAGGGAGGGCAAGAGCTCCCCTTAACTTTGAGAACTTCACCCCAATAAGTGCCTCCAGAAGGAACACACTCCTAAGTATCCAAGATCGGGACCTCCTTCGTTGGCCTCCAAGACCTCTCTATCCAAGTAAAAACCGAGCTAAGTGGTGTCGTTTCCATAAGAATCATGGTCACGATACCGATGAATGTCACGCCCTCAAACAACAGATCGAATCCCTCATTCAAAAAGGTTACTTAAGGGAATACACTGGATAACACTAAATTCAGGATTATGAGGATCGTTCCAAGCACTTATCTCGACGAGCTTCAGAGAGGTCATACCGAGGATGTCAGAGTCCAAGGAAAAACCGTAAGCCAAATCCTAGAAAACCTATTCGAGAAGCAAAACGTCACAGGATTAATCAAGGACACCATGCCACTATTACTGGCACAATCAAAACCATTTTTGGATAACTGACGGCAATAAGCCAGTCCACCCATGGAATAAAAGCTTATGCCTAGTTAGTAGCATCGGTTAGTGGACCTCATAAATGGGTCAAGACAGACCAGGTAATATCTTTCACAGATGAGGATCTAGAGGGAATACAAATGCCATATGAAGATCCCATGGTCGTCTCCCTCCTCATCGCCTATCTACAATGTTGAGTGAGTCTTGGTGGACAACGGGAGCTCGACAGACATCCTTTTCTATGAAGTCTTCCAACAGATGAAGCTAAGGAATGACCAGCTCAAGCCGGTATCGTTTCCTCTGTATGGCTTCTCAAAAACACCGGTGTTCCCCGAAAGTAACATCGTTATCCCAGTTACTACAGGGACTCCACCATGACTTACTACTGTTCAAACTACATTCTTGGTGGTGAAACACCCATCGTCATACAATGTGATACTCGAAAGACTAACCCTTAATGAGATGAGGGAAATAGTCTCTACATATCATCTGAAGGTAAAGTTTCCTATTGATGAAAGTGGGGGGGAAATTCGAGGCAACTAGTAAACCTCTTAGTCCCGCTACTTGAATTCTATTAAAGGCCAAAAGAAAGTTGAAGCTTTGCCTTTAGAAATAGATGACTTAAGATATGAACTTAAGACTCCACAAGGACATCCAAAAGAAGAACTCATCATCATCCCTCTAAACGAAAGAGATTCGAAGATTGGACTAGTCGAGTCTAGTCTCTCTGAAGACCTCAAAGAGTCCTTGATTTCTTTCCTGCAAAAAAATCAAGATCTCTTCGCCTGGTCAGCCTCTGATATGTCAGGGATTAATCCCTCGGTTATTCTTCATCAGCTGAATGTGGACCCGAACCATCGGCCAGTAGTGCAAAAAAAAAGGATGCTTGCTCCAGAGTGCCATTAATGAAGAAGTGGATAAGCTCTTAGCGGCTAACTTTATCCAAGAAATCAATTACCCGGAGTGGATCGCCAATGTAGTGATGGTCAAGAAGGTTAATGTTAAATGGAGAATCTGCATTGATTTTACGGATCTGAACAAAGCCTACCAAAATGACAGTTTTCTTCTACCTTGAATCGACCAACTGGTTGATGCCATCTCTGGGCATGAACTGCTCATTTTTATGGATGCATACTCCGGGTGTAATCAAATTTTAATGCACAAGCCTGATCAATCCAAGACTGCTTTTATCACTGATCAAGGCCTGTATTGCTATAAGTCGATGCCTTTTGGGCTCAAGAATGCATGAGCCACTTAGCAGAGGTTAGTCAACAAGATTTTCAGAGAACAAATCGGGAAAAATATGGAGGTTTACATGGATGACATGTTGGTTAAGAGCATCAGCGCCAGAGATCACGAGTCTGATCTGGAGGAGGTCTTTGGAATACTCCGTCGCCACCAAATGAGGTTAAACCCAATCCAATGCGCCTTTGGAGTCATTACTGGGAAGTTCCTGGGCTTCCTAGTAACATAGCGGGGAATAGAAGCTAACCCCGAAAAGATAAAGGAAATCATGAATATGGCTCCTCCTCGGAACATTAAAGAAGTGCAAAGGTTAATGTTGACCCGCATTTGATTTTAATAATGACAAAACGCTACTCTAATTGCACTAACAGTTTTATCTAAGTGTACAAACAGTAAAAGTATTCAGTACAAAAACAAGATGCAAGAACTCAACACAATTCAGATACTAAAACAAGGCAGAAGATCTAGAATAGGCATTAAGGTAATTGAAATGATTATAAATCTTTTATGTTCAATTACATAGCTTGATCTGTAGCTCAATTTGCAAAAGACTTTGACAAAACTAAATATACAAAAGTTTCTAAGTCAAAAACTATTTTGAAATATGAAAAACTGGGTTGAAGGACAACCTAGTCGACTAGGTCTCTATACCAGTCGACTGGGATAAGGGACAGAGAGTTCCCAGTCGATTGGTCATATGACCTAATCGACTGACTGGGATAAGGGACAGAGAGTTCCCAGTCGACTGGTCATATGACCTAATCGACTGGTAATTCGAAAATGTGATCATTTGAGAAATGGGACTTGAGCATTTAATGCTCCAAACCTACCAAGTCAGTGTCAAACGGTCATATTGATTCAAGGCTATATAAACCCACTTCAATGAGCATTTAAAACAAGAAGAGAACATATTCAATTCACAAGATAGCTCATTAACTCTCAAAAGCTTTGAAAATTTTATTGTTTAGTCATTCTTCAAGCTTGTTCTTGAAAGAGAGATATTGTTTATTTGTAAAAGCACTTATTGCTATCTCTCTACTATTTCCTTTACAACAAATTTCATTTATTATAAAGAGAAAGAGTTGGTGTAACTCTTAGAATGTTTAGGATTAAATACTTTATTGTAGCTTCCGTGAGGAAGAGATCGGTTGTAAGGTTTGTGCAACACCAGTGAAGTTGCACGACTAAAGGTTTTCGTGGATTGTTTCAAGGAGGTTCCTTGAAGCGAGTGGATGTAGGGTTAGAGAGATTCCAATATTTTTGAACCACTATAAACGGAGTTTACATTTTCTTTTAAACTCCTTTACTTTCAAGCATATTATTTGTTTGTATGCTTTGTGTATTTAACTGTTTAAAAACTTGCAAAGTAATTAGAAAAAAATTTTAAAACTCAATTCACCCCCTATTTGGTTTGAACCTCGGTTTACAGTTGGTATCAGAGCTTCGTACTCAATTTCAGGCTCAAAATCCTTGAGTTGATCTAATGATATCAAATAACTATTCCGAAGGGTGTTCCTATACTATGCCTCATTTGTTCAATGACTCTAACTATACTGGAAAAATAGAATTAAAATCTTTATCGAAGAATAAGATTACAATCTATGGAGAGTCATTGAAGAAAGACTTAGAATTCCTACAAAGGAAATAATCATTGGAGAGATCAATCATACAAGCCTTAACTCAAAACTGAGTTTAATGAAGATGATTGTAGAATGATGTCTCTAAACAGTAGAGCAACTAGCATGCTACATTGTGCTTTAGATATAGCTGAATACAATAAAAATTTTGCATGTGTTACAGCTAAAGAAATTTGGGACAAATTACAAGTTACATATGAAGGCACTAGTGAAGTTAAAAAATCAAAAATATATATGCTAGTGTCCGAATATGAATCTTTCAAGATGTCTCCAAATTAAACTATTTCTCAAATGCACTCACGTTTTACTATCATTGTTAACGGTTTAAAGTTTCTTAGTAGGAACATTGAGGAATTTGAACTAACAAAGAAGATCTTTACCATCCACTTGGAAAGCAAAGAAGACCGCCCTCACGGAGGCCAAAGATCTCGACAAACTAGATATTGAAACTCTCCTCGGATCACTATTGACATACGAGATGGAAGAAATGAATCCCGATGTCAATGATGATAAGAATAAGAAGTTGATTGCTCTCAAAGCCTCTACGAGCAACAAAGAGGAAGAAAAAGAAAAAGATGTCGATAGCATCGAAGAAGATGGTGAGATGGCTCTAATCACTAAAAGGTTTCACAAGTTCTTGAAAAAGAGCAAGAAACCTTACACAAGGGATTCCACTCCAAAAATGGAACCTCTTGTGTATTACGGTTGCAAGAAGTCCAGTCATATCAAGGTCGATTGTACAACAACGAGTAAACCATATAAGAGCTTCAAAAAGAAAGCTATGATTGCAACCAAATGAAGTAATGACGAAGAATAAGAATCTTCGGACAATAAGATCGGATAAGAGGAGATTGCCAACCTATGCTTGATAGCAATCGATGACGAAAATGAGGTATCAAATTCTTCCCCTTCTAATAATAACATTGTTTGTAGTAGTGAAGAATTAACTGAAGTTATAAATGAAATGCATGAAGAATTGAAAAAACTCGATTCTAGGAATACCATCCTCAAAAAGGAATCTCGTCTCTTTTTAAAGAGATAGAAGGCTTAAAAGAAGAAAAGAAAAACTATCTTCCATACTTTATGATTCTTCACAAGATTTTCTAAAAAATAAAAATTTAAAGAAGAAAATATTGAAATTGAATAGCACCATGTCTAAACTTACGCTTGGAAAAGAAAAGCTAGATGAAGTGTTATCTAGCCAAAGATTGAATGGAAGAAAATCCAGCTTGAGTTATTCTTCGTTAGGCAAGCAAATGTCAAAAGAGATTTATTCACGAAAACAACATGTGTGAATGAAGCCTCTACTTCCAAGACCACTGGCAAGATTAAAAGCACTCTCTCAATATATACTAGTTGGTCTAAGAATGCAAATTTAAATTCTAATGCATTTACTAGAGATAAACCCTTTAGAAACACACATGCTTATATGTATGCTCATGCTAGAATTAACCATTCAAAAAATACATGTCATAGGAATAACCATCATGTGCATCCTAGAGATAATATGTATACTCATAACTTGTATATTACACATGCACATCCTAGGAATTACCATCATGTGTATCCTAGAAATAATATGTATGTTCACAATAATACAAGTGCATATCCTAAAAATAATCATCATACATTTCCTAGAGATAACATGCATGATCACTACTTTCAAAATAGAAATATGTATCCTAGGAATGCTCATCCAAGGAACAATACGCATGCATATTTAGGAAATCCTAAAAACTTCAATAACTGTTATCTTAGGATCATGCATCATCAACATGTCTACAATTTTATAGCACCTTATAATATTAAGAAAGTATGGGTCCTTAAAGAAATAGTATTTTCTAGAACTAATCCTAAATGACTCAAGAAATTTTGGGTACCTAAGAGTGTAATTGTGTATCCTTGTGTAATGTAGATATGTCTTCACACCTAGGAAAAATATAACTATTGGTACTTTGATAGTGGATGCTCAAAGAACATGATCGGTGATCAAAGTGTGTTCAAAGAGCTAACTCTAAGGGATGACGGATGTCACCATTAGAGATAACACAAAGATAAAGATCATCGGGCATGGAAAAGTGGGTAATAATTTCTCAACCATTGATCATGTGTTATATATGCAAGGCCTTACGCCAATTTTGCTTAGTATTAGTCAACTATGTGACAAAGGCAACAAGTTCATATTTGAAACCTCTCATTGTTTAGTTATAGACATCAAAAGTAACAAGATAAAGTTTGTTGGCCATAGACACAGAAATGTCTATATAGTTTATTTAAAATCTTTGCATTTGGAAAATGAAAAATGTTTTCCCGCTTTTAGTGAAAAACTCATGGCTATGGCATAGAAGACTTGGTCATGTGAATATGGATTTGCTTAAAATCATTTCAAGAAAATATTTAGTCATTGGACTTCCAAAAATCAAATTTAAAAAAAAAACAAGGTGTGTGATGTTTGTCAAATGGGAAAACAAATTAGAATTTCTTTTAAATCAAAAAATATAGTCTCAACTACTAGACCATTGGAACTTTTACATATGGATTTATTTGGTTCAATAAGTACCATTAGTCTAGGTGGCTGTCAATATGCTCTTGTTATTGTTGATGACCATTCAAGATATACCTTTATTATTTTTATTGCTTACAAGGATGAAGCTTACAAAGGATTTGTGAACTTTTGTAAAATGGTTCAAAATGGAAAAGAGATTTTTGTTTCAAGTATAAGAAGTGATTATGGAAAAGAATTTGAAACCCAAAGCTTTTCAAAATTTTGTGATGAATATGGAATTGATCACAATTTTTTTAGCACCTAGAACTCCTCAACAAAATGGAGTTGTTGAGAGGAAAATAGAGTTCTAGAAGAATTTGCAAGAACAATGCTTTGTGAAAATAGTTTGCCAAAATATTTTTGGGTGGAAGCCATAAACACTTCTTGCTATGTTTTAAAAAGAGTATTAATTAGGCTTTTACTAAACAAAACTCCATATGAATTATGGAAAGGTAGAAAGCCTAATATCTCTTATTTTCATGCTTTTTGTTATAAATGTTTTAACCTAAATAACAATAAAACTAACTTCGCTAAATTTGACTCAAAGACCGATGAGGGGATATTCTTAGGATATTCAACCTCTAGTAAAGCTTATAGAGTCTTTAACAAAAGAACTCTAGTGGTTGAAGAATCCGTACTTGTAGCCTTCGATGAGTCTAACCTAATTAGTAGTAGAGTAAGTTCTTTTAATGATGATGCAGATTTCATTCCATTGATAGAAACACCTACTCTTGTTGTTGACTCGAGGGAGAGTGAACCTCAAATAAATCAAGATGTAGATGTTCACAATCTTGATCAACCATCCACAAGTCAGCAAGAGGATAGTCTTCCTAAAGATTTGAGGTATGTGAATTATCATCTAATCGATCAAGTGATTGGTGATCCTTCACAAAGGGTAAGAATTCGATCCTCTATTAGAAATATTTGCAATTGTGTAGCTTATTTATCTCAAGTAGAACCTAAGACTTTTGTAGAAACCGAAAAAGATATTGATTAGATAAATGTTATGCAAGAAGAATTAAATCAATTTGAAAGAAACAAAGTATGGAATATAGTTCCAAGACTAAATAATCACACAATAATAGTGACCAAATGGGTATATAGAAATAAAATGGATGAAAATGGAATAGTAACTAGGAATAAGGCTAGACTAGTTGCTAAAGGATATGATCAAGAAAAAGGAATAGACTTTGATGAGACCTATGCTCCCGTAGCTTGATTAGAAGCTATTCGTATGCTATTAGTCTTTGCTTGCTTTAATAAGTGTAAGCTATTTCAAATGGATATAAAAAGTGTTTTTTTAAATGGCTTTATAGAAGAAGAGGTGTGTGTTGAGCAACCTCTTGGATTTGAAAATCCTAGTCTTCCAAACCATGTTTACAAGCTTTCTAAAGCTCTCTATGGGTTGAAGCAAGCTCCAAGAGCATGGTATGAAAGACTAAGTAAATTTTTACTTGAAAATGGTTTTACAAAAGGAAAAATAGACACAACCCTCTTCACAAAAATGATACACTATTAGTCCAAATAAATGTTGATGATATTATATTTAGTGCTTCTAATGAATTTATGTCAGTTTACTAAGTGCATGCAAGGTGAATTTGAAATGAGCATGATGGGAGAGCTCATCTACTTTCTTGGACTTCAAATCAAATAAATGAAAGAATGAATCTTCATCAATTAATCAAAGTACACCAATGACCTATTAAAGAGGTTTGGGATGGAAAGCTCAATGTCAATTCGCACTCTTATGAGCACCTTTATAAAACTTGACCTAGATGAAGGAGCTAAGTGTGTATATACTAAAAATTAAAGAATCATGATTGAAGCGTTACTTTATCTAACTGCAAGTAGACCTGATATAATGTTCAGTGTATACATGTGTGCTAGATTTCAGGCTAATCCTAAGGAATCACATGTAGTTGCTGTAAAAAAAAAAAAAGGATTCTAATGTACTTACAAGGGACTCAGAACCTAGGTTTATGGTATTTTAGAGAATCATCTTTTGAGCTAGTTGGATACTTAGATGTTGATTTTGCGGGTCGTAGGCTAGATAGGAAAAGCACTAGTGGTACATGCCAACTTTTAGGTGCAATGTTAACCTAGTGGTTTTCTAAGAAACAAAATTTGGTTGCACTATCAACTGTAGAAACGGAATATGTAACAGCCAGAGTTGTTGTGCATAAGTGTTGTGGATGAAACAACAATTAGAAGACTATGGCATAAACTTTAGAGATATGCCAATATAGTGTGATAACACTAGAGCTATCAACTTGACAAAAAGCCTTAGTCAGCATTCTAGAACCAAATAGCTAATATTCTTACTAAACCATTAAGTGAAGATAGTTTTTGTAAGATTAGACTATTGATGAGCTTGAAAAACTATGATAAATATATGTTTGATTGCATCAACATTCATTATATGCATATTTGGCATCTAATGAACGAGTATTAACTCTTATTTAATATATCTCTCACTCAATATTGCATAGATAAACAATTTCGTGCTGAAATTTCAAGATAGAGCTCAAATTTTTAAGTTTTTTGAAGGATCCAATCGACTAGTATCCCATTGCCCATTTTACCAGTCGACTAGTACAAGCACCCAGTCAACTGGTACTACAAGACATTGTTTGGAGCCAAATATTTGAAATTTTGGTGGCCTACCCAGTCGACTAGTATGGTACATTAGTCAAGTGGTGTCTTTCTACCAGTATATTTAGTTGACTGGTGTCCCGACCCAATCGACTAGTACCCTAACCCAATCGACTGGTATCGCGATTCTATCAATAGTCTCTTCAGATTTTTCTATTTTCATGCCATTTTTTAAAACTCTAGGCTTTCTCTCTCTAGAAAATCATTGATTTTAGTCCAAAATCTCTCAAAACCACTCCATATAACCTTCAATCATACCCTAAATCATCCATTTTTTCAACTTTTCACGGTTGAAAACTCCACATTTCCCCAAATCTCTATCTAAAACGATTTTTCACAAAAACGTCTGAGAGATTACACATAAAAACCACCGTTGGAGGACCTCATGCACCTACATGGCCTCAATCTAAGAAGTCATCGGCATCGGATGCTAAGAGGAAGAGGCTAGCTGGTTTATCAAGCAAGAAGGCATGGATTGAGCTCGATGACTCGCTTTTTTGGAGCCCTCCCACAAAGAGCAGGTATAATTCCGTTATACGTAACAAGAAAATCATGACGGGTTGATTCGTCAATTTCGATTCTATCCGTCATGAAAATTTCGATATTTTACCTGCTTTCGAGGCTATAAAGTTTACACCACTTGTCAACATACACCAAAAATTTTACCCTCGCCTAATTCACCAGTTTTATGCCAACTCGGTTAAACCGAGTCTACTGGCTCTTCGGTTTAAGACTAGCGTCATGGGCGTAGAATTCGAGGTGAATACTGACCTTCTAGTTAATATTTTGAGAATCCTCGTGGGAGGGGTCCAGTGGAGTCTAGATGAATGGCCAAACAACTTTGATTACAAATAGGCATGCTAGATTGTTAGGGGCGACCTTAACTATATCTTTAGGCCCACTACATTTCATCAATGTAGTGACATACCCCTAGACTCAAAGTTATTTAATCTTATTGTCAGTTGGACCATCCACCTGAGACTCAGGAGTTTGGGCTATCTTTCTTAGATAGACATGGTATTGATTTGTTGTCTCAAAACATGACACTATTTCAATATCTACCCTCTATTGCTCACCAACATGATTAACGACGAAGCGAGTTACTTCGGGTGCCTCCCATACGGGATGCTCATCACCCTGATCCTCCAGCATTTCTATGTCCCCCTACCCGCCTCAGAGGCGGACATCATCAATTCACAAGATAGCTCATTAATTCTCAAAAGATTTGAAAAATTTATTGTTGAGCCATTCTTCAAGCTTGTTCTTGAAAGATAGATATTGTTCATTTGTAAAAGCACTTATCGCTATCTCTCTACCATTTACTTTACAGCAAATTTCATTTATTGTAAAGGGAAAGAGTTGGTATAACTCTTAGAGTGTTTAGGATTAACCACTTCATTGTAGCTTTCATGAGGAAGAGATCGGTTGTAAGGTTTGTGCAACACCTATGAAGTTGCACGACTAAAGGTTTTAATGGATTTCTTCAAGGAGGTTCCTTGAAGAGAGTGGACGTAGCGTCGGAGAGATTCTGATATTGTCGAACCACTATAAATGGAGTTTGCATTTTTTCTTCCTTAAACTCCTTTACTTTCAAGCATATTATTTGTTTGTGTGCTTTGTGTATTTAACTGTTTAAAAAACTTGCAAAGTAATTAGTAAAAGTTTTTAAAACCCAATTAACCCACCTTCTTGGGTTTGAACCTCAGTTTACAGTTAACTAGATGAGTGGCCGCACTCAGCCACTTTATGTCCAAGTTTTTCGAAAGGTTCCAAACTTTCTTTAAATCAATCAATAAACCAATGGTTTCACTTGGGATGAAAAATGTCAAAAAACATTTGAAGAACTGAAAGAATACTTGATCTCACCATCTCTTCTGACTAAACCCATCATAGGGGATGAGCTTTTTCTCTATATATTAGCAGACTAAGATGTAGTAGCCTCTGTATTAATCCCATAAAATGTTGGGATACAGAAACTCATCTATTATGTCATTCGAATTATGCACGATGCTGAGACACGGTATCTTCCGATCAAAAAATTGGCTTATACCCTCATGATCACAGCCCGGAAGCTTCTACTGTATTTTCAAGCTCATACTATTGTCCTCTTAACCGACCAACGTCTGCAGCAAGTCCTCCACAAACCAGACATTTCTGAAAAATTGGTCAAATGGTCCATCGAGCTGGGCAGATTTCATATTCAATACAAGCCTCAAATGGCTATCAAAGCATAGGCCTTGGCGGATTTTATAACCGAAACAACTTTTCCCAGCAACAACCGAGCTAATACCAAGTTTGACACTATATATGGATGGTACGTCCAATAACACTGGCTCTAGGGCTGGCCTCATCCTTAGTATCCTTGAAGGGTTCACAATTGAGTATGCCCTAAGGTTTGGGTTCAAAGCCTCAAACAACAAGGTTGAGTACGAAGCATTGCTCATTGGAATGAAACTCGCCAAAACACTAGCTGTTGAGGCTTTAGAAGCTTATAATGACTCACAGCTGGTGGAGAACCAAATGACCAACGAATATGGAGCCAAATGTGTAAAGATCACTAGGTATCTCAAAAAAAGCCTGCGAACTTGCAATAACCTTCAAAAGGTTCCAAATACCCCAAGTACCTCGGGCGAAGAACACGAAGGCGGATGCATTGGCTCGGCTTACCTCCTCTAAACATACTGATTTTGCTTAGGTAGTCTACTTTGAGAGCCCCACTCCCACTCTGAGCATTGATAAAGTACCAGTTATGCCACTTACCAGGGAGTAAACCTGGATAGATCCGATCCTCGGGTACTTAGCGGATGATATACTCCCTGATCAGAAAAGCTAGGCCAAGAAACTCATCTCTCATGCCTCAAGATACATTGTAATCAACGGACAGCTATATAAGAAAGGTCTTACCACTCCTTATCTAAAATACCTAAGGACTATAGACGCTAATTATGCCCATAGGGAAGTATACCGAGGGATATGCAGCAAACACCTTGGAGGTTAGGCACTGGCATTCAAAATACTCTGCCATGGTTACTATTGGTCCTAGATGAGTAGTGACGCGGTAGAGATGGTGAAAAAGTGTAAGACTTGTCAAGAACACGACTCCGTACCCCACCGACCGACCATTCTCTTTACATTCATCACCAATCCTCTTCATTTCGCCATGTGGGGAATGGATATCCTTGGTCTATTCCGAGAAGCACTAGGGCAAAAGAAACATTTGATAGTAGCCATCGATTATTTCATTAAGTAGGTAGAACTCGAACCTCTCGCCATAATTTTTTACTACTAGACCCGAGGGTTTGTTTGGAAGTTGATTGTCTGCAGATTTGGCATACCTAGGATATTGGTCACCAATAATAGTACGCAATTTGATAACACCCGGTTCAAGTTTTTTTTCAAAGACTTCCAAATTGAACAAAGATTTTCCTCAATAGGCTACCCCCAGGCCAACGAATAGGCCAAAGTAACCAATAGAACTCTCCTACAAGGCATCAAGAAAAGACTTGACTATGCCGATCAACAATGGGTCAATCACCTCCTAAATGTCCTTTGGGCCTACCGGACTACCACTCGAACGCCTACTGGAGAAACCCCGCTTTTCTTGGCTTATGGATCCAAGGAGGTCATACCCCTCGAGATAGGAATGTCATCGTTACGAGTGCAGAACTTCAATGAGGCAGATAACGAAGAGGCTCTCAAGAAGAACGCTGATTTAATCGACGAGGCCAGAGACAAAGCCCAGATCAAGCTTGCTGCTTATCACTAGAGGGTGTCAAGATACACAACTTTCGAGTTCGATAGAGTTTTTAGATTACACGGCTTGGTTATGAGAAAGAACAAGGTATCTCATCCCTGGAAGACGAAAAAACTCCTCCTAAATTGAGAGGGTCCCTATCGCATCGAGAGAGTCTGTAGAGCTAGCACGTTCAAGTTTGAAGACTTGGATGACAAACCATTGCTGTGCTCTAGGAATGTTAAGAATCTCCGCAAGTTCTACCCATAGAACTCATTCGAAGACTCCCTAGCTATTGCCAATTTCGTTTCGTTGAGTATTGGTGTAATCTTTAGATATTTTTAATATATGAACAGTCCATTTTTTGCCAAGTTTTTTTAGTTTCTCCTATGCTGAAGAGAAGGCCCAAGGCCTTTCCCTCTCGACTTCTATTTCAATTACAAGAAGAGTATGAACATTGAACAAATTGAATGGAAAACAAAAAAAGCAGTCTTCATTAACTTAGAAATTTTATTACAAAAGGCACTAATGGCCAAGAGTATAAAAAAACCATAAAAATCCCAGTCTACATTTACCTCTTCTTTCTCCTCCTCTGTAACAAGGGCATGGTCCTCACCCTCATCTCTGGCACCCTCATCATCAAAGGGGACCTCCACCATAGAGAAATCCTGGTCAAGAAAGGTAGCTGAAGCCTACTACTTAGCCTCCTCGAAGCCCCTAAGGTATAAGTCCCTAGTTGCAACCTCCACGGTTGACTTAAACTCCTGGGACTCTTTAAAGTCCGCCAAGGCCTTCTTTTCAGTTTCCTTCTCGGCTTGTAGCTTCACCATCCCCACCTCAGCTACATCCCACTTTGACCAAGCCTCCTCCAAGTCTTCGATCAGTAAGGCATTCACCCTCTTCAAGCGACCAGCCTCCACCACGTGCTTTACGAGAGACTTTCACAAAGTCCAGATGAAGTTGTGGTAATCCCCCAACTTATTATCCAAGTCGAGGCATTTGTGGGAAATGATGCCTAAAGTGATGCTTTACTGAAAATAGAACAAGCTAGAACTTATCGGAGGCAAACATAAATATTATGACAAAGTTTGAAGGACCATGGGATACCTTTGAGGTCAAACCCTCAACCATCACCGCAAGACTCTGCATAGGCTCCTGGGTTAGTCTGGCCATGTCCTTTGGAAGGATCCACCGGATTAAATGCTACCAAGTGACGTTAGCACTTCCAAAGCACGAATCACCGACCTTCACATATCAGTCAGGCCTGAAGACTTGTGGATGGTGAACCTGAATGGGCGTTGCAACCCTCACAAGAGGTGGAGAGGGAGCAGTAGCAGCATCATCCTCCACCACGATAAGAGTAAGATGAGGGGTATGGGAACCTCTCGCAATAGTCTTTTTCGTAGAGGATTGGTTTGCCATGGCTTGAGCTTCCTTTTTTGGGACAGTTTTGCTGCCTTCAGAGCGACCCTCAGAGCATCCATAGCTGCAAAAAGGAGTAAGACATAAGTACAAAATAAAGAAAATAAAAATAAATGCAAGGGAAAGAGCTCTTAAGATAAAGTTCGAGCTTGGCCAACTCGACATTTTGGTATAAAATTTCAATGTTTATCTTCCCGCCGATCATATCCTGTAGGGTATCCATCTCCTTCCTTATAAGGTTTGTCTTTTTATTGGACCTAACCATATCCAAATCCCACTTTGAAGGAAGGTCGAAGCCCTTATCACTCTGAACAAAGAAAAAATTCTTCTTCCATTGCTTAATACATTAGGGTGTCTTCTCCAATAGCCCTCTCCTTGGCTTAGAACTCAACACCACCCAGTCGTTTTGTAACGACCCATCCCAGGTTGGCCACTCCCGAGATGGTGTCATCACTTTTTGAAATCCCAGCACGACACATATATGCAACAATATAAAAATGTCAACTGAATTATTTACATACATAAATCCTCAACCCTCAACAATGGAGTTACATCATTCAGATCTCAACTGAACAATATATACAACATATTATGCATGAATATTTACAACAAAAAATTTCTTTCTCATAGTCTGAGGATGTGGACCACGTGGCTTACAGAAAATGATTTAGTCTGAAACTCCGCTCACAATTTCCCCCTGGTGCTGATTGTCAACTCCTAACACAATATTTATGTTAAAATTTCTAATTTATTCTTCAATTCCTTCATAATCCACACCCTTTGAAAATTCACACATTGAATTCTAAGAAATTTCATGTATGCTAAATTTCCAAAATAAAATTCACATTATTACCTTTTGTTTTTCTTAGAGCTTTCTGTGACTCTCTATAAAGTTCTCCCGTAAACACTTCCAAAATTTCTCTTTCAACCTTTATTTTAGTCCTCAAGTATTTAAAGAAATAGAGTAATTTGTATTGAAGAAAGAAGAAAACCAAACAAGATTTGGTAAAAATTAAATACACAATAATAAAAACCGTTTTTATGCAAAATCTTCACCGCTGCACCATTTTCTTATCTCTGCTATGCAACATGCAGAGATTTGAATTCCTTTGGCAACACCCTGGACTCCAAGTGTTGCAACGTCCTTTTTTTTTTTTTGAACACTTTTTTTCCTTCTTATCCTCAACGCGTTTTCTTTTTTTTCTTTTCTTTGTTTTTTTTTCTTATTTTCCTATGTTGTCCACACGTCTTTTTTTTTAAGAATTGTTTTATTCAATAATAAATCTTTCACATATATATATATATATATATATATATATTATTTTAATTTCATATCATATTTGTCAAATTACTTCTTTATCCTTTCTTTACGAATACAGATATTACAATTCTACCCACCTTACAAAAATTTCGTTCCCAAAATTTCCTTACCTAATTCATGAAAGAGTTGGGGGTATTCTTTCCTTATTCTTGCTTCATGATCCCAAGTAATTTCTTCAACATCTTGGCTTCGCCATAATACTTGAATCAAAGAAATAACTTTATTGCGCAAGACTTGTTCCTTTCTGTCTAGAATTCTGACCGGTACTTGCATAAAAGTCAAATCTTCCTGAAGTTCTATCGCCTAATTCGAGATACTATGGGATTCATCGTGTAAGTACTTTCTTAAAAGTGACACATGAAACACATTATGTAATTACTTTAACTCTGGGGGCAAATCCAATCGATATACTACTGGTCAAACTCTCTCAATCACCTTATATGGCCCCACAAATCTCGAGCTCAACTTTCCCTTCTTTTTAAACCTCAATACACACTTCCACGGAGATATCTTCAAAAATACCCAATCACCAACTTGAAACTCGAGAGGTCATCTTCTATTATCAGCATATCCCTTCTATCTGTTATGTGCTACTCTAAGATTCTCTCTAACCAGTTTGATCCTCTCAGTTGTCAGATCTATCATTTCTGGACCAAATATATTTCTTTCTCCAACTTCTTTCCAGCATACTTGAGTTCTACACCTCCTACCACATAAAGCCTCAAATTGTGACATCCCAATACTAGTTTGATACTAATTATTATATGCAAACTCGATCAAAGGTAAATAAGCATCATAGCTCACTGAGAAACTCAATACACTTGCCATCAACATATCTTCTAGAATTCTAATGATCTTCTCTGTTTGCCCATCAGTTTGTGGATGAAAGGCTGTACTAAACTGTAATTCCCTGCCCATAGCTTCTTGAAAACCTCTCCAAAATCTAGTGGTAAATCTAGAATCTTTATCTGATACAATGTTCAAGGGTACTCATGTAATACCCATATTCGTAAAGTAAGGGTAAATAAGTAATTTAATAAATATAACATGTAATTAAAATAATATATATACGTGAAAGAATTATTATTGAATAAAATAATTATTTTGAAAAAAAAAACGTGGCAACACTTGGAATCCAAGAGTTGCCAAAAGAGAAAGTGTGATATGATATGTATCATGCATGATACACAGCACAAAAGGGTGAACAGTGGGGCGGCATTCATTTCTTGCATGTTGCACTGTGTGATAACAAATTTAATTTCATATACTTTGTTTTTTTATTTTTTTTTTTATATTTACTAAATCCTGATTGGTTTTTTTCCTTTTACAATTCAAACTACTCTATTTTTCTAAACACTTGGGGACCGAAAGAAAGATTGAAAGAGTAAAATTTTGAAGGGGTTTACGGCAGAATTTTATAGAGAGTAACAATAAGCTCTAAGAAAAACAAAAAGTATTAACTTGAATTTTATTTTTGGAATTTAGCATACATGAAATTTTTCGAAATTTAAAGTGGGAATTTTCAAAGGGTGTCAATTATGGAAAAAGTGAAGAAAAAATTAGAAATTTTAATATAAATATTATGTCAGGTGTTGACGATCAGCAACTGGGAGAAATTGCTGAAAGGAGCAGGAAAGACAAGGAGGTGATCCATGGGTAGCTCTAAGTGCTACGTGATGACTTAAATTTACTTTAAGTAATCAAGATAAATATGAAATATACAGTGATAATATTAGAACAAATTATTAACTTATGCTTTGGTGGTAGATGAAAAATTAGTTGATATATATAATAGGAATAATGGATGTGTACAAAATTATTATATGAGAAGTAATATTATTAGAATAATGAGTCGATTTAATATTAAAGCTGATAAATGAAATTCTTGATGAGCTATGGTTGATGATTTGATATGATTTATTAGGAAAAGAATTTAATAGAATTTTTCAAATAATAATTTAAGAATAATCAGGATAGCTAGTTTAAATGTTTGAATACATGCTTATTTTTATTTTATTATTCATATGCATATGCATGAAATAAAAGAACTGAGAGGGAAGCCAGTCTAAATGAAAATAAAATAACCGGGAAGGCAGTCGGTCTAAATGAAAATAAAAGAACCGGGAAGGCAGCCGGTCTAAATGAGAATGAAAGAACCAGAAAGGCAGTCGGTCTAAGATAAAAACATGTCGACATGTAGGAAAACGTTCCCAATAATAATAACATTTAACTACACGCATTGTATTTGCTTTAAATATTGATTGTTATTGCTTGAGATGTTAAAGTGCTATTCATGATTGTAAAATTTATTGATAGTGGAATGAGTCTCACAGAGACACAAATATGCTAAGGAAGAAATACGGAAATATAATATGATGAGAATTGTTTGAGCGAGTTATTATATGTTGTAAACCTCATAATGAGGTAAATGATAATGTTGAATTGATGATTTAGAGATGATTAAATATATGATTGAAAGATTGATATGTTTGATGAGTAACTTAAGAATAGATTGTGTGATAGAGGAATTATGAAACTGAGTAGTGATTACAGAATATTGTTATTGAATTATTTGAGGAAAAAGATGAATGAATATCGAAAGATTTTTAGAAGTAATTGAATTATAAGATGTAACTGGAAGTATAAAATCGAATACTTCTAGTAAATTTAATTCACTGAGCTTGTAAAGCTCACTCTTCATTGTACAATGATTTCAGGTAGCAGGCAAGACAGATAGTTTGGTGAGTTGAGATTCAGACGAAGTCATTATCTGTAAGCCACGTGCGTGTCCACATCTTCAAACTAATGAGAAAATAAAATTTAAAATTTATTTGTAAATATTCATGCATATTACATTGTATATAATGTTTAAGTCAATATCATAATGATGTATTTTCCCTGTTGAGGGTTGAGAATTGATGTAAAAATTTCAGTTGGTATTATTTTTATTGTTGCATATATGTGTCGTGCTTAGATTTTCAAAATATAACATCACTGTCTCGGGGGTGGCCAACCCGGGATGGGTCGTTACAATTTTGGTATCATAACATTAGGTTTTATGATTATCTATACTATATAAAAAGTAAGAAATTAGAAGATTAAAACAAAATATATTCTAATGAATAATATGAGGATGACATGTGGACGTGCTAGAGCTAGAGTTAGAGTTGTTGATTTGAGAGGTCGAGGCAAGGTAGGCCCTAAATATTTTGACAAGTCGAGGTTGAGTCTGAATCTGTGGTTCATAGAAGGGAACGTGTTGATAGAATAATTGATATTAGTAAATGTGTTAGAGAATCTGAAGTTGAAAGAGATGAGCTAAGATAAGCTCTTACACATGCTCTTGAAAAAAAAACGAATGTAACAGATGATAGAGTTGATAGCCTATAGCATAGACTTGCTGAACATGCTAGAGTAATGCCTAAGGTTGTTGTAAATCCAATAATGGAAAATGTTCAAAAGAGGAAGAGTGAGTTTATGCACTAGATGCAGAGAGATTGTTTTGTTACATATATTAAGTCGAATGCCTTGTTGTTTAAAAGATCTATGAATCCTTTTAAGTCTGAGTTTTGGGTGAAACATATAGAGAGATTATTTAGTGTTTTACTAGTAACTAACAGGCAGAGGGTTGTCTTTGCTTCATTTGAGTTAGAAGAAGAAGCTTTGGAATGGTGGGAGGATACTCTTCCCAGAGTAAGTGCATATGTTGATAAACCCTTAACCTGGAATAAGTTTAATGAGGTTTTCCTTGATAAATACTTTCCTTATACCTTTAGAGCCCAACAAGATAGAGATTTTATTTATTTGAGGCAAATGTGTTGACTGTGGCTCATAATGATAGCAGATTTGTGGTCTTGTCAATGGTTGTCAATACTTTCCTTGATAACTAATATGTTCTAAGATTTGATCGAAACTATCTTACATGAGGCATATTAATTATGTTACGTTGGTGAATATAACACTTCAGATTGAGAAGCATGTGATGGAGTTTAGAGATAGAGGAAATTGGCGAAAGAGTTCTAGATTTAAGGAACCCAGATGTAGTACCAAGATGAGTGTGCAGGGTGAGAGACCATTCAGAGGAGGCGTTCCTTATCATAGGAAACTTTAGTACAGAGTCAGAGGCAAGCAAAATCTGTTGCTTCTGTAGCTCGGAGTAATATCGATAGGACCCTTAGATTTGGGAGACATGTTATGGGAACTGGGAGTCGTGGCAAAGGAAGTAAGTATGCCACCAAGGGGAAGTGGTAATCTGATGTATAATTGAAAGACGAAAGTTTGTTATAGATGTATTCATATAAGATATTTATCCCAGAATTGTCCTAATTTGAAGTGCTTTGTATATAGAAAATGTGGACATATCAATGTTCGTTGATCCTGGTGCAACCCATTCTTTTACATCTAGTATCCATATGAAGTCTATTGATGCATGTATTAGTCCTTTGATGTATAACATTATTGTCGAAGTTCCCACTAGAAATAGAGTGATAATCATAAATGTTTACAAAGTTTATGTGATTCGTATCAATAATAAAGAATTTGAAGTTGATTTATTACCTTTAAATATGATAGATCTTCATTCGATTTTGGGAAAGAATTGGTTATCGACGTATTATGTCTGGGTTGATTGTTCTAAAAAGAATGTAGTGTTCAAGATATGGACATGAGGAGTTTAACTTTCAGGGAGAACATAAAATACTCTCGAACTATCTTATTTTGCTTTGACTACTAGTTGATGGTTAAAGAAATGATGTGAGGAGTATTTGGCATACATAATGGATTCTAAAAAGGAAAATAGGAAGTTAGAAGAAATCTTGGTAGTGAAAGATTTTTATGATGTGTTTCGTAAAGAGTTGTCCAGATTGTCTCCAAGTAAGGAGATTTAGTTTCCTATAGATGTGATTTTGAGTTCAACACACATATTTATAGCACCCTATAGAATGACATCAGCTGAATTAAGAGAGTTGAACATACCATTTTAAGAATTGTTAGATAAACAATTTATCGGACCTAATGTGTTTGGGGAGCCCCTGTGTTGTTTGTGAAGAAGAAAGAGGGAACAATGAGATTGTGTATAGACTACAGATAGTTGAATAGGTTAACCATTAAGAACAAATATCTTTTTCCCAGGGTAAATGAATTATTTGAGCAGTTGCAAGGAGTGAGAGTGTTTTCTAAGATAAACCTGATATCAGATTATCACCAGTTAAGGAAAAATGAGGGAGACGTGCCTAAAACTGCTTTTAGGACATGTTGTGGTCATAAGTTTCTTGTGATGCCATTTGACTGGACTAATGCTCCAGCAACATTCATGTACATGATGAATAAAATGTTTAAAATATTTCTTGAAAAATTGTGGTTATAATTATTAATGACATTTTGGTATATTCTAACAATGAGGAAAAACATGTGAAACATTAGACAGTGTGTTAGAGATTCTGAGGAGAGAGAGATTATATGCTATAATTTCCTAAATGTAAATTTTGACTTAATGAAATAAATGTATTGGGGCATGTAGTATCTGGAGATGGTATAACAATTGATTCACAGAAAGAAGAGACAATGTTGAGTTAGGAGAAACCAACTAATGTGACTGAAATTAGAATTTTCTTGGGGTTAGCTGGTTATCATAGAAGATTTATTCAAAAAAATTCTATTATTGTAGTACTGTTGACTAGATTGACCAGGAAGGAGGTGAGAATGGTATGGTCTGGGGAGTGTGAGAAAAGTTTTCAATTACTGAAGGAGAAATTGACTAAAGCTTCAATATTAATATTTTCTTCTTGTGATAAAGGATTTATGGTGAATAGTGATGTATCCCATCAAGAGTTGGGATGTGTGTTGGAACAATATGGGAAAGTAGTGGGATATGCTTCTAGGCAATAGAAGAATCATAAAAGAAATTACCCGACCCATAACTTAGAGTTGGCTGCCATAATGTTTGCTTTGCAGATTTGGAGACATCATCTATATGGAGCCATTTGTGAGATATTTACTGATCACAAGAGTCTGACATACTTACATACCTAGAGAGAGTTGAATTTGAGACAGAGTTTATGGATGGAGTTGATTAGTGACCATGATTGTATAATTCACTATCATCTAGAAAAAGCGAAGATGGTAGCTGATGCATTGAATAGAAAGTCTACAAAAAGGTTAACTGCTATTGAGAGTCTTGATGTGAAATTGATGATAGATTTAAGAGAGATAAGAATGAAGTTAAATATCAATGATAGAGGATCATTGTTAACAAACATGGTTGTATAGTCATCCATAGTAAAATGCTTGTTAGAGATATAATGTAGAGATGAGGAGATAGAGAAGATTAAGCAGGATGTGCTTACTAGAAAGTAATATGAGTTCAAAATTTGAAATGAGGGTATTTTGATATTTGAACATAGGATTTATGTTTCCAATGATGCGGAGTTGAGAAAGAAGATATTGAGAGAGGTACATGATGATGTATATTTGATGCACCCGAATAACAATATGATGTATAGAGGGTTGAGACAAAATTTCTGGCGGTCATGATTGATGAGGGATGTAATTGAATATATTTCTAGATGTTTGGTTTGTCCGTAAGCGAAGTTAGAGAATAAACATCTGGGAGGCTTACTACAGCCTCTATTTGTGCTTACATAATGAATCTCATAATATTTCGAGCCAAGCTATAGAAATTAAAGAATGTTTGACTTTTATACAAGTACCAATGAGAAATTTAGACAGAAAAGGAACAAGTGTTGTGTAATAAAATAATTCCATTAATTCAAGTTTCGTGACAGAATAAATATGTTGAAGAGATTACGTGAGAGCATGAGGCAACTATGAAGAAATATTATTCACAATTGTTTCTTGAATTAGGTAAGGAAACTTCGAGGACGAAATTTTTATAAGGTGTGTAGAATTGTAATGCTCGTATTAGTAAAATAAAGGTAAAGAAATAATTTAATAAATATAACATGTAATTAAAATAATATATACGTGAAATAAATATTATTAAATAAAATAATTCTCTTGAAAAAAAAACGTGGCAACACCTGAAATCCAGGTGTTGCCAAAAGAGAAAGTGTGATGTGTTGTGTATCATGCATGATACACAGCACAAAAGGGTGAACAGTGGGGCGGCATTCATTTCTTGCATGTTGCACTGCGTGATAACAAATTCAATTTCATATACTTTGTTTCTTTATTTTTTTATATACTTACTAAATCCTGATTGATTTTTTCCTTTTACAATTCAAACTACTCTATTTCTCTAAACATTTGAGGACTGAAAGAAAGATTGA
This sequence comes from Bretschneidera sinensis, assembly GCA_023935145.1. NCBI lineage: Eukaryota > Viridiplantae > Streptophyta > Magnoliopsida > Brassicales > Akaniaceae > Bretschneidera > Bretschneidera sinensis. Next base: position 104,848,884 of record CM043699.1, read on the forward strand.
AAGAGTAAAATTTTGAAGGGGTTTACGGGAGAATTTTATAGAGAGTCATAAGAAGTTCTAAGAAAAACAAAAGGTAATAACATGAATTTTATTTTTGAAATTTAGTATACAAGCAATTTTTTGGAATTCAAAGTAGGAATTTTCAAAGGGTGTTAATTATGGAAGAATTGAAGAAAAAATTAGAAATTTTAATATAAATATTATGTCAAGTGTTGACGATCAGCAACCGAGAGAAATTGCTTAGATGAGCAGGAAAGGCAAGGAGGTGATCCACAGGTAGCTCTAAGTGCTATATGGTGAGTTAGATTTACTTTAAGTAATCAAGATAAATATAAAATATATAATGATAATATTAGAACAAATTATTAACTTATACTTTGGTAGTAGATGAAAATTTGGTTGATAGGAATAATAGATGTGTAGAAAATTATTATATGAGAAGTAATATTATTAGAATAATGAGTCGATTTAATTTTAAAGGTGATAAATGAAATTCTTGACGAGCTATGGTTGATGATTTGATATGATTTATGAGGAGAAGAATTTAGTGGAATTTTTCAAATAATAATTTGAGAATAATCAAGATAGCTAGTTTAAATGTCTGAATATATGCTTGTTTTTATTTTATTATTCATATGCATATGCACGAAATAAAATAACCGAGAGGGCAGCCGGTCTAAATGAAAATAAAATAACCGGGAAGGCAACCGGTCTAAATGAGAATGAAAGAACCGGGAAGGCCTGTTCTAAAATAAAAACATGTCGACATGTGGGAAGACATTCCCAATAATAATAACATTAACTTCACGCATTGCATTTGCTTTAAATATTGATTGTTATTGCTTGAGATGTTAAAGTGCTATTCATGATTGTAAAATTTATTGATAGAGGAATGACTCTCATAGAGAGACAAATATGCTAAGGAAGAAATATGGAAATATAATATGATGAGAATTATTTGAGCGAGTTATTATATGTTGTAAACCTCATAATGAGGTAAATTATAATATTGAATTGAGGATTTAGAGATGATTAAATATATGATTGATATGTCTAATGAGTAACTTAAGAATAGATTGTGTAATACGAGAATTATGAAATTGAGTAGTGATTACAGAATATTGTTATTGAATTATATGAGGAAAAAGATGAATGAATATCGAAAGATTTTTAGAAGTAATTGAATTATAAGATGTAACTGGGAATATAAAATCGAATACTTCTAGTAAATTTAATTCACTGAGCTTGTGAAGCTCACTCCTCATTGTACAATGATTTCAAGTAGCATGCAAGACAAATAGTTTGGTGAGTTGAGATTCCGACGAAGTCATTATCTGTAAGTCACGTACTTGTCCCCATCCTTAGACTAATGAAAAAATAAAATTTAAAATTTATTTGTAAATATTCATGCATATTACGTTATATATAATGTTTAAGTCAATATCAGAACGATGTATCTCCCCTGTTGAGGGTTGAGGATTGATGTAAAAATTTCAGTTGGTATTATTTTTATTGTTGCATATTTGTGTCATGCTGAGATTTTCAAAATGTGACAACACTGTCTCGGGGGTGGCCAAGTGTTTAAAGAAATAGAGTAATTTGTATTGAAGAAAACCAAACAGGATTTGGTAAAAATTAAATAAACAAAATAATAACAACCGTTTTTATACGAAATTTTCACTGTTGCACCATTTTCTTATCTCTATTGTGCAACATGCAGAGATTTGAATTCCTTTGGCAACACCTGGACTCCAGGTGTTGCCACGTCCTTTTTTTAAAAAACTTTTTTTTTCTTTTTATCCTCCACGCATTTTCTTTTTTTTTTTTCTTATTCTTTTCCTATGTTGTCCACATATATTTTTTTTAAGAATTGTTTTATTCAATAATAAATCTTTCATGTGTATATATTATTTTAATTCCATATCAAATTTATCAAATTACTTCTTTATCCTTTCTATACGAATACAGATATTTCACGTTCTCCTTATGCTTATTAATCTGAAAGAGGCTTTTGAAACGCTCATATTCATCACCCATTTTACTTTGGTGTTGACATAAATGAACGCCATGAGTAGACGTATAGAATTTGGAATGAATTGACATAGGGAAATATTGTAATGCTTAAGCATAGTGCGGACAAATGGGTGAATGGGGAACTTAAGTCCAGACTTCAGGTGATGCAGATAGACGTATAACTCTCGTTCCTTCAGATCATCATAAATACGATCCCCAATCCCAGCATTCCTAAGTGTGAACTCCTCAGGAATCCTATGCGTAATCCTTATCTCCTTGAGCTCTTCCTCCTTCAACTTATTAGGAGCAAGATTCTCCGCAAAACCTATGTTCAGCCCCTCATCTTGTCCCATCTCCTCTCGAAGCTCGCACAAGGTGTGGTTGTCCTCTGAAGAGCAAGAAGATGACTCATCTCCCTCATAAAGAACTGAGGCACAAGAGTCTCCCAAGGTATCATTTACCTCGATCTCTAGACCATGGCTACTCTTACGATCCTCATTAACACTACCACTCATATCATCTCCACTACCCCTACTATCATCCCTACTGCTTTCACTACCACTATCACTATCACTATCACTATCACCACTACCACTACCACTATCACAATAAATATCAAAAGTAGACATGGGCAGAGAAAGATGGGACTCACTAATCGAGAACTCTGAGAAGTTTAGCCACTTTGAGACTCCAAGCTTCCCACAATGACAGAAACTCCGAGGCTTCCAAACTTTAAAAGCTTCTAAACTCTGAGATTTTTTAAACCCTGAAGCTTTTACTACTCCAAGCTCCCAAACTACGAGGGCTTCCAAACTCCGAGGGCTCTCAAACTCTGAAGGCTCTCAAATCTTTTAATAGTTATGAATGAAGTGAAAAACAAAGGAAAAGTTCTTCCTTTATATAGAGCTCCTCACACTAAGAACGAAGAGGCATGATTACCTCAGCCGTATTCTCGAACATCGAGGCAACACTTTTCTCTAAAACCAAGAAAGATACTGACTCTTCAAGAACCCTAGGAAATGCACCGTCACTTCTCAGCATTTAAAATGATGGCTTGAGTTATCCTCATTTAATATCCAGATGATGGGCTAGGAAAATCCAGGGGTAGAAGGCCCTAATGAAAGTCACTTTTCATGTTCAAAATAATCAAGTCATTTTTCCTCAGAAGCAGCCCGTGTTCACCAAAACTCTGAACAGTTGGAGTCCATGTCCAACTCCTCGGACTCCTTCAACAAACTACAAATAATTGGAGTTCATGTTTTTCTCTTCAGACTTCTTCAACAGATTCCAAGCAGTTGGAGTCTATGTCTAACTCCATAGACTCCTTCAACAAACTTCGAGTAGTTGGAGTTCATATCTTTCTCCTCAAACTTCTCCAACAGACTTCGAGTAGTTGGAGTCTATGTCCAACTCCTCAGACGCCTTCAACAAGATCCAAGCAGTTGGAGTTCATATCTTTCTCCTCAGACTTCTCCAACAAACTTCAAGTAGTTAGAGTCCATGCCCAACTCATCGGACTCTTTCAACAAACTCCGAACAGTTGGAGTCTATATCCAACTCTCCTCCAACAAACTCCGAGCAGTTAGAATCCATGTCTGTTCTGAGTTTTAAATTACTCGCAAGCGCACTCGCAAGCGCACGAGTCGTTTGCAATATAGTGTTGTGCAAGTGCGAGGTCAAATCCACAAGAAATTGCGTTGTGAAAATGTAATTCTATCTAAACTAAACTTATCTTAACCTAGTTTTGAGTTTTGAATTATATGTTGCAAAAAAAATAAAAACTAAACTAAATTGATTTAAAACTAATAATAAAGACACTAAGGTTTCTGAATCCACCCCACCAAAGTTAAGCATATATCTTCATTTTCTAAAAATAGCCTATTAAAACATTCCATGAATCAAACTTAAAACAAAAAAACAACAAATATCCCAATTAAACCAAAAGCATCCAATGTATCCGCTTTTAACAAATCACAAAGGAAATCCAATTTAATCAAAAACAATTTGATGTATCCATCAGATGAAACCCACGGAATATCCAACAGAACAATTTAAATGCAATCAATCATAAGATTTTACTCAAATAATTGACAGAACATTTATACTAAAAAAAACATCAGAATTGTATAAACAAATCTGAAACTATTATGCCAAACAACGGCGAGGCTTCATCTTCAACCTTAGTTGAAGATTTTAGCCACTCATAATCATGAAACTAGAGTTTATAATAAAAGTGCTAAACATTAAACTAAAAAAAACAATAAATTAAAACTGACTATACATGGGAGAAATTTCATTTGCTGTTGGGCGGCGCCTCCTCTCGTGGTAGCAAAGTCTTCGAGATCCACCAGAATACCAGCAGATGTCCACCGGATTGCACCAAATGGCACCAGGAATTGCACACCGAATGATGAAGGGAGATGGGGCTTTTATAGGGGAATTCCCGGAGAATAATGTGTTTCAAATTCGATGTGGGATACTGCTCGAGTGCGATCGATCGCAGTCTGGTGCGCTTGAGCACATACTGGTGCACTACAAAGTATTTTTAACCGATGTGGGATGTGCGAGTGCGCACTTGCCATCGATCGCAAGTCTGCTGCGATCGAGCGTACTAGACATCTTCAGTTTGACCCTTGTCTACTACAACTGCCATAACTTTCTCTAGAAAAATCATTTTTACAAGCCGTAAAATCCCTCAGAAAATAGACTTCCAGATCTTTCCAAGCATATATGGCTCATCTCTTTGTTCTTTCTGAATCAATACAGTAAAATCCACAAAAATGACTGATCTGTACAGGAAATTCTGGCAATTTTAGTGAAACTCCTTTCCCAGTGCTTGTAAACCTGAAAAACAACGAAAACAACTCAAAGTAACAAATTCTTACGCTAACAAATGTAAATTAAGTGGCCAAAATATGCAATATTTTTCACTCATCAAATATCTCCAAACTTACATTTTGCTAGTCCCTTAGCAAAAATAAATAATAAAAAAAAACTAAATGGAAAACAAAGAACATAAAGATAAGTTCATCACTCATGGTATCCAAAAATTTAAGGAGCACTCAAAACCATGATATTCATTCATGAGCAACCTTAAAAAAATATAATCCATCTTTGCAATGAATAGGAATTTTAAAACCTAATTACGTACAAGAGGCAGGCTAAGACATCACAAGCTTGAATCAGTGTAAAGTGAATTAGCATATACAGATGAGGTTTTCAAATAATTTCAATGTACAATTTATCCATGTCTCAAAATTCACAGAATTTTTCATCAAAATGAACAGCGATGGCATAGTTTTATTTTATTTATTTTTATTATAGGACTCTGCTATGTTTAGTTCCCTTAAGCTTTCTAATTGACCCATGTATCGAGTGTTAAGTCAACGACTCCCAAACCAGATGGTTTTAGGGCATTAGGTGTAAAGACACCCCTAAGGACTTATTAACTCGAGTCAAAAAGGCTACGAAACTAAACTGTCCTTAATGCTACCAAGCAAAATTTTCACTTTTTGACGTGAACACTCACTGCTTACTGAGGCAAGAGGTCCAGTTACTCAGCGAAAAATTTCGCAATAATCACTATGAATAAAATTCCCACCTTTTGACGTGAACACTCATTGCTTACTGAGGCAAGAGGTCCAGTTATTCAGTACAAAGTTTATTGATGATGATCATTAGTAGTATTATTTTTTTTTCTTCCTTTTTTCATGCTTTTCTATGCCCAAGTGTTTATCCAACAAGTCATCCAGTTCAGTTAAAATAAGGAAACATACACATTAAAATCACATGTCATACCTCACACAAATATGTGCTACTGTGCTCGTGTTAGATTAGATCAAAATGTGAATTCTCGAATGCCTAAAGTAAGTAACTAAGGTTTAAAACTCTATCATCAGATCATGTGTTCAAAATTTTTAATCTCACCAATGAAACCATATCACAATTTTTTAAGTCAACCAAAATTTTCAGACGAACATGAACATGCATTTATCTTCACGAAGAAAAAAACAACAATAAATTAGGACAATGTGTGTGTTCTCCCATACCCCCAAACTTAATTTACACATTGTCCCCAATATGTGAATAATATGGAAAGAGCTAACCTGGGAGATGGAGAAGTAGCTGGACTGGTATGGCTCATAGCATACCCCCAAACTTGAACTGAAGTACCCGTTGTCCCTGAAAAATAAAGACTGAAAAACACAAAAATACTAGAAACAAACATTAATCATAAATATATAAAATAATAAATAAACATAAAGAATATGCTGTGGGGTGCCTCCCATGAGCGCTAAGTTTAACGTCTTCAGCCAGACCCAACATTAGTAATCGTGCCCAGCTAAACGCTCCACCATTTGATCAATAAATGGGAGTGAAAAATGATCTTTCCTTGTGGTAGCATTCCATTTACGGTAGTCTAGACACACTCTCCATCCTGATTGAACATGAGTTGGAACCAACTCGTCATCTTTATTTATCACTACTGTCAATCTAGCCGGCTTTGGCACGACATGAATCGGGCTCACCCACTCGCTATCAAAGATTGGATAAATGCTCCCTACATCCAACAGCTTTATCACTTCAGTCCTCACAACCTCTTGTATAGTTGGGTTGAGCCTTCTTTATGGCTCCCTCGATGGCTTGGCATTCTCCTCCAAATGTAACTTGTGCATCACCACCGAGGGGTTGATCCCCTTGATATCCTCAATAGTCCTGCTGATAGCTTCATCGTGCTCATCGTGCTCTCTTAAAACATTCAATAATTTATCAACTTGAGCATGAACCAAATCTGAAGCTATAATCAGAGGCAAAGAATCTGCTGAACCTAGGAACTTATACTTAAGATTGACTGGTAAAGGCTTAAGTTCCTTCTTGAGGGGTTCAGGTGTTGTGGTCTCCTCCGTCTCACTGCTCTTCTGAGGAGCAGACTCCAAAGTAGCATTTGCTTGCTCAAACAACTTATTCAAATCCAAATCCTCTTCAAACTGAGCAAAGCATGCCTCCAGGGGGTCCTCACTGCAGGATTCATCCACAGTCTCCTCCGTCTCACTGCTCTTCTGAGGAGAAGACTCCAAAATGGTATTTTCTTGCTCAAGTAACTTATCTAAATCCAAACTGAGCAAAGAATGCCTCCATAATGTCCTCAGACTCCTCTCCTTTCTTGGGCGCTTGTAATCTCTCAGGGTAAGGCACTTTAGGTACAACCGACCTAGGGAGATCCTTAATAATAGGTGTGGCTGTAGATGGCTCAACATCTCTCTTTCCCTTGTTGCCATTTTCTTGCCCTTGTTGCATAGTTGGGTTCTCTTCCAATTGATTATCCACTTGTCTCCCAAACCTCAATAGGACAATCAATTGTACTTGTTCCTGCCCGTGCATAGGAGTTGATGAATTTTCGACTGCAAACTGTTCCTTCGGGTTAGACTCAGGTTGATTAGGGAACCTTCTCTTCTCACCTTCACCCAAATGACTTGCGATTTGACCCATTTGACTCTCTAGCTTGGCAATCGCTTGGGTGTTTACTATTGTTGCACTCCTTACTTCGCTTATGGATTGGTCGGTCATCTTCTTGAAATCATTGAGGGCATCCTCCAATGACTGTGAAACTGACACTGGTGCTTGAATGGGAGCTTGGTAAGCAGGTGATGGTGCTGGATAGGTTGAGTGACCATAACTTGGAACTGGTGGAGGAAATTTGGGAGCGTATTGATTGTGAGCATGATAAAGGGCTCCTCCCTGATTCATCAATTGGTTATGCATCCATGAAAAATCAAGGTGCTTCCGCCAGCCTGGATTGTATATCTCGGAGTAAGATCCATTTGATTGCCACAAATAGTCATTGAAAGCGTTTATTTGTTCCATAGGATACTCGACAAAAGCCGGCGTAGATGGACAATTCTATGCTAAATGCATAGGACTAACACAGATGGAACAACTATCAACATTGAATGTATTGGTTGTATTGATGGACTGGCCGGTCACCTTCATGAAATCTTTGAGGGCGTCCTCTAAAGACTGTGAAACCGACGCTGGATTCATCCATATTTTTTTAAAAAAAATTTTATAGGCCAATGCAAACAGAAACAAATAAAATAAAATAAAATTGCAAAAAAAAATCAACAAAAATTTCTAACTAACTAGTAGAAAAATAAAATCAATTCAGACTAAAAATTTAATTTTCACAAACCAAACAATTCCCCGGCAACGGCACCAAAAACTTGTTGTGAGTTTTAAATTACTCGCGAGTGCACGAGTCATTTGCAATATAGTGTTGTGCAAGTGCGAGGTCGAATCCACAGGGAATTGCGTTGTGAAAATGTAATTCTATCTAAACTAAACTTATCTTAACCTAGTTCCGAGTTTTGAATTATATGTTGCAAAACAAATAAAAACTAAATTAAATTGATTTAAAACTAATAATAAAGACACTAAGGTTTCTGAATCCACCTCACCAAAGTTAAGTATATATCTTCATGTTCTAAAAATAGCCTATCAAAACATTCCATGAATCCAACTTAAAACAAAAAAATAACAAATATCTCAATTAAACCAAAAGCATCCAATGTATCCGCTTTTAACAAATCACAAAGGAAATCCAATTTAATCAAAAACAATTTGATGTATCCATCAGATGAAACCCACGGAATATCCAACAGAACAATTTAAATGCAATCAATCATAAGATTTTACTCAAATAATTGACAGAACATTTATACTAAAAAAACATCATAATTGTATAAACAAATCTGAAACTATTATGCCAAACAACGGAGAGGCTTCATCTTCAACCTTAGTTGAAAATTTTAGCCACTCATAATCATGAAACTAGAGTTCATAATGAAAGTGCTAAACATTAAACTAAAAAAAACAGTAAATTAAAACTGACTATACATGGGAGAAATTCCACTCGCTGTTGGGCGGCACTTCCCCTCGTGGTAGCAAAGCCTTCGGGATCCACCAGAATGCTAGCAGACATCCACTGGATTGCACTAAATGGCACCAGGAATTGCACACCGAATGATGAAGGGAGATGGGGCTTTTATAGGGGAATTCCCGGAGTATAATATGTTTCAAATTCGATGTGGGATACTGCTCGAGTGCGATCGATCGCAGTCTGGTGCACTCGAGCGCATACTGGTGCACTCCAAAGCATTTTTAGCTGATGTGGGATGTGCGAGTGCGCACTTGCGATCGATGGCAAGTCTGGTGCGATCAAGCGCACTAGACATCTTCAACTTTACTCTTGTCTACTAAAACTACTATAACTTTCTCTAGAAAAATCATTTTTACAAGCTGTAAAATCCTTCAGAAAATAGACTTTCGGATCTTTTCAAGCATATATGGCTCATCTCCTGGTTTTTCCTGAATCAATACAGTAAAATCCACAAAAATGACTGATCTGTACAGGCAATTCTAGCAATTTTAGTGAAACTTCTTTCCCAGTGCTTGTAAATCTGAAAAACAACGAAAACAACTCAAAGTAACAAATTCCTACGCTAACAAATGTAAATTAAGTGGCGAAAATATGCAATACTTTTCACTCATCAATGTCCAACTCCTCAGCCTCCTTCAATAAACTCTGAGTAGTTGGAGTTTATGTCTTTCTCCTCAGACTTCTCTAACAAACTTCGATCAGTTGGAGTCCATGTTCAACTCCTCGAACTCCTTCAACAAACTTCGAGCAGTTGGAGTCCACGTCTTTCTCTTCGAACTTCTCCAACAGACTCCGAACAATTGGAGTCCACATCCAATTCCTTGGACTCTTCTAACAAACTCCGAGTAGTTGAAGTCCATGTCCAACTCTTTGGACTTCTCCAACAAACTTCGAGCAATTGGAGTCCATGTCCAACTTTTTGAACTTCTTCAATAAACTCTGAGAAGTTGGAGTTCTTATCCAACTCCTCGGACTTCTCTAACAAACTTCGAATAGTTGAAGTCCACATCCAACTCCTTAGACTTTTCCAACAAACTCTGAACAGTTTTGACTGAGTGTCAACTCCTCGGACTCAATCGTCAAACTTCGAGTAGTTTTGACTGAGTATCAATTCCTCGGACTTAATCTCCAAACTCTGAGAATTTTTTACTTAGTGTCAACTCCTCGAACTCAATCACCAAACTCCGAGTAGCTTTGACTGAGTGTCAACTCCTCGGAATAAATCGCCAAACTCCGAGCAACTTTGACTGAGTGTCAACTCCTTGGACTCAATCGCCAAAATCCGAGAAACTTTGACTAAGTGTCAACTCCTCAGACTCAATCTTCAAACTCCGAGCAGTTTTGACTGAATGTCAGCTCCAGACTCAATCACCAAACTCTGAGCAGTTTTGACTGCATGTCAACTCCTCGAACTCAATCACCAAAATCTAAGCAATTTTGAATGCGTGTCAACTCCTTGGACCTAATCACCAAACTCTGAGCAGTTTTGACTGAATGTCAACTCCTCGGACTCAGTCGCCAAACTTCGAGCAGTTTTAACTGAGTGTCAACTCCTAGTATTCAATGGCCAAACTCCGAGCAGTTTTTCAACTCCTAGAACTTGCTTAATAAACTCTGAGGGTGACTAGCCTAGTGGATCTCCTCACAGTCTCCTCTCAAACAGGTTCAAGCCACCATTCTGAGTTACACAATATACCTCATACTACCTACTTCCTCAAGTACATAAATGCACTTAAGGAAGTGAGGGGCATCTGATGTAGGGGAAAATTTCATCTCCAATAACATGATGACACGTGTCAATCTCAAGGTAAAAATAAAAATTTTATAACCACGACAAGACAGTGAATCTCCTCTTGACACATGGTAAGGGGCATAATGGTAATTTCACACCAAAAGACCTAAGGCTATTCCGCCACTCCGAATTTTGGATAAACTTGTACAACCTTAGGTAACTCTAAAAGAATACTACTCCTATCTCAACACTACAGTTATTCTCCTAATCGGACTCTGCTCCGACACACTATAAAAATGAGTCTTCATAAATCAAAATGTACATACAATTCTCCACTCATAGCTCTTGATTTCATATAGTTCCCCTTATTTCTCCAAAAAAAGTTCTATACTAACTTAGGTATCGAAGAGTCCTCCGGAAGCACACTCCCTCTTCAGCCCTTCGTGACTGTAGGATTTTTTCTTGTTTCATGTGCACAAGTCCCACTCCTCGACCTTCCAAATTCCGGTAGATTTTCGGTATCAACACATACCATCAGGTCCTAGAGATTTTTCGGACAAAGAATTTACTTTTAATTAAGTTTTTTTTCCTTATAAAAACTTACTTGTAAGACCCCAAAAATTATTGATAAGAAATAAAAACTTTTCAACCTTTTTGGGTGTATAAATAGCATGAGAAATTAAAATGCTAATAGAAAAATAGTCTAGTAGAAGATAAAAAGGAATCATTTATACTCGTTTCAAACTTTTTGAGTGTAAATTTTAAATATATTCGATAAATTTGATGTTTTAAATTTGAATGTATTCATGATTTTGGACCACAAGCTCTTAACCTCTTAGCACAGTTGTTCAGTCCTCCCTTCTCTTGTGGAGAAACATCCCCAAACCCAACTTTCTTAGCTCAAAAAAATATATATTCATGAATTTTCATTTTATTTCAAGATTTCTCACCTTTAAATTAATTGAACTCAAAATTTTCAATATATATATATTTCATTAAAAAGTGAAAAGAAAATAAAATTTTAAATTCTAGAGAAATTTTTAATTAGACTTTGGTAAGCACATGAATTATAGAGTAGACCAAATACATTTTTTTAAAAAAATTATAAATTTCAAAGTCTCAATAATCTAATAAATTTTCAAACTAATTCTTTAAATACGAGTGGAAACATATTTGAATTCATATGTTACCTTAATAATTTCTCTAAAAAAAAGATATTGAATATCAAAAGATACATTATTTATTGTGTCATGGTGTAATGAATTGTAACTAGATGACCTATGGCCTAAAAAATTTAATTTCACTAATTATTAGTACTATACTTTTTGTTAGTATGAAGCTAGCATAATATATCAACACATATAAACGATGTTTGAATGCAACTTAAAGTTAACATTAAATTTGAGTTTGTTTTTTAAAATTTATCAAAAACTTATTTAAATAAAATCAAATTTTATTAAATAATAATTAAAACATTAATTAAATGTGCTTTAATTTGATTTGACTAATTTTTTTGAAAATTTAAAAAATAAAATTTAAGCTTAAAGTTGGACTCAAACATCGTCATAGTATATGGGAATTTGATATCTCCATTTGAGAATTGAAATGAAAGTCAAGTTTATGGTGAGATTGAATATCATCATGACAAATTAAGATTTTAATTTTTTTGTATTTGATAATGTGACATGCAATCTCGCTATAAGAGTTCATTTGGAACCAATTGAAAATAGAATTCATTCATAAATGAATTTTTATGTTTAACTTTCTTATTTTAAGTTATAGAATTCATTTAAATTCTTGTATTTAAAATGCTTAAAATAAATTAAAATTTCAAAAAAAAAAGATAGGGGAAAGAAGAAGAAGATAGAGAGGAAGAGGAAGATGGAGAAAAATAGGAAGTATTTTGGTTAATATAGATTTTTACTCTTCATTTTGTAAAATTCATTTGTAAATTTTATTAATTTTGATAGCAAACCAACTTAGTTTCAAAATGAATTCATTTTGAAATGAATTTCGGAGCTTTTTGTGTTTCAGACATGAGAATAATAGAATTCCTAATGAATTCCATAAAAATCATAGAATTCGGTTATTCCAAACAGAGTGTAAATTTGACTTCATTTTTTGATCGATTTTGATCGATTTTAATTCTTAAACGAAAAAAATCCAAATTTTATTACTTATAAAAAAAACAGTCTTTTCACTATTTCCATCCAAACCAATAGATAGTGTAACATTCAAGTTCATCAAGTCTTAAACCCATACAATGAGGAAGATTTTTTGGGTCTAAACTCAATAGTTTAAACCAATTAAAAATTTTATTGATAATCTTGAAATTTTATTAATAATATTAATTTTTAAATTTCATATTTATATTAATGATATTAATAAAAAAATTTAAAATCAATTTTCAATTGCTTTATCCAGTCAAAAATTTGTGTGCAACGAGACACGCTCACTTTGACAGATGGACTTGCCATTGCCACTGCCACTGCGTACACAATCCACATCCATGATCCCTCACGGTCGGCAAGGTTTGCCTAACTCAACTACACATGAAGAGGAGTGGATGATAATCATGCCACGTGTCACGAGATTCATTAATGATGTAAAGTTAGGGACAGCCAGTTTAGAGCAGGATTATCCATCCACCATTTCGGTCCCATTCATCAATCACATCGTCAAAGGTGATTGGTACTCATCTGTAGGATCTTGTGGTAATCACAAGTCCATTTTATCAATCTAATGGGACACGCAGGTACGAAATGAGACGTTATTCGGTGTGGACTAAAATCACTCACACGTACCATCACACATGGGACCTTATTTCTTTCTTTGTTTTAACGATTAGTTACCCAACCGTAACACGGGCGGCGCTGTCAACGATTTAAATGACTGATCCTGTGCATCGCAACCTACCAAATATAGTGAATCTGAATATCCAATCAACAGATTTCGTACAGTATTTGACATTCCACTCTATCTAAGAGCTTATTCTGATAATTTTGTTTGGTCACTTCTTAAAATAGGATTAAATCATTCAAATTAAATTAAATTTGTTTTATAAGTATTGTTGGACAGAGTAACCAAACCTCAGCAATGAGTTTCCGCATATTCACGATCTGATCCATTCGTTTATGTTTAAAAAAAACAAATCAAAGATTATGTCTATAAGTAATGTAATTGTCTCTCTTTGATATTATATATATGTTTTTTTTCATGTAAGAAATGTTGCTGCAAATATTCTAAAGAGAAAAAAGAGATTCTAGAGAGAGAAATACTCACATATTTAATTTTTAAGAGAAAAAACTATGATTTAAGGTGGGATTATGAAGTTTGAATACGTAAAAACCAAAAAAAGTCTAAAAGACAAGAAGTTTTAAGTTAAACCATTAAAAACCGGTTTTTTTTTTTCGTTATGTTAATATGTTACAATTATACTATTAATATTTGGAAACTTACAAATTTTAAATAATCAAATATAATGGTTAAATTTTTTATGTGCAAATAATACTTTATTAAACATAGCATTGATTTTAATTTTTAGATTTTAAAATATTTTTTTATAAAACAGTCTTAAAAATTAAAAGAATGAGTTTTATGAGTATTTGGCTTAGCTTTGTCAATTATTAATTTTATGCTTGAAACACGATGTTAACATAGTATAAAGTTTCTACATGATAAACACATTAATTGATTTTTCTTTCTTTCCAAGTAACACAATAGTCTATCTATTTTATTACGTCAAACCCGTTTAATTTTTTTCTTACTTTCATGTTATAGGAGGCTTGGTTAAACGAGAAACGATTTTTTAAATTTTTTTTTTGTATACTCATATTACCATGTGAATTATAAATTAAATTAATCATGCATTATCATTTAAAAAAAATTTGTAATTTCAATTTCTCATAAATTATAAACTACATAAAGTGGCAATAAATGTTTCGTTTGGTTTATTAATTAATAAGAATTTGAACATTTTTAATCATTTCAAGTTAAAAATAAAAAAGTGAAAAATTAGAACAAAAATAAAAACATTAAAAAAAATCTAAGCAGTGTGACATTGTCTCATTGAGTGAACTTCATTAAATTAGATAGCTATAATTAGAAAAACTCTATTTTATGATGATAATGAAAAGTTTTAAGATGATATTTAAAACCTAATTAAAATATATTTAAATTAATAAAATTTATTTTAAACTTATTGATTTAAATATGTTCTAATAAACACCAAAGAAAGATTGCCTTAAAAACAAAACTACAGAGCTACGTACGGAGGGTTACAATAAAAATAAATAAACAAAGATGATAATTGCCCCTAAAATATAGTAACCCAAATTTGTATACCTTACCGCACTGGATTAAATCTCGAACTGAAACATGGATACAGGGATTAAACCTCTCAATTAACAATACCACACTCCACACATTTTCCCCCCAACTTTGCCCGCCACATGAATAGCGCATTTTCTCTCTCCTCCTCAAGTCCTCTTGTACTCACTCTCTGAGTCTGTGACTCTGTCTATCTTATGGTACACGGCAACAGTAAATTTAAAAATGAACTCACCGTCATCGACGAATCCTGCTCCTGCTCAAGCACCTCCGTCTATGGCGTTGGTGTCAACGGCAACGACGTCATCAACATCAACGGCCACGGAGGGGTCAGGCAAGAAGGTCAGGAAACCCTACACCATCACCAAGTCCCGTGAGAGCTGGACCGAGGAAGAGCATGACAAGTTCCTCGAAGCTCTTCAACTGTATTTTTCTCTTTTTACTTCCAAGTTTCATTTCCGATCAGTATAATTGTTCTGTTTATTACTTCTCTTTCTCTTTGCTTCTTAAAGCAACGATTCTTTCCTTTCTCAAAGCAAATAAAGGTCCCGCCTCTGATCTTGGTTATAATTTATACAAAGTTAGCTTAACTTTCATATTGACTTTAATTGTTCATTTTTGTTGATTTGCATTAAGCTGTTTGGTTGGACCGAGCGGATTTGAGAACCACTGGTAATCATTAGATTTCCCTCTGAGAAGTGTAACATGGTGATTAACGGAATTATTAGTCCGTAAAATCATAATGCTTATAGTAATGTGTTATATTTAAACTATTTTTTCAAATAGAAATTTAGTTCAGTATTGAGGTTTAGGGTATCAAATTAATTAGAGGTGGTTTAGACTGAGACAATGTTTTACGCGTAAAAATTGGTGCGATTCGGTTGTCAATTTAAGCGGATTAAGGATTATTTTGACTGAAGTTAGCAAAAAATTTCAATTAGTGACTGCTTAATTTTAATTTCTCTGGCAGTTTGTTTATTGATTACTGATCATCTTATGATAATAGCTTTGTATTTTTTTTTTTGTTTTCTTTTAATTCTATTTTTTTTTCTTTTTCTGAATATGATTTCGAAGCTTTTAGATGATTGTTGTCTGTATAATTATCGAACTGAAGCAAGAATTGGTTTTTTTATTTGCTGAACACTAGTTCTTGACGGAGTCATATTCTTAATTACTAGCCTTGGGTCTTTCTTTGTTTTTTTCAGGTTTGATCGTGACTGGAAAAAGATTGAAGATTTTGTGGGTTCAAAGACTGTGATCCAGGTTCGAAGACTGATTCGGCTTGGCTGGTTAATTTTCTGTTTACTTTTTTTGGCCTATTCTTTGCTAAATTTTGCATTTGCAGATTCGGAGTCATGCCCAGAAATATTTTTTGAAGGTCCAGAAATATGGGACGATTGCGCATGTGCCTCCTCCTCGCCCTAAGCGCAAAGCTACTCATCCTTACCCTCAAAAAGCATCAAAAAATGGTTTGGCTGTCATTATAAGGAATAATAATCCATTCAATTGAAGAAAAATAGTTCCATTTTCACACCCTGACATTCTATTTAAATTGTTAGTTTTAGTGCCCCTGCAAGCATCCTTGGCTTATCCTTCTTTACTGAATGCCATTGCACCTGGATATGTTTCATGGGATGATGCTTCCATGCTGATAAATTCTGCCTCAAGCAAAATCATGCTACCACAAGATGAATTTGCCAACCTTCACGAAGCTGAAGGCATGCGTACTTCTTTATGTTTTGTTTTCTTTTTTAAAATTTCTAGACTAGCTTTAGTGAAGGGAACTTTCCAGCACTTATTATGGCATATAACATTACTGATTCAGCTGATATTGGATCAAAGGGCGTAGCAAGACTTAACACTGGTGTTGCTGGCATTGGCAGCTCAAGTAGAACACTATCAGGTTCTGAGATGCCAAAGCAGGGGGAACAAGCTCCGATGCTTCATGGTGATGATCTGGACCATGATGGATTGTTTCCCCATTCCTCTTAAGTCTTACTTTACACTCTACAGAAAATATAAGCTCTCTAACTTTGCCTTACTTTTGCAGGTATACCAGATTTTGCTGAAGTGTATAGCTTCATAGGAAGCATCTTTGATCCAGAAACCGAAGGCCATATGCAAAAACTCAAAGAAATGGATCCCATAAATTTTGAAACTGTGAGTTAAAATGCACTTGGTCTCAGTTTAAATGGTTTAAACTTCCAGCAGATTTGCATGAAAGGCTCCTCGTTTACTTGGTTAGCTTTGTCTATTACATGTTACTGATGTTAGTTATAAGTTTTAACAATGACAGAGGGCACAATAAAGATATGAGCTTATATTGTGGTTTTGGTGCAACTTGTGATGAGCTTGTTTGGCTCCTTAAACTTACCCCAGCTCACTGACAGTCTTGTCATGATATAGGTCACAAAAGTAAAATGCTTGTGCTATAATTTATGTATGGCATTAATATTAAAAATATTCATATATAACTTGTCAGATACCATGAGGTATTTTATGACATCAAGTTATTTTTTCTCTTTGGAGGTCCATTGCTTTTCATGATGACATTTATCAGTCTTAATCTGGCCAAACACCATAGGTTATTCAACATAAATTTTGGTGCTCACAGGCACTAAGTGTTGTATGTAATTCCCCTGTTTTAAGTCCCCCACAATTACTATATATAATTGCATTTTTGTGACTTGTGCAGGTTTTGTTATTGATAAGGAACCTCACTGTAAATTTGTCCAGCCCTGATTTTGAGCCAATTGTACGTGTTGATGCTTTTTAATCATTGATTTCGATTTTTGGTACCATTTAATTTGCCCTTGTTACACACAATCTTCTCTTGTGAATGCTATGTTTATTTTTTCAATAATTTTCTTTCGAAGTTCAGTTGTTGAATTATGCGTGTTTTTGGTATTTTGCTTAAGGTGTAAGGCATAGGTTCTTCCTTTTTCACTTTGGTATTAGAAAGAGAGAAGTTCTCCTCTGCCTTTATAACCATCCACCTAGGTGAAAAGAAAAAAAATCCTGAGGTAGTTGCAGGTTCTGAAGACTGAATTTATTTCTCCAATAATCTTTTGGGAAATACAATTTAGAAATTGTTCTTTCTGGTATAAAAATTTACCATCTTGAGAAGACTATTGCTCACAATAATGATAACAAGTGCACATAGTTTGTTTCCCGTTTCATGATTTAAGAGTGGAGAAAACCAATGGAAGAAAGGTTTATTTGGTATCTTTGTTCTGGGTTGCTCATTCCCAGATTCATTGATACTTCCAGTGATTCTTCTCTAACCTAGGCTAGTTTATCTCCTTGGTTTGTTCAGAGGAAGGTCCTGTCATCATATGATGTCAATACCAAACCAGTGGGAGTTGGTGCAGGAGTTGTTTCCAAGAACCAAACAAATGATTTATCATATTGAGCTTTTATTACTTTCAATTCGCTGACAAGTATGTTTTTCTCTTTTTTTTCTATTTTCTTCTTTTCTTTGTTTCTCTACTTCCTTCCAAGTTCTCCTATCACAGTAATGGCTAGATATTCAGTGAAACTTCTATTATAAATTAAAAGGGCATAATGGTTGTTGCACAGAATGCATGGAATGTTGGAAGTTTGGGACATACTGTTGCAGCCACAACCTGGAGAGAATGTTAGATAAAGCTGAGTGGATGAATGGTTTCTTCCGATTTTCGGGTCTTTTTTTTATCTCGATATCCAGTGACTTCAATGGGAATGGCTATGGCCTTTAGTCATTTGATTGATTTGTCTTTCAAACAAAATTTGTATATACTTCTGTGAGGTCCGTTTGATGGTTGTTCATTACTGTTTGGGATAGTGCCTTTCTCTGATTGTGACTCATGGTTTACTGAAGCAGTGTAACTAAGTTTAAATCTATTGGAAGTATTATGCTTTTGGCTTGTGAGTGTAGTTAGGTTTCTTGTGCTCAACGTTTGGTATTATATTTTTACCGAATAATGTTATGAATTTTGATTCTCTCTATTTGAGAAATGAAATGTAATCAAAAGTACTAGTGAGATTGAATGTCACATTATTAAATAGATAGCATTTAAATCTAAATTTGTCATGATGACATTTAATCTCACTATAAACTTTACTTTTATTTTATTTTTCAAATGGAGAGGATCCAAATCCAATTTGCACAGCCTAAGAATATAATGTTTTGCAATTCAATTCTCTTCTTAAATTTTAATTTACAAGTGTGTTTTCTAATCAATTTTTTGAAATCATCACACCACTAATAAGCAATAAAAAAGAAAACAGTTGGGATTAGCTCATTTATTATTATTTCTAATAAAAAATATTTAAGTGTCTTAAAGTTGGATCAAATTTCCAATTCAAAAATATTTATAGAATCGCATTTTGGCAACTTTATGTAAGGCAGACTTTTTTTTTTTTTTTTTTGGGATGACAGTGAAAAAGTTGACAAATAAGTCACTTTTACTGTTACTCTACAAAACCATACATGAGATTTTCATCTCAAACGGTTCTTCGTTCAATTTTTTCTAAGTTATTGGATCATTTTTCTTGTTTGATAATTTCATCTTTTCTTTCACTCTGTCTCAAAGAGTAATTACGATAAACTCAATCACATTTTCAAGTTTCAATTGAACACTTTCCATTTTTATTTATTCTCAAATGAAAAGATTTTTGTAAGTATTTGTATATCCAATCGAAAGTTACTGACTTAAGTGTAACGACCCATCCCAGGTTGGCCATCCTTAGATGGTATCATCACATTTTGAAAATCCAAGCACGACGCATATATGCAACAATAAATATAATATTACTAGATTTTTTTTTTCTTTTTCCTTATCCTTTAACAGGAGAAGTAAAGAAATCTGATATTCACTTAAACATAACATACATAAATGCATGAGTATTTACAATAAGATTTTTACAAGTCTTTAACTCAATTGTCTGAGGATATTGACACGTACTTGGCTTACAGAAAAGAAAAGATCTCGTCTGATTTTCAACCCACCAGATTATTCATCTTGATTGTTACCTGAAAACATTGAACAGAGAGGAGTGAGCTTCACAAGCTCAGCGAATTAAATTTACTGAAAGTATTCTAAATTCCATCAATAATCCTTTAATATTAAAATTTATTTTCGCAGAATCTGATGACAACTTTCTACTATCAATATCTTCTTCTCAATCATCGGTTCACTTTAAGACTATCAATTATCTCCAAATTACCTCGTAATGAGGTTCATATCAAAAAGTTCATCATTTAGGTAAGTCTTATCATCCTACTGTCTCTTTCTATGAAACTTAATCTTCTATAATGAAATTCACAAAAAGTATCACATCTCAGCATCTCAAAAATCTCATCATTATAGCTGTCTCTTTTTATGAGACCCAATCATCTATAATTTAATTCACAATTAATATACCACATCTCAGCATCTCAAAAATCTCATCATTATAGCTGTCTCTTTTTATGAGACCCAGCCATCTATAATTTAATTCACAATTAATATACCACATCTCAGGATCTCAAAAATCTCATCATTATAGTTGTCTCTTTTTATAAGACCCAACCATCTATAATTTAATTCACAATTAATACACCATATCTCAGCATTTCAAATAATGCAATGATAATTAAAACAGATGCAGATGCATGAATGATTATGATGGGAACGTCTTCCCACCTGTCGACAGGTTATTATTATCTTAGACCGGCTGCCCTATCGGTTCTTTTATTCTCATCAGACCGGCTGCCTTCCCGGTTAATTCCAGTATATACCGGCTGTCACGGTTTTCACTTTTTATCCCAGCATATACCGGCTGTCACGGTTTTTTTTTTATTTTTCATCCCAGCATATACCGGCTGTCACGGTTATTTCATTAGACCGGCTGCCTTCCCGGTTCTTTCGGTTATATTATTAAATGCATATGTGCATGAACAATGATATGAAACAGTAATATAAAAACAATATAAAGATTCAAACCACTTAATTTGGCTATCCTAATTATCCACAAATTTTATATAACAAAGTTTCTTTAAAAATTTCTTACATCCAAACATCCAGATTTTTATCAAATTATATAAAAATTCCACTAAATTCTTCTATCCCCAAATCACATCAAATAATCTATTAAAATCTGCCAAGATCCACTAAAATTCACCTCAAATCATCCACCAAAATTTTGTCAAGGTCTACTAAAATTCATCTCATCATAACTCGTATTAAAACATCAATA
Organism: Bretschneidera sinensis; assembly: GCA_023935145.1. Taxonomy (NCBI): domain Eukaryota; kingdom Viridiplantae; phylum Streptophyta; class Magnoliopsida; order Brassicales; family Akaniaceae; genus Bretschneidera; species Bretschneidera sinensis. Next base: position 104,870,114 of record CM043699.1, read on the forward strand.
TATCTCATCAATAATTTATTTATTGCTTTTATTCTCAAATAAACTTATAATTTCCAAAAAAATATCATTTCTCACCGAGAAATATTTCTACCTGTCCAAATTTCCTATCATACCCATAAATCAATTTTTCGTCTATCACCCAAGCATACTTAAATAATTAAATTAATATTATCACCAAATAATTGATTTTTCATTTAGACTACTTAAAATAAATCTAACTCACCACGTAGCACTTAAAGCTACTCGTGGACCACCTCTTTGCCTTTCTCGTTCTTTTTCGAATTTCCTCCCAATTGCTGACTACCAACACCTGACATAATATTGGAATTTAAATTTCTTATTATTTATTCTTTTCTCCATAAACCACACATTTTGAAAAAAATTTCCTATTTTAACCTCCTGAAACTTTCATAAATGTTAAAATAACATTACCTTATTACCTTCTGCTATTTTGATAGCTTCCCGAAATATTTTCGAAAGTACCCTCAAAATTTTGTTCCTTCCACCTTTCTTTAAACTCCCAAGTGTTTTAAGAACACAGATGAATTATTTGGAACTATAGGAAAATTTCTTCGTGTAATTACATGAACTCAAAACTCATATTTATAAGGGAGCTTGGCTGAAAATTAGCAGCCCCCCCCCCCCCCCCCCCCTCTCTCTCCAAAATTCTCCATGATATGGAGATATAAATTTAATACTAAAAACATCAAGATTAGAAAAAAAAAAAAACATCATCATTAAATCTCTCCACTTACACCATTAAAAATTCTCTCCACTTACACTAGGAAACAAAATATAAAGACAACCATTTGCATAAATCTTTCGGTGGCAGACCTGCTGCCACGATCTACTGTTCATAGTTGACTTTTTTTTTTTTTTTTTTGCTTTTCAACCTTTGTCTCCAGAAATCTTTATTCAGCCATTCTGGGATTTTTAACTCTTTGTCATATATATTAAAAATACACATTCACCCTTACTCTTAAAATACGGATATTACAAATCTACCCACCTTACAAAATTTTGTCCCCGAAATTTTCTTGCTGAAATCAAGTAAAGAGTTGGGGATAATCCTTCCTCATTATTTCTTCATGTTCCCACATGACTTCTTTGACATCTTTATTGTGCCATAATACTTAAATCAAAGGAATAACTTTATTGCATAAGACTTGCTCTTTTCTGTCTAAGATTCCGACTGGTGCTAGCATAATAGTCAAGTCCTTCTGAATTTCTATCTCCTGATTCGTGATATCATGGGACTCATCATGCGAGTACTTCCTCAATAGTGACACATGAAAAACATTATGTAATTGCTTTAATTTCGGAGGCAAATTCAAACGATATGCTACGGGTCCAATTCTTTCGATCACCTCATAAGGCCCCATAAATCTTGGGCTCAACTTTCCCTTCTTCTTAAATCTCAACACTCCCTTCCACGGAGATATCTTCAAGAATACCCAATCACTGACTTGGAATTCAAGAGGTCGTCTTCTTTTGTTAGCATATCCTTTCTGTTTGCTCTGAACTGCTATGAGGTTCTCCCTAACCAGTTTGATTCTTTCAGTAGTCAAGTCTATCATTTCTGGGCCATATATCTTTCTCTCTCCAATTTTTTCCCAGTATACTGGAGTTCTACACCTCCTTCCATACAAAGCTTCGAAGGGTGCCATCCCAATACTAGTTTGATACTGATTATTGTATGCAAACTCTATCAAAGGCAAATAAGCATCCCAGCTTACTGAGAAGCTCAGTACATTTGCCCTCAGCATATCTTCTAGTATTCTGATGATTCTCTCTGTCTGTCCATCATTTTATGGGTGAAAAGCTGTACTAAACTGTAATTGCGTACCCATAGCTTCTTGAAAACCCCTCCAAAATCTAGAAGTAAATCTAGAATCTCTATCTGATACAATACTCAAGGGCACTCCATGTAATTTCACTATCTCTGCCACATACAACTCAGCCAACTTTTCTGGACTCCAGGTAGTTTTAATAGGAAGAAAATGTGAAGATTTAGAAAGTCTATCCACTATAACCCACACAGCATCATGCCCTCTCTGGGTACGGGAAAAACCCGAGACAAAATCCATACTTACATTTTCCCATGGCCACTCAGGTATCGGAAGAGGTTGTAATAAACCTGCTGGATGCTTATTCTCAGATTTTACCTGTTGACAAGTCAAACATCTAGCAATGTATTCTGCTACATCTCTCTTCATCCCTGACCACTAATAATTCTGTTTTAGCCCCCTGTACATCTTATTATTTCCCGGGTGCATAGAATATATCGAATCATGAGCCTCTTTTAGTATTTCTTTTCTCATCTCCACATCATTGGGAACACAAATTCTTTGTCCCGATACTACCATACCATCTTCTCTGATTCTAAACTCGGTCGGCTTCCCGCTCAACACTTCCTGCTTGATTTTCTCTATTCCCTCATCTTTACTCTGTAGCTGTAATAAACGATCAATAATAGGAGATTGAACTACCATATTTGCCATTAATGCTCCTTTATCACTGACACTCAATTGCATCCTCATTCCTCTTAATTCTATCATCAGGCTAGTATCATGACTCCCAAAAGCAGCTAATCTCCCTGTAACTTTTCTACTCAATGCATCTGCTACTACATTAGCCTTTCCTGAATGATAATGAATTGTACAATCATAATCACAAATTAATTCCATCCACCTCCTCTGCCTTAAATTCAATTCCTTCTGGGTTGGTAAATGCGTCAAACTTTTATGATCAGTAAAAATTTCACACTTGGCTCCATATAAATGGTGTCTCCAAATCTTCAAAGCAAAAACTATGGCAGCCAATTCTAAATCATGGGTCGGGTAATTTCTTTCATGATTCTTCAGTTGCCTAGATACATAAGCTATAACTTTCCCATGTTGCATCAACACACATCTCAACCCCTGATGTGACGCATCACTATAGACCACAAATCCTTCATCACCAGATAGAAGCACTAATACTGGGGTAGTAGTCAGTTTTTCTTTTAACAGTTGAAAACTTCTCTCACACTCCTCTGACCACTTAAACTTTTCATCTTTCCTGGTCAATTTAGTCAAAGGTCTAGCAATCATAGAAAATTTTGAATAAATCTCCTATAATAACCAGCCAATCCCAAAAAGCTTCTAATTTCAGTTACATTCGTGGGTCTCTCCCAAGTCAACACTGCTTCTACTTTTTGTGGGTCAACTGCTATTCCCTCTCCCGACACAACATGCCCCAAGAATGATATTTCATTCAACCAAAACTCACATTTAGAGAATTTCGCATATAATTTCTCTTTCCTCAGAATCTCCAACACTATCTCCAAATATCGCATATGTTCCTCTTCATTCTTAGAATATACTAAAATATTATCAATAAACACAATTACAAATCTGTCCAAGAATGGTTTAAACACCCGGTTCATAAGATCCATAAATGTCGCAGGAGCATTGGTCAACCCAAAAGGCATCACCAAGAACTCATAATGACCATAGCGTGTCCTAAAAGCAGTTTTAGGCACGTCCCCTTCTTTTATCCTCAATTGATGATATCCCGACCTCAAGTCTATCTTAGAGAACACTCTAGCTCCCTGTAATTGTTCGAATAGGTCATCTATCCTTAGTAAAGGATATCTGTTTTTGATTGTGATCTTATTTAATTGTCTATAATCAATACACAACCTCAAAGTCCCATCCTTCTTCTTGACAAATAACACAGGGGCTCCCCAGGGTGATGTACTAGGTTGGATAAACTGTTTATCTAGCAACCCCTGAAGCTGAACTTTCAACTCTCTCAATTCAGCTGGTGCCATTCTATAGGGTGCTATGGATATGGGTGCTGATCCTGGAATCACTTCAATAGAAAATTCGATCTCCCTATTGGAAGGCAATCCAGACAACTCCTCAGAGAATACATCAGAAAAATCTTTTACCACAGAGATTTCTTCTAACTGTCTACCCTCTTTGCTAGAATCCACCACATATGCTAAATACCCCTCACAACCCTTCCTCAACCATTTACTAGCAGTTAAGGCAGAAATCAGACAATTAACAAGTATTTTACGTTCTCCTTGAAAATTAAACTCCTCCTGCCCGGGTATCCTGAACACCACATTTTTCCTAAAACAATCTACCCATGCATGACATGCAGATAGCAAATTCATCCCTAGAATCACATCAAACTCTGTCATATCTAAAGGCAATAAATCAACCTCAAATTCTCGGTCCGCAATATTAATCACACAACTTTGATAAATTGTTCTGATAATAACCCTATTTCCAGTAGGAACCTTAACAATAATGGCATGCATCAAAGGACTAGCACTGACATCAATAGATTTCATATAACTACTAGATGCAAAAGAATGGGTTGCACCATGATCAATCAATAATCTAGCAGCCCTACCAAGGATAGATATCATACCCATAACAACATCAGGAGTGGCTTGTGCATCCTGCTGGGTCAATGCATAGACTCTGCCATCTCTGGAATAAATCTGACTGCCACGTCCTCGCTCTGCTACAGATCTTCGACCTCTGCCCCACACACTTCCTGATCCGCTGCCTCTCTCCATCGGTCTTCTCCCAACACTTCCAATGCTTGCTTCAACTGACTTCCCCGCTGGACAATCTGCAACAACATGTCCTCCCTCACCACATACAAAGCATATCTGTGTAGGGCAATTCCGAGATAAATGCCCCATATGATTACATTTAAAGCAAACCCTTGACTCCCGATCGTAAATCAAATTTCCACTTCCCCTTGGTGGCATATTCATTCCTCTACCATAACTCCCAATCCCCATAGCCTGTCTCCCAAATCGAGAGGTCCCATTGGTATTACTCTGAGCTACTGAAGTAACAGATCTTGCTTGTCTCTGAGTCTGCCCTACCGTTCCTTGTGACAAAGAACACCCTCTCTGGGGTGGTCTCCCGCCCTGTACACCCATACTGCTACCACCTCTAGGTCCCTCAAATCTAGTTCTCTTCAACCAATCCTTCCTACCTTTAAACTCTATTAAATCTCTCTCAATCTGCAATGCTTTATCTACCAGTACAGTATAATTTCCTATGCCCAAGTAAGAGAGTTTAAAACAAATTTCATAGTGTAATCCGTCTAAAAATCTCTTGCATTTTCTTTCTTCCATATTCACGAACTCGGGTACAAATCTTGACAGGGCTACAAATTTACTATCATATTCAACCACCGATAAATTTCCCTGCTTTAGGTGGATAAATTCTCTTTCTTGTTGTGCCCGAAAAGAATCTAGAAAATACTTCGCAAAGAATTCATCCTTAAATTTATTCCAAGTCAAAGGTTGATCTATTCGTGTACTCATTCTGGGCAAAATATCTTTCCACCATTGAGAAGCCTCACCCTCCAGCATAAACGAAGCAAAGGCAACCTTCTGTTTATCAGACACCGGTAAGACCTCAAAATATTTCTCCACATGCTCAATCCACTGTTTAGCTTCCATCGGATTTACAGATCATTTAAATGACTGAGGTTTAAACTTAAGAAACCTCACAAAACAATCCCCTTGCATTTCATTTGCAAATACCCCTCCATCAGGAACATCTTGCCTTACTACCTCTGGTTCTCTTCCATTCCTTTCCTCTAATCTTCTTTGCAAATTAGCAGCCCGTTCTTCGGCTGCATTAATTCTCTCTAAAGCACGGTTAAGTGCATCTTGCAATTCATCATTTCTACTTTTAGATACTTCCCCAGCTCTACTCGTACCAGCTGCACTATCACCATGTTCCCTTACGGGAACCACCGACTCGACTTCTTCCTCTACTTCAGTCCTCCTAAAAATTGGGGGTCTACCACGTCCCCTCTGATTTTGAACTCTACTTCTAGTTCTCGCATGACCACGTGTCATCCTCAGACTCTGCATTTAAGAATATTATTTATTTAGATCTTCCACTTTTTAGGTTCTCATGCAGTCTACAAAATCTTAAAACCTAATGCTTTGATACCAAAATTGTAACGACCCATCCCAGGTTGGCCACCCTTAGATATTGTAATCACATTTTGAAAATCCAAGCACGATGCATATATCCAACAATAAATATAATATTACCAGATTTTTTTTTTCCTTATCCTTTAACAGGAGAGGTAAAGAAATCTGATATTCACTTAAACATAACATACATAAATGCATGAATATTTACAATAAGATTTTTATAAGTCTTTAACTCAATTTTCTGAGGATATTGACACGTACTTGGCTTACAGAAAAGAAAAGATCTCGTCTGATTTTCAACCCACCAGATTATTTATCTTGATTGTTACCTGAAAACATTGAACAGAGAGGAGTGAGCTTCACAAGCTCAGCGAATTAAATTTACTGAAAGTATTCCAAATTCCATCAATAATCCTTTAATATTAAAATTTATTTTCGCAGAACCTGATGACAACTTTCTACTATCAATATCTTCTTCTCAATCATTGGTTCACCTTAAGACTATCAATTATCTCCAAGTTATCTCGTAATGAGGTTCATATCAAAAAGTCCATCATTTAGGTAAGTCTTATCACCCTACTGTCTCTTTCTATGAAACTCAATCTTCTATAATGAAATTCACAAAAAGTATCACATCTCAGCATCTCAAAAATCTCATCATTATAGCTGTCTCTTTTTATGAGACCCAACCATCAATAATTTAATTCACAATTAATATACCACATCTCAGCATATCAAAAATCTTATCATTATAGCTGTCTCTTTTTATGAGACCCAACCATCTATAATTTAATTCACAATTAATATACCACATCTCAGCATCTCAAAAATCTCATCATTATAGCTGTCTCTTTTTATGAGACTCAACCATCTATAATTTAATTCACAATTAATATACCATATCTCAGCATTTCAAATAATGCAATGATAATTAAAATAGATGCAGAAGCATGAATGATTATGATGAGAACGTCTTCCCACCTGTCGACAGGTCATTATTATCTTAGACTGGCTGCCCTCCCGGTTCTTTTATTCTCATCAGACCGGCTGCCTTCCCGGTTAATTCCAGCATATACCGGCTGTCACAGTTTTTACTTTTCATCACAGCATATACCGGCTGTCACAGTTTTCACTTTTCATCCCAGCATATACCGGCTGTCACGGTTATTTTATTAGACCGGCTGCCTTTTCGGTTCTTTCGGTTATATTATTAAATGCATATGTGCATGAACAATGATATGAAACAGTAATATAAAAACAATATAAAGATTCAAACCACTTAATTTGGCTATTCTAATTATCCACAAATTTTATATAACAAAGTTTCTTTAAAAATTTCTTATATCCAAACATCCATATTTTTATCAAATTATATAAAAATTCCACTAAATTCTTCTATCCCCAAATCACATCAAATAATCTATTAAAGTATGCCAAGATCCACTAAAATTCACCTCAAATCATCCACCAAAATTTTGTCAAGGTCTACTAAAATTCATCTCATCATAACTCGTATTAAAACATCAATATATCTCATCAATAATTTATTTATTGCTTTTATTCTCAAATAAACTTATAATTTCCAAAAAATATCATTTCTCACCGAGAAATATTTCTACCTGTCCAAATTTCCTATCATACCCATAAATCAATTTTTCGTCTATCACCCAAGCATACTTAAATAATTAAAATTAATATTATCACAAAATAATTGATTTTTCATTTAGACTACTTAAAGTAAATCCAACTCACCACATAGTACTTAAAGCTACTCGTGGACCATCTCTTTGCCTTTCCTGTTCTTCTTCGAATTTTCTCCCAATTGCTGACTACCAACACCTGACATGATATTGGAATTTAAATTTCTTATTATTTATTCTTTTCTCCATAAACCACACATTTTGAAAAAAATTTCCTATTTTAACCTCCTGAAACTTTCATAAATGTTAAAATAACATTACCTTATTACCTTCTGCTATTTTGATAGCTTCTCGAAATATTTTCGAAAGTACCTTCAAAATTTTATTCCTTCCACCTTTCTTTAAACTCCCAAGTGTTTTAAGAACACAGATGAATTATTTGGAACTATAGGAAAATTTCTTCGTGTAATTACACGAACTCAAAACTCATATTTATAGGGGAGCTCGGCTGAAAATTAGCAGCCCCTCCCCTCTCCAAAATTCTCCATGATATGGAGATATCAATTTAATACTAAAAACATCATGATTAGAAAAAAAAAAAAAAAACATCATCATTAAATCTCTCCACTTACACCATTAAAAATTCTCTCCACTTACATTAGGAAACAAAATATAAAGACAACCATTTGCATAAATCTTTCGGTGGCAGTAGGTGGCAGACCTGCTGTCACGATCTACTGTTCGTAGTTGATTTTTTTTTTTCAACTTTTATCTCCAAAAATCTTTATTCAGTCATTCTGAAATTTTTAACTCTTTGTCATATTTATTAAAAATATATATTCACCCTTTCTCTTAAAATACGAATATTACATTTAAGTGTGTAAGAACAGGTTAGAATCCATCAATGTAAAAACAATGCTGGTGTGTGACAATACTAATGTTAGTTATGACTAATGATTGTCATAACATTGATTGTGACGCTATTTACCACGTTATTAACTATTGGAGAAAATTTTAAAAGTGTTGGAAGATTGTTGGGCACAAAAAAATAAAAAATGAAAATATCATGAGCATTTTCAATAGTTGATGGAGAAATAAAAACAATAAATTTTTGTTATCTTTTCATCAAGGGTTAAAATTACTTGTGACACATATTTTTTTTGTTTTCTTGTCACTTTTAAAATTTCGTTAATTTTTGTGACCTTACTTGCAAATGACATTAAAAAAAAAGTCAAAATTGTTATTAAGAAATGGTAATGAATAATTATAAAAGCGCAATATAGATTTAATTAAATTTTATGATAATTGAATTTGAGACTTCTGTTATATACCCAAACCATAGGAAAAATGAGAATTACCAAACTATCAAACTGCCTCTATATATATATATATATGTGTGTGTGTGTCTGTTGGGGGGGGGACCTCCTAAAAGATGTAGAAAAACTAACAGTGGCTATCATCCAAACCCATGGGCCTTGGTGACTCATAGTCCAACTTCAAAGAATCTGTTGGCTGCAAGGGACCATTTGGACCCGTACAAAAGCTGGACTTGGACACAACGAAAACCCATGGTAGAATAAAACTAATCATTGAAAACGCACCCAAATAAACCCTATCTCACGTTCTTTAGGGCTTCACTAGTTCACTGTCTTCATCTAACCAAAAACCCTACCCGCCCCTCATTATTTTCACGTCGCCACGTTTCCTCTCACACTTAGCATAAACCCTCCAATGGCAGCCGTTGCCGCTGTTCGTCCCCTCGTCGCCGTCCAAGGACTGGACGGCGACATGGCCACTGATTCCACTCCCACCATCCCCCTCCCCGACGTCATGAAGGCGTCTATACGACCTGACATAGTCAACTTCGTCCACTCCAACATCTCCAAGAACAGCCGCCAGCCCTACGCTGTCTCCAAGCGCGCCGGCCACCAGACCTCTGCCGAGTCGTGGGGAACCGGCCGCGCCGTCTCACGTATCCCACGTGTCCCGGGAGGCGGGACCCACCGCGCCGGCCAGGGAGCCTTCGGAAACATGTGCCGCGGCGGCCGCATGTTCGCCCCCACTAAGATCTGGCGCCGCTGGCACCGCAAGATCAACGTCAACCAGAAACGGTACGCCGTCGTTTCCGCAATCGCTGCCTCTGCTATCCCCTCCCTGGTCATGGCCCGCGGCCACCGGATCGAATCAGTCCCGGAGTTGCCCCTCGTGATCAGCGACTCGGCCGAGGCCGTGGAGAAGACATCTGGCGCAATTAAGGTCCTGAAACAGATCGGTGCCTTCCCCGACGCCGAGAAGGCCAAGGACAGCCACGCGATCCGCCCGGGCAAGGGTAAGATGCGGAACCGCCGGTACATCTCTCGCAAGGGCCCGTTGATCGTCTACGGGACCGAGGGCGCCAAGCTGGTGAAGGCGTTCAGGAACATCCCCGGTGTGGAGGTGGCCAACGTGGAGAGGTTGAACCTGCTGAAGCTGGCTCCCGGTGGTCACCTCGGGAGGTTTGTAGTTTGGACCAAATCCGCTTTTGAGAAGCTGGACACGATCTACGGTTCTTTCGATAAGCCCTCGGAGAAGAAGAAGGGGTACATACTGCCCCGTTCCAAGATGATGAATGCTGACCTGTCGAGGATTATCAACTCGGACGAGGTTCAGTCTGTGGTCAAACCCATCAAGAAGGACGTGAGGAGAGCACCAATGAAGAAGAACCCTCTGAAGAACCTAAATACCATGTTGAAGCTGAATCCTTACGCCAAGACTGCTAAGAGGATGTCTCTTTTGGCAGAAGCGCAGCGTGTCAAGGCTAAGAAGGAGAAGCTTGACAAGAAGAGGAAGACCGTAACTAAGGTATATAGTGTTGTGCTACGTTTCGCTTTCATTTTTCTGCACTATTGTCTCTTGCTCGTTATTCTGGGTGAATATTACGTTTGTTCTGTTAAATTGCTTTTTCATTTTTGCTTAATTAGTTAATTTTGCATTGATTTGTTTGAAATACGGATTACATTTTGTACTGTTTTAGATTCTTTTACGAGTGTTGCTGTTGCTAGTGCAGTGTATTGATCTTTACCATATGCCTAGCATCCTGATTGTTAATACGATGCATTTCATGATAATGTTTTGTGCTGCCTTTTCTGTGATCGAGGGATTGGGAGTTTAAAATTTTCTTATTCTGTTCTTTTCTTTGTTTATGCATTTATAGTCATCAGTGACTGCTTTAGTCTTGCTATTAAGTCAGTTAAATTTTAGTTTGTTTCTTTAAAGTTTTGTGATTGTGATGGTATATCATGTATCATTGATGGTTTGCTTGTGCTGCTTGTGCAAATGATGTGCTCTTCACCATCATAGATGCCCTATTGTATTCAAGATACATATTTAACATTGTATGATTGTGGGAGACTTGATGCTATGTAATTTAAGTTTGTTTGAGCCATTATATGTATGCGCTTCTTCAACATTTGAAGTATATTTGTATTTTTCTTCCTTTCTCAGAAATAGCTTTTGGAATACTGCTTAAAATTCAAATTCTTACTATAATGATTTCAGAAATGACTTTCAAGCTCTCTTATTCTTCATATAAATTTTTCCCCAGCATTTGCTTTACTGCCTTGCTGGTCTTGGTTGTTGACATCTTTGTTTTGCATGCTTTAGACAATTATGTTTTGGACATTGCCTTTCTATTGTGCAGAAGTCGAGTTTTCTTTTCTTATATGTAAATGTGCAATATGATTGCTCATGGAACTCATTGTTTTATAGATGCCTATTGTCAAAGGGCTTGGTTTTTTTAGTTGGTGTTTTTTGATATATTTGGTTAGAACACCCCCCACCACCTTTTGTCCAATCAGCTTGTTAATTGATGTCACATGTTCAAGTCATGGAGATATGTTTTTATTGTTTGTGAACGTCATTCTTGTTAATGGACTTCCCCTCTTTTCTTTTTCCCATTTGTTTAGGAGGAGGCAGCTGCAGTCAAGTCGGCAGGCAAGGCGTGGTACAAGACTATGATTTCAGACAGTGATTACACCGAGTTTGAGAACTTTTCAAAGTGGCTTGGTGTCGCTCAATAATCTAGTTATATGCTTTAAGTTCTCTTGGATCATATTTTGTCGATCGATTTTGTTTTGGTGTTGACATTATTTTTCTTTGCTGTTTTGAGTCGTGAGTGAGAGAATTGGTGGGATGGAAATGAGTGGAATGAAGGGTATTTATTCTATGTTTCTCCATTCCTGTCTATGTCTCATCTTTTGGCTATCTGGGAGAAACCCTATTGAACACAGAACTGGAGTTGAATATTTTAGGAGTGTAGGTGGTCATGTTAGTATCACTATGGTACTTGTTATTTGGTTTGCAGCTTAGACTTTAATTACATTATAAAGTAATGTTTTGATCAATGGTGCATTTGCTTTATATGCTTAATAAGGTGATACTTGTTTTTGTGGAGGATTGTGTTCTTGATTGCTGTCAGCTCTTTTTGGTTGTTTATAATGTGCTGCTTGGCTCTCATGTTGGGAGTATTGATTGTATTGGGGTTTGGTTTGTAAGATTGGAAAGTGTTTTCACACAGTTTTGTCTATTGTGTACTCTAGAGTATCGAGTTTTTGCAACTTTACTTCATCCAAAAGTTATAATGAGAGTTAGAGAAATTGTACAACTAATATAGATGAGAATTAGCAGTGGATTGATTCTATTGTGGACATAGGCAAGGTGTCAATGTTTATTTTCTCTTTATTCTTGTTATTGTGTTATTTTGATTGTGTGGTTGTTGATTGAGCAGTTTGGTCATCTTAATCTAATCTTCTCGAAGTAGTATTATCAAACTAATGGTGGTATTGGCATTGTAAAGTGTGGCCAATATCAACTTCTTGTTCATCAAATTTATAAATCTCGCTCAAAACATGATAAAGGGTTTCAACTTTCCAGCATCCTGCTCTGATTTACTGGACATGAAGTTTATCAATGCGATTTTAATCAATTTGCTCCTTTTCAGCATACCACTTTATTATGCAACTATGCAGGTTCAATTTTCTATAAAACTGTTGTATTAATTTGAGACATCTTTTTGAGTAGGAGATTTTTTTTTTTTTTTTCGATCTGTGTACAAATCAATTATATACAAAAAAAACTCTGGGCATACCCAGCAGATAGAGCTTTGGAAGTATATACAGAATTACAAGCAAAATTACAAAATAGATTACAAAATAAACCTTAGCTCAAAAAAGTTTGCATATACTATTCTATACACATGAATTTTGATTTTCCTAGCTACACTTTGGGGGTGAAGGGAGGTTCCTTCAAACTGCTTGGCGTTCCTAGCCTTCCAAATATGGTAAACAGTGCAAGCTAAGGCAGCTCTTTTTGCTTTAGCAGGGGGACCTTGACCTTTAACTTCTTTTAGGAACCATTTGACAGCACTTCTAAGTGTATTCATGCCTCTGCTGCACCCTAACCAGCCTTTGATGGAGGCCCAAATGGCCTTGTTGATACGGCAGGAGAAGAAAAGGTGGTCAGTGGACTCCTCACAGTCCATACACATTGGGTAGATACTATCCACACTCATGTCTTTCAGCTTATCCTTAGTGAGCAGGTTTCCTTTTAGAGCCAACCAGAAAATGAATGATTGTTTGGGAGTGCAGCTGTTGTTCTAGACAGTAGAAGCTCATATCACTCTACTGCCCCTAGGCCTCATGCTGTTATATACCTTCTTTATGTTGATGGTGTTCTGCTCCTCCCACTCCAGCATTTTGGCTTGAGCATTCAGAATAGACATTTCAAAAGCTACTAGCCCATTTTTTATTTCCAGGATCTTCTTCCAAAGGGTTGAGTCTTCATGATTTGGGTTGGCAGACCATATAGAACACCCTTGAAGATAGTAGTGATTAACCCACCTAACCCATAAAGAGTCCTTCTTATGATGAATATTCCATAATGCTGTAGACAATAGAGCTGTATTCCAACTTTTCAGATCAATAAGCCCTAACCCTCCTTCAGCTTTGGGTTTACAGATCTCATTCCAAGCCACCGGGCCTTTATAGACCCCTGGATGCTGCCATTCCATAAGAAGGATCTACATAATCTAGTAATTTTCTCAATTATATTTGCTGGAATGGGGAATATAGCCAACCAGAAACATTCAATACCTTGTAGAACATATTTGATCAACTCAGCATAAGAGAGTGAGCTACCAACCCAAGCATTAATATATGAAGAGATTTTGTCAATAAGAGAAAGGTAATGAGCAACATTAAGCCTTGAGGAGGCTAGAGGGACCCCCATGTACCTGAAAGGAATGCTTCCTTCTTCCATACCTGTCAATCTCCTGATTTCTAGAATCTCATACTAGGGAACACCAGCTTGGAATATGCTAGACTTAGGCTTGCTGGCTTGAAGACCAGAGCAGTCACTGAATCTCTTCACACAGTCCATAATCAGACCAACAGACCAGGCTTCACCTCTAGCAAATAAGATGAGATCATCAGCAAAAGCAAGATGATTTATCTTCAAAAATTCACACTTAGGGTGGTACTTAAAACCATCCTCAACATTAAGTCTACCCAGAAGTCTTGAGATGTATTAAAGGGATATCACAAAAAGGTAAGGGGATAGAGGATCCCCTTGCCTTAGCCCTCTCTTGCCCTCAAAGAATCCATGTAAGCTACCATTGATGGATAAGGAAAATGAAGCAGTGAAGACACATTCCATGACCCATCCTCTGAACCTGTCAGGGAATCCAAGCCCCTCCAGTATGTTGTCCAAGAATCCCCAATTGACTGTATCATAGGCTTTCCTGAGGTCAATCTTAATCATACATCTTGGGGAGATCCTCTTCCTGCTATACTTCCTTAACAGTTCTTGGACAAAGTATATATTTTCAGTCATGCTCCTGGATTTAATAAATGCTGCTTGGGCTGGGTTAACAATACTACCCAAAATAGGATATTTGAAATGATCTTATATACAACATTTCAGCAAGCAATAGGCCTGTAATCTTTAACCTTGGAAGCTAAATTACTCTTAGGGATCATAGCAAGGTTAGTGTGGTTGATTTGTTTCAAGATTTTGCCCTTCCTGAAAAATTCTTGTACAGCACCCACCACATCCAGCTTAATACTCTCCCACGCTTTCTCAAAGAAACAAGATGAATAACCATCAAGACCAGGGGATTTGTCATCCCTATACTGAGAAGGGCAGTCTTGATCTCCTCTTCTGTAACTTCCCTCAACAAATTAGCAGCTTGGTCAACTGAAACACTAGGGCCATCCACCAACACCTCAGGATCTATTGGACTGTAAGCACAGGAGGTCCCTAGGAGGTCCTTATAGAATTTGATGAATTCTTTTACAACCTCATCCTCAGATTTAGATAGGAGGCCATCAGAGGTTTCAACAACTGCAATATGGTTCCTGCAAGACCTTCTCCTCATCATGGCATGGAAGTACTTAGACCCTCTATCACTGTTCAAAAGGTATTTACACTTTGCCTGCTGAGAGCATAAACTTCTCTCAGACTCTGCAAGCTTGAAAGCTTTCATCTTTATGTCAGCAACCTTAACTTGAAGATCCCTATCAATGAAGTTCTCATGAAGCTCCTCTTGGAGTCGGGCAAGCTCTTTAGAAGCATCTAAAGCTCTTGTAGAAATATGACTAAAATGTCTCTCATTAAGAAGCTTGAGATAACCTTTTAGAACCTTCATATTTCTACAAAGCTTAAACATTTTGGTCCCCACCAGGTTCCTACTCCAATTTACCCTCATAGTCTCATCAAACTTTTCATGCTCGGCCCACATATTGAAAAACTTAAAGGATCTTCCCCCCCCCCCCCCCCCCCTTTCATCTTCAAACAGGTAGACTAAACACGGAGAGTGATCTGACAAGCATCCAGTAAGAGGAAAACTAGCATGAGCCATGAACCCCTTCTGAAACCAAACACTGTTTACCATAGCCCTGTCAAGCTTGCACCAAATGTGATTATTTGACCAGGTGAACAGACAACTAGAGAATGTGATATCAGTCAAACCAGTATTACTACAGCATTCCAAAGGATCCCTAAGCTCATAGTCAGTGACAGCCACACCATCAGTTTTTTCCTCAGATGCAAAAACATTATTAAAATCCCCCAACACAAGCCAAGGGCCAAAGTGCTCTAATCCAAACTTACAAAGATTTTCCCATAGGGATCTTCTAGAAACAATAGAATTGAAGCCATAGACAAAACTTACATCAAAACTCTTAGAGGAGATTAAACAAATAACATTACAATGTAAAACTTGAGGACCAGCATCAATCACAGAAATACTGACCTTTGAGGGGTCCCAAAGGACCACAATTTTGCCTGCTCCATGAGATTGAAAATTGTTAGCCTGCTTCCACAGCCTGGATTTAGAGCCCATGATCCTTCCCAGCTTCTCCTCATTCAGCTTAGTTTCCAAAATTCCCATGATGTCAATCCTATTGCTCTTCATGAAGTTAAGGACCCCATTATGCTTAAGAGGTTTATGAAAACCCCTGATGTTCTAGCTAGCTTTTCTCATTTGAAGTTCAGGGAGGCATCCCCTCCCTTCCTTTCTTTGTGGCCTTCAGTCATTGAGCCTTTACTTTTCTTCTTCTTTGCAGTAGACTGAGCTCCCCCCAAACCAGGGATCTTTTTCTCCTTCACTCTAGGAGGTAAGCTCCCTTTTTGAATTTGGATTGAACCTTCAATTCCAGGAGAAACCACAGCCTTTTCTCTCTGATCTGCACTACTTTCAGCCCTAACTCCTTTACTGGAAGCTTGCTAGGTCTCCATGGAAGAAAGAGGGATTATGGATCCCTTAGGCACCCCTTGAATTGTGATGCTAAGCTCTACCCCAAGCCCAACTCCCTAAATATCAGGGCTGGAAAGAGGGGCACCCTTAAGGGAGTTACTTTCAACATTCTGTTTATCACAGCTTGGATTTTCAATTTGTTTCTCAGCTTCCTTCTTCTCAGAGTTAACTTTTGTGTTATATCTACAGGAGATTGCTGAATGCCCTAGCACTTTACATCTATTACAAAACCTTAGCAGGTTCTCATGGGACACTTTTTGCTCAAAAGATCTCCCTCCAGGGAGGTTTATAGTAATAGAGAACAAAATATCTTTGGCAACATCATTCTCCACAAGCAGTCTTGCAAAAGCGATCCTCTCTTTGGTTAGAGTTAGCTTGTCAGCATAAAGAGGCTTACCAAGTTGAGATCCTATCCTACTTAAGATATTTGCTGACCAAAGTTCAAGAGGGAGATTCTTCAACTGGATCTATACTGGGAGGGTACTAATCTCTTTATTGTCAAATTGGAAAAACTTGGGCATAGTTTTAAGTAATAAGGATCTACCATAAACTATGTAAGGACCCTCCTGAATTACTTTCATAACTGAATCAGCATTATCAAACTTAAACACAATCCAACCACTACCATGGAATTGAGTTTGAACATTTACCTTCCAAGAGTCAGTGATGGACTTCAAGGCTGCTTTGCCAGGGAATCGCCCTGCAAATTATCCAACAAGGCAGTGGGAAAAGTCTTCAGACACTTCAGCCAACTCTTCCTCTGAAATGCAGACTTCCCCATCTCATTTTTCATAGCTGTGAGTTGCATGTCATTGCATGGCTTCCTGTTATCCGCAAATAAACTGACCCAAGGAGCTTTTCTTTCCTCTCCTCCCTGGTTCACTTTACTGTTCACTCCAGAATCCAAATGGACTGGTCCCCTGAGGGGAGAGAGAGAACCTACATTCTTCTGCCCTTCCTCATTTTCAGAAGCTATTCCTACTTGGTTCAACCCCTTGATATTTGAGGTCTCCACACCCTCAGAGGGAGGACGAAACCTCTTGCTAATAGCAGGCTTCTTGCTCATCAAGCTATTGTTCACCATTGAAACTCTGTGAACAGGGCTCTGCGGCCGAGAGCTTCCCTCATCACTATTCATTGAGTCATTTTCTGACCCCAACCCATCATTAATCCCACCCTTAGAGCTTTGGGGACCAGCCCTTAAGGCAGGAGAAAGATCCTTCAAACTCTCCCTTGTCTCTTTACAGCCTCTGGAACTGTTCACTATTGTTCCAGAAAGAGAGCATTTTTCACTTTCAGAGCAGCACCCTTCTATCTCCTGTCGAAGGGAGCTCGAATCCTCATCCCCCAACGTGCAAGATAAGCTATCAGATTCTGTGCAGACATCCCTAGCTTCGAGCTTACTCCCATCTGCTGAAATCTTTTTTCGCGATTCCAACACAGTAGCTTTTTTGGATTTGAAATGGTTCTGGACGAATTCCAGGTCTTTCAATTCTTGAGCTTTTAAAGAAGCTTTTGTATTATTCTTTTTCTTACCCATGACAAGTAGTGGAAGAGATTAGAAGTGGAAGAAGAAGGAAGAAGAACGAGAAAGGAGGGCATCAAGGACAAGCTGCAATCTCCATTGCCGAGAGCTTCTCTCTCTAGACTTGCCCAGGAGAATTATTTATTAGCATGCGATTAACGTGTTCACTAGATTTCAGGCTCGTAATCAGTGTGATTCGTGGAGTTTGATAAAAATGCACACTTTATTGACATGATTCGTTACCTGGGGTCTGTAATTTCTATCCACACAGAGCAAAATCATGTAATGGACGCATTATAGGATCATCTGCTCCCCGGGCTTAATCAAACCCATTAGCCCATTAGGTGATACTCAACTAATGTGACTGCTCACATGTTCTTCTTGTTTAAAGAACTTCATAGGAGTATTACATATAACTAATTTCTAGAATTAGTTAAGCTAAAAAAATTAATTGAACGTAAATATTTTTTATTGATCATTAATAGGCTAACTTACGGGAGAATTCGAGTCTGAGCTTAGTTTTGGGGTGCTCGAGCTAGACCTATGAGGAAAGAAAGCATTATCAAGTCAAGCTTGACCTTCGAAACTCGAGATCGACCCAATGAAGGTATAACGAGCTTGAGCTTGCGAAAGCTACGAGTCCATGGATGTGAGCGTGCATAGACTGCATTATGTTTATTCCTCCATAAACCCACAAAGAAAATTTTCAGATACTCACGATTGGATCACTTTCCTAAAGATCATCACTGCCATTTAGCTTGCAGTCGTTATTGGTGGTAGAGTGATGAGACCAGATCTAAAGCTTTATTGATTGTAGATCATCGATCTGAACCAATTGTTGGACATGCTTTAGAGAGAAAGAAAATGAAAAGAGGAAAACAAATTAAAAAATCCTAATTATATTTTTTTTAATTAAGATTAAGAAATTTACATATTTATATAATTAAAATAACTAAACTGAGTACCTCAAATCGAGTTTTCTTTATTCGGGTTTGACCTGTCTAGTCAAACGAACCTAAAACCAAACTTGTAACTTGAATTATGACTCGAAAATCTAGCTAAACCATGTTGCTAACTAATCGGGTCATGTTTAGTTGACTGAAAAAGTAATATTAATGGAACTATATTTTATTGGCAAATAAATTATATACAACTTGTGATCGAGGGATAATTCAATCAATAGCGACAATTTTTTTATAGTCCGTTTGGTTCAATGAAATCGAATTGGGGTGAAAAATTAGGTTGAAATTGAATAATTAATTTGTGTTTTTTATTTAGTTGTGTATCGGACAATCCATTCCAATTTTAATGTTTGACCAGACGAGGCAACATACTTAAATAAAGTTGAAATATGTTATAATAACAAAATATTGTTGGAAATATAAAATCTGTATCAAGAAAACCATTTTTCCAAAAAAATTTCCTTCAAACATTTGATTTATTATATAAATAAAACACATCATACTTATAGTAAATAAAGTAAAACAAAATAGCATGAAAAATATATATAAAAAGCCATAGTACTTAAAAACTAAAACAAAATAAAGATAAACACAAAAGATTAAAAAAAATGACATTTAGAAGAGGTATCATCGTACTATATGGAACAGTACTGTAAGGGCTCCTGGGCCGGTCCTGACGTTACACGCGGCATGCGCACAGTTTGAGCTAGATTTGTTGGATCAACGAGTGGTTCTTGCGCGCAATGTCTTGTGCTTCGGCGCGTTTTTTAGTCTGGGTTCCTAACCGATTTTGGATACGTACGCATTGGACGCGCAACTGTCTCTTGAATTTGGACCCTGATGATTTGGCCCATGACATCCTCTTAATTAAACAACTCGGACATAATCAGATCCATGCGATGATCAATTTTTTTATATCCAGTAGTATTATTTATTTAATTAAATAATTTTTTATTATGAAATTAATAAAATATCTACATTTTTATATACTCTTAAAAGTTTACAAGCTTTTAAAAGTTACTGCTTTATAATTTTAAATCAATAAACATCTGTCTCTGTTGGCTTAATCAAATAGGAAAGACATCTCGCTGTCCGCTAATGTCTTGTTTGGATTCTGTATTAAAGCTCTGCAGTTTAAATCAAAACTTTATTTGTCATTGAATCAAGCCAACACGTGAGAAAAAGCAAAAGTTTCTTCTTTGTCTAGCATTAATTGTATTGAATAGTTTAATTGCTTCAATTATCAGGGCAAAGTTATTTTTGTGAATTCACACTGAATTTTGTACAATCCATCGATATGTGTCATCAAATAGCTTTTTAGATTTAAGTTTTGTGAATTAAAAACATCTTAAATTATAATCCAATTATAAATAGTTTGAATAAATTTATATTATTAAAAATATATATAATTTTGTTTTTTTGAAATAACAGTGTACTCCAAAAAAAAATTAAACAAAAGGCACATGCTGCTATCCGTAACACCCCAATAATTTTGGCAGGTGACGAGGACACGTCGGGCATTGCAAATGATGAAAAGGACAATTTCTGTATTTTAAAATATCAGTATCAAAACGAGGTGTGAATTAAGTGGGCCTGTCGGGTTTTGGACCTAAAAGATATTGGACAGCTGGCATATCTAGTTAGCTCGACGACGTGTACGGATATTGGCCACTCAAACCTAAGACAGCATGCAAATTGCAAATATTATAATACCTCTTGACCAGAGGAAGTTTATTCAGTAATATTCATGAGTATGTCCTCATCAATTTTTACAGCAAAATATATGTAAAATTCTTTACATAAAATTAGTGATTTTTTTTTAAAAATTTTCACGATTATAATAATAATTTATCATTTAAAATATAATTAATAAAATTTTAAATTTTAATAAATTTTAATTAGTGATTTAATATCTAATTTTTTACAAAATTTGATAAATTTTAGATCGTTGATAAAATACGGGTTAAATTATATACATGAATGATAATTTTTATTAAAAAAAATTTGTAATTGATCTACTACATAAATTTTATTAAATTTTAAATTCTAATCTTAATTTTTGTTTTTTAAAAATAATTTCATGATCTCCATGTTAAAAAACTTTGTCTAGAAAGTTTTATTTCAATATCTTAATCTATAATTAAATAGTGAGCGGTGATATCATGAAATAGAAAAAATTTATTAATAATTATAAAAAAAAATTAAAAAGTAATTTGGTAACTAAGTTATTTTTTAAAATTTACTATAATTATCAACATATTTCAAGTTAAAAAAATATCAAAACAACCAGCACTAATGAATAAAATACCCCAACAATGTAAAAATTAGATTTATTTCAACTTTTCAAGATAATTTTAACTTGGTATATATGTGTTTTACACGAGTAATTCAACAAAAAAAAAAATTGATTGAAATTAATTAAAAGGAAGGCAATAAAATAATTTATATAATTAAAATTTTATAAACAAAAATTAAAATTAAAACTAAAAAATAATTTATATATATATATATATGAAACCTCATTGATCAAATTTTTCCCGAGATAAAAATATTCCAACAGTGCAAGTAAAGAGAAATTTTTTTTGTATCGGATATAAAATTCAATTGTGCACTAAGATAGAAGTTTGATTGATAATTTTAGAAAACTTTATTAGTAACGCCTGTAAATATTTATCCGATGTTATTAATAAAATTTTAAAAAATTATTAGTCAAGTTTTCATCCGATTCAAAAATGAGTTTTACGCCTGATATAGATAAGAATTTCTCGCAAGCAAAAAGTTAAAAAGTTGAGTAGAGATTCTTAGGGCATATTTGAGTAACAGTTTCAATTTTCAGTTTTCGAAAACTGTTTTCGAAAATAAAAACTGAAAAAATTTTATGAAAAAAATATGTTTAGATAACTGTAACTCGAAAACTATTTCTAAAACAAAAAACAGTGAAATATTATTTGGATAATATTATTTTAAAAATTGTTTTGATACATCTTGTAATTATTTTTAGTTTTGAGTTTAAATTTAAAATTTATATTAATTTTATTTTTCATATTTACTAAATATATTTTATGGCTATTTTTCAAAAATTATGTCAGAAAATATTAATTTGAACTTTTCAAAAAACAATTTTTGAAAACTGATTTTTTAAAAACTATTTTAAAAAATTACTTTTAAAAACTGTTGCTAAACATAAAAAAAGAGTTTTTGAAATCTCTATCTAAATATTTTCTTGTATTTTTATCATATAAATAAAAGTTTTACATCCGATAATTTTTAAAAACTCCATTAATAATATTAATTGAATATATATAAATATTACTAAATTTTTTTTTTAAAATTATCAATTACGTCTTTATCAGAAGCAAAATTTGAACATAGCAAACAAGAATTTCTCAAAATTGAGATAGTGATAAAAAATAAGAATGGTAACTCGTAAGTGACAAATGTCAGTGAAATGGAAGGTTTTAACCGTTGGGGGAGTAGGGGTCTGATGCGTTACATACAGCAAATAGCGTTTAGTCTAATCGAAAGTCACAGTACTCGCTTTCACTTATGCCCACTGAATGCAAATCAATAATAATGACCACTGCACTCTACCCTCCAGCAAAAATGAAAACCCCCCACCGTCTCTCTTATTCGTCATTTAAAGTTAAAAGACCACGCGCCATAAAGAGCAAAAAGGAAGCGTGTGGGATTGATAATTGATTATACAGTTGATCCTAAATAAGCAAAATTAGCAGCTACTTGTTACCTCATACGTCCCATCTTCTCTTTTACAGGTAACCCCTTTAAAGCCACACCTCTATCTCCCTCGCTCTATCTCAGTCTCTCTTTGTTCTTCTTTCCTCCATCACCGTTAACAACAACAACAAACACGGCCCCTATCTCTCTCTAAAAAATCACAACAAACCACTTTCTCTCTCTAAACAGTGGACGTCAATGCCGGCCTTGATATTTCCACTCATGCCGGCAATATAAGTCCTAGTGGGTTCATTTATATCAATCTCATCATTTTGCTTCCTTTAACCAACCCTTATTTTTTTTTTTCCTAAAAAGAAAAAAAAAATTAAGTGAGACTCGAGAAATTAACAAGACGATGCTGGATCTAAACCTGAGTGTGGTATCGGGAGGTGGTGGTTCGAGCTCTGATTCGGTGAATGTGGTGAGGGAGAAGCTTCTGGAACTTTCTTCCGGCAACCAAGTGGAAAGTTCTGGAAGCTTTGACTCTTCCATCGTTAATACAGATACCACCACTGGCGACGACGACTCCTGCTCCAACGGCGACGTTTTCGCTTACTCCTTCGGTATCTTGAAAAACAATGACCGTAACGAAGATGCTACGACGAGAAGCACGAAAACGGTGAGAGTTTATCGCCATGGAGTTGAGGATAATTACAATCCAACCATCCAGCTTTTTCCAGTTAATGCAGACGATGCTGGTGGGTCGAGTGCATCGTTGCCGACGAGGCGGCAATGGCTGGATCTTGGGTCCAGGGAGGTGGAGTACGGTGGACCTGTGGAACAGAGGATTACCGCCCAGAGCCAGAGGCAGCAGCAGGTCAAGAAGAGTAGGCGTGGGCCAAGGTCCCGGAGTTCGCAGTATCGTGGGGTCACGTTCTATCGGAGGACTGGGAGATGGGAATCACATATTTGGTTAGTCTAATTATACTCCATTGCAGAGCAGTGGAGTATAATTTTGATCAATGATTGTGGGTTTTTGCTTTTGTTTTTGAGGTTACGTTGAGTAATGTGTAGTTTGTTGTTTGTTTTTTGTTGCAGGGATTGTGGGAAACAAGTGTACTTGGGTAGGAGACTAACTACGTGAAAGTTTTTTGGTTTGTTTGTTTGTGTGTATTTTGTTGATTGGGTTTCAATTTAGTGAATCTGGGTGTATTTGTTTTTTGTAGGTGGATTTGACACTGCACATGCTGCAGCTAGGTACTAACAGTAATTAATGGTTTCACTGGCAATCTGGCTGTTTTGCAAAGTTTGTTCTAATTTGGTTTATGATATCAGGGCATACGATCGAGCTGCGATCAAATTTCGTGGGGTTGATGCCGATATTAATTTCAACGTTAGTGATTATGATGAAGATATTAAGCAGGTAGGTTCATTTAGATGGTAATAGTGGTATTATATTAGTGACTAAATTTGGGTGAAGCAGTCCATTGTTTCACTTTGAGCTTTCATTTTTTCTCAAAGTTGCCTTGATTGCCCTACAGATGAGTAATTTTTCGAAGGAAGAATTCGTTCACATCCTGCGTCGCCAGAGCACTGGATTCTCAAGGGGAAGCTCCAAATACAGGGGAGTGACACTGCACAAATGCGGGCGATGGGAAGCTCGCATGGGACAATTTCTCGGCAAGAAGTGAGAAACTCTTTCCCTGATAAACATTTCTTTAGCATATTTTACTAATTTTGAAATTCTGTACTCCAATTTTCTAAATAAGTCGTATTAGTATAGTTCTTCTACTTTAAAGTGGTGAAATTAAATTGAAAGTTGAATGATGAGTTATAAGTTGATAAAAACAAGTGGGAATTTGGTTTTTATTGGGTAGTATGCATTGCTTGCATGCAGGTATATTTATCTTGGGCTTTTCGATAGCGAGATAGAAGCTGCAAGGTCCTAACGATCATAAATTCGCATCACTCTTATTTGTAAATATCTTAATGTTTACCTCTCAAAACTTTCCATTTTACTTGTTATGTTACTATTCTTTGGAAAATTAGGGCTTATGACAAGGCTGCCATTAAATGCAATGGAAGGGAATCTGTAACCAACTTCGAGCCAAGCTCATATGAAGGGGAGATAACATCTGAGGTTGAAAATGGAGGTACTTCAAGCAAAATAATTCTCTAATTGTTCTTTGGTGCCTTAACATGAATAGAATTCTTAAAATATTTTATACAGATGGCAACAAAAATCTTAACCTGAACTTGGGAATTGCTCTCCCTCATATGTCTGATGCCCAAAAGGAGTACAGCAATCTGCCTAGTTTTCATTTCCAGTGTAGCTGGGATGATATGCACATTGACAGGGGAGTGAGGGTAATGTTGAAATTTCCTTTTTTGTTCAGTTCAGTTCTGGGGTTGCATAAATTCGCTTAAGATTTCAGATTATGTCTTTGATAATCTTCCTTTGAGACCCTTGTTGTTCTCTTATAGATTGAGAAATCAGCTGCAGCGGCAGCAGGAATTCAACTATCTCACGGCCCTGTTATGGCATCTGAGCACCATCCAATCTGGGGTGGTGTGAGTTCCAGTTTCTTTCCCTGCTATAAGGTTATTTCTGTTAGGTCTAATGGAGTAGTTCAATTAGCATCATTAATTTTTTTAATTGGACTCTGCATTATAAGAGATCTGTTCATAGGTATGAATTCTAATTGGAAGGATAAACCTTACGCTAGTTTATGTATTTATAATTTTCATAATAGAAAAATATTACATCTCACCTATAGAATTATGAAGGAGTAGCTTCTTACACCTATAGTCTCCAGTTTCCACTTCATTGTTACTGATTATGAAATGCTGAGTTCCATTGAAGGACTTCTAACTTCCAACTCGTCCACAGGAGAATATTAATGACAAAATAGAGAAAGAACTCTCAATATTTCTGCCGTAATTTGCAATATCATTATCTTTGCTGCTTGCAGGAAAGAGCAATAGAGAAGAGAATGGAAGTAGATCCCTTGCCGAATTGGGCATGGCAAATTCAAGCCCCTCCTTGTGGCTCAAATCTAGCGCCCCTCTTCTCTGCTGCAGCATCATCAGGATTCTCATCTTCAACAGTTACTGCACCATCAGCTGCTGCTAGTCAACTTCACTATCCAAATACCAACAATTCTCCGCCACCATGTTTCTCCTTTGATCACCAACCCCAACATGTCCCATTTCTATTGCAGTAGCTGAAAGGTAGAAAAACACTGCCACAATATTATGGAAATTGATCATTTACTAGATCAATCAAAATTCTCTTTCTAGTAAAAGCTTATCAACCTACAGTATTTAGCCTGGGTGGCATGAGTTTGCGTACTTCTGCTTTGTTCACGAGGCGCCCTAGAGTTATGGTGCTCATGCTTTTGTTTTCATGTAAGGAAACGCTGTGCACAAAAGAAAAGTGAGAAATGTTAGGCCACGTCTGTCCTTTGCCTTGGCTTAAGAGACTCTTCTCAGGAAATGTGAAATAAAAAGTTATATTTTATTGTTTCCAGAATGTGGGATTTCAAGTATGCAGTAATTAAATAATATTTACATTTAAATTTATAAATATTACATTCAGATTTTCGTTTCAATTTTTTTAATGAAAAATCAATTGAAACAGAAGTATCAATTAGTAATATGCGGTGTATCAATTTCATCTTTTCTCATTGATTTTTGGATTGCAATTTTCTAGTTTATTTTACCAGCGCTGATACGGGTATGTTTGGTCATGACAGCAAGTTTTTACGGTTTTTGTTGAGGAATTCTTGTCCAGAAACTCCATTAGTAATTCATTAAAAGTTAATGAGTAATATTGAAAAATTGGTAACAAAAAGAAAATGAAAGAAAAAGACAAATTCAGCGCTTAAAGTTTATCCGTTTCAATGGGTTTTATGTCCGATTCAAATTTGATAATTATGAACAGGTAGATTTTATGGTGTCTACAACAAGAAAAAGATAATTTATTTTATATGATAAAATATTATATTTATGGTGAAATTTCTAAGCGCAGACCACAGTTTATTACTGTTGTCGTCCTTTCAAAATTTTAATTGTAACACGTGTACAAGTTGGAATTCTTCCTCAATGGCCCCCATCTTTTATTTAGTTCTAAGCAAATCCTCACTTTTTGTTGTCAATAAACTTTTTTATAGTATTAATGAATTTAAAATGAATTACTAAAGAAATTTGCGAGTCAAAAAATATAAAATCTTGTTGCCACGAGCAAATGCAATTGTATCAACGCTAACTTTGTTGGAGTAAATCAGTAAGGCAATGGTAAAATGATTTTTTATCGGTTTTGACCGAAACATACTCCA
Source organism: Bretschneidera sinensis (assembly GCA_023935145.1). Classification (NCBI taxonomy): domain Eukaryota; kingdom Viridiplantae; phylum Streptophyta; class Magnoliopsida; order Brassicales; family Akaniaceae; genus Bretschneidera; species Bretschneidera sinensis. The sequence continues at coordinate 104,897,012 of CM043699.1, forward strand.
GGTTTTTCTTCGGGTATTTGTGCCATTAATCTCTGTAGCCTTGTTTTAAATTGTGTGAGCAATCACACAATCAGAAAACTCATGTTTTTCACCACCCAAGAACATATGATCTTTCTCTTAAGAAAATTGATGGATTTTCTCCCTCTACAAGTCTCATTATCTCTCTTATTATTCATGTAAAACAACCCATATTTCCCTTTTTCTGTCAGATTTTTCTTCTTGTTACAGACTATATGGGCAGTTTATTTGAGTTGGTTTTTCAACCAATATAAGAGTGAGAAAGTTGGGAGAAATTGGGAGAAAACTGTTCCCTCCAAACCTCTCTTAGTTCAATTTCATTCAAAAAAAAAAATTGAGATCATAGGCGCCCAATCTGACCTCAAATCTAACAGTTGGGCTCCATGCCAACTGATCACCTGCATACACTACAATGTCTTAGGCTTTTAGCTGTATCCAGGTTTCTGCTTATGCTAATCAATCTTCTTGCTAGTTATTGTCACAATTAAAATGGTTGTGGCCAAAACCTAATAAACAAGACCCGCTTTAGTTTCCAAAATTGTCCTTATTGAATTATTGTTTATTTAATATTGTACTTTTTTTTTATGACACCAACAATCGCCTCTATCCTTCTTTTTCTCTCTCTACTTCACATTTACATCTCTCATAACTACCGTTGTCTCCAACAACGGCCAACCTCTCTTTGCTTCCACCTTTTCTCCAGTATCGCCTGGATCTGACCTCCTTCCTCATCATCGTCCGCCCACGCTCCACAGCTCTTTCTTCTAGCCACCTACATCTTCTGCCTCTACCATATCCGTTTCTCTCTCAAGCCCGTATTCTCCTCCTCAGTCTCTCTCTCATCTTCTCTATCGGCAAACGGCCGTCCTCCCCAAGGCCTCCATACTCTATTGAGATTGTTTGACATCTAGTTTGATATCAATTGTTAAGGACCAAAGAGATTTACACGTAACTTTAACATACATAGATAAACATCAATACAATTCAAAAGTTTAAGTTCATGATTATCATACTGATAAAACATTTATTTAAGCCACTAATTTATTTTTTTATTAACTTTCCAGTATGAGATTGTTTTTCTTGTCGCTTATCATGACTTAAAATGTAGTGTTATCACCAAAATTCATTACAGAAGAGATGAAAATGACTTCGTTACAGTAACATAATATCCAGCGAAAAGAATGTTATGATCGGTCAGTAGTAATATCACTAAATGATCTCATCCATAGATGTATATATATTTATACCTTTGTTTTTTTTCACTTTGTATTATACGTGGATTTGTTTATAAATTAATTTTTTTTAAAACTATTTTTATGCTTTTTTCTCTCTAAAATTCATAAAATTTATTCACTTTAAAAATCTATCTAACAAATTAAAAAAAGTTTCTTCTAATTTATGAAACAAGAGTATTATGTCAAGATAACTTTATTTGAATCTATTTTTTTAGCTTTTGCTTGGCACTACGTCATTAAAGTTCACAAAAAATCTACTTGTTTTATTTGACATAGATATCTTAACTCTCAAATACTAGACTGTTTGACAAAAACAACTAGATATTGTCTTACGTATACTAATTTGTAAGAATCTATTATCTCATTGATCACGACATATCTATTTAATTCATTTTCTCTCTTTGTAGATTTACATACACAAATAATTTTTAATAATTTTAATTTATAGTTAAAAATTTATTTTCATTATAATCTTATCAAACACTAAATAATTTTTAATTTTAATATTGTTTTATCAAAAATATTTAAAAACACATATTTTATACACCATTAATCCAAGTTAGTGATAGGTCAAACGATACTTCATGTTTGGGCATAAGGTAATTGTAAGTTTCTCACCAACATTCTTCTCAAATAATTGAATATAAGATTTATAAATTCATGAGGTAGTTGTTGTGCGTTTATCTACCTAAATAAATAAGCAAATAATCGAACTTGTTTTACTTGCAAGTGAACAAGGTCTACAGTAGCATAGTGTGCAAATGCGAGATCATTTCCACAGGAATTGGTGAATTTCGATTTAGAATTAATTTCACAAAGTAAAAATAGATATAAATATTTATTGGATTTAGATAATAATGATAAAGGCGTAGGGACTTGATATCCACCACTAATCATGCTACCCCAACAAAACAGTATGTCAATGCTCTACTCACGCTATGAATACCTAATGGTTGTCAACCTAATGGCTTGGTCCAATCCTTAGGCTATTGATTTTCCTAAGCAACGAGTTAGGCATGGTGTATACTCTAACTCTTTTCTCTCTTAAGGGATTCAGCATGGTGTATACTGAGTTGTTCCTTAAAAGAGCATAGGATCTGTGGAAATCGACAACCACACGGGACCTAGGACTTGGTCTACTGCCGGTTTCCCATGTTGGTTAACCCAAGAATCCGGTGTACTATTGTTGAACCCAGGACTCGGTCATCCAAATTGATTCAACTAACTAATCCATAACACATGCATCGTTGATCAGACACACACATATGAGGAATTTAAATAAAAATAGGCATTAATCAAATTAAGAATCACAGCATAAATATTGCAAAGGCGCCAAACTGAATTATTGGTTAAACATAATTAGGGCTTCAACCAAACCCTTACTATAAGTTTAGTTACACATAATAAAATAAAGGAAAGAAGAAACCCGAGAGAGCTCCATTGAAGAGTTGTCAATTCTTCTGTAGAATCCCCTCTGGCCTCTGGCCTCCCGACCTAAAACTAAAACTAAAAAAGAGATACTGTTTTTGTGTTTTACAAGTATATTTATAGGGTTCTAAGGACATCTCGAAACCCTAATTTCCAAAATAAGACCCGAATCATTATTTCCAAAACAGGTTCTGTCGGTTTACTGTACGTGTGCGCTCGATCGCACACTATTGCGCTCGAGCCTTCTTCTTGCGCGTGAGCGCAGGCTGTGCTCGATCCTAGCATGGGCGTTGGGTTCTTGTGCGCTCGATCGCACCTATCTGGTTCCAGATCTTCAGTTTTCTTCCTTAGAGCTCCAAAATGCTATCTTTTCTTCAAAAACCTATAAAAAACACAGAAAACACAAAAATGAAGTAGAATATACTGAAATACATAAACAAATAGTCTAACAACTGTAAATTAAGGGGCTTAAATATACTTATCACACCCCCAAAGTTATATATTGCTAGTCCCTTAGCAATACAAAACGAAAAAACTAACTGAAAAACAAAATCAAAGATAAATTCATCGTTTATTTTATCTAAAATTTGGGTTGCACATAAAATCATGATATTTGTTCATGAGTAGGCTTTAAAATATAAACACATCGTCACAATGGATAAGGGTTTTTAATTCTAATTACTTACACAAGGCTAGTTTAAGGCATCATAAATTTGACTTAGTGTGTGGTGGATTAGTACATAAAAGATGAAGCTTCCAAATAATTTCAATGTATAGTGTTTCGGTGTCTTAACATTCATCGAATTCCCTATCAGAATGAACAATAATGGCATAGTTTTATTTCTTTTCTTTTTCTTTTATCATGAGCTCTTTGTCATGTTGAGTTTCATTAAGCTATCTAATTGACCTTTGTAGCGAGTATTTAGCCAATGACTCCCAAACCAAATGGTTTTAGGGCGTTAGATGTAAAGACACCCCTAAGGACTTACTAACTCGAGTCAAAAAGGCTACGAAACTAACTGGTCTTAATGCTTTCAAGCAAAATCCCCACCTTTTGACGTGAACACTCACTGCTTACTGAGGCAAGAGGTCTAGTTACTCAGTGGAAACTTTATTTAATGATCATTATATGCATTATTCTCACCTTTTGACATGAACACTCAATGCTTACTGAGGCAAGAGGTCCAGTTACTCAGTGGAAAGTTTATTTAATGATCATTAGGAGCATTTTATTTTCCCTTTTTGCATAATAAACATTTTTCTCTATTTTTCTATGCCAAAGTGTTATTCTAACAAATTATCCGATTATAGTTAGGTCATAGAAACATATACATAAAAATTATACGTCATACCTCACACCATTATGTGCTAATGTGCTCGTGTCAAATTTAGATCAAACTTGTGAATTCTTAAGTGCCTTGAGGTAGGTAATTTAGACTTTTAAAACTTCATTATTTAGACTATGTGTTCTAGATTTTAAGCTTACTAATAAAGTTTTATCATAGTATTTGTTTTAAATCAACCAAAATTTTTAAAACAATATGAACATGCATTTATCTTTTCAAAAATACTAAAAAAAACTGGGACAAAGTGTGTGAATGTGTCTCCCATGCCCCCAAACTTAAATTACACATTGTCTCCAATGTGTGAATAACATGGAAAGATCTGACCTGAGAGATGGAGAACTAGCTGGGCAGGCATGGATCATAGCACACCCCCAAATTTGAACGGATGCACACATTGTCCCTAAAAAAGAAAAAAAACTAACGTAATACGGGAAAACAAGAAGTACTAAAAGTAAATAAATAACAATAAATATGAAAAACAATAAAAAAAATAAAAGGATAAGCTGTGGGGTGCCTCCCATGAGTGCTAAGTTTAACGTTTTCAGCCAGATGTTCTTCTTCCCTCCCAGAAAAGCATAAGTTGAATGCATCAGCAACTACTTCAATGCCAAATTTGGTGCTTAGATGCTTTGGAGAGGCCTCTAGGCGGTGCGCAGCCTCAAAGATGTCATTAGTAACATCTTCATATGCAGGCTCAACATTCGATCTTGTTAACCCATGGGTGAGGGTGGCTTTCAATGAAGCAATGCGATGGACTTGAAAAGCTTGCTCAACAACACCTTGCATCATACATTCATTAGAATATTCCATATTATCTTGAGGTATTTTTAATGTATCAAATATTTTAAATTCAACCTTCTCACCATTTACCTTCATACTTACAATATTCTTTTTCATGTAAATTTTTGTATCAGCAGTTCTCATAAAGAGTCTTCCTAAGATGATGGGCAGGGGTAATGGCATAGAAGATACTTCCATATCTAATACAATAAAATCAGCAGGTAAAATAAAAGGACCTACCTTTACCAAGATATCCTCAAGAATACCTCTTGGTCTTTTGATGCTTCTGTCTGTCAGTTGCAAGGTGATGAAGGTTGGTTGAAGCTCCCCCAAACCTAGTGTCTTGAATATAGTGTATGGCAGCAAGTTGACACCAGCCCCTAGATCCAATAGTGCATGCTCAAAAATCTAGTTACCTATCCTGCAAGGAATGGTGAAACTACCCGGATCTTTTAGCTTGGGTGGTAGTTTCCTTAACAATACCGCACTCACTTCTTCAGTTAAAGCCACTGTTTCATGCTCTTGAAACTTCATTTTATTAGTGCAACTATCTTTTAAAAATTTAGTGTATGTAGGAATTTGTTTAATTGCATCTAATAAAGGAATATTAATTTATACTTTTCTCAAAGTTTCAAAGATATCATGCATTTTAATTTCTTTTGTTGGCTTTACTAACCTTTTGGGGAAGGGTGGTGCATTTCACTTCTCCATTTCACTTACCTTTGATGTGGATGTTGTAATTGGAGATGCTTGTGCAGGCTCATCAGCTCTTATAATATTACCATTTATGAGAGTTGTCACAGCATTTAGTTGCTGATATCCTCTTGGATTAGGTAATGCTTGGGCGGAAAGTTCACCATGCTTTCTTTCACTTAGCTCCTTAGCTAATTGCTCTATTTGTACCTCGAGTCTTTGAATGGCATGCTCATGCTTTGCAGTGGTTTCCCTTTGCTCAGTCTGGAATTGTCTTGTTTCTGCAATGAATTGTTATTGTGAGGTCATCAACTGCCTTACAAGACTCTATAGGTCACTTTGCTTTGATTCCAAAACTGATTGGGTTGCTGGTTAGGAATTCCTTTGTTGCTCTTGAAATTTCACGGCATTTTGATTATTGGTCCATGAGAGGTTGGGGTGGTTTCGCCCTCCTTGATTGTAGGTATTTGCATATGCACTGTTTGGTCCCACATAGTTCGCTTACTCGGGATCTATAGATGAATATAAATGGCAAGTCTTAGTAGTGTGATCAAACTGAGAACATAAAGCACATACCTGGAGTTGTGTAGCTTGTGGCCGAGGTGAGATATTCTGAGCAGTCATGGCTTTTATAAGCATATCTAGCTTTCTCTCCATAGCAGCCATCTGATTTGAAGATCCACCATTTAAGTTCACCTCATACATGCCCTTTTTCACACCTTATTTACCTCTGGATAAGAATTGTTGTGTGTGCTCGCTTAAGGTCTCAAAAAGCTCCATGGCTTCTTCACTACTTTTTTCCATCAGCACCCTTCCACAACTTGAATCAACTATACCTTTATTCATGTCATTTAGACCTTCATAAAAGGCTAGTACCAGCTCATCTTGAGGTAGATTGTGATGTAGGCATTTGAGTAGCAGCTCGTTGAAGTGTCCCCATGCTTCAAAGAAAATGTCTCCATCCTTCTGTTGGAAAGATTGAATCTCCTTTCTCATTTGTCTTGTCATTTGAGCTGGGAAAAACTTCCTTAGGAACTTACAGGCCAACTCTTCCCAAGTATGGATCGAAACTGCAAGCAATGAATTGTACCACAGTTTAGCATTATCTTTTAAGGAAAAAGGGAAAAGAATTAACCTGATTCCTTTTTAGTCTAGGCCCTGAATATGTTGGAACTCGCAGAGATCAAAGAACTCTCGGAGGTCTAAGTGTGGATCTTCAGCAGGTGTACCCCTAAAGTGAGTCAAAGTATTGAGTATCTGCGGGGATATGTAATAGTTGCCCTCTGCCTCGGGTTGATATGCAATGCATGAAGGATGGTCGAGGTTCCGTGGGATGAAGGATTGCTTCATAGGTCTTCAGTCAGGTGGTTGTTGGTTGTCAAGCTGATATGCCATAGGTTTATCTCCCTCTAATTCTTCTCCTACCTCCTCAAAATTGTTTCTAGGCCTCTATCGAATGGTCTGCTCAAGCTCTATATCGAGTGGAAAGACTGTTGGGTTCCTGCATCGGGGCCCTTGCATGAATCAGCAAAACCGCTTCAATGCAGTAGTTTCAGTGCTGCTGCTCGATTAGCCTTTGCCTCAAATGCGCTCGATCACACCGTGATCTGCGCTCGATCGCACTTGAGCTTGCACTCGATCGCAAGGCCAGAAATAGCACCGCTGCAGTACCTGAAACAGAACAACAGAAAACGAAAAGAAAGTAAAAATTAGGTTTTTGATAAAGAAACTATGAACAGAATAAATAAAATAAAATAAACGAAATTAATTCCAAAAAGAACTTTAGCGTAATCCCCGGCAACGGCGCCAAAAACTTGTTATGCGTTTATCTACCTAAATAAATAAGCAAATAACCGAACTTGTTTTTCTTGTAAGTGCACAAGGTCTACAGTAGCATAGTGTGCAAGTGTGAGATTATTTCCATAGGGATTGGTGAATTTAGAATTAATTTCACAAAGTAAAAATAGATAGAAATATTTATTGGATTTAAATAATAATGATAAAGGCGTAGGGACTTGATATCCACCACTAATCATGCTACCCCAACAAAACAGTATGCTAACGCTCTACTCATGCTATGAATACCTAATGGTTGTCAACCTAAGGGCTTGGTCCACTCCTTAGGCTATTGATTTCCCTAAGCAACGAGTTAGACATGGTGTATACTCTAACTTTTTTCTCTCTTAAGGGATTCAGCATGGTGTATACTGAGTTGTTCCTTAAGAGAGCATAGGATCCGTGGAAATCGACAACCACACGGGACCTAGGGCTTGGTCCACTCCCGGTTTCCCATGTTGATTAACCTAAGAATCCGGTGTACTATTGTTGAACCCAGGACTCGGTCATCCAAATTGATTCAACTAACTAATTCATACTGCATGCATACGTTGATCAGACACACACATATGAGGAATTTAAATAAAAACAGGCATTAATCAAATTAAGAATCACAGCATAAATATTGCAAAGATGTCAATACTGAATTATTGGTTAACCAAGCCCTTACTATAAGTTTAGTTACAGATAATAAAATAAAGGAAAGAAGAAACCCGAGAGAGCTCCATTGAAGAGTCGTCAATTCTTCTGTAGAATACCCTCTGGCCTCCGGCCTCCTGACCTAAAACTAAAACTAAAAAGGAGATACTATTTATGTGTTTTACAAGTCTATTTATAGGGTTCTAAGGACACCTCGAAACCCTAATTTCCAAAATAAGACTCGAACCATTATTTCCAAAACAAGTTCTGTCGGTTTACTGTACGTGTGCGCTCGATCGCACACTATTGCTCTCGAGTCTTCTTCTTGCGCCCGAGCGTAGGCTGTGCTCGATCCTAGCATGGGCACTGGGTGCTTGTGCGCTCGATCGCACTCTTCTGTGTGCTCGATCGCACCTATCTAGTTCCAAATCTTCAGTTTTCTTCTTTAGTGCTCCAAAATGTTATCTTTTCTTTTAAAAACCTATAAAAAAAACACAGAAAACACAAAATGAAATAGAATATACTAAAATGCATAAACAAATAGCCTAACAACTGTAAATTAAGGGGCTTAAATATTAATATTTAAGCATTTATCAGTAATCTCTTTCATTTCTTATATTTAAGTGCCAAACAATTACACCTTATATTTGTATGAGATCCGACGATACCTTGGCCATGTGTTTTGGCTTGCTTTATTTCATTTTCATGTGATCACAAAGGATGCCCATTATTGTGTGAGATTAGATGACATTAAACGTTTTTGTTTTTGTTATCTCTAAATATACTAGCTAGGTTGAAGGAAGGGTCTAGTCTACTATGTTCACTTTCACCGTCCAAGCACACTATGGGGGGTGCTTGCAGACTTTGTTTCTGCTGCGCCACTTCCAAACTGCAATGCCCTATAAAAAGATACGAGTCCATTTAAGATTACTTTTTAGACGTTGTTACCATAGGCAAGAATGACTTAAAACACTTTTTAGTTTTTTCAGTCATTTGATTTTTTCCACCATCATTTCTTCATTTGTCAGACGATAAAAAAGGAAAAAGAAAAATCTAATTCTTCAAATAGCTTCTTTTCTTTTTATAAATATTGTTTCGGGTCAGATTTAAATTAAAACAGTTTTTTTTTAAAAGGTTTAAACAAATTGATTTGTTTAAATTAAATTCCAAACAGTATGAAAAATTCTCAAGTGGATGGAAATGCATAAGGTGAGCTCATTGAACTTAAACTACATACTTTTTGATAATTTATTTAAGAAACGTGGATAGTAACGGCATACATATTAATTAGTCATTGTTATTATTTTAAATAATTTATTTTTTATTTACAATTATGATCTAACTTATTTTAATGTCTACCAATTTACACAATGACTAGTCTGAAGAATCGAACTCAATATCTCAACACACAAATACATTTGACTCGAGTCAATAACTATATAGTCAAAAGTTAATGGTTAAATAATTTAAGAATTTATTAGATATTTAATAATTAATTTTTGTATAGATTATGCTTGTCACATGGATTGTAATTTGTAATTAGATTAATAATAATTTATCACAAATTATAGATGACAAAATTTCAAGAATGTAATAAATTCTCAAATTATTTGAAATAACAATATATAATTGGTCTAATCTATTAGAAAGTAAACCTAGTTTATGCAAGAATAACTCATAGATGAGATACTGAAATCTGTAAAGAAATTTACTTGGTAAAATATGATTAATATAGTTTACAATATATCAAAGAGGTCTTGATTTAGTGCTAAAGATTGAACTCGAAGACTACTTTTGAGTTGGATTCTGATGTTGTATGAGTTATTTATCCGATTATATCGGTTATTTTTTTCAATGATAATATTAAGAGTTTTTATATAAATAATGAATGACACGAGTTTATATTATAATTAAATTAATTATTTTATTAAATATATATAATATCACTTCAATAACCATTTTAAGCATGTCGATTTAACTGATTAAAATAAATACAAATTTGTTATCTTTCAAAAGAATTTGAACCATGTTCACATTGTGTCAATAATTACCGGCCTTAATTCAATCATAAACATAAGCACATACAATGTCAGATAAACACTATCCATTGATTGGTATGATCAAATAAGCGTCACAGCTTTTTTCCTGGCCGTACACGTAGAGCACCCTAAAAAGGGCGAGGGAGGCAAGAGCTCATTCATGCTATGATCCTTTCGATATTTGCCCGTAGCCTGGGAGGGAATATATAACACTCAGTATACAGTGAACGTACACAAATCATTTATTACTTGAATTCATCTCATTGCACATGAACCACAACATTTGACCCCTATGAAGGTTTGGTCACTGTCAAAGGGCTATCCTGCATTCTGTTTTTTTTTTTTTCACTGTGCAACTGTGAGTTTTGTCCTTTTGAAGACAAGTTTAAGTTTTCCAGTTAACAATGGTGAATCAGTGACTGGAGTACAAAAGCATGAGAAGACCCCAACTTTTGGATCCTCAGATAGGGTATCTTGAGTTCCAGTTCTGCATGATTTATCATGGAAGCACTTCAATCAATCTTCAGACAATAAATGCGTTTAGTAGGGGAAAAAAAAGGGTAAAAAGATAAATAAAAAATAAATTGAAGGATAAAAAAAAAAAAAAAAAATCACTTTCAATAAAAAAAAAAAAATTGAAAAACTAATAATCAAGGCCTTGTGAATCTCCCCTCCATCTGCATGCTTAGAGATTGCAGTCAATTCTCTGCCCCCGAACTACTCTTCCTTACCATTTACCCTCTGGTTGTACGAGAATTGGCACTCATCCTTTGTCTGCCCTTTTGGTTTCTCTTGGAAAATCATTTTCCCTTTAATGTGTTGGAGCATTTGGTTAATGGTTATCTCGAAATAAATTTTATTTTGATAGCACACAGCCACCATAGCACTGCTAAATTTGTTGTTGCACAAGCTTGGGAGTCGTTTGCCATGTGTGGATTAGAAGAAGATTTATTAATAAATTAATAATTTCATCTTTTTCTTCTTTTATTTTTTATTGTCAAATCCTCTCATTTTTTGAAAAAATTGATTTATAAACACAAGAAGAAAACATACTTTTCTTATGTTACAATTAGTTGAATTGAGATTTGGAATTTAGATAAAATCATAGTCTTTTTCAATTATTTTAATATTGAAAAAATATGATTTTATCTCACTTTCAATGTCAATCCTCAATTCCATGCTGCCAAACACAACATTAGTTTTTTTTTAACATTTCTCTCGTAATAAATAAGAGAAAAATTCATTTAACATTTTTTTTCTTTTAATTTTTTCTTCTATTACACACCCTTAGATCGATTCTTTCCTTTGCAGGGTAAGAGAGAGAGACCAGAAAACAATTGCAAAGAACAAAGTGAATTCGTAGCAACCATTACAAAATCCTCTCACGCAAAGGTATTTGATATTATATCATAATTAATGAGTAAAGAATCCTATTCATATTCGCTTTCCTGTGATGCTATGGTGAGCAACAATCTTTGCTTTGCATTGTCCATGCATAAAGATGACAAAAGCTTTGGAAAATTCCACGCTTAAAATCAGAAATAATTTATATTACTTGGTGCATGTGGAAGTACAAGGCAATACTGGCATTATGTCAATTACACGAACAAACTGCTAGAATCAAGTTTTGAACGCAAGAGCACCACCGGCTCACAGCCATCTACGATGCCTTACTTTCCTCTTTCCTCCAACTGGCCGATCATTCAACCAGCAGCTTCTTTTTCTTACCTTTTCTTAATCTCATCTAACTTCACAAATTTGACATTTGACATTCTATTTTCCTCTTTTTGTGCTCATTTCATTGTGGAAACGAGGTGTGACCAGAACTACATTTTTGGGTATCAAAAGTGAATGATATTACAGATAACATAGAATTCATGTGCAAGATTGGGACATTAAGGTAAGACCAGTATCCCCCAATGAAACCTGATCCCATATCAGGCACAAAGGAGAAAACAGAGCTCCAGGCTTGCTGCACGCAACATCTCCTAAAATAACTTCTACACCAGGAAGTTCTCAAACTTCTAACTCTTGTCAGCATATAACAGCTAGGTGCTTTCTAGGCTCATTTGCACGAGTATTGCAGTCACTGATCAGGTCAACAAACTGACAAAGGCATATTGTTGGAGACTGTTCTTATCAAAGATTACCTGCAAATGCAAACCAAAGCAAAGTACGAAATGGTTTTAGATCATAGTACTTTCACATGAAAATAAATATTTAAAGACAGGAAGTGATCCCGACATTAACATACATGGGAGAGATAATTTTCTGATACTTAAAACATGCGTACGCACATGCAACAATATGCCTCAGATAAACTAGTTAGGTGAAAACTTACCACAGGGTGAGTTGCTAAGCCAAGTTTTCATCAGAACCTGCCACCTAAACACGCACAAAATACCTAACTCATTCAAAACGGGTGGTTGATGGCCAGCAATTCATGTCTTGGTGACATTTGTCACATTCAAGTATAAAGGGAAATTATAGTTTCAAGAATATCACATTGCAAATTCTCTGTTGTATAGATTGCCGGAACCAGGCATTTGATACTTTAAATCCTCGTGACTATGAATATATTTGTTAAATCCCAGCCCTCCATTGGTCAGTAATCCTGACATTCCCAGATCACTAATGTTCTTGGCCTCATTCCAACTACCCCAATGGTCATTTGAAGTATGTGCCTTTCTAAACTGGTGTTGCACAAATGCAGATGGATTATAGGATTGGGGCTTGTCCATAATCATCGGAGAAATACTATAAGTATCATTTGGGGGCGAAAACATAATGCTTGAGTGACCCGGGAATATCGGGTTCTGATGAGCAGAAATTGGTAGTCGCATTAGCAGCTGAAGCTTTGCATCATTTTCATAAGGACCAAGCTGCGGAGAGAAAGTTGGCATCATATCAAAGCCTGGATTATTCAGCCCAGTTGCCACCATCCCTTCACCAACTTCCAATATTGCAGGATCAACGAATTCAACATCCTCAGAGATGCCAACTTGTCTAGTTGGTGATGCAGTGGTTTGTAGTAAATGGTTCACTGGAGGTAAAAGGAAAAATTAAAACACACCAAAACTGGAGAATTCATAAACTGTAACTATAGTGAGTGAAACAACGAACCATTACTGTCAAAAGCCTTTCGCACTCTCCCATGAGTAGAAAACCCTGGAGGGGGTGCCCTGCTTGGCACTGAAAACCCTGGTGGAGTTGAAGTTGGAACTTTTGAAACTGTTACAAGTCATTGGAGCAAAGAATTTTATGGTAGAAGTTCTAATAATAATAATGCAAAAAAAAAAATTATGAGACTGAAATGTAAACGTAACAGAGTTTACATAAACACAACAATAAATATTTTTCTGAGTAAGCTATACCAAATTGAATCAAGAAAGCACAAAACAGTACATGCAGTGTGCCAATGTTTGTCTTGGTATAATTAAATGCTACAAGAGCAATAGATCCCAGGCTTCGTGAAAATATTTGCTTGAGATCTAAAGGTATCAAAATAAGCATCACAATAGAGAGTGCATGCCATTAAGCAATTAATCCTATTTGTCATTCCCAAGAAACCAAGCCATAAAACAGTTCACCTAGCATGTAAAAGAAAACCAATAGAAAATGTACTAGTAATACAACTGTACAACCTTTCATCCAGAGAAAGTTTCGCCCCTACGCTACTTGACATGTAGAGTAGAAATTCTGTAGTTCCCTTGTCCTTCTCTTATTATATGATGATCAGTACTTCATATTCTATCTAAAGGAACTTCAAGATCCACACACAAATCAAAATGATCGTTGGATGCCAAATGCATTTGCAGCTTTGTGGAAAGGGATCATATGGTCAAGACAGTCAAGAAAAAATTGAATGACAAATCAATAACATAATCTTAAAGAAACTTTGATTTCTTCAAAGAGATCGATATCTATTATTCAACCCTATGCTCATGAGAAAAAAAAAAGGAGCTCTACACTCATGAGAAAAAATAAAAAGGAACTCTATGCTCATGAGAAGGCATGTGCATCCATCTCATCCCCTTCACTAGCATAAAGGGACGAAAAACAACCTATAAAACACCGCTCGCGCACCAACTAACAGCCTACCACTGAGCAGCTCAAAATAATATAGCCATCCCCCTCGTCCAACTTGAGAGTGTACACAATCCACAAACACTTGACCCTTTTGCAACAGCTTAAATCAATACTTTGCAGAATAGGCTTTGACACCAGAAACCTTATGCCCAGCAGAACATCTAAAGTGCCAGTTTGAATTAATTAAATAGATTTCACAGGTGAAGGATCCTTGTCTACAGGTGAATCTTGACTCAAAATAATTGCATCTAGGGATTTGATAATGATGACTTTTGTCAAACTATGATTTTGATCACAGGTCAATATAAAATATATGATCAGTAAGGACTGATCGTAGGAACCCACTAGCATGACATTGACCAGACTGTAGAAGTTCTTCCCAAGGAGAAAAAGGGGAACAGCATTTTAATCCAAAAAAATAGATTACCAAAAGATCAAATGATACTCACCAGAATATTTAGATGATGTGAAAGGGTGACTGCCGAGAAAATTGTCAGATTCCAAAGAACTACTGGATGAAAAGACATCCAGATAGTTGTCCATGCAAAAATCCCTATTTCCAATTAAATCACGGAAGGCAGAAGATTTATCAGCATCATGGATGACACCATGAAGAGAATGTTCCAGTTCCGATGCTGGATTCAAGAAATCCTCCTGTCTGGCAAATGAGAACCTGGATTGGTTACTATCTGGTACTTTCCGCAAACTTGATATTTTAAGGGAACCATGTTGCTCATCAGTTTCACTCAACAACTTGACTAAACCCTGAGGTGAGGTCAATGAATCTTCCCATGGATCCAAATCTATGGACAGAATTTTTGAGATAATGCTGTTCTCTCCCATATCTGAAGCAACATCCATGTCGATACTGGCCATGTAATTATCAAATTTTCCAGAGTACTTCCCTCGTCCCCCCTCCAACAAAACAGTGGAGTAATCATATTTACTTCCCAAATCAGCAAAACCATTAACATTTTTATCATTGAATCCATTTGATGATACTGGATTCTTAGATGTCAATGGAAAAGGAACTTCCTCATTTTTTATAGGTGTAATTGTAGGATGTACATCAAGATCAGTTTGATCATTGAACTCCCCCTGCTTCCAAGAATGGCTTGACTGATTTAAATTCTGCGGAAAACAAGATGAAGAAGACATGGACAATAGGTGACGATCATCATCATAACCATGTAAATCCTTGTAGGTCATAGCTTCCCTGAGAACAGGTGACGTTGAAGTCTTACTAAATTGCTCACTGATACTTTGTCGTAAACCTCGACTTCCAGGCAAATTAACTGACACATAATTAGAAACGGAACTGTTTGGAACAATAGGCAGAGAACTACAGATACTAATTGATGATAATCCCGAGCATGTTTCCCAATTTCCCACGTCTCCAAAATTTTCAACATCACCTGAATGAGATAGAGAGCTTGTGTTAACGGGTGGTACATCAATATCTCTACAAATGGCCCCTGATGCTGGCAGACAGAGAAAGGGGTCGCTGGAAGCTAAAGTTACAGAAGCCTTGCCTAAAACTTTTGCATTTGTATTTGATGCTGCAATTTGGCGATCACCATCAATATAATCTTTGACCAATTCTAGCGGCTTCAATTTAAAATTATGATACCCTTCATGACTTTCTTCAGCTGTCACAGGTCTTCTTACATCAAGGTTAGATATTTTCACGCCTACAACATCTGATGCAGTGACTTTGGGACCATTCAATGTCTCAGGCTTACTATTGGGAAGTCCAATTGAAGTTGGCGAATTTGAAACTGGTGGCAGACTGCCAGAGACACACATGACCCTGATAAAGAAAATAAGGCAAATAAGCATTCATATTGTACACAACCAAATGCAGGATGCCACAATAAACCAGATACCATGAGGCCGCAGCAGGAAGTGCACTAGATCTTCCAATGCCACCATCTACACAAGATCCACTATTCTGGTTCCCTGTATTCTGCTGAAGAAAGACAACCAATCCAGATAAGAATGTAGCTTGACTGAAGTGTGGAATGCTTCTAACTACTTAGATTGATGACACTTATTTCTGGTTATTTACATACATCATGGCATCAGGCACTACCACAATTTTTCAAGGGTTGTATATAGTAAGGTCTAAGGAGTCTTACATTTGAATAACTTTTGGCAACAGGTTTGGCCACTGATGAAATGTTGCTACTGATATCTGCTGGGGGAGGTAATGCATTTCCTGGACGCTGATGCATGTTATTCGTAGCACCAATAATTTGTTGAACTCTACTCCTTTATAATCATATTAAGTTGATTAGAATATGATAAAGCCATCAATAAAGAGCATACAAACAGCGAAAGCATCAGAAAAAGTATCCTGAAATAATAATTTAAATTTAAATTTTACAATTAAAAAATGAAATGAAAGAGTAGCATAGATACAAAACCAGAAAAGTTAAAAAAAAAAAAATTCAAGAGTTTGAATATTTACCCCCAAGTGGAAGAAAGATAAGAAACACATTAAATATTATTTGAAAAATAGTTTTAAGGGCTCTATCTTGCCCTAAAACAAGTGAAAGAGCAATCATCGCAATAAGAACTAAAATACCAAAGAATCAATTGTATACAACATTAATATGACATTCTCCCTGAAAAGCATAGTTTACAGAAATAATATGATCGCTTGAGGCCTAACAACTGCTAACTTGTATCTAAGACTCCAGTGAATCATCAATATCTACATGTGCATCAACCTTCCTTCCATTAGTATGATTGCTAACATCTCAGTTTAAAATGGTGAAGAAACGGAAAACAGAACATTTCTCTGCACCAATCAGATGCTGAATCATAAAATACCCTCATGGTGTTACAAGGGAAAGCACAGCCTTGTTTGTTAGTATCATTTTATGGGTTCTCTGCTTTTAAAAACCCTCTCATAACATATAAGAACTTCATATAAAGTATGAAACACGATCTAAGGCTACCAAAAACTTTTTATCATGTTACTAGATGCTCCGAGGTAAAGGCACATCCTTTACTTAGATCAAAATTATCGGAAGGTAAAAAGAAGTGCAGTAACAAGTGACCACCAATTCTTTTCCTTCTGAGGTCCCTCCCACTCTTTATCCTCAAAGCAAGCACAAATTTGCTTGCTTGTAAAACCCATCACCCTTTTGTGAACTCCCTAAATATTTCAATAAAAGAACATCTTTAAAATGTCATTCATGAGAAAAGTTGCACATGGTCATTATACAACAACAAATTATTTCTTTCAAGAACACCAGACAACAAATGCACACATGCATACAGACAAACAGCAACAGCATTTATTAATAAATAAGCATACCTTGAAAAGGCCGAAACTATTTCATCCTTACTAAAACTATCTTCCAGAGAGCCATAATCGTGCAAATACAAGCAATCTGGAATAGTGCAAGGCTGGGCCAACAAAAGCATTAATCATAGTAGCAAGGAAATTGAGTTCTTACTTCATAAACAAGATACTCACACATTATATTTGAGGAAAAATGATTGCTCACCATATTTCTCAGCCATGCATGGCAATACTTGGTGGTTCCAAAACATGCCCTACAAATAAATCCTAACTCATAATTGTATGGCATTAAAAGCGTAGTTAACTTAAGAAAAATAAAAGCACCTACCTCAATGATCTACCTTCTAATACAAAACTGTGCACCGATTGAATGCATCGAACTGCTTCCTCCTCTTTTGAATATGTGATATACCTAAACAGTAGGAAATGAAACCACAAAATTGAAAACATTAAACAGCAATCATAACGATCTGCCAATGCACCTAATTAAGATGCAATATATGGAATGATAGAAGAGTGCACAAATTTACAATAAATACATTGCATATGATTAAGCAGACAAAGGTGATACCAATCAATAACTAAAGATGATACACAAAGAAAATCAAATATTGCGCATTCCGCTCAACACATTGGAAACATTTACAAACAAAAGCTAAATGAGCTTACACACAACAACTGTTGTTTGCAGCATGTTGAATGGCCCCAGTTGCCGTTCTAGATATAGACACTTTCAAAACCTTCCCATATCGACCAAAGTACTCCTTACGTTGAAGAAGCTGGTAGAAATCGAAAATATCTAGCTTAGACACTTGATATTGGTGAAAATTTAAATACAAGAGAAGTCAAGGAAATAAAGATAGCAGTGCAACAGGTTCCACTTAATCGCATTCAACAAATAATGAGATGTACGATGGTCTTTAAGCAACTCACGTCTTCATCTGCAAGGTTAAGTGGTAATCCGATTATATACACCAGATTCCTTTTAATAACTCTAACATTAGTTAGATGCATCCTTCCTTCAGATGCTTTTGGCTTTGCCTTCTGTAATTTCTGTTTTCGTTCCAAATTTATTTTAGCCACCAACCTGTATGGTAAAGAACGTGCAACAATCCTCAATAACTCGTCACATAAAGTTAGACATTAATAAGGAAACTGTGGAACAGTCATAACAAACCTTTCACAATTTGCTGCCATTGCCACAATTTTTTCTTTGTCATAAGGTGTACGACATGCGGGGCAGCGACCCTCAGTCTCATCCTTCTCAGCCATTTCCATAATGTGATGCCAACACCAAACACATATCTGTGAAGGTCAAGAACAAAACAAATACTATTTAATCGCACACGAACTCACGAAAGTTAAGAGACAAGGTAAATCCCGTGAAATATATTACAAATGAGCAGAAAATAAAATCCCAGCACTTCTATTGGGTAAAGATTAGTGATCAGACCTGGTAACCACAGTTGCAAGGCTTCAATTGCTGATCTGTCAAATCCATTTCCTCAGTGCACAGTGGGCATGTCTTTTCTCCCTTGTCGCTCATGATTGCCCTATAAAAATCAACAAAGCAGAAAATAATTTAATATAAATTATATATGTTTTCACCTGTGCAGCTTTAACATCAATTTTCTAAATGACCTAGTTGTTGTATGTCAGAATAATTATAGATGATAATCAAACTTCTATTTTAAATATTTGCATTTCAGGCACAAATCCATGCCAGTTTGCACAACACAAGCACAAAAACAACTAACAAAACACGAATTCAGACAGTTGCCAGAAGAAAAGTGAAAATTGAGAAAAACTGCAAAAAGCTTGAAATCTATTAAATATTGTTGGCCAAGCCCCAAAAAACTAAATACTCTAAATTCATCATAGTGTCAGTATTCCTAGCTGACACAGTCCCAAAACCAAGGAAGGACCTTCAAGTTAAGATACTAAACAACACTAAGCATATCAAACATCCAACCAAAAGTTTCGAAGGGATCACCAATTCACCCACTCAGCACCGACACAGCATACAAAAAGTAGGACCTAAGATTCATAGTAGACAGTCTCTCATGGTGAAGCAACACCGAAACTACATTTCCCCATGATCTATATGAATCCAACTATCTGCATTTCATTTTAGCCTCATGACATCTAAAAATTTCTTGTCTTTATAACCTTAAAGCAATTGTTAACTGCATTTATCACAATTGGAACACATAAGATATCTAACTCTACAATTCAATCTCGGTTGCCAGAAATTAAATAATATGAATGAATTAACATTCAAAACCCATTCTTTTTTTCACTAGTTGTTTTATTTGGCACAAAAAAAAAAAGGCGCAGCTCGACTACACTGAGGCATACAGTTAAAAAAATTGAACTTTTTTTATTCTGCTTAGCTCAGTTATTTCCCAGCAACCAAACATCCAGCACATATAAGAAAATCCTACACACATTTGAAACAACTAAGAGCCCAAAAGCGAAACCTTAGCAACATTTGATCCGATTGGTGCACAACAGCATTTGCACCAATAAGGCCACAAAAAGAAAAAAAGAAAAAATATTTTCCTATCCGTAAAAGAAAGACAAATAAAACAAATCAATGCAACAAAAAAGGCGAACCCGACTCCGGATCCGAACTCGCGACACGTTTTCGAGACCTAATCCGAAAATCAGACAAGTTAAAGGGGTACTCAAATGATTGTTTTTTGAAATTTTCCAGGTTTCGGATGATCCGAATATGCCAAATGGATAATAAAAATGGTGCTGTGTTACCGGGATTCGAGCTCAAAGGATTGGTGGAGGGGACTTACAGTGTGGGATCGGAGAGCAAGCAGAAGAATCTAAGAACGGGAAAGATACAGAGAGAGACTTCCTTTTGTTGATGAATGTGAAAACTACACAGGTAAGAGAACTCTTTTTTATGGATGGCTTTTGTTGTTGTTGCTATTGTTTCGTGCGTTACCCTACCTGTCGTTTAAAATAATTGAATCTCCTATTAGTGCCCTTGGAATTTGCTGTTAATTGCAAGTTTCCCTCACCGCTTCTATGGGCTTCTTTTGTGATTTAGGGTTACACAATTAGACTTGGTCAAATGAATAGCCTAGTATTTGGGCCTATCTGTAAAGAAAGTTTCCGATTTTTCTGGCTTGGGCTTGTAATTAAAATGTCAGTGTCTAGGTAAACTTGTCTTTTTGTACCCAAAGAAGGATAAAGGTAAAATAAAATTGATCTTTACTTTGATAAATAATATTTAGTAAGAACGCAAGAATGGATTGTCCATCTCCAAACCGAGTAATTGCATATTTTATACCTTAAGTATCTGTTTGGTACACATACAGGATTACAGTGGGATTAAGATTAGGATTAGGATTAGGATTAGGATTAGGATTAAAATAAGACTATTTTAATTCTATGTTTAGTTTATGAGATTGTTGAATTGGAATTAAAGTAGGATAACAAATCAAAAGACTAAAATACCCTTTTGTATTTTATTATAAATCTTTTTTATTATATATATTATAAAACTTATATATATATATATATATATATATATATATATATATATATATAAACCTACAGAGAGAGAGTAAATCTCTATTTTTCATTTCTTTTCAAGCTCTGTATCGTGAGAGAAAAGGGGAAGGAGGGAGGCACGGGAAGAGGGGGAAGGGGAGAAGGAGGCGCGGGAGGAATAGAAAGGGAAGGAGGAAGCGCGATCTAACCAGAAGGAGAAGGAAGGGGAGGTGTGATCTGGGGAAAGAGGAAGAAAAGTACGGAGGAGGAGAAGGGGGGCCGCGATCTGGGGAAGGAGGAGGAAGAGAGTCGCGAAGAGGAAAGGGAAGGAGGAGAATGAGAGGTGCATAGAGGAGGGGGAAGGAGAAAGAGAGGCACGAGGAGGATGGGGAATGAGGAAGAAAAGTGCGGGGAGGAGGAGGAAGGAGGTACAGAGGTGCGGGAAGGAAGGGGAATGAGGAACATAGGCGCGGGAAAGAGGGGGAGGAGGGGGAAAGAGGAAGGGAGGTGCAAGGAAGAGGGGGAAAGGGTGGTCGTAGGGAAGAAGAAAGGGGAGGGAGCAAACTAATCCTTGGAAAAAAAGTTAATCCACAGAGGTGGGATTAATTTTGTCCCGGGGGGTGGGATAGAATCTGACGGATTAGGACTAACTTAGTTCCAAGTTAATCCCAGATGAACAGTTAGTCCCTCCAACCAAATATGGGGCTAACTGTTCATGTGGGATTAGTGAATCCTATCCCAAGTTAGACCCAGGAACTAAACAGACCTTAAAAGCATGTTTGCTTCATATACAAATGTGGGATAGGATTAAGTAAGTCTCACATGAATAATTAATCTCATGTTTGGTTGGAGAGATAATTGTTCACATGGGATTAGGGTGTGACTAACTTAGTCCTAATCCCATGAAATTTATCCCACCCTCCACCTTAGGATAGAAATAATCCCACCTCTGTGGGATTAATTTTCTTTTTATACCCATTATACCCCTGCAACAACAAACCCTATTCATTGTCTTCTTCCCCCCTTCTCCTCCTCCATCTCTTCCCCTTTCTTCTTCTTCCAGATCTGCATGAGGATGTCATACCAGCGCGCACAACAGTAGCGCCACAACAGCACGACAACAACATCGTACCAATGCGACAACAACTCTTTCAGCACGGCAACAGCTCATCCGCGTAAGATAATTGATAGACAAGAGTATTATGAAAATATTTGTTTTTCTGCACAATCTTTTGTGTAGCATACATAGCAATTTATACTAATGTAATTACAACTGATTTCCTACTTTTACGTTGAATAATCCAAACTCCTACAACTATACAATTTCAATCACTAAGGATCGTATCTCCTCATTGTTATCCTCCTGGTTTGCTCCTATGATCTCGGCACTTCATGTGGCTATATATTTTTCAATAACTCATGATCCTTATCTTCCTGATCTTCAGCCTTGACTTCAGCTATAATTACTTGATCCTCTACACACCCCCTCAATCTCGAGGGTAGATCACGAACATTCAGATTGTTTTGCACTTGTTTGAATTTTATTGGTGGTAATGGTTTGGTAAGAGCATCGGCCAACTGATCTCTATTGGAAATACATTGAACCACCAATTGTTTTCTAGAAACTTGATCTCTAACAAAGTGAGAATCTATTTCGATGTATTTTGTTCTTGCATGAAACACAGGATTGGAGGTGAGGTAAGTCACTCCAATATTGTCACACCATAGGATTGAAGCTTGTCTTAGAGGAAAACCAAGTTCAGATAAAACTATTTTGAGCCATGTAATTTCAGCTGCTGTATTTGCTAGCACCTTGTATTCAACCTTAATGCTGCTTCGAGCGACCGTAGGCTGCTGTTTGTAACTCCATGAGACCAAGTTGGATCCTATATATATGCAATAAGCACCAACTCATTGATTATCCCTATCAACTGCCCAATCCAAGTCGAAATATGCCTGCAATCTGAAATCCTTAGCTTTGGTGATTAGTAAACCTGTAGAAAGTGAATGTTTAAGATAATGCAATATTCGCTTAACTGTAAGCCAGTGTGAATCAAGAGGTCTATGCATGAATTTGTTGACTTTGTGTACATCAAATGCTAAATCAGGCCTTGTAAATGCAAGATATTGTAGGCTGCTGACAATACTTCGATAGAGACTTACATCCTCACAAAGTTTTCCATCTGTAGAATTAAGGCGACAATTAGAGGCCATTGGACTGCTGCAAGGTTCGGCCTTATCAATGTTGCTCCGTTTAAGCAAGTCAACAATATACTTGCGCTGAGTTAGATAAAGGCCATCAGAACATCGAAGTGCCTCTACACCAAGGAAAAAATTTAAAGAACTCAAGTCTTTGACAGCAAACGTGTCTTTTAACCAATTAATCACTCTGTTGATTGCAGCTGAACTTGAACCTGTTATCAAGATATCGTCAACATAAATGAGAATATAAACAACAATTGTTGTTGTTCTAGAAACAAAAAGTGATGTATCAACTCTACTTTCATAGAAATCTAAAAACTTGAGCTTGTCTGAAAGTTTAGAAAACCAAGCTCTTGGAGCCTGCTGCAAACCATAAAGCGATTTATGTAACTTACAGACATGATTTGGATATTGAGTATGAATATAGCCCTGTGGTTGAGACATGAATACTTCTTCTTGCAAATCACCATGCAAGAATGCATTTTGCACATCCAATTGCTTTATAGGCCAATTATAAGAAGTTGCAATGGAAAGCACTAACCGAATAGTTGCATGTTTGATGACTAGACTAAAGGTCTCAGAGAAGTCGATTCCTTATTGTTGGTGGAATCCTTTGGCGACTAGTCGAGCTTTGTAATGCTCAATAGTCCCATCTGCTTTCTTTTTAACTTTGTAGACCCATCGACATCTCACAATGTTGGCTTCAGATGAAGGTGAAACCAAAGACCAAGTACCATTTGTAGCAAAGTAGAAAACTCTTTTTTCATTGCTTTTTGCCAGTGAGTAGATTTCGATGCCTCAGTATAAAACGTAAGTTCCATGGCTATATTACTACTTTCTGCTAACAATGCTCGAGGTAGTGGATACCGAATACAACCATCACTTGGTTGACGAGGTTTATAAATGTTATTCTTTGATCTTGTTGTTATAGAGTGACTGTTTGTTACACGGTTGGGAGAAGTAGGTATCAACTGTGAAGCATGCAATGTGTTAACAGGTTGGGCTGGAATAATAGCAGACTAGAATTCTGCAGTAACATACCGTGTAGATGTGTCTTGATCTGTTCTTACAGGAAGAGATAAACAATGTGCAGATTGTGTGCTTATGGAAATATGGTTATTCTGCAAATCTATCATACTCATAGATTTTAAAACATTGATCTGAAGTGGAAGAGAAACAAAATATGATGACTGCTCAGTAGAGAAGCTGGGATTGGTTTCTTTGATGTAAGGAAAAAGTGTTTCATCAAATATTACATGTTTGGAAACATAAACCTTACCAGTAGAAAGATCGAGGCATTTGTACCCTTGATGACAAAGACCATAACCAATGAATATGCATGTTTTTTAGCGAAAATTGAGTTTATTTTTATTGTAAGGTCTCAGGTTAGGCCAGCATGCACAATCGAAAACACGCATAAATGAATAGTCTGGCACACAGTTATAAAGAATTTCATAAGGTGATTTTTGCTTTAAAACTAGTGTGGGAAGCCTGTTTATAACATACACAACAGTTTGAAAGGCATCTTCATAGTAAAGCATTGATAAATTCGAGTGTGCCAACATGCTTAAACCTACTTCGACAATATGTCGATGTTTACGCTCAATTGAACCGTTTTGTTGATGAGTATAAGGGCAAGCTAGCCCGGTTAATTCTAGTGTTTGTAAAATAAATGTTCAAGTGCCGAAATTCACTGCCCCAATCAGACTAGATGACCTTTATTTTTCTTTCAACATATGCTTGAAACTTAAGAAAAAATTGTTCGACATTTGACTTGAGTTTAATAGGGAATAATCAAAGAAACTTGGAATAATTATCTAAAAAGCTTACATCGTATTTGACACCAATGGTAGAAACCATAGATGCATGTCTCCATACATCACTAAAAATTAAATCCAAAGGTTTGGAAAAAACAAATGCAGAAAATTTAAAAGGTAAGTCATGACTCTTAGCCATTTGGCATTCAGAGCATACAAGGTGCATCTTATTTTTCTCTACTGGAAAAGCAATGCTGGAAATAAATTTGTTGATGACTGGAGCTGAGGCATGTCCAAGTCTACGATGCCACTCATGAAGAGAGACACGAACACTGGAAAAGGCTTGAGGGGGACTCGATTTGATGGAGAACCGATAAAGGCCATCACTGAGATGTCCTCGATGAAGGACCTTCCCCGATTAGTCCTTAACAAGAAAAAAATGAGCATGAAACTCAAAATAAACACTATTGTCAACACAAAATTGATGCACAGATATTAAATTCTTTTTAATCTCAGGGATGAGAAGAACTTGGTTAAGAACAAAGGTAGAAGTAGTAGTTGAAATTTTAGATGATCCTGTTTTAGAGATTTGCAAACCTTGACCATTTCCCACTTGAACATTATCTAAACCATTGTAGTCATCATTCTGTAGGTTCAGATTAGCTGCATCATTAGTGAGATGATAGGTTGCACCTGTATCAGCGTGCCACTCAGCCTTTCAATTGCCATTATCCTTAGCTACCATAGCCTGCTCGGGTGCTGGTTTTGGAGAGTTCTGATAAGAAATATCAAATCTATGATAACACTTTTGAGTAGAATGTCTTGGTTTACTACAAACCTGGCAAATAAGAGGAGATTAATCATTGCTACGATTAGCAAAATTGAAGCCACCATGATTTCCATTCCCCTTTCCTCTAAGACCACCGCGTCCACTTCAGGAAAAAGACTAAGATTATCGTTGAGCAACATTTGAAGAGGCTTGTTGGACTGCACAGGCAAGTTGATGTCGATAAAGGCGAGCTTCAGTGGTCAGTAAAAGAGAATAAATTTCTTCGAGTGTCACAGTGTTAGTACGGGCAGAGATGGAGGCCACAAAGTTGTCATATTCATGGCCTAATCCTGCAAGCACATAAGTGATAATATCATCACGAGTCATAGGTTTTCTTGCAATGGCTAACTCATCTGTAAGTCTCTTGATGAAGAAAAATTACTCGGTGGCAGATTGGCTGGCCTTAGTTGCAGTGGCCAATTGTGTGCGTATTTGGACAATTCGCGCACGAGACCTGGAAGAGAAAGTTTCATCTGCGCCAGACAGCGTTAGATGTTGTACAGTTGACTACCTAAGCAAGCACCCCTTTAGTGAGTGAAAACATGAGTGTGCTAAGAATGAGATTGTCCTGACGCACCCACTGAGTGTAAGCAGGATTTTTTATTTCAGAAATAACCTCGGTTTCAGAGTTAGAGATAGAAATAGTTGTGGCTGGTTTTGTTATGGTACCATCAATGTACCCGAAGAGATCCTGACCTCTGAAATAAGGCATCATCTGTGCTTTCCAAAGAAGATAATTGTCTTGAGTAAGTTTGACAGTAACAACATTAGACATGGAGATAATAGATGGAAGGTTGGGAACATCAGTTTCAGTACTGGTAGAGGAGGAAGGAGATGAGGAAGACATAGGTAGATGTTGGTCTTTTCACGGCTCGAATGATACCACGTAAGATAATTGACAGACAAAAGTATTATGAAAATATTTGTTTTTCTGCACAATCTTTTATATAGCATACATAGCAATTTATACTAATATAATTACAACTGATTTCCTACTTTTACGTTGAATAATTCAAACTCCTATAGCTATACAATTTCAATCACTCAGGATCATATCTCCTCATTGTTATACTCCTGATTTGCTGCTATGATCTCGACACTTCATATGGCTGTATATTTTTCAATAACTCAGGATCCTTATCTTCCTGATCTTCAGCCTTGACTTCAGCTACAATTACTTGATCCTCTACACTCTGGCAGCACCGATCTACAGGAAGAAAATGAAACATCGATCTACAAGAAAATAAGGAAGATGGAAGAGGAAGAAGGAAAAAAAAAACAAAAAACTCTCTTTATGTCATAACAGATGAGGAAGAAGGAGAAAAGCAAAGAAAAAAGGTATGGTCTTGGTTTTATATATACATATATATATATGTAGCTCGAGGTTTCAACCCAAGAGGGGGTGAATTGAGTTTTTAAAAACTTTTGCGGAATTTATACAAGTTTATAAAAACTGATAAGCAACAAATAATTAATACAAGTAAAAAGCTGTAAATAAAGAGTTTAAGGAAAGAGGATGCAAACACAGTTATAGTGGTTCGGCAATATCGGATTCGTTCTGACCCTACGTCCACTCTCTTCAAGGAACTCCTTGAAGTAATCCACTAAGAAAACTTAGTCGCACAACTTAGCCGGGTGTTGCACAAACCGTACACAAGCAATTTACAGGAATTGCTTAAACCGAAAAATCCCCTTCCTTTCGGAAGTTTCCCCTTCCTCTCGGAAGTAATCCCTTTACAAAGATGGTGTAAAGTAACAGGTAGAGAGACAACAAATGAAAGCTTATTACAACAGAAATGTCTCTCTTTCAAAGTAAAGCTTGAAGAAATGGCTCAATAAGATTATCTCAAAGCTTTTTGTGTTTCAAGAGTATAAAAACTTGATTATATGAGATCAACTCTTTTTGAATATTTGCTTCTTGTTTTTGAATGCTTTTCTAAATGGGTTTATATAGCAATCAATTAATATGGCCATTTTGGACTTTAATTTGAAAAAGATTTACTTTAAAACGTTCAGATTTGAAGTCCAACGGTCATATTTTTGAACTACCAGTCGACTGGGTCGAGATACCAATCGACTGGGTTCACTTGAAAAATACACGTTTTCAGACCTTCTGGGTATCCAGTCGACTGGTATATATCATCCAGTCGACTGGGGACTTTCTGTCCATTTTACCAGTCGACTGGGTTGATTCATCCAGTCGACTGGGATATTACTGGTCAATGTACCAGTCGACTGGATACCTTCTGACCCATATACCAGTCGACTGGTATATGTACCCAGTCGACTGGGTTGTCTTCCAACCCAGTTTTTCTTCTGTTTTTTTTATTAAAAACATTTAAAAATAATGGTTTTAGAAAAACCTTTTGTGATTGAGCCATTTAACAAGTTGATACAATGTATGAGTGAGACTTACATTGGTTCTAAACCTTAAGACCTATACTAGATCTTCAGTCTTCACTTGATACTTGATTTGGTTCGAGTTTTTGCACTTTGTTCCTTGGTTGAATGTGTTTGATCCTTAATACAACTTAGTTTAAACATGTTAGTTAAATAACAGTTGTGTTTTGCCATCATTAAAATACGGGCGAGGGTCAACAATTTCCCCATTTTTGATGATGACAAAACTAATAAAGTAAAAACAGTTTTAAAAACTAAGTGTTAAGATTTTACAAAAATTTGGACAGAGTCTCCTCTGTTTTTCGAGTAAAACTACCCTGTAAACAAGCAAACACAGTTTATATTTCTTTCAACCAATCCAGAATTAAACTCAACCAATCAATAAACGTTTTTACAAAGATATGGAGCAATGCTCCCCCTAAATCTATGCATTGGTTGCGTTTTACTTAGATTTTCTTGTTTTTCTCATTTTTCTCCCCCGTTTTGACAACAGCAACCAAAGGGGGCATAACATAAAAATAAGCTACTTAGCCAATATTGTCAAATAGGTTATAAGAATACAAAGATGTACGCGAAGATTTGGCTTCTTTTGAATTTCAGAAGCCTTCCCGAGAAGAACCGGAAGTTTTTTTTAAGCATATATAAGCAGTTTATATCAGATTTAGTGACTAAACAGATATTAAAAACAATTCTAACATATCACAAATAGCGTAAATAAATGCAAGAAATATGGCTAATAGTATTACATCATCATAGAGAAAAAGTCAATACAAGTAGGGCCTCATAGAGCCATAGCTAAGAAAAACAAATATGAGATGTCCGTACTATGTGACAAAAACTGGAAAAGTGCTAAGAGTTGATAAAAGAAAGAGACTCATGGTGCGGGAGAGTCCGAGTTGTCACGAAGAAGTTCCCTAATATCCGCTAGGGAACCCTCGGTGTGCTCTCGATGTAACTCGAAGTCATCCCGTAAGTGGTCTATGGAGGAGCTCAGCCTCTGATAATCGGACTGCATGGACTGAAAACCGGACTCCATCGTCATCTGAAGACTCGTGATAGCTCGTAGGATGTCACCATATCCAGTCTGACCAGTACTCGAGCCACCAATGGGAGGTACTCGGGTATCTGTCTCCATCTCAGCAGCCGTATCAGCATCCTCATCACTGTCACTCGCATCCTCTCGAATCCTTAGGCGCTTTCCGGCCTTTGGATAGAGAAACCCTTCACGAACAGTACATCCCATCTTCTTCAGAGATGAGATGTTGATGATATCCGTCAATCCGATATCCTGAGCCTCAGAGGCAGGCAAAGGTACTCGGAAGTGCTGGAGGATGAGCGTAATGAGCATCCCATAAGGAAGACACCCGGAGTCGTTTGCTTCGCCGTTTATCATGTTGGCGAGCAGTAGAGGATATATATTGAAGTGGTGCCCAGATTTTAGGCACCAAATCAATACCGTATCTATTTTAGATAGATACCCTCGACTCCCGAGTCTCAGGTGGATGGTCCAACTGACAATCAATTGAAACATCTTTGAGTCGAGGGGCAAGTCACTACATGTGTGAAATGTAGTGGGTCTGTACATATAGTTAGGGTCGCCCCTGACAATCCAACAGGCCTTCTCAACTTCAAAGTTGTCTGGCCATCCATCCAGACTCTATTGAACCCCCCTTATAGGGATTCTCAGAATGCTCATTAAGAGGTCAGTGTTGACCTCAAACTCCACACCACTAACTCTGGTTCTGAATCTCAGAGCCAGAGGACTGGGTTTTACCAAGTTCGCATAGAACTGGTGAATCAGTCGCGAGTAATATTTTTCATGAATTCTGACCAGTGGGGTCAGATTTATTGCCTCAAAGGCTGGTAGAATATCGAAATTACCATGACGAATGGAGTCGAAATCAACGACTCTACCCATTATGATTTTCTTATGACGGATTATAGAGTTATACCTCTTATGAGCCGCTGGGCTGAAAAACAGAGCCTGCTCCAACTCTGTTCTGGGCTCCTTGCTGGATGACCCTGCTACTCCCTTCCCTTTCGACTCCGAAGCCGAAGGTTTTGAAGACCTTGGCTTTTTGGGCGCATTAGGTCCACTTGTTGTGAGTTTTATACGGATTTTGTCACTCATTTTCAAGAAATTTGAAGTTTTTGGAAAAAGAAAATTTGGTAAAAATGAGAGATTTTAACCGTAGAAAGTTAAAAATCTTTTTAGGAATGAATATATCGGTGTGTTTAGAAGGGATTTGGATGGTTTTCAGATCAAAAAGATGAATTTTTCTAGAGAGAGAAAGCTTGGGCTCTTTGAAAAAGGCGTAAAAATAGCGAAAATGAACAGTCCCTTTTATAGAATCGCGATACCAGTCGACTGGCGTCGATATACCAGTCGACTGGGTCCCTTTGAAAAGATGAACAGTTTCTTTACCAGTCGACTGGGTAAACGTACCAGTCGACTGGGTAAACTGGCAGTGAGTTACCAGTCGACTGGGCTATCTTTACCAGTCGACTGGAGGACACGGATTTTTCAAAAAAAATTGGCTCCAAGTAGGATTTGATCTTATAGACGACTGGAGAAGACTTAACAGTCGTCTGGAAGTTTTGACAAAGAGTTACCAGTCGACTGGGTCAAAATTATCAGTCGACTGGAAGATCAGGCAGAGACTTACCAGTCGACTGGAGAACATTTACCAGTCGACTGGATCTTGAGTAAAATTTCCAGTCCTGAATTTTTAGCACGATTTTGTTTATCTATGACATTTTTGAGTGAAGGGAATAATTAAACATGGATTAATACTCTATCACTCAATGTCAAACATGCAAATGATGAAATGAGATGCAATCAAAAATTCAATTTATCAAAATCAAGCAATCCCATCAACTTTCTAATCTTGCAAAAACTAGCTTCACTTAAGGGTTTTGTAAGAATATCAGCTATTTGATCTTCTGAATGTATAAATTCTAATCATATATCACCTTTTTGAGCTTGGTCTCTTAAGAAATGATGTCTAATCTCTATATGCTTGGTTCTAGAGTGCTGAATAGGATTTTTGGTTAGGCTGATGGCACTAGTATTATCACAAAATATAGGAATATTTTTGAGACTCATGCCATAGTCTTCTAGTTGTTGTTTCATCCATAGTACTTGGGCACAACAACTGCCAGCTGCTACATATTCCGCCTCAGCGGTTGATAGCGCAACTGAATTTTGTTTCTTGGAGAACCAAGAAGTTAACATAGCACCTAAGAATTGGCATATTCCACTTGTGCTTTTTCTATCTAACCTACATCCAGCAAAATCAGCATCCGAATATCCTACTAGCTCAAAAGATGATTCTCTAGAATACAATAATCCTATGGTCTGGGTCCCTTGTAGATATCTAAGGATTCTTTTTACTGCAACTACATGTGATTCCTTAGGATTAGATTGAAATCTAGCGCACATGCATACACTGAACATTATATCAGGTCTACTTGCAGTCAAGTACAGTAAAGCACCTATCATGCTTCTATAATATTTAGAATCTATAGTTTTACCTCCTTCATCAAGATCAAGTTTGGTGGTTGTGCTCATAGGCGTTCCAATTGGCTTTGAGCTTTCCATCCCGAACCTCTTTAGTAGATCTTTAATGTACTTTTGTTGATTGATGAAGATACCTCCTTTTAGTTGCTTGATTTGCAGTCCAAGGAAGTAGGTAAGTTCTCCCATCATGCTAATTTCAAATTCACCTTGCATGCACTTTGCAAACTCTTGACACATAGATTCATTAGTAGCACCAAATATAATATCATCAACATATATTTGAACTATCAAAGTGTCATTTTTGTGAGTTTTTGTGAAGAGAGTTGTATCTATTCTACCTCTTACAAAATCATTATTAACCAAAAATTTGCTTAGTCTTTCGTACCATGCCCTTGGAGCTTGCTTCAACCCATATAAAGCCTTAGAAAGCTTGTAGACATGATTTGGAAGACTAGGGTTTTCAAAACCAAGAGGTTGTTCAACATAAACCTCTTCTTCTATAAAGCCATTTAAAAAGGCACTTTTCACATCCATTTGAAATAGTTTAAATTTATTAAAGCATGCAAAGGCTAATAACATTCGAATAGCCTCTAATCTAGCTACGGGAGCATAGGTTTCATCAAAATCTATTCCTTCCTCTTGGTTATATCCCTTAGCAACTAGTCTAGCCTTATTTCTAGTTACTATACCATTTTCATCCATTTTATTTCTATATACCCATTTAGTTCCAATAATTGAATGATCTTTAGGTCTTGGAACTAGTTCCCAAACATTGTTTCTCTCAAATTGATTTATCTCTTCCTGCATTGCAATTATCCAATCATTATCTTTTTCAGCTTCTATAAATGACTTAGGTTCTACTTGAGACAAGTAAGCTACAAAATTGCAAATATTTCTAATGGAAGAGCGAGTTCTTACCCTTTGTGAAGGATCACCAATTACTTGAGCAATTGGATGATGATTTACATACCTCCAATCCTTGGGTAGATTTTCCTCTTGTTGACTTGAGGATGGTTGGTCCAAATTAGGAGTTGTCATCCCTTCATTTGTTTGAGTAGAACTCTCTTTTAGGTCAACAATGGGAGTAGGAGTTTCCATTCTTGGAATAAAATCTGCATCATCTTTAAAGGAAACTTCTTCTATACTCATTGGGTTAGATTCATCAATAGTTACATGCACAGATTCTTCTACTACTAGAGTTCTCTTATTGAAAACTCTATAAGCCTTACTAGTAGTAGAATATCCTAAAAATATCCCTTCGTCGGTCTTGGAATCAAATTTACCCAAGTTAGTTTTATTGTTATTTAAGATGAAGCACTTACTACCAAAGGCACGAAAATAGGAAATATTGGGCTTTCTCCCTTTCCATAGTTCATAAGGTGTTTTATCAAGCAGGGGCCTTATCAAAATTCTATTTAAAATATAGCAAGAAGTATTCAAGGCTTCAGCCCAAAAATATTTTGTAAATTATTTTCACAAAGCATTGTTCTTGAAAATTCTTCTAGAACTCTATTTTTCCTCTCAACAACTCCATTTTGTTGAGGAGTTCTAGGAGCTGAAAAGTTGTGATTAATTCCATTTTCATCACAAAATTTTGAAAAGCTTTGATTTTCAAATTCTTTGCCATGATCACTTCTTATGCTTGAAATACAAATTCCTTTTTCATTTTGTACCTTTTTGCAAAACTTTTCAAATCCTTTGAAAGCTTCATCCTTATAAGCAATAAAAATAACAAAGGTATATCTTGAATAGTCATCAACAATAACAAGAGCATATTGATGGCCACCTAGACTAATGGTACTAATTGGACCAAATAAGTCAATATGCAAAAGTTCCAAAGGTCTAGTAGTTGAGACAACATTTTTTGCTTTGAAAGATATCCTAGATTGTTTTCCCATTTGACAAGCATTACAAATTTTGTTTTTCTCAAAATTGATTTTAGGAAGACCAATAACTAAATCTTTTCTTGAAACAATTTTTAGCAAGTTCATGTTTACATGACCAAGCCTTCTATGCCATAGCCATTGATTTTCACTAAAAGCAGGAAAACATTTTTCATTATTGGAATGTAAGGATTTCAAATCAACTATATAGACATTTTCATGTCTATGGCCAATGAATTTGATCTTGTTGCTCTTGATGTCTATAACTAGACAATGAGAGGTCTCAAAGGTGACTTTATATCCTTTGTCACATAATTGACTAATGCTAAGTAAATTTGGCTTTAGGCCTTGTACTAGCAATACATTATCTAAAGTTGAGAAATCATTACCGACTTTTCCATGCCCGATGATCTTTTTTTTAGTATTGTCTCCAATGGTCACAAGTCCACCATCTCTTAGAGTTAGCTCCTTGAATACGCTTTTATCACCGGTCATATGCTTCGAGCAACCGCTATCAAGGTACCAACAGTTACCTTTCTCCTTGGTGTGAAGGCAAATCTACATCACACAAGGATATACGATAGCATTTTTAGGTACCCAAAATTTCTTGGGTCCTTTGGGGTTAGTCCTTGAAAATACGGTTCCTTTTGGGACCCATACTTTCTTAACAATATATGGTGCTCTATGAACATGTTGATGATGCACAATCCTAGCATTATAGTCATAGAAATTTCTAGGAAATTTTAAATGTGCATTCCTATAATCCTTAGGATGATAGTTCCAAGGATACATGATTCTATGGTAAGGGGTATGAAAATGCATGTCATTTCCAGAAAATGAACGATGATGCATTCTATGATACATGCTAGCATATGTATGCAAGTTATTTCTAGAATAGCCATGATGGTGATTCCTAGGATGAGCATGAGCAGAATGCATTCTTTGATTATACACATTGTTCCTATAAAGAGCATGATGATTATTTCTAGGGTGTGTATGAGCATTTCTAGAATGAGCATACAAATAAGCATGAGTATTTTTAGGATGCTTCAATTTAGTATGATCATTTAAGTTTCTAGACTTCCTCGGATTTATCAAGGGAGTGCTTTTAATAAGGTTAGGAGCTTTTGAAGTAGAAGCTCCATCTACACAAGAGGCTTTCATGAATAAGCTCTCTTTTGTTTTTTGTTTTCCCAATGGAGAATATCCTACACCAGATTTTCCTCCACTTAATCTTTGGGAAGAAAGCACTTCATCAAGTTTTTCTTTACCAAGCATAAGTCTAGATACAGTGTTGTTTAATTCAGAAATTTTATTTTTCAAATTCTCATTTTCATCTTTAAGAAAATCTTGAGACGAATTATACAGTAAAGATGATAATTTTTCTTTTTCTTCTCTAAGAACTATCATTTCTTTAGAAAGAGATGATACTTCTTTCTTAAGAACAGAATTTCTAGAATCAAATTTCTTTAATTCTTCATGCATTTCATTTATGACTTCTAGAAGTTCTTCACTACTAGTAACAATATTATTTTTTGAAGAGGGAGAAGAAGTTACCTCACTTTCATCATCGATTGCCATCAAACAAAGGTTGGCAATTTCTTCGTATCCGATTTCTTTGTCTGATGACTCATCTTCTTCGTCATCGCTCCAGGTAGTTGCTACCATAGCTTTCTTCTTGAAGCCCTTGTATGGTTTGCTTGAAACCGGACAGTCAGCTTTTATATGTCCTGGCTTCTTGCAGCCATAGCACATAAGTGGTTCCCTTTTTGAGGTGGGATCCTTTGAGTAAGGTTTCTTGCTTT
Source organism: Bretschneidera sinensis (assembly GCA_023935145.1). NCBI lineage: Eukaryota > Viridiplantae > Streptophyta > Magnoliopsida > Brassicales > Akaniaceae > Bretschneidera > Bretschneidera sinensis. The sequence continues at coordinate 104,932,334 of CM043699.1, forward strand.
TCTTCAAGAACCTATGGAATCGTCTGGTGATTAAAGCCATTTCACCATCCTCTTCACTGCTCTCTGCTTCTTGTTCTAATTCCTTTTCTTTGTTGCTCGTAGAAGCTTTGAGAGCAATTTGCTTTTTCTTCTTCTCATCATCATTGACGATGGGAGTCATTTCTTCCATCTCGTATGTCAATAATGACCCAAGCAGCGTCTCAACATCAAGCTTGTCAAGATTTTTGGCCTCTTGAATGGCTGTCCTCTTTGGTTTCCATTCTGGTGGCAGAGATCTCAAGATTTTTCTGGTTAGTTCAACTTCCTCAATATTCTTGCCAAGCAATTTTAAACCATTTATAATAGTAGTAAATCGTGAGTGCATTTCAGAAATGGTTTCGTTAGGAAACATCTTAAAAGATTCATATTCAGAAATTAGCATGTAAATTTTAGACTTTTTTACTTCACTTGTTCCTTCATATGTGACTTGCAATTTGTCCCATATTTCTTTAGCAGAAACGCATGCAGATATTTTGTTATATTCAGAAATATCTAATGCACAATGTAGCATGCTTGTTGCTCTGCTATTGAGAGACATCGTTCTACAATCCTCATCAGTAAACTCAGTTTTGAGTTTAGGCATTGTATGAAGAGTCTCTCCAATAACTATTTCTTTTGAGGGAATTTTAGGTCCCTCTTCTATAATTCTCCATAGATTGTAATCTTGTCCTTCGACGAAGATTTTCATTCTATTTTTCCAATAGTTATAATTTGAGCCATTGAACAATGGTGGTCTAGTATAAGAGTGTCCTTCAGAGTAGCTATTTGCTGCCATTGGATCAACTCTAGGAATTTAAGCCTTTTAAAGAGAACCTTGCTCTGATACCAATTGTAGCTCGAGGTTTCAACCCAAAGGGGGTGAATTGGGTTTTTAAAAACTTTTGCGGAATTTATACAAGTTTATAAAAACTGATAAGCAACAAATAATTAATACAAGTAAAAAGCTGTAAGTAAAGAGTTTAAGGAAAGAGGATGCAAACACAGTTATAGTGGTTCGGCAATATCGGATTCGTTCCGACCCTACGTCCACTCTCTTCAAGGAGCTCCTTGAAGTAATCCACTAAGAAAACTTAGTCGCACAACTTAGCCGGGTGTTGCACAAACCGTACACAAGCAATTTACAGGAATTGCTTAAACCGAAAAATCCCCTTCCTTTCGGAAGTTTCCCCTTCCTCTCGGAAGTAATCCCTTTACAAAGATGGTGTAAAGTAACAGGTAGAGAGACAACAAATGAAAGCTTATTACAACAGAAATGTCTCTCTTTCAAAGTAAAGCTTGAAGAAATGGCTCAATAAGATTATCTCAAAGCTTTTTGTGTTTCAAGAGTATAAAAACTTGATTATATGAGATCAACTCTTTTTGAATATTTGCTTCTTGTTTTTGAATGCTTTTCTGAATGGGTTTATATAGCAATCAATTAATATGGCCGTTTTGGACTTTAATTTGAAAAAGATTTACTTTAAAACGTTCAGATTTGAAGTCCAACGGTCATATTTTTGAACTACCAGTCGACTGGGTCGAGATACCAGTCGACTGGGTTCACTTGAAAAATACACGTTTTCAGACCTTCTGGGTATCCAGTCGACTGGTATATATCATCCAGTCGACTGGGGACTTTTTGTCCATTTTACCAGTCGACTGGGTTGATTCATCCAGTCGATTGGGATATTACTGGTCAATGTACCAGTCGACTGGGTTAATTCATCCAGTCGACTGGATACCTTCTGACCCATATACCAGTCGACTGGTATATGTACCCAGTCGACTGGGTTGTCTTCCAACCCAGTTTTTCTTCTGTTTTTTTTTTATTAAAAACATTTAAAAATAATGGTTTTAGAAAAACCTTTTGTGATTGAGCCATTTAACAAGCTGATACAATGTATGAGTGAGACTTACATTGGTTCTAAACCTTAAGACCTATACTAGATATTCAGTCTTCACTTGATACTTGATTTGGTTCGAGTTTTTGCACTTTGTTCCTTGGTTGAATGTGTTTGATCCTTAATACAACTTAGTTTAAACATGTTAGTTAAATAACAGTTGTGTTTTGCCATCATTAAAATACGGGCGAGGGTCAACAATATATATAAAAGATTTATAATAAAAAAAGATAACGGAATTTTAATCTTTATATTTGTTATCTCACTTTAATTTCAATCCTAAAATGTTATGTACCAAACATAGAACTAAAATAGTCTTACTTTAATCCTAATCCTACCCCACTGTAATCCTGTCCGTGAACCAAACAGACCCTAACTTCTCTCTTCCCAATTTTTCATATTTAGAGTCTACTATCTTTGATTTCTCCCTTCCAAATTTTCGTATTAAGCTAGGAATGGCAACATATAGAGATGTCAAATGGGTGCATCGAGTTGGATTGAGCCGAGTTACACGAATTACGGGTTAAATGAACACGGATAAAATAAATTCATGTCTTATACGGATCATAAAATCAAGACTCATGTCCAACTCATTTACGACAAGCAAACCCGTGAGTTAAATGGGTAAATTAATATAAATTCTTTTTCCAAATGTAATTTTTAATTAAATTATTAAAAATCATATAAAAAGTAGTAATCATAATTGTCAATTTTTTTTTCTCAAGAACACCGATACCTTTGTGAAGTATTGAAAGAGTATAATAAATTATAAACACTCTCACTAAACCTAAGTTGAAGAAATATTCTATAATCGAAGGATTTAAAAGAGAAAAGCTTATGTTTTTTACTAAAAAAATTGGGAGATAAGTAGCATATGTGAGTTTTTGGGTCATTCGTACTCGTAGGTCATATCTATTTTAGTTAAACATGTAATGGTCACGGTACCCATGATCAACCTGACCCGACCCATGGTTTTACGGATCGAGCTGAGTACAGGTAATTTTTAAATACGTATTGAAAGTTGGACACATGTCCGATCCATGCACGTGCAGGTCACAAATCTATTTTGATACCTTTAACAATAAGTAGGTTACCCTCAAAATTTACGTTATCCATAATCAAAACCGTTTAGTTAATTAGTACACGAAACCTACCCGAAACCATTTACACGTTAATCTTCAAACCTAAACTTGTATCCACTAATTGTTTAAATACTCATTATTACTCGTACCCACCCAATTACAAGTATACAGATATGATTACCCGAATCCAAACCCCATTACAAGTAGACAGATATGATTAGATAATCTTGTATATTAGTGTCATTGTTTGCTTATATGCTCGCAGTTCTATTCTCAAGTTCTTGAATCCTGCCTGGTACGTATTTGTAGATAAGAAATAATTGATTCTTATGTACTTGCATCTGGTCTGGTGTGCTCTAGAAGTTGGCTTTCTTTTTATAAATTAAAGACCTATAGACATCTGGGCTCAAGAGATATTGTTTAGTTTTGTAAGCATAATGGTGAATAATTCTTACAAAAATTTGTAGTATCGAAATATAATCCCTTTAAAATTCTCGAGCAATTCTTTTCTCAACACAACTTACGTGTTCATGTTTAAGTTTAAACCAGCATACTGGGTTGAGGTAATTTTGATATCTGAATTATTTAAGGGCCCATCCTTAAAAGGCAGGCAAAGTAAGCCACTGATCCCCTAGGCAAACGAAAAGAGAACCCAAACATGAGAGGTGAAATACTAAATCTCACCCAGCAGGTAGGAGATTTTTGTATTGGCTTGAAATTTTGATTGGTAATTTTAAAAAATTATTAATAAAATTATAAAAAATTGTCAATTAAGTTTTCACTTGTACAAATAAAAATCTCTCTCTCAATAAACCGGCTAAATAATACACACCCACACAATAATAATAATAGTAATATAATAAAAAATTTAAAAGTTTCGAATGGACATCGTGGGTTTTTTTATGTACCCGGATTCAATCTTTTATCTCTGTTAATGTAAAAAAATTTAAAAAATATATAATATAATTATTTCATTTTTTGAGAAAAATTATTGCCTTTAACAAATATTTTAATTTATTTTTAAATTTTAATTTGTGTCAATTGAATTACTAACTCTACAATATATTATAGTTTCTTTTTTTTAATGAATACAGACCAATTCACCCATTAAACCATGTCGGTAATCACGCACGTGTCACGAACGGCCCACAATGTAAAGTCTCCGACCAATCTGTCCTAGAGCTCACCATTATTGCATGAACTTTTGGAGTATTCTAGAATCATATGAGTATTTTGTGTATACTGGCATGTAGCCTAGGAGTATGTGCTATTGAGTGGAATTATCTAAAGTAGTGTTGACTACTTTTTAATCCGGGATACGAATTTAGTACCGTGATATCTTTATTTGAAAATTAAAATATAATTAAGTTTATGATGAGATTGAATATCATATTATTAAATAAAAAATATTTAAATTTAAATTTATCAACATAATATTTAATTTTATAATAAATTTTTTATTTTAATTTTTAAATAGAGAGAATCATAATACATGAATCTATACCATGCTATTATTGGTGTGATGTGTCAAGGTGTTATATGGAATTTTGTAGAATTAATTGATATTATATATTTTTTGAATTTGGTTAATGGATTCCAATCGAACTTTTGTTCAGTTATTCGAATTTAAGTTCGGTCAAAACTTGATTCGATCGAGCTCAAACTGAGATCGAGTATGAAAATTAGGTTCGTAGTTTATCGAATCGAGCTCGAATACTTTAAAGTTCTATTCGAAAAACTCTTAAACAGTTCGATAAGATATCATCGAACCAAATCGAACTTAGAATAATGAGTAATCTTTGCTTTTTTGAAGAAAAAAAAAATTTGTAATGCCCCTTTCTTACATTTTTAGTTTCCAAATTGTTTACTTTATTTATGAATTATGATTAAATTTTTATCTTCCTAAGCTGCTAACTTGATTTTGTGATGCTGAAAAATGTGGGTAATGGTCTCATTAAACTCCATGACCAATGATTACTTAATAACAATAATATTTTATATTTTATGATCTAAATTATATGTATTAGATTTTCTTCTTCTTTATTGATTAAGGATTATAGTAATAATATATTATTTTTCCTTATGACCGAGAATTTACATTTAACACGATGATAAAATTTGGGCAATCGTTTGGATGAGTCATTTCTAGCAAAGCAAAGACAATTTATCGGAGAGTTTTCATAATAACCTAATTAAGAATTATGAGGTAATATTAATTATTTATATCGAAACAAAATGATTTTAGTTTCCTCTTTTTTTGCATGTTTTTTTTAAACTTTTATCCGTTGTTATTTGATATGTATGTTGCCTTTATTTTGTATATTTTTGGGCTAAATATTTTCTTAATAACCGTGTGCTTAACACTCTACGTGAAACTATTGCAATTATATATACTTTCAAGTTACAACATGATTTTATTGAAAAAAATATATCATGTTTTGTCTTCATAGTCACTTCATATCATGCTCTGTTACGTAGTTGATAGTTATCATAGAATTAAATGTGTATCGATTTTTTTTAATTTAAATGAATTTATTAATAAATTTTATATGGACATAAAAATAGAATGTTCAAAATTGATTGAAACACACTGGTTACTATTACCTTAATTGTCAGTATACTCTTGGTCAAAATATTAATTGCCTAAATTGCTAATACAGTATAGATTATTAGTGTGTAAAATATTTTGAATCTTGTTTAAATATATAAAAAAATTAAATATAAATTTTTTAAATAAGGCATTTTTTAAATATCCTAAATTATTTTATTTTTTTATTTTTTAAATAATTCAGATTTCAAATACTTCAATATTTTATATGCCTTTTAAAATTTCAATGATCATAATATTGAATAAGAAATTTGTGATTTGGTTTTGGAAAGCTGCAAAGTAATAGAACAACCAACCTAAGATAAAGCCAACATGCACTTCATAATTCTTTGGTGTTATTTTTATGCTGATATGATATAGCAGCCTAATGATGATGTTGATAATTATTATTTATTTTTCTCGTTTGTAATCAGACAGCTTATTTCTTTGTGGTTTCATTCTTTTCACTTACTCATTATTACCTTAAAATAATTTATCTTTTCCACTTAAGAAAGAGATTTTTTTTTTAATGAAAGATATAGCCTAAGCCTCAAAGAAGGTGAGATTCGAACAAAACTAATCAAGAAATTGCAATTATATCAACTTCAACTCAATTAATATGATATCATTTTTTAAAAGTAACTAATTTTGTTGTTCCCTACCAAGAATGTCGGGCTTTGTTTTTGAAAATATAATGAAAAGGTATATCAATATATAAATATATATATATATATATATTTATTTATTTATTTATTTATTTATTTTTGTTAGTTCTTGTGCATGACACAGGAACACTACTAGTTATTTTGTATTTGTAAGTGTGTGAAATTTTAAGAGACGTCCTCGAAGTAATAATCTTAGCCATCGATTTAGGGAAGGTCCTACAAGAGTTAATCTTTACCATGCATTTAGGTATCGGAATTTATATTTATAAAGTTCCCTCACCATTTATACATAATGAGTAAAATATATTTATAGAGAGTTCTCAAAAAAAGACATTCTTGAGTTTATTTATTATGATTCCACATTATCTAGTTTCGTTTAAGTAATAGATTCTAGCCAATTGAAAGGATCTTACGATCAATTTAGAGATCATTTCGATTCTATTAGCAATGATGAATCAAAATATCACACATTGATCAATCCAATAGAGATTCAACAACTAAAAGCAATATTGATTCTTTGGGATCTTTCATTTCTTCAAATGAAATGAATAAAGATAGCATATCGATTCCCTAAATGCCTTTTTTAGATATTCCTTAACGCACTAGCTAATCACAGAACGTGAGAAAAGAATGAACAATCATCTACTTTCATAATAAATCAAAAAATTTCTTAGGAATCCACAAGGTTCAAACTCCATCTAAATTGAATCATGTTAAGAGGTTGAGGTGAGGAACTCACGACACGTGACACATGCTCGAGGAGATGGATTATTGAGAAAGGCTAAACTTAGGTGTACTTCAAGAGCAAGCAAATCTAGGTACCACACAAGTTAAGTTTGGGTGTGAAACTCACGACAAGTGACACATGCCTCCAAACCCTAACCCTAGGCCCTTCCTCGCATCGCTACTCCCTAAAAAAATCATCAAAAAAACCCCTCCAATTAAGCCATGAAACCCATCTTTACCTTTTTATGAACCTGAATCTAAACCAAAAAGTATTCTCGAGCCATTTTAGAGAACAAAAAATCCAATAGGGTTTGCACCAATTCGATCAAAATCAAATCTTATCATAAATCCAAATCAATAACATTTTGCTAAAGAACTAAGGAGAAAGAGATAAAAAAAAGATAAGAAAGAAATTAGTGAACAAGGACGATGCACTCGTGAAGCCAAAGTAAAAGCTTGACTCGCACATGAGAAAAGAAAATGAGAATGTAAAGAAATAAGATAAATGAAAGAGGAGAGATGAAAGGGAAAGGAAAAAACATATGATTAATTCTGGTTCTTATTTTTTTTTTTTAAATGATCAAGAATTTTTTTTAAGAATGAAAAGATTATAACATTTAATAAAGTTGAAAGAAAATTAAAACCTTAGACATTTGTGAAATCTTAGGGATATCCAACTACTTTTTCCTTGATTCTTTTTGGCCTTAATGACAGAACAACTACAATTTTGTAAAATTGAGTGGGCTCTTTTAACCTTTTTAGCCTAATACTACAATTAAGTCTTTTATTTTACTGAAATAGCCTATTTTAATTTGGTATATTTTACATCTACCATAACAAGTCATTTTCTACAACTTCTTCACTCTTCCAAATTAAATAGCTTAATAATTATCTTGGAATTTCGTTTTGTTTGCTTAATTTTATGCACTTATCTATCAACAAAATGGAGGATAACACCTCGTAATTGAAGAGGAAGAGAAGGATTCAATTTATCATACTAATCTAAATTAACATGTAAATCCAACTAATTGCGATTGTCCATATATGATTAAAACAATGGGGTTTTGATCGGATGGAGAAGAACCCAACCCAAGGGGTTGGACAACTTAATCGGTGTTGGGATTTTCTTAATCATAGTTTTTTTTTTGTGGGTCTTGAAGTTTCGAAGTTACTTGGTGTGAAGAACAAGTAACTTCGCGCCTTGGCGTTATAGGCACCTTTTGGAAACCTTACAAAATAATAAGAAGAAAATAATTGATTGCGCTTTACATTTCGTTTCCGGCATATCACAGGGGGAAAAAAAACAAATTAATAAGAGAAATTGTATGACAACGAGTTATGTCAAATTTGCTATACAATGGAGTTGGAGTCTATTATTTAACCATTTTAATTTGCGTGAGGCATATAGCTTTTGTTGTTTTAATATAAAAATCCATTCTCCATGAATATTGTAATGTTGGATAATCTGACAACAAACCAATAACTATGCAATCACAATAACAAAAATAAAAGAAAAAGAAACACAAGAATTTTTAACGTAGTTCGGTCTCAATAGATCTACGTGTATGAGTCAATCACTATTCCACTCTTTACAACTTTTGATGGAGAAAAGTTATTAAAACTCGTCATCCAACATTACATAATTTTTCTAGGCAAAATTGTATGAAATTCTCTCCAATCTCAAAACCCATACTCAAAACATTACACAATTACACAAGAGCAAAATTGTGTGAAAACTCTCCTCAATCTCACAACCCAAACCCAATACATCTAATGTTTACTTAACCCCTGGATCACTGTAAAACCTTATTTTACAAGTTATATTGGTGCTTGATTTGCTACATTATACATTTAACCAACTATTTCCGCTTCATGAATAGGGTGAGAGACTACCTCTTTTGATGCCCATATTTATAGCCTTCAGAACTTACCCACAAAGTTACTTGCTCACCAAACTGCTTGTTCACCGAGTAGTTTGCTCTTCAAGTTGTTTGTTCTTCACACCAAGTAACTTCAAGACCCACAAAAAAAAACTATGATTAAGAAAATCCCAACACTGATTAAGTCATCCAACCCCTTGGGTCGGGTTCGCCTCCACCCGATCAAAACCCCTTTATTTTAATCATGTTAGAACGTCTTAAGTTGCTTATAAATACTCTTTATGTACTGAGCGTACATTGCAACGAGATATTTGTGAGGTTGATAATAAAAAACTTCTGGTAAGACGTAGCCCTATTCTGGGGTGAACCTGGGTAAATCTTGTCTTCTTTTCTTTCTGTTTATAATTCATATGATTGACAGGTCTCGAATCGTTCAAATCAAGCATTCAATATCGTTTAATTATATTTGGGGTCTAATCCTAACAATCTTCCATTGAGACTTAAAATATGATATTCAACTGTGAATCTGGCTTACTTCTTCTGTGCACCAATTCTCTGAATTTTTACAATTATCAGAACCAGACTTTTATACCACTTTCTTGAGAATCTGACACTCAATCAATAACTACACAATCACAAAATAAAAAATAAAAAGAAAAAAAAAATACAAATTTTTTCAACATGATTTGGTCTCAATAAAGTAAATCATTATTCCACTATTTGCAACTTTTGGATTGAGTAAAACTATTAAAACTCGTTACACAACATTACACAATTTTTCTATGCAAAGCTTTGTGAAAACTATTCTCAAACAATACACATTTTTCTAGGCAAAATTGTGTGAAAACTCCCAAATCTCACAACCAAAACCCCAATACACCAAATGTTCACTCAAAACTTGAATTTTTGTATAAAAAAAAAAAAATCAAATTATATTTGTGTTTGATTTGCTACATTATATATCTGATAAACTATTTGTGCTTTATGAGGAGAGGAAAAGACTACATCTCTTGATGCTCATATTTATAGCATTCATAACTTGCCCACCAAGTTACTTACTCTTCACACCAATTAATTTTGGGATCCATACGAAAAATTATAAGCCAAGAAAATCCTAAGACCGATCAAGCTGTCCAATCCCTTGGGTCAGATTCGCTGCGGCCTGATCAAAATCTACATATTTTAGTCGGACCTTCAATACCATTTAATTAGATTTTGAACCTAATCCCAATAACTATTAAATTATTCATAATGTTAATTGATTTAGTTTTTTTTCCTTTAGATCCATAAATAAAATATGTCCAATGAATTTTGTTGATTGGATATAGGATTTTCTTAACGTATGTAACGATAGTTTGTGACATATTGAGATGTACATGTTGAATCTTTGTAGATACGTAGAAGTTATAACCATTTTAGCTGTCTATATAAGTGGATTTGTATGTTTTTATTCTAGCAACTTGAGATGCTAGAAAATGCTTTCATGTTTGATAGGAGAGAAAAAGGAAAAACAAAGAAAGATGAGAGAAAAATCTGGGAAAGAGTAGAAGTGCAGAAGATGACCTTATATGGTATATGTAAAAGGTACCAAATTGAAAAGAGAGCTTTTTGAATAAATAAAAAACTTAATTGTAGTCTTTTGACCAAAAAAGAATAATAAAATCTACTCATATTTACAACAATGTGGTTGCTATGGCAGTAATAAAAAGATTTGTGACATTAATACCATCCATACTTAATACTAATCCGTCTCATGGGACTATGGGAGAGGTGGTACAGAATCTGTCCTATGGGATTAGGTTCTGCATTGCCTTTACGTGACTTCTCATTCTTTTTCTCTTTTGAGTCGCCTCTTCATTTTCTCCTCCAAGTTGTCTCTCTATCCTCCCGTCTAGATTTGTTTGAGGCCGCCTATGCGTGTAATACTCATATTTGTAAAATAAGGGTAAAGAAGTAATTTAATAAATATGGCATGAAATTTAAAATAAAATCTATGTGAAAGATTTTTTAGTATTTGAATAAAGCAATTAAAAAAATAAAACAAATTAATTAATTAAAAAAAATCTGGGATGTGAATGTCCCAGAAGGCTGAAAGAGTTTGGAGAAGACAAGAGTAAAAAAAAAAAAAGTGAACAGTAAAACATGGCAACAGGTGGCAGCCACCTGCTGCCAACTTGATGAGAGATTGCCAAGTGATACTACGAGCCTTGGTTGTGTGACAACAAGGCATATATGTGGTGAGTTTTTAGAAGTTGCCAAATGCATTTTGGCAAGTAATTGTGAGCTACCGTTGCAGCAAATCGTCTATATATATTACGCTTATATGTAAACGTTAAGTTACACTTGCCCAACTCGTTTAGTTTCTTTCATTACGCGTCTTTTTTAAACACTTGGGGACCGAAAGAAAAGTTGAAATAGCAAAATTTTGAAGAGGTTTACGGTAGAAATTTTTACGAGAAGTTATCGGAAAAATAGAAGGTAATAATGTAATGTTTATTTTTTGAATTTTTAGCGTTCATGAAATTTCTCGGAATTCAAAGTGGGAATTTTCAAAGGGTATGGTTTATGAGGAATTTAAGAAATAATTAGAAATATAATGCTAATATTATGTCAGGTGTTGACGAACAGCAACCGGAGGAAATTCCTGAGAGGAACGGGAAAGGCAAGGAAGTGATCCACGGGTAGCTTTAAGTGTTACGTGGTGAGTTGGATTTACTTTAAGTAATCTAAATAAAAAACAAATATCTAATAATAATATTAAAATAAATTATTAGCTTTTGCTTGGTGGTAGATAAAAATTAAATTGATATATAGGATATGAATATTGGACACGTAGAAAATTAGTATGTGAAAGGAAATATTTTTAGAATAATGAGTTGATTTAATAATGATAGTGATAAAGAGATTTTGACTAGTTGGTGAATAAATTGATGTAATATATGAGGAGAAGAAAATTTTGAAATTTATTAAGCAGAAAGTTAAGGATAGACCGGATAGTTAATTTAAATATTTTGAATTCATGTGGTGTTTATATTACTGTTCATATGCATATTTCATATCATTGTTCATGTGCATATGCATTTAATAATATAACCGAAAGAACCGGGAAAGGGCTGGTCTAATGAAACAATCATGACAGCCGGTATATGTTGGAAATAAAAGGGACACCGTGACAGCCGGTATATGCTGAAAATAAATTATGTGACAGTCAGGATAAGCTGTAAAGAACCGGGAAGGGGCTGGTTTAAGATAATAATAATCTGTCGACAGGTGGGAAGACGTTCCCATCATAAGCATTCACGCATTGCATCTGTTTGAATTATTGCTTGCATTATTGAAATGTTGATGTGTGGTATATTATGGTGAAATTATTTATAGATGGATGAGTCTCCTAGGGAGAGACATTTACAGTGAGAAAAAGAGAAAAAATACGAAGAAATATGATAATATGGTGATTATTTAAATGTTAGACATTATACTATTATCCAGTTATAGGAGAAATAAATGATTAAATATTAAATGACTATTTATGAAATTGGAACACTTTTAGTAAATTTAATTCACCGAGCTTGTGAAGCTCATCCCCTATTGTACAATGATTTTAGGTAACAAACATGACAAATAGTCTGGTGGGTTAAGGATCAGACGGATTTATTCTTTGTAAGCCACGTATGTGTCAATATCCTCAGGCTAGTGAGAAAATGAAATAAATATTTTATTTGTAAATATTCATGCATCTTATGTTGTATATTATGTGTAAATTAATATTATATTTACGTATCTCCCTTGTTGAGGGTTGAGGATTAAAATAAAAATTTTCTGTTAGTATTTGTTACATATATGTGTCGTGCTGGGATTCTCAAAACGTGATGACACCATCTCAGGGGTGGCCAACCCAAGATGAATCGTTACAATGCACCTCTTCTTTTCTCAGGGATATGTCAATTTTTATTAATTGACATTATTGTGATGTTTGTTGCGATGCTATTTTTGACCGCATTGTTGTGTTCTTGTGATGCATTTTTCAATTTAGAATAATGAAAATGGTGAAGTCGGGTTTGTGAAGAAATTAAAAATTCTTGAGGGTGATAAGCAATGATAAAGTATTTTGGTATTTATACTTGCTATCAGAATTTAATCCCAATAATCATAAATTCAACAATCCCATTAACCAAACATTGGATTAAGATATTGTTTTTTTAATCTTATTTGATCATATCCTATGATAATCCTAGTCATATAAATTGATAATTTTGTCCACGAATCAAACGAGCCCACAAGTTCATACTATTTTTTAATTGAAATGATGTCACATATATATATATATATATATGTAGTACAATGATTGATTTGATTATAATATAAATTCATACTATTTCATTACTTATATAGAAACTCACATTAATATCACAAGTCACAATACACTTAAAATAAAAAAAATAATTAATATATAAATCGAATAAATAACCTACACATAATAAGAAATCATATATTCTCGTGACTTCAACTTTGCCACTAAACTAAAACTTCATCTGCCACCAGTTCAGTGGACAAACTTGAAGCCTTTATAATCTCGTGACTTCAACTTTGCCACTAAACTAAAACTTCATCTGCCACTGGTTCATATACCTAGACAATAAAAAAGTTCATTCATAACGTTGAGGATAAAAAGGGAAAAAAAAGAGAGAGGAAGGAATGAAGATGCACCAAATTTTGAGAACCTGTAGAGTTTGATTAGTTGATTACCACTAAAAGAGCAATAGGTAAAGATAAAGTAGACGCATTAAAAAACGAGGAGAGAGGAGCCATCTTTTTGAAAAGCTAAGGACAAAGCCATCTTTGATAAAAGATGGAGGGTATGCAATAAAAAGAAACCCGTAAAGAATAACTGGTCCAGTTGAAAGTTAGAAAAAAGTGAATTAACGTGGGAGAGCAGGTAATGGGTATCCTATGAGCTAATTGCGTGTGTGACTATTTGAGTAGCTATAAAAGATTCTGATCCCTTTAAAATCAGGTTAGTCTTTTGAATCGATGATGCCTTTTATTTTTTGATTTTTTTTTATTGATAAAAAAATTAAAAAAAAATAAATTTATTATTCAGATTTTACTGTTTTAATTTGTTTGAATTTCAATTTTTCAATGAGTATCAATTTATTTTTAATTATTTCGATCGAAACAAAACTTTTAAAAGTAAATTGACACTTAATAAACTGAAAATCAAATATACACAAAAATAAAATTTCACAAATAAATTTATTTTTTTCTCAAAAAAAACTATGAGCTAATTGAGCATTATTGATCAGATCCGAACTGGTTAATTAGCAATAATCTAGCAAAAATAGCAGTACCCAATTACTGAGCCTTCTAAAAAAAAAACTATTGGGCTAAAAGTTTGGCAAGGAGTTGCTTTCAATTCAAACTTTATGAACTAACAAGTAAGCTGACTTTCTGCTAAACACAAATTCCACGCTTATGCCATTATATTATTACAAAAGCAAGTGGGTTGCTTATAATAATATGGTCGGAAATGACTTAAAATGAAAAATTATTAATTGGCATTTATCTTCTCAATGCAAGTTGATGAACCCATTGAAAAGTAGTACTTAGGTTCTTTTCGTCTACTACTTCACTTGTCCGTATAGGTCAAAAACAGTTTCTATATTTCTATATGTAAAGACATCACTTGAATGTTGGATTGATTCGACCTCTCGTGTGTAACACAGCAGATTAATCAGTAATTGAACGATATTTATAAAATATAAATTGATAATTTATTGTTTTAATTTTTCTAAAAAAAATCGTTATTTAACACTAACAAATGAGAGAAAAAAATTAATTAATCCATAAAACAACTTTAAAATGGAAAAAGATGCTGACCTTACTATAATTTTTGACACAAAGACATCACTGAACAAAAATGAACGAAATCTCTGTTCGGTGTCGCGTTGCGTATATTCAAATTTGATGTGTATCACATCCCTTGTTTATGGTTGAAGTCCAAATCTAAAGGTTTGTTCGAAGAATACCGCAATCAACGCCAATGTGAAATACAAGAACGCCAATGCCAATGACAATGTCAACAGAGCTGACAGTGTTCAACGGGGTTCAATTTTTGCTCAATCAATGAGATGCACGTGCACTCCACTCCCTACTAATTTATTACTTTTACATATATTTTTTAACCCTAAATATTAAATTATTAATAGTATAAGAAAACCCACAAACCTTCTTCTTCTTCTTTTTTAATTCGAATGCCCACAAACTTTAATTATTCACTAATTTCTTTTTCAGCAAAAACATACCTTTTCCCCTCTTCATGATTGTTCAACTATTGATTTTTTTTAATCAAACAACGTTAAGATTTAGAACCTTCACATGTGGGGAACAAAATAACTTAGCGACCAAGACATTAGGCTATTTTGTTCTTCCGCACTCCAACATATATATATATATATATATATATATATATATATATATATATATATATATAGAGGTAAACAAAACAGATAAATAAGTTACCTCATATATTTGTTAAAATGTATTAATTTTAAAATAAAATTAAAATAAATTTTAATATATTTACATTAAAATTGACGTTAAAAATCATTTCGTTATATACGATAAACGTAAGGTTGACACAAGCATAACAACAATCGCAAAACATAATACAATATTTATAATAAAGTTATAATTGGTCTCATAATTTTTTAATCCCTTTCTTTTTGTTCACATTTGCATTTGGATGAATATTATATATAATAATCCCTTTGTCCTATAATTTAATCACTTATCATTTTTTTATTTAAGTTTGATTTTAATTATTTATATATATTATTTTAAATATATAAAAAATATTTTTTAAAAATTTTTAAAATCTATTTATGTATATATAAAAAAAATTAAAATTTCTTAATAATTTAACATTAAAAAAATTATTTATTTAATTAATTAAATAATAAATATAACAAAAATTATAGAACAGAGAGAAAATATGATTATGGCTATGACTAATCGTTTTGTTAGTCATAGAATGGTTGCATTATTGTATGCTATTAAATATTTTTTTCTTATTTAGTCATATACTACTACTAAATTGGTAAGTAGTTTATAATAAATAACTTGTCTTAGTGTAACTTTTTTTTTAATATATATCATGTCTTACTGCACTCAGCCTTCATTTAGAATAATTGGTAACTCAATTATTTTTTAACATATAATTTTAAAACTTATGTTGAAACTGATATTTTTTAATTTGTAACATGAACGATAGACGTTTGGTGATAGATTAGGGTTCCGTATTGGTATTAGATTGGACCCATTCAATAAGAATCAAATCTTGATGACAAGTGGATCCCTAATCTATCTCCACATGATCTATCGTCATATGTTTAGCTCGCATGTGACTTGGATTTGTTTCATTTTTTCGTAAATATATATAAAAAAATGTTAGTGTCTTAACTTTATATTACTGAAGAGCTACTTAGATTAGGTAGATTGTGGGAAACTCGATAGAAGTGATTTGCCGCTTCCGTTTCATATGGCTCTTCGTTCAATTCTTTCGAAGTCATAGGATCATTTTTCTCGTTCGAGAATCTCTTCCCTTCTTCACTCCATCTTGAAGAGTAATTAAGACAAACTCAATACTCTACTGTAGTTTTCATAATCGAATTAGATCATTAATACAAATAACCAAAGATTGAAAAAATAGAACTAACAGGAAAAAAGATGAAAAATATATTGTCCACGTTTTACTACATTTTAGAAGAATTTATGTGAATAATAAATTAGAAAGTAAAAAATTGAACAAAAGATTGAATAGAAAAGTTCAAGTTAACATCAAGCAGATAAACAAACGTAAAACTAATATAAAACTCTCGGCTTTTGTTGACAAAAGAATAATATTTGTCATCGTGTACTTAGATTTTTTTATTTAAAAAGTAAAATAAATTTAAATTTTTAATAAAATTAAATATTATATAATTAAATAAAAATATCAAATTTTAAATTAAATATTCACTTTAATTTTTTAATAAATAAATATAAATTAAATCCCCGCAATCACGGAGTACTTAGGACACAAAAACGAACAGGCACCAGAATGTGATGAATTGTTTGTGTTACGGTGAAATACTGACAATCTTAAAAATGAACAATTTATTAACAAACAAAACGAGACCCCGGGTGTAAAGTGATCTCACGTAGTGCAATACCAGTGGCGGGGGCCACACTCGTACCCAACCGAGTGATGGATGGGAGAATCTTGACCCTTTCATATCCTAACCTTCGATTTGATCAATTTGTCACAAGAAGAGTCCAACTTATCAGTGCCCACTTCCTTTCGGTCCCACATTTTCTTTCACAACCAAGACAGTACTCACTTGCCAAAATTACGAAAATAATTAAGAATATTATTACAAAACATCGTTTATTTTGTTATGTAATTTAATGTTTTATTATATTTTAAAAATAATTAATTTATTTTTTTATATTTTAAATATATGTTCAATAAACGATAATTTCAGTGAAATTGATATTAACACATAAAAAAATTTTGACTATTAAATAAAAAAAATTTCGATTAAGATTTTTATATGCATCGGTATCAATTTTGATTAAAATTTGTATGTGCATTAATAATAATTTTAACGAAATTATTATTAAAAAATTTATCAAATATATATCTAAAATAAAAAAACAAATTAATTTTTTAAAAATACAAAAAAGACATTGTACTAAAATGTAAATATGTGATGATAATAATAAAAAAAACCTAGGAAGAAATCTCCAGCTGTGACCCAACAAAAGCAGCACTTACAGAAAAGAAATACACAGGAGCCCTCTCACTCTCCACAAAGCCCTCGTTCATTCCCTCTCCAAATCATTCACACTTGAATCTCTCTCTCTCTCTCTACTCTGAAGAGAATTCAATTGACCATTTCTCTCTAAAATAAAAAGAATCCTTTTAAAAAAAAAAGAATCCTTGATTCTTTATTAGTAATTTTTTTAGATTAAATTATACTGCATTATTTTTAAAATTATTAAAATAACATTAACATACTAAATATTTTTAAAATCTATAATTCATCTCAAAACATCAATTTTTACGTCAAAAGATCAAAATGATTCTTTATTTAAGAATCAAAATTTTAACTAAAAATTATTTTTCATGACAATTAAAGTACCTTAGGAATCGCATATGTTACTTTTAAAAAAAATAGAAATATTAGAAATGGAACATATTTATCAAAGAAATTTTTATGTTTTTTTAAAAAAGAAAATTACCATCATTTTTTTTCGATTTTTTTAAAATTATATTTTAAATGGATTTCTATTCTATATGATATAAAACAAATTTTATTTTATATATTTTATATTTTAAAAATATTATGATATCATTGCTTATCACATTCTCGAATAAACGAAAATAAAAAATAATTATAAAAAAATTAAATATTTTAAATAGAAAATTTGTTGATATGTTTTTTTTATAAAATTAAATAGCCTAATATCTGAAATAAATAAATATCAAAGATCATCATAAAAAAAATCAAAGGCAATTTTTTTATTTTAAAAATTAAAATGATACTGCATATTTTTATTATTTTAGAAAAATATAAATTCAAATGATCTAAAAATTTGTGTTATAAACAATTTTGAGATTGATAATTGATAATAGAATTATAAACTTATCATAATCACTTAGGAGATAATTTAACACTAAAAATACTTTGATCATCATAAAAAATAATATTTAATTAAAATTTAATTTTTTAAAGAAATTCATTTGTAGTTGATTGATGGTAAAAATTGAATTTTAGAATGAATATTGAGTTTTAAAATAATTTGGTATATTAACGTTATTTCAGTAAACTTGGAGGTAGTGAACTGTAGTTTAACATTTTTTTTTACTTATCTCTACTTTATTTCTGTACACAGAGTGGCTTTTCTCTCTGTTTTTTTTCCCTTTTGAGCACCATTTTTGTGGTTTCACCGTATCAGTTGTTCTCTTCACACACGGGATGGAGAGAAGTCTTTTCATTTCCTTTCTCATATTCTCTCTTCTTCTTCTTCTCTTCATCTCCTCCTCAGCTCAGAGGCCAGGTATCTCTTTATATACATGTGTGTCTAAAGAAATGCATTTTACTTGCTCTGTGTTGGTTGAAGATCTTTTATTAGTGAGTTTCTTGAGATAATGTCTAAAGTTATCGTTTTTATTGCACATCTTATGAACTTTCCTAACTATGAAGTGGTTTATGCATTTGTACCTGTTACTTGTTTTTTTGTATTTAATTTTTCTGCTTTTATCTCTGTTCTTTTTTTGGTAACTGGTATATGAATTTCACATGCTTGTTCAGGTAACTAAGCTCTGTGGAAAACAAGATAAGAAAAGTAGTTCTTATGGTCTATTTCTCTTTTCTGTTTACAAACTTTGGAGAATACCCACTATCTCGAATCAGAGTAGCATAAAATAGGTTTCTTAGTAACGCCCATCTCTTAGGACCCTTACCTATATGGTAGATTCGTGTGTTTAGGATGTTGGTGCATATGATGAATCATGTTAATGGACTCATTGCAAATAGCTGGCGCATGAATAGTATTACATGTAATTCTCATTTGGAATATGGTAGTAGTGTTTTTATTACCAAAAAAGAAGAGAGAATATGACAATTTTTTTTCTTCAACTTTGACCTGATCAGGACAGCCTTAGGAGTCTGAATTCTGTAAGTGGTTGACTATGTAAACAAATGAAAATCTTAACTTTTCCTGTGCTTAATGTAAAACTTAAGACTACTATGTGAATTAGCTTGTGATGAGTAGGTATCAACAATGGAAGACGATCAAATGATGGAACTTGTTAGTCTACGGCATATCTGGTTTCATTTGGCTTATTATTGGTCATGGAGATGTATTTCAACTTTGAAATCTGTTGTAATATTATTCTAAACGATAACAGAGACTTAGAGGGCTTTATTCGTCCCACTTGTATAAACAAGTTTGTTATGGGCTTTTGTCTAAAATCTGGATATCCGAACCCAAACAACGGACATGGGCTGGGCTCGGGGCGAGGGCTCCTCACCGAGGACGAAGTGCGCCTAAAGTGTCAATGCACGACGCACCGTGAACCAGACCTTTATCCCTTTTTTTAACCGAAGTAGATAAGAATCCCAAATAAATGCTTATAAAGAATTTTATTTCCCCTTTTCTTATCAATGGGAGACAAAGCCAATATGGGTTTTCAAATAACACTTTTATTCTCATTTTAAGCTCATACATTAAGATTCCTTTTGAATCAAAATAAATACCCATTAAATCTCTAACTTGAGTTTAATTTAATGCACCTAATTAAAGGTTTTTTAATGATCATTAATTAGCTCAAATTAAGACCTCAAAATAGTGTAAAATCAGCTCTTAGAGCTGATTTTTCCAACAAAATCTTGATCTTTTAAGTTTTGCAGCTATTCAGTAAAAAAATAATGTTGTATGGACTGTGGAATGAAGCTTTTATGTCTTGAACATCTCTTTGGATAACCTTTCAAGGTTCTGCCAACTGTTTTATTTTTTCCACCGGGATATTTTCTGATTCCCTCCCTCATGCTGTGCAATTCAAGTATCTGATTGGCACAACCAGCTTTTTAATAGAACTATGTGCAGCAGTCTGGAACTGAGTTTTGGAGATTTTGCTCAATTGATGCTAAAGCATTTGAACATGTGAAGCAGGTTTTGTGAGTTTGGACTGTGGGGGTACACAAACTTTTACTGACGAACTTGGACTTGAGTGGACTTCGGATGATCATCTTCTTTATGGAGAAACAACTAAGATATCTGTTGAAAATGAGACGAGGAAGCAGTACATGACGCTGAGACATTTTCCTGCTGATTCTAGGAAGTACTGTTACAAGCTTAATGTCACAAGTAGGACTAGGTATCTTGTAAGAGCAACATTCTTGTATGGTAATTTTGATAACAATAATGTTTATCCGAAATTTGACATTTCGCTTGGGGCTACTCACTGGTCCACTATTGTTATATCGGATGCTAGTACTATAGAGGTGCTAGAGCTAATATTTCTGGCTTCAAGGCCTACCGTCAGTGTGTGCTTATCCAATGCTACAACTGGGCAGCCATTCATATCTACACTTGAGCTCCGGCAATTTAATGGGTCAATTTATTATACACTGTTTGAAGACCGTTTTTACCTCAGTGTCTCAGCAAGAATTAATTTTGGTGCAGATAGTGAAGCTCCTATCAGGTATGCTTGGAGTATCTGGTTAAGAGTTGTATACATAGTGATATTTAGAGCATACATTTATTTAATGCTTGTTTAAATAATGAGACAGAAGTTAAAAGTTTTGAAAAGAAATCTTATTAAAAAAATGTTTTAAAAAGAAATAAAAGGGGAAAGAGATTAAGTATTTCAAGTTGTTTTGATATTATGAATGTCTATGTCTATTGTGATTGAAGTAGTTGAGGTGGAAAATCTGTAGTAGATATCCGTTTAATAATTTTTTACTTATTTTTTTCTGTTGTTATTCTAGCACAAAAACTTTCCATAAAGAGGGAAATAAGAATTGATATGCATCTGTTGTTTCAGGTATCCTGATGATCCATTTGACAGAATATGGGAATCTGACTCGTTGAAGAAAGCAAACTACCTTGTTGATGTTGCTGCTGGCACTGAGAAAGTGTCAACCCCAAAGCCCATCGATGTTAACAGTGATGAAAGGCCACCTGAAAAAGTGATGCAGACTGCTGTAGTTGGTAAAAACGGATCATTAACTTATCGGTTGAACTTGGATGGCTTTCCTGGTTTTGGGTGGGCAGTCACCTATTTTGCAGAAATAGAAGATTTGGCTCCAGATGAGTCCAGAAAATTCAGGCTAGTGCTCCCAGGCCAGCCGGATTTGAGCAAAGCTATTGTTAATATCCAAGAAAATGCTCAAGGCCCATATCGTGTCTATGAGCCAGGGTATCCCAATATATCCCTCCCATTTGTATTGTCATTTAGATTTGGGAAAACGTCTGATTCTTCTAGGGGACCGCTTCTGAATGCTATGGAGATAAACAAATATCTGGAGAAAAGTGCCGGTTCCTTAGATGGTAAGCATAATTAGGCTTCTTGAATGTGTAGGATCATTGGATTGTGTTCTTCAGTCTGAAATCTGGTTTTTACTTGGTGTTTTGATGTACCATTACTGCTAGACAGGATATGCAAGATGTGAATCTTTTGAAGCCCGTCTGTTTTGTTTGTGCAGGATCAGTTATTGCTAATGTGGAGTCACTCTACGCATCAGCAGACTGGGCGCAGGAAGGTGGTGACCCATGTTTGCCAGTTCCATGGTCATGGGTGCAATGTAACTCGGATGCACAACCAAGGATAGTTTCAATGTAAAGATTTATCCTCTTTTTTATATCATGCATATATGTTTTTTTCCCTGTTTCTGTTGAGTTGTAAATCATGACCATACCTAGAAAGAAATTCCACTGATATCTAGACTACTTTTCTATGCCTGATCTCTGGCAGTGTCTTGTCTAGCAAGAATTTGACGGGGAATGTTCCTTCAGACCTGACAAAGTTGAGCGGTTTAGTTGAGTTGTAAGTTACAAACTGCTTCTTCTTTTGCTGGATGTTGGCAATTTTTTCAATGTTTACTACAGTAATTGTTTAAGCATCTACTGTTATCACTATCCACTTGTCTTACTATTGCAGATGGCTCGATGGGAATTCACTGACCGGTCCAATACCTGATTTTACTGGATGCATGAACTTGAAGATCATGTAAACACTGATGGCCTTTTCTCTTAATCATTGACTTTAAGAAAATATTATGCTGACATATATCTTTGTCTGATATAGTCATCTTGAGAACAATCAGTTGACTGGTGAGCTGCCTTCCTCTTTAACGAACCTACCAAATTTGAGGGAACTGTAAGTTATCTGAATTTGGATATAAGTTATTACTGGAACTTGATCGTTTGAAAATTTTTCCATAAATTCCAGTGGAAACTAAAAATATATTTCTTACTATAATGCTCAAAGGTGATCAAGTTATTTTTATCTCTAAATGACTAGTTACTTATAAAAAATGCTCTAAATGACTAGTTCTATCGAATATATTTTTCCTTTTCTTTTTATGTAAATAGTGTTACTTATTTTGCGATTTTTTCTTTTTTCGTTTATGTAAGTAGTGTTGCGATTCTGATGTTTGCAGGTACGTGCAAAATAATATGTTATCTGGAACGATACCATCAGGTCTTCTCAATAAAAACTTGGTTTTGGAGTAAGTATCTCAACTAAAATGCATTGTACATGACTACATGCTAAAAGTGGGTGGAAACTATTGGGATGTTACATCTTAAGATAAATAGAGCCTATAATATTATGGCAATGATGTGCAACTGTTCTATGTCAATTTTTTTAGCTTAAATGTTTTTCTTTTTCCATTTTTGCAATGTATGTACATGCACATATTTCTGCCTGGACAGGCACATGACACATATAGCACAGAATATTTACCATTGCAAATGCAGAGACAATATTTTACAAAATGATGTTATCATGGAAACAAATGTCATAGAAGGTCTTTCAAACACATATATGGTGATGGGGGAACCGCCAAGAGGAAAAGGGGCCAGAAATAAACCCCCTTTTCCTTTTGGACCTTGTAATAGTTATTATTATTACTGTGATTTTAAATTGCTGAAAGCCCTGATCTTTTGCAAATTGGTGACAGAAGCCGATATGAAAGCTTTGATGAATTAAATGTTATTTCAAAGAGGCATAATCATATTTGTTTGCATGATAAAGAATACACGTTAATAGTCAGCTTTAAGTCTCATGCAACGATCATGAAAAAAAAGAATGCTTTACATTTGGTTGTCTGCTGATTTTTTGACATGAGGTGTTGTTTCCATACTTATCGTATAGATAAATTTATGCCAAACTCTCCATGTCTCTCTCCTGTTTACTGACCTTTGCTTCTATGTAGGTCTAATACTCCAATACCTTTACCACTATTTTCTTGTTTCTTCACAGCCACTCTGGGAACATTAATCTTCACGAAAGGGGTGGAAGAGGGAAGCAACTTAATATCATCATTGGTTCATCAGTTGGAGCTGCTTTTCTGCTGATGGCTACTATTATATCTTGCCTATTCATACGCAAAGGAAAGAAAAGACATAGTAGTCAAGGTTTGACTATGCAATACTTTTGAAATTTATTTTCACTCTATTGAATATCTCAATTTGCTCAACATGCTTAATTTGCCTTATTTTATTGTAGATGAAATTCAGCTTTCCTTGCCAGTTCAAAAGCCAGTTTCTACCTTTAGTGATGCTCCTGCAGAAGCTGCTCATTGCTTCACATTGAGCGAGATTAAAGATGCTACCAAAAATTTTGAGAACAAAATTGGTTCCGGAGGTTTTGGAGTCGTATACTATGGGAAAATGAAAGATGGAAAGGAAATTGCAGTCAAAGTTCTTACTAGTAACACTTACCAGGGAAAGCGAGAGTTTACAAATGAGGTAAAATTAATTTTATAATCTGCCCTGTTTTTTCTCCTTTTTTCTTTCTGTTGATTTTTCAGTGTCGTCCTATGTATGTTTTGATTCATATAAATAACCTCTAATGGTTCTTGGGAGTTTTTCATGATAAATATGAAATGTAAAAAAGTGGCACGAGAGTTGTTGTAGTTGCTTAACCTTTGAACTGGAGAGAAACAGAGAAAAGTTTATTTGTTTGATACTATAAGCCAGAGCCCCAAATTATGAGAAGATACGTAGCCTCAGGAAATATAAGCCAGAGTTCTTCTCCTGAGAGGTTCAAAGTAAGAAATACACCATGGCTTAGGTTCAGAAATGTACATATGGAATCACTGTAGACTCACATGGTAAGGTGCCATCTATGCAGTTAGGTTATCTGGAAAGTGTTCACTTCAACTTGCTGGAAGTAGTTACATGTTCTTAGTGGTTCAACTTACCTTGCAAGGAAGCGCCCGGCAGAGTAGAACGCCAGCTTTTTCTAGCTACTTGGCAGGATTCTATCTCACTTTCTAGCGGTGGTTTATCTAGATTAGACTAAAACTATATATTGGTATAGAAAGTTGGGATAAAATGGATATCTTCAAGAAATTCTCTAAATTGTCATAATAATGTTGAGGATCCAAATCTAAGATAATTTTGAAAAAGTGAAACTTAATGGAGAGGCAAAATTAATATTAGTTGATTAGGTTATTTGTTTTGCACGCATGAGAACATAGAGTGCATATGCTGCTCCTACAAGCAAAAGAGCTTATGTTCTCTATGTTGTTGAGACTTATTAGCCATAACAAGATGAGAATCTTGGGAATTGACACATGCTTCTCTTTGGCATAGGTGACTCTTCTTTCGAGGATACATCACAGAAACCTTGTACAATTTCTTGGATATTGTCAAGAAGAAGGAAGAAATATACTTGTTTATGAATTCATGCACAATGGAACTCTCAAGGAACATCTTTATGGTAAGTTATATTTTTTCTCCCTTTATTAAATTGAAGCAACTGTAATATTAAGCTCATTGTTGTGTAAAATTTTGGTAGTCCCATTAACACTTGAGCTGAGAATCAATTGGATTAAACGCCTTGAGATTGCTGAAGATGCTGCAAAAGGTGAGTTGAAGGATGAACTTGTTCTATTCTATGTAAAAGTTTCTTATCTACTGTATTTTAATTCCATTCTTGTGCCTATTCAGGGATCGAGTACCTGCATACGGGCTGTGTTCCAGCCATTATCCATAGGGATCTAAAAACTAGTAATATTCTTCTTGACAAACATGTGAAAGCAAAGGTTTCAGATTTTGGTCTTTCAAAATTTGCAGTAGATGGAACTTCCCATGTGTCAAGCATAGTTCGGGGCACTGTAGGATATTTGGATCCTGAGTAAGGCTATTTTCCTACTAAAAAGTTTGTTCCTTTGCTTAACATCAAGTTGTTGCTGTTGCTGTGATTTTAAAATTACGAAGTATATTTTAGAAAATTTTTGTATTGGGGCTGACACCCCATTGGTGCATATATATATATATATATTACCGATAAAAAAAATTACGAAGCCCTATTTTAGTTGTTTTTGCTTTACACATAAGAGGAACAAACAGGTAGGGGCAGACATGATTGTTGTACCTGTGGATTCTTATTCTAACCCATATGGCATTAAACTCTCTTAGCCAGAGTGTTCTCTGTTTGTATACAACATTTGTCTCTAATGAGAAATGGTTCCTGTGAATATGATGATGAGTCTCTAGTGATAAATTTCCAACTGAATCAGATGCTTCTTGTGTTAGATTTTGAGTGCTCTGAGCCACATCAGGTTCATAAATTTTTTCATATGCTATGCAGGTATTATATCTCGCAGCAATTAACAGACAAGAGTGATGTTTATAGTTTTGGCGTCATTCTTCTCGAGCTGATGTCTGGTCAGGAAGCCATATCTAATGAAAACTTTGGTGTAAATTGCCGTAACATAGTCCAATGGGTAAGTCTGGTTAGTTACATAAAGGTAGGACGCTAGGAACTTTTTTTTACCATAATTATATCCCCAAGAGTCTGATATAATATAATTTTAATTATTTAAAAGTACTAAACTTTTCTGATGTGTAATTTTGTTTTGGTATTCTCTATGAAAATCTATGTTCATTTTCTGGAAAAAGAAATTGGAGTTATTGTGAATATGATAATCACGAGTTAGGTAAAAAAAGTCGGTAAAGTACAGATTTGTACACAATTTGATGTAGTTTCAAAAAATTTCTACACTCACCTTTTTGCTACACTCTCCTCCTTATAACTGCATGAACTTGCTGTCACATGTTTTATTGGTTTGTGTAATTGTATAACAGGCAAAGTTACATATTGAGAAGGGGGACATTCAGGGAATCATTGATCCCTCTCTACACGATGAGTATGACATCCAGTCCATGTGGAAGATAGCAGAGAAAGCTTTGATGTGTGTCCAGCCTCATGGACACTTAAGGCCATCTATCTCAGAAGTTCTCAAGGAGATCCAAGATGCCATCTTAATTGAAAAGGAAATCATTGCAGTAAGAGAAGGTATTTCAGATGAAATACGTTCTTCCATAAACGTGGGTGGTTTGGGTGGAAGTGATTTCCTGTCAGTTGATGAGACTGTTGGGCAGCCAACTGCTCGATAGTTTTTCATAATGTACAAAAACATAGTTCCTTTTCTTCTCTTTCTTTTTTTTTTCTCCTCATTTTGCAACATTCTTTTGTTATAGCTGGAACTTTAAAACGGTGTTGTCACTTTTAGGTTTGAGTAATCAAAATCACATCTCAGCGTAAAAAAAAATTATAAGAAGAAGAAAAGGAACAATGCCTGTAAAAGTGAATCTCTTTATGTTAGGAACTTGTAAACGTATCGATCACGCAAATGATTAGTTCTGAATTTTATACCTTTTGACTTTTGAGCCTTATAACTGCAGAATCTGCCATTTTTGTTGGGTCATTTAGCACATACCATGAGAGCAGTGTAGTTCCTTTCTTTGCACCAAACTTAAAATGGTGCAAACTTAAAATCATGATTCTATGTTGTCAATTGTGATTAAAGCACCACTAGCAGGTAGTTTTGCAATCATTATAGAATGGGAGTTCGGGTTTTAGAGAAGTGGTGAAGAGTTCCCACAAACAGCCCAGTAGAACTGGTAATGGTAATTCATCATCCATCTTTTTTTATATCATAACTATTTGGTTAAGGTGAAAGATCTTGTAAGGTCGTAACATAAAAAGGGAAAAAAACATAGTAGTATTTTGTTTCTGAAAACAGAAAAGTGTTTTTTGAGAAGTGTATCAAAACATAAATACAATATTAAATTTTAAAATCACGAGCTGTTTCAAAATTGATTAACGCAAATCAATAAATTTAAATAATTTTTACTTAAAATTATTTTAAATTTAAATGATTTAAAATCAAAGAGTACAAAACCGTAGAGAAAACGACGTCGTTTAAAGAGCAAGGGAACACGTCGTCTAATAGGATTGACCCACCTTAATTCAGAAACAGAAATATTAACCAATATAAAAAAGAGAAAGGGCACCAGAGAAAGTGAAAGTATGAAACACTGAAACTAAACTAAAAACAAAAACCAACGGTGTTGATAGAGCCTTTTTCTCTCATCTCGGTCGTCCGCTCTCATCTCTCTTCTCCAGCGTCCGATCCCTTCTCTTTCCTCCACTCAAGATCTAATCCCTCACACTCCCGCCCTTTTACAAATCAGCAGGTAAATACCACGACTACACCATTAAACTTTACACACGCGAAAACCCCTCTATTCACTCCCTCGCTCTTTCACAATTCTCTCATCTCTAAAAAACAATCCTCTTCACTTTCACCGGAACTAGGGTTTATGGTTCATCGATCGATAATGTTGGATGTTGTTTATTGTTGTTGTTGTCGTCGATGTCTAGGGTTTTCGAGATGGCCGAGCAACATGCATCGGCGGGTCCAGCGAGCCCAAGCGGAGGGAGCCACGAGACCGGCGAGCAGAGCCCGAGATCGAACGTGCGCGAGCAGGATAGGTATCTCCCTATAGCCAATATTAGCCGGATCATGAAGAAGGTGCTTCCTGCTAACGGCAAGATCGCTAAGGATGCCAAGGAGACCATGCAGGAATGCGTCTCTGAGTTCATTAGCTTCATCACCAGCGAGTACGTGTATTTGTGTTTTTGTGGTTGAACTTGTCGATTTTTTTTCTTGTTTTCTACGATTTTGAGATTTTTTCATTGATTTTATTAGCTTCATCATCGTTATTGTTTTTGCGGTTAATTGAAAGTTTATTCGGTGTGTAATTGCGGGTTCAGCTATTGAATTCCTTCAATTTCATTATCTCCAAGTGTGATATTGGGTTTTGTTTGTGTCGATACGGTTGCTGGCTGTTTTTGAATGTGTTTTGTTTGTGTGATTGGAGTGTTTGGTGGTTGATTGATGTGTAGGGCGAGTGATAAGTGTCAGAGAGAGAAGAGGAAGACAATCAATGGAGACGATTTGCTTTGGGTTATGGCTACATTGGGGTTTGAAGATTATATCGATCCACTCAAGAGTTACCTGGCTAGATACAGAGAGGTGGCTTAAATTACTCTTCACATTTTTATTGTAGTTAGTGTTATTGCTATGTTGCTCCTGTTGGTTGCTAAGAAAAAGGAGAGGATGGAGAATAAAAAAAATGAAAGTAACTGCTCTTCTGAGGCAAATTATATGTTGGGCCAGAATTTATTGTTCACTTTTGTACCTAAACAATGAAATTTGTCATATTTCAAGAAATGGTGCCCTTTGCTTTTATGGTTTCTCGGCAACCAAAGGAGCCTGATATTCATAGATTTGGATTTGGATGTAAAATTGTATGCTTTAATTACCTGGGACAATTTTGAATTGGCTGATAACTGATTGATGTTTTTGTCTTGTTGTATAGATGACCGATCGGAATTTGCAGATGGAGGTGAGCGAACAATCTTTCCTTTAACTCATGTTGCTATTGTAATAAATTTTGAATGGTTCATGTTTTGATTTAACTTCGTTTGCTTCCTGATATAGCTCTCTAAAATTCTTTTAAAACTCAGACATAGTGCTATTTGTTGTGTTTGTTAGGGTGACACCAAGGCATTTGGAAAGAGTGGAGATGCATCCGCCAAGAAAGATGTTCAACCAAGCCCGAACACACAGGTGGAACATAATTTTTCTGTTGAGCTAGCTTTCTTTTTAATTTTGTCCCTATATCCACCATGCTATTTTTTTAAAAGGAAACTTATGTGCTAGCATATCATAACACCCTATTTTCTGCACTTCTGGTGAATACTTCTTGCAGCTTGCTCATCAAGGCTCTTTTTCACAAGCGGTTAATAATGAAAGTTCTCAAGTAATTTCTCTCCCTCACTCTTCCTCTCCTTGCATCTATCTATCTATCTATCTCTTCTCTCTCTCTATCAATGCATGTCTCTGCAATAGTGGAGGGAGGGGGGTCAGGGGAAATCCCCTCCCCCGACCTTTTTAAAGTATAGATGTGTAATTAGGCCACTGCATATATATCACTTGAAAGTTATCAAAGCAAAAATGGGATTTTAACAAAAAGGTACAAATGGGGCCACCACACATGAGCAAGTTATCAAACTAGAATAAGGAAACATGGATGCTTTGTAACTTGAGAAATATAAAGGATTGTTTAGAAAATAAAACTAAAAGCAGCCAAATAGGGCAAGAAGCAATGCACAGTACTTTTGTGGTTTGCCCTAGTGTCTTTTTGAGTATTCTTCAATTGCACTGCAACATAAAAAGTAAAAAGAAAAAACAACCAAGTGATCTCTTAAGCTTAAAATGAAGCAAGTTTTTTTATAAGTCAAAACAAATTAAATATTAAATATACTTCATCATATTTCTTTAAACATATAATTATTTTAATTAACTTGTTTTATGTTATTAAGATCTTCATATTAATTTTACATGAATTAGGGTTAAAATTACAAAGTATGATTTCTTTAAAGATTATAATGATGTGTGTGATCATGCATTTATTGATTATTATTTTAGTGTAACTTGATCATACAAATATGAACATGTAGCTGTTTGAAATTATGAAAGACCCTAAGTAAGACCAAAATTGCAATGAAACTCAACCAAATTTTAAACGGACTCGCGTAGAGGTGAATATTGCTAATCTTCCAGTAGACACTGGATTGAGAAAAAAAATTATGATTGTCATGGGATTAGGTTAGAAGAACATACTTACAAGGGATCATGTCAACCAACCAATTACAATTTTCCTTGGATTAAATATGGAAAATGCTTCGTTTTAATTCAGAGTGGTTCAAGGAGCATGCTAGTTGGTTAGAATATAGAATTGCAAAAGATGGTGCTTATTGTTTATATTAATACTGTTATCTTTTGCCAATTTATTAACTAAAGTTTTGATATCTTTTGCCCTCCACTAAATTTATGATATTTTCTAAGTTAAATTTTTTTTTTTATTCTATGTAACAATAAAAATCCTGACTCCACCACTTTGTTTGTGTGACACACCTATATGGACACTCACATCCACATGCTCAAATCCCTCTGCTTGCATTTACCTCTGGAAGTACAAGTTCATATTAATGTATAATTGAAGTTAAACATTCTCATATAATTGTGAGGAATGCTACTCTTATCGGAATGTAGTACTTTAGGCTTAGGTGTAACTGTGTAAGTCACCCTGGAGTTTCAGCATGATTATTTCCTGCAGAACAATGAAAAGGGACCAGGAGCTATTCTGGGCCTGTTGTAACAATCAGATCTTGTTTCTCGTTCCTTCAAGTGCTTGATTGAAGTTACTTTAGTAACAGTTCTTATTAAAATTTTTCACTGTATATTCAGGATCTGATATAACATGATTTGGTATTATGTGACATATCATGTGTGACCTGAGAACCAAATTTGATATTCTTGATCAAATTCAGTTCTCAATAATTAGGTCTACGTAAAATACTACTAGAGGGGCTTATATAGGTACGCAACGTAATCAGATAGAAAATTAAACATAACCCAAATAGGAAGCTAAATCAAACCCTAATATCTAAGAAACTAGTAATATGTTATGAATTACCTAAATACCCACAATATAAAAATTACATATTTCCCCTTAATTAAAAAGTATCCCATAACATTAAAACCCCAATACTTAATCTTCCACTCCTTCACTATTACTTTATTGGTCGGTTATGCTACGTAATATAATTTGATATTTGGAGATATAATGTGATGCATACAGGTGTCCAATGATACCTAATGTCATGTTAGCATATAAATCATGCTTTTGATAATTGCAATCCTACCTCTTTTGCTGAGCTCCAGAGCAACCTCTGCCAATTTAGGGGTATCATTAGCATATGATATTGAAACAGCTTGATAAATCATGCAAGAATGATTGATCGCTGAAAGTTTATGTTTTTTGGTAGTTACAAACAGAGCACCAGTCCTCTTCTGTCTAGGTTCAATGGAAAACCTGTTTGGAACTATAATGTTTGCGCTTTTTTGGGATCTGGTTATGGAATATGATAACTTTATAGTGGGAATTGAGTTGGGTTCTTTAGTCAGTTTTCATTTGTTTATTCGCCTATTTTTTCAGTTGTTTATTCATCCATTCTCCCCCCTCCCTTTTGATGTTTTACTGAGATGATATTGTTTTTTCACATTTATTTTTAATTTCTTACCTCGAGTCTTTCAGTTTTTCCTTTCAAATCCCTCTGCTTTACTGTTCTCTTCTCTGTTTTTAAATCTGATGTTGCGATTGTAGATTGGAGTGAATAATTATTTTTTTGATAAGTATTGGAGTGAATAATTATTGGAAATGCTTATTTTTTCAAGAATGGAAATCTCTAGCATTACCATGTTACACTCAATGCTGAACTTCTTAGGATGTTAACTGAATCACTTAGTTTGAGCTAATAACTTGCATTTTCTTGTCTATGTTCAGCTGAATTTTTTTCTTTTATGTTCTTAAATTTTGGTCCAGTGAAATCATAGCTTTGCTGATACCCAAAGCGCAATAAGTCATCTCGTACAAAAGCCTGGCCAAAGAACAACCCGATAGGAAATGAGAAACACACCCACCTATCTTTTTTCAAATGTAGCTAGTAGCCACGATTAGCAACACATTTCCTCTCCTTTGGAGAATGTCAATAGTAAAAATTTTCTCCCGATATGCTACCTAGACAAAGAAGCTAAAAACTAGCTCTCGAATATTTTTGAATTGCTTCATGGGCTTATATGCATTCTTTGAAAGTCTGATGTGGGATGATGTCTTGAAACAACTAGATCGCTATGTGGTAAAATGAGTGATACTCTAAACCTTATTATTGTCAACTCTTTGGCCTTTCCAATTGTCTCATTGGCTGACTTTCCATTTCAGACACCATATCATCATAAGTAATGAGTTTCTCCAATATTGTGTTTGCTTTTTTTATTACATGCATTATATTTGTGTGAACACTTCACTGAATTGTGAAGGTATACCGAATTGTTGAGAAGTGAATGATTGTTCCCCTGCATAATTTATTTTGCAATTGAAGGTCAAAGCAATATAATATTATCAATTTGTAGTTAGCAGTCACATCATGGATGGATTAAATTGGACTCTTGGGCTGTAGACCGTTATTATGTACATAAATGCAGTTAATTACTGTATTAATGTTCTTATTCATTGCAATAGTCATGTAGTGCATTGCTTTGTACAATTTCCTATCCTTATATGGTGTGTGCAAATTCAACTTTTTGGGCGTTTGTTTTGGATAATGACTCAGGATAATTATGCATATTCATTGTTTGGTGAGCATGTTCTAGATCTAGATTTCCTATAGATAGTCGTTGTACATGGGTTGCACCCCCGTGATGGGCTTTTCTTTTTATACAATTTTACTTGTAAAAAAATGCTCTAGATCTAGATTATTGAACTGTTCGATTAATCTATTATACATATAAAGACAATCTCATTCATTGATATTGTTACCAGTGACACCTTCACACCAAGGCACTCTAACTGCCACTTCCATCACACCTTTCTGTTAACATCATATCAGCTACCATCACCACCACTTCACCATTCACCATGCTTTTATTTCCATCTTTATATGGCTTATAGGTGGTGACTTGTAGCAGTAGCAAGTATAGTTAGAATTTTATCGGGGAGTTGTGAGACATGAAGCTGTTGACTTGGCTTAGATATTTCAGACATGAGTTGGACTACCCAAAAACAAATGAAAGAGTAGGTTTAGGATGTCTTGCACTTCCAGGCAAGTAATTTTCTTAGTCTAAAGTGACTCTGAAAAATGTAGTATCCTTGGGACAAGAATCTAAGAAACAAATGTCAATTTTTTAAAACTTTGGTCTCAACTTTTGATGGTTTAGGGTTGGTGTGGTGCATGTTAGGGCCATTTCTCATGCGTATACTTCAGTATGATAGTAATTTTCTTAATCTTTGGTTTCATTTCTTGCTTTAATAGTTTGATTTATTTTCCTTTCATTTCGCAGAAATTTGGTTAATGAGACAAGAATTTTCTTTTAGTTTCTTGGTTCTGATCCTGTATATGCTGGAATCTTGAGTTTGTAGTCGCAGGCCAACATCTGATGGTTCCTATGCAAGGCATGGAATAACGTCTGCTCCTCATCAACATATTTTATTATTTAAATCCCATTCAAGAATCTTGTTTAGTGCCTGCAGCAAATGTTGTATCAAAATATTGCGCGGACATTTTGTGTGTTTTCTGTCATCTTGTGTCCACAGTTATTTTCTGGTAAGATTTGTATATTGTCTTTTAGAATAAAGTGACTATTTGAAGAAGTATAGTACATCTTGAGAGGATAAATTTTCCTATGATTCTTAGAACGGGCCCTTTGCAATCTTTCGAATCTTCTGTTCTGAAAATGATTGGGAGACTGTCTTTTCGATATAATTCTGGACGATGAATGGATGAATAGATTGGATATGTTTATTCTATTATTTTTGTTGAGTAGTTTTTTTTTCTTCTTTTCAGTTGATTGGTGATTTTCATCTGGACATATGGAAGGTCTCCTAGTTGTATCCTCTGATGGCGTGATGATTGTTATTTCATTTTTATACCTTTTCATAGACGATGTTGTTTGCTAGAGGAAACAAGTTGTCAAAATTATTAGAGTGAATACCCTACTAACTCTAAGGCCATTAGTCATATTTATATAGAATTGAATAATGAGAAAGTACAAAAATACCCTCATACTCTAATACTCCTCCCTAAGTTGGAGCATGTGTTATATGCATAAACTTGTTACATATAGGTTTAATTTGAGTCCCATCTAAGGGTTTAGTGAAGATATCGACTAACTAATTTGCATATTTTACATGTCTTGTGCGAATCACATCTTATAACAATTTTTCCCAAACAACATGACATTCCACCTCAATAAGCTTTGTCCTCTCATGAAGTACAAGATTAATTGCAATATGAATAGCAGCATGGTTATCACAGGTTAAACTCATAGGCCAAGACCGAGGAAACCTAAGTTCAGCTAGAATCTGCTTTAACCATACTAACTCGTAGGTAGTATGAGCCATAGCTCAGTATTCAGACTCCGCATTAGACCTCACAATCACTATTTGCTTCTTATTTTTCCATGACACCAGATTATCTACAACAAACACACAATATCATGTGGTAGATCTTTAATCTGATGGAGAACCTATCCAATCTGCATCAGTATATCCCTCAATCTGAGTATGACCATGATTATGATATAACAAACCACAACTAGGAGCACTCTTAAGATATCTAGTCCATAACTAGTCCATGGAGCATCAAGAAACTGACTAACCACACTTGTAGCAAAAACAATATCAGGTCTAGTGACAGTTAAGTAATTCAATTTCCCAACCAAGCGTTTATATGGTCTTGGGTCAGTCAACAACTCACCTTGATCAACTGAAAGTTTTGTATTGAGATTCATATGATTATCTATGGGCTTGCACCCTAACATCCTTGTATCACTCAATAGATCCAATACATATTTTGGCTGAGACAAAGAAATACAATGATGATAACGTGCAACCTCAATACCTAGAAAGTATCTTAGTTGTCCAAGATCCTTGATTTGAAACTTGTTACCAAGAAACTGTTTCAAGGCTTGAATACCTTCTTTATCATCTCTTGTATCTCTTGTGATGACGATATCATCCACATATACAATCAAAAGAATCTTGATTGACGCACTATGTCTATAAAACACAGAGTAGTCTATTCCACATATAGTCGAACCAAAATCAATCGCCACCTCACTAAACTTTCCAAACCAAGCTCTAGGAGACTGTTTCAATCCATACAAAGATATCTTCAAATGACATACTAACCTAGACTCCCCCTGAACAACTGTAATACCCGTATTCGTGAAGTGAAGGTAAAAAAGTAATTTAATAAATATGACATGAAATTTAAATAATATATTTGCGCGAAGGATTTAGTATTGAATAAAATAATTCTTTTGATTAAAAAAAAATTTTGGGACGTGGATGCCATTAAAAGAAAAGAAAAAAAAAGAGGACGTCTAGAACATCCAGAAGGAAAGGGAAAAAAAGTTTTAAAAAAAAAATCAACCAAAGTAAAAAAAAAAAGGTGGAAGTAGGTGGCAAAACCTGCTGCCAAGCCAAAGTGAAAGAAATTGTAGGTTTGACACATTTTTTGTGTCATGGCAGTGAGTTAAGAGAGGGGGGGGGGGGGGGTCTGTGTGTTGAGTTTGAAATGTTTTTTGGAGGTTGCACGTTGCAAATTCTTGGAGACTTTTGGGAGGGGGCCGCTGAGGCCAAAGCAATTTTTTTTTTGTACATATACTCCTAGTTTCTTTCAATCTCTCGTTTTTCTTTAAACACTTGAGGACCCAAAGAAATACTGAAAGAGCAAAATTTTGAAGAGATTTACAGCAGAATTTCATAGAGAATCAGGAAAAGCGATCAGAAAAACAGAAGATAATAACATAATGTTTATTTTTGAATTTCTGACATTTATGAAGTTTCCCTGAATTCAAAGTGGGAATTTTCAAAGTGTGTAGTTTACAAAGAATTGAAGAATAAATTATAAATTTAATATAAATACGATGTCAGGTGTTGACGATCTACAACCAGAGAAATTTCTGAGAGAAACAGGAAATGCAAGGAGGTGATCCACGGGTAGCTTTAAGAGCTACGCAGTGAGTTGGATTTACTTTAAGTAGTCTAAATAAAAATGAAAAAATTAGTGATAATATTAAAATAAATTATTAACTTATGTTGTGGTGATAGATAAAGATTTGGTTGATAATTATGATATGAATTTCGGACATATAGGAAATTTTTATGAGATAAATAATATTTTTGGAATAATAAGTTGATTTAACAATCAAAGCGATAAGTGAAATTCTTGATGAGTTATATTGATGTTTTAATACGAATTTTGATGAGATGAGTTTTAGTGGATCTTGACAAACTTTGATGGAGGATTTGATATGATTTGGGATGAAATTTAGTGGATCTTGACAAGTTTATATGATTTGGGGACGAGAGGAATTTAATAGAATTTTTGTTATATAAATTTGAGAATAATCAGGATAGTCAATTTAAGTGTTTTGAATTTATATATTGTTTTTATATTACTGTTTATATGTATATTTCATATCATTGCTCATATGTATACGCATTAAATGAGAAAGAAAAGATTCGGGAAGGCAACTGGTCTAATGAAAATGAAAGAATCGAGAAGGCAGCCGGTCTAATTGAAAAACCGTGCCAGTCGGTATATGTTGAAAATAAATTCTGTGGCAGCCGAAAAAAGCTGAAAGAACCAGGAAGGCAGCTGGTCTTATGAGAATGAAAGAATCGGGATGGCAGTCGGTCTAAATGAGAATGAAAAAATCGGGAAGGCAGTCTGTCTAAGATAATAACAACCGGTCGATAGGTGAGAAGACATTCTCATCATAATCATTCATGCACTGCATATGTTTTTAATTATTGCTTACATTATTGAAATGCTGATGTGTGGTGTATTAATCGTGAATTTAATTATAGATGGTTGAGTCTCACAGAAAGAGACAGTTATGGTGATAAGATTATTGAAATGCTGAGGTGTGGTGTATTATTGTGAATTTAATTATAGATGGTTGAGTCTCACAGAAAGGGACAGTTATAGTGATAAGATTATTGAAATACTGATCTGTGGTGTGTTATTGTTATGGTAATAAGAACTATCTAAATGGTAGACTTTATGATGTGAACCTCATTCGCGAGGTAATTATAAAATAACGGATGGTCTTGAAGTGAACCAATAAATAAGAAGAAGAGATTGATAGAGAATGAATCTTTTGACATGTGTAGTGATAGTAGAATGATAGTATCAGGCTATGAGAGATATAAATGATTAAATATTGAAAGACCATTTATACAAGTGAATACTTTTAGTAAATTTAATTCACTGAGCTTGTGAAGCTCACTCCTCATTGTACAATGATTTCAGGTAGCAGGCAGGACAAAATAGTTTGGTGAGTTGAGGTTTAGAAGAAATCACTTTCTATAAGCCACTTACATGTCAACATCCTCAGACTAATGAGAAAATAAAATGAAAAATATATTTGTAAATATTCATGCATTTTACGTTGTATAGAATGTTTAAAGATCGGATTGATGTAAAAAATTTCTTTTGGATGTTGTTTATTTTTATTGTTGCATACATGTGTCATGCTGGAATTTTCAAAATGTGATGACACCGTCTCGAGGGTGGCCAACCCGGGATAGGTCATTACAATTTTGGTATCAGAGCATTAGGTTTTATGATTCTGTAGACTGCATAAAAAGTATGAAAGTGAAAGATTAAAATAAATTATATTTTAATGAACAGTATGAGGATGACACATGGACGCACTAGAGCTAGAGTTAAAGTTATTGATTTAAGAGGGCGTGGTAGGCCCACAATATTTTTGACAAGTTGATGTTGAGTCTGAATCTGTAGTTTCTAGAAGGGAACATGTTGATATTATGATTGATATTAGTAAAATAAATGATATTAGTAAAGGTATGAGAGAATCTGAGGTTGAAAGAGATGAGCTAAGATAAACTCTTGCACCTACTCTTGAGAAGTGAAGGTAATAAATGATAGAGTTGATAGCTTATAGCATAGACTTGATGAACATGTTAGAGCAGTGCCTGAGGTTGTTAATCCAGTAATGGTAAATGTTCAAAGGGGAAAAGTGAGTTTATACATGAGATGCAAAAAGATTATTTTGTTAGATATATTAAGTTGAATGCCTTGTTGCTTAAAGGATCTAGGAATCCTTTTACGCATGAGTTTCAGGAGAAACATATAGAGAGATTATTTGGTATTTTACCAGTAACTGACAGACAGATGGTTGCCTTTGCTTCGTTTGAGTTAGAAAGAGAAATTTTGGAATGGTGGAAGGATATTCTTCTTAAGGTAAGTGCAGATGTTGTTAGACTCTTAACCTGGAATAGGTTTAAGGAGGTTTTCTTTGATAAACACTTTTCTTAGATCTTTAGAGCCTAACAAGATAGAAGTTTTATTTATTTGAAGCAAATGGGTTGACTGTGGCTCAGTATGATAGGAGATTTGTGGCTTCGTCGAGGTTTGAACTGAAAATAGTATACCCAGGGGAGAAGAAGTGTAAGAGGTTTATAGATGAACTATGTTTTAAGATTTGATCAAAATTATCTTACATGAGGCATATGAATTATATGAGATTGATGGATATATCATTTCAGATTGAGAGAAACGTGATGGAGTTTAAGGGAAAGAGAAAGAGTGGTTAAAAAAGCTTAGACATAAAGGTTATAGAGGTAGTAGTAGTATGAGTGTATAGGGTGAGAGACCACCCCAAATGAGGCGTTCCTTGTCATAGAGAACTGAAGTATAGAGTCAGAGGAAAGCAGGATATCTGTATTACTTCTGTAGCTCAGAATACTATTGGTGGGACCCTTAGATTTGGGAGACATGTTATGGGAACTGGGAATCATGGCAGAGGAAGTATGCCACCAAAAAGAAGTGGTAATCTGACGTATGATTGAGAGATAAAAGTTTGTTATAGATATATTCAGATTAGATTTTTATCCCAGAATTGTCAAAATTTGAAGTGCTTTATGTGTGGAGAAGGTGGACATGTCAATGTTGGTTGATCTTGATGCAACCCATTCTTTTGCATCAAGTATTCATATGAAGTCTATTGAAGTATTTCTTAGTCTTCAGATGCAAAATATTTCTGTTGAAGTTCCCACTAGAGGTAGAATGATAATCATAAATGTTTACAGGGGTTTTGTGATTCATATCAGTGATAGAGAATCTGAAACTGAGGTATTGTCTTTGAATATGATATAATTTCATTTAATTTTGAGAATGACGTATTACACTTGGATTGACTGTTCCAGTAAGAAGGTAGTATTCAAGATATAGACGAGAGATACTTTCTAACTATCTTATTTTTGCTCTGGCCACTAAGAGATGGTTGAAGAAGGGTTTTAAGGAGTATTGGGCATACATAATGGATTCTAAAAAGGAAAATAGGAAGTTAGAATAAATCTTAGTGGTGAAAAGATTTTTCTAGTGTAATTCTTGATGAGTTGACTAGGTTGCCTCCCAGTAGGGAGATTAGATTCTCTATTGATGTGATACCAGGATCATCACATATATTAGCACCCTACAGAATGACGTCAGCTGAATTGAGAGAGTTGAACGTACCATTTTAAATTTTTTTGGATAAACAATTTATCGGACCTAATGTGTTTGGGGAGCCCTGTGTTGTTCGTGAAGAAGGAAGATGGAACGATAAGAGTGTGTATAGACTACAAATAGTTGAATAATAACAAATTTTTTCCCAGGATAAAAAGAATTGTTTGAGCAGTTGCAAGGAGTGAGAGTAATTTCTAAGATAAACCTGAGATCAAGTTATCACCATTTAAGGATAGAGAAAGGAGACGTGCCTAAGACTGTTTTTAGGATATGTTATGGTCATAAGTTTGTTGTGATGTCATTTGGACTGACTAATGTTCCAGACACATTCATGGACTTGATGACCAAAATGTCTGAACCATTTCTTGATAATCTTGTGGTTGTGATCAGTAATGACATTTTGATATATTCTAAGAAGGAAGAACAACATATGAAACATTAGACAGTGTGTTAGAGATTCTGAGGAGAGAGAATTTATATGCAAAGTTTTCTAAATATGAGTTTCGGCTGAAGGACATATCTTTCTTGGAACATGTAATATTGGGAAACGGCATAATAGATGATCTACAAAAGGTAGAGGCAATGTTAAGTTGGGTAAAACCAACTAAGGTGACTAAGATTAGGATCTTCTTGGGATTAGCTGGTTATTATAGAAGATTCTTTCAGAATTTTTCTATTATTATAATATTGTTATATAGACTGACCAAGAAAGATGTGAGATTTGTATGGTGAGGGAAGTGTGAGAAAAATTTTCAATTTCTAAAGGAGAAATTGACTACAGTTCTAGTATTGATGTTTCTTCCTGGTGATGAAGGATTTGTGGTGTATAGTGATATGTCACATCAATGATTGGGATATATGTAATATAGGAAAGCTGCGGCCCATACTTCTAGGCAATTGAAGATTCATGATAGGAATTACCATACTCATGACTTAGTATTGGCAGGTAGAGTGTTTACTTTAAAAGATTGGGGACATTATCTGAATGGACCCACTTGGGAGATATTCATGGGTTATAAGAGTTTGACATACTTACCTACCTATAGAGGGTTGGATTTGAAGCAAAGATGGTAGATGGAGTTGATTAGTAACGATGATTGTACAATTTACTATCATCTAGAAAATGAGAAGGTGATAGCTGATGCATTGAATAGGAAGTTTACAATAAGGTTAACCGCTATTGGGAGTCCTGATATGAAATTAATGATAGATTTAAAAGAGATAATAATGAAGTTGAATAACAGTGTAAAGGATCATGGATAAAGAATATAGTTGTACAGCCATCCATAGTAAAATGCTTTAGAAATACACGGTAGAGATGAAGAGATAAAAAAGATTAAGCATTGAGTGCTTACTAGAAAGCAGTATAAGTTCAAAATTTGAAATGATGGTATCATGATCTTGGAACATAGAAATAGTATTCCCAATAATATGGAGTTGAGAAAAGAAATAAGGAGAGAGACACATAATGATGTAGATTTGATGCAATCAAGTAACAATAAGATGTACACAAGATTGAGATAGAATTTTCTGATGGTCAGGATT
The DNA here is from genome assembly GCA_023935145.1 of Bretschneidera sinensis. NCBI lineage: Eukaryota > Viridiplantae > Streptophyta > Magnoliopsida > Brassicales > Akaniaceae > Bretschneidera > Bretschneidera sinensis. The sequence goes on from CM043699.1 coordinate 104,973,975, forward strand.
GAAGAGGGAATAGCTGATAGAAAGAATTATTAGAGTACTAGAAGATATATTAAGGGCAAAGGTGATGAGTTTCTCAGTAAGTTAGGATGCTTACATGCCATCAATTGAAATTGCTGATAATAATCAGTAACAAACTAATATTGGGATGGCATCGATTGAGGCATTGTATGGTCGGAGGTGTAGAACTCCTTTATGATTGGAAGAAATGAGAGAGAGAAATATATCTGGTCCATCAATTATTGAGTCAACAATTGAAAAGATCAAATTTATTAGAGAGAACCGTAAAGCAGCCCAGAGTAGACCTCTTAAGTCTCAAGTAGGTGATTGAGTGTGTTGAAAAATATCTCAATGAAAAGGTGTATTGAAATTTAAAAAAGGAAAGGAAAGTTGAGACCGAGGTATGTGGGACCCTATGAAGTTGTTGAGAAAGTTGGGCTAGTTGTGGGTAGCCTGGACTTCCTTCCGGAATTAAAACATTTATATAATGTAATTCATGTTTTACTTTTAAGAAAGTGTTTACATGACGTTTTGAGATAAGCTATAGAAATTCAGAAAGATGGGGTGTATGTACAAGTACCAGTGAGAATTTTAGACGAAAGAACAAATATTGTATAAAAAAAATAATCTAAAATTAAAATTAATTAATTTTCATTTGTTTAAGTTCTGTGGCGGAATAAAGATGTGGAAGAGATTACATGAAAGCATGAGAAAATTTATGAAGAAGTATTATTCACATTTGTTTTTGTAGTAAAGTAAGAAAATTTCGGGGACGAAATTTTTGTAAGGTAGGTAGAATTGTAATACCTGTACTCGCGAAATAAGGGTAAAGAAGTAATTTAATAAATATGACATGAAATTTAAATAATATATTTACACGAAAGATTTAGTATTGAATAAAATAATTATTTTGAAAAAAAAATTTCTGAAATGTGGACGTAATTAAAAGTTTGAGAATGATCCATTAGATTTATGTAAAATTTGTACTTTTATAATGGTATAGTTAGTCCTAAAAAAGAAACCTCAATAAAAAAAAAAAAGCTTTCCTTCCTTCAAACCTCCCCACTTACAAGTTGACAATAACAATTCTTCGAACAAAAACAAAAACAACTTTTTGATTTAACTGGTTGAATTTAAAGTAAAAAAGACATGATAACTAAAATCTTAGAACCAGACAATCAGAAGGATATAGTAAAACAATTCTACTTTTTCAAGTAACATTAGTTTCCTACGACAAGAAGTTATCTAATATTTTATTGTTTCCCAAACTGACATTTGACTACTCTAACACAACGATTTTCCTTGTTCCTTTATTCTTTGTCTCTGAATTTGTGACGGGAAGAAAAATAACGTTCGGTGCTTATTTTTTTTTCTTTTTTACTTTTTGGCATCTTTAATGAAAAATTAAAAGCAAATTTAAAGATTAATGGATAATAATAATTAAATATTGAATATGTTTAAGCTTTCGTTTACCTTTTCAAAGCTTAAATGAATTGAATGTAATTTTAGTTATTTTTATTTTTTTGTCATAAGTATTGCTCTTCTTTAAATTAAGGATAATTAAGCTACTTAAATATGTTTTATATGTAAATGTTTAGTTGTTTAATATTGGATTTTCATTTTCCAATTTAATTATTTTGCTTAATTATTATTCCATTAGTCTTTGACTTTATACTGAAACTAGAGTTTTAAATTGCAATCGCGTGTTGCAAATGCGATCGCGTGGAGTTTATTATGATTGTAGGTATTGTTGATGTTAAAATACGGGTCGTCGGTATCAGGTTGTGGAAACGGTTGTTATAGTCTGTTGAAGTCGCTGTAGACTATTATACTGTTAAAATTATTCAGCCCCAAGTTAAATTTTTTTAACTTAGCTTTGTTTTCAAGTATTTTTTAAAGTGTTTGAAGAGATTGTACAACATTCATTATTCTTCTCTGCTTAAGTTTTGTATAAGCCACTTATCATGATTGCAAACAACATCTACTGCAGGTATGAGAAGGTTTTGCCGGGCATAGGCGTATTTGTACGCACAACAAACAACATATACTGCAGGTATGAGAGATATAAATGATTAAATATTGAAAGACCATTTATACAAGTGAATACTTTTAGTAAATTTAATTCGCTGAGCTTGTGAAGCTCACTCCTCATTGTACAATGATTTCAGGTTGCAGGCAAGACAAAATAGTTTGGTGAGTTGAGGTTCAGAAGAAATCACTTTCTGCAAGCCACGTACGTGTCAAGATCCTCAGACTAATGAGAAAATAAAAAAAAAATTATTTGTAAATATTCATGCATTTTACTTTGTATAGAATATTTAAAGATCGGATTGGTGTAAAAAATTTCTTTTGGATGTTGTTTATTTTTATTGTTGCATATATGTGTCGTGCTGGGATTTTCAAAATGTGATGACACCATCTCGGGGGTGGCCAACCTGGGATGGGTTGTTACAGCAACAAATCCTAGAGGTTGCTCCATATAAACTCTCTCGTGCAAATCACCATGAAAGAAAACATTTGTAACATCAAACTGATATAAAGACCAGGAAAATGTGGCAGCCAAAGAAAAAAACACACGAACAAAGGTAAGTTTGGCTACTAGAGAAAACGTCTCGGAATAATCAATGCCATAAACCTGGATATAGCCATTTGCCACCAAGCGGTCAATCAATAGTATCATCAAGGTGAAATTTGATAGCATACACTCCACAACCCCCCAACATATTTACTAAGAGGAAAAAGAACCAACTTCCAAGTACTATTATGAGACAAGGCATCCATTTAAGCTTCCATATCTACTTTCCACCCAGAATGGGACAAAGCTTTTATAAGAGACTCGGGAAGAGAGGTAGTTGATACAGAGGCAACAAAGGAAGCATAGATAGGAGACAAGTTATCATAAAAAATATAAGAGGGGGAGTGCATGAGTTCTTACCTTTACGAAGGATAACTGGACGATTGTCTTCAGTGAAGAAAGGAACAGAAGAGATTGGATGTGGCGACACAGAAACCACTGGTGGAGGAGTAGGAAGTTTCGTACGACGAGAATACACTTGGAGACGATGATCAGGTGGGGCTGGTGTTTGTAGGTAGGGATATCGAAAGAGGTTGAAGGATGGAAAGAGTGTGCAAGGGAGGAGCAGATACAGATGGATCTGACGAAACTTTGAATGGGACTCAGAGTAAGATGGGGTGGACTCAAAGAAGCTGACATCGGCAGAAATAGAGAAGTGTTTCAAGGATGGTGATGTGAACCTCAATCGACAAGCTTTGAGACCCAACAAACAATATTGGAATACTTGCCCAAGAAAGCTAAAATTCAGATTTTTGATAGAAAACCCTAACCTAACATTTATAATGAAATGCGAACTTAAGGTATAAAGTAACAAACCTCGACCCAATGATTATAATTGAATCATGAACTTAAGGTATAAAATTTGAATGCTACAAGGAAGAATCCTTGATAAGTTCACAAGTTCTCTGAAAAACCAATAGAAGAAACAAACCTCATGTTTTTTTTGATTTCTTGTGAACTTATCAAGGATTCTTCCTTGTGGCGTTCAAATTTTATACATTCGGTTCGCGTTTCGTTATAAACGTTGGGTCGGGGTTTTCTATCAAAAATCTGAATTTTAGCTTTCTTGGGCAAGTATTCCAATATTGTTTGTTGGGTCTCAATGCCAGGAGCAACTTGATGAACAAAACAGACATACCCAAAGACCCGTGGAGGCAAAGGAAATGGGTGATCATGTGGAAACAACATAGAGTGTGGTGACTTACCAACAAGAACAAATGAAGGTAGGCGATTAATTAAATAGCACACAGTAAGGACAACATCACCCCAAAACATTTTAGGCATATTCATATGAAATAGGATAGTGCGAACAACATCTAGAAGGTGACGATGCTTTCTCTCAGCAACCCCATTTTGTTGGGAGGTGTGAGAGCAAGAAGATTGATGAATAATACCAAAAGCTAGCATGAAAGAATTAAATGGTTCAGATAAATACTTACGTGCATTGTCACTACGAAGAATGCAAACAAATAAATTAAATTGTCTTTTGATCTTAGCATAGAAAGCACAAAATATTGAGAAAAAGTTGGAACAATCTTTCATTGAATAAAGCCAAGTAAGCGAGAATAATCATTCACATAAGTGACAAAATACTTAAAACCAATGTTAGAAGACACATGACTGGCCCTAAACATTAGAATGAACTAACTTAAAGGGATTAGAGACTTTGTTTTGAACACAGGAAGCAAATGAAACACGAGAATGCTTTTCCAATTGACATGACTCATATTCTAACACTTTAACATGACTCAAACTAGGAATTAAGAGCTTCAAATACTCCAAGGAATGATGCCCAAGGCAACAATGCAGTTGAAGATGAGACATAGCAGCAGAACAAGCAACTAGTTGAGAAAGGGGATCAAAGTGGTAAAGTCCATTGGATTTATGCCCTCCATTAATCGTCCAATGTGTCTTCAATGTGTCTTTAGATCTTGAATAACAATAGAATCAGGGAGAAATGTTATAGAACAGTTAAGACACTTAGTAAGTTGACTCACATATAATAAATATATTTAGAATGAGGGAGATAAAGGACAGATAACAAAGACGTAGACAGGCTAGGTTGAGCAATACCTATTCCACTAGCAATAGTTTGAGAACCATCAGCAAGAGTAACTGCAAGTAAGGAAGTTGACTGAAAGAAACTAGAAAAGACATCAGCAGTACCTAACACATGATTTGTAGTAGTAGAATCGATAATCCAAGGTCTAGATGAGGAACTAGAAGATAGGTAAACAGTATGAGTACCATTATGGGCTAGGAAAGTAGTGGTGGAAGGTGTCGATTGAGATGCCTCAGCTGCCTCAAAACAAAGGAACCTAGAAAACCGAGCATAGTCATCCTTGAAAATATATCTGAACTGTGGCTCAGGAGTGGTGGAAGGAGATTCCGTCACATCAGCAGCCACAATATTGGCAACAAAAGGTTTCCCAACCAAATCATAACAAGAAGCACGAGTATGACCAACTCTATTGCAATGAGTGCACTGAAGATCAATCAACTAATAACACGATGCACAAGTATGACCATCACGTTGATAATGTGTACACTTGGGTCTACCACGACCTCCTCTACCACAAGGAGAACTAAAGTCATGACTACCATGACCACCACCAGAACCACGACCACAACTAGAACCACCACGGCTAGCCTGAGTGACTAAGGCAGACCTGGGAGCAGGAATATCAGTATGCCAAGATGAGAGACTACAGGACAAGCTAGAATAGGTCTCAGTCAGAGATGGAAGCTCGGAACTGGACAAAATAAGAAATCATATAGTGTAACGACCCATCCCAGGTTGGCCACCCCTGGACGGTGTCATCACATTTTGAAAATCCAAGCACGACACATATATGCAACAATAAATATAATACTACCAGATTTTTTTTTTTTTTTAACAGGAGAGGTAAACATGTTTGATATTCACTTAAACATAAAATACATAAATGCATGAATATTTACAATAAAATTTTTACAAGTCTTTAACTCGATTGTCTGAGGATATTAACACGTACTTGGCTTACAGAAAAGATCTCGACTGATTCTCAACCCACCAGACTATTTATCTTGACTGCTACCTGAAATTATTGAACAGTGAGGAGTGAGCTTCACAGGCTCAGCGAATTAAATTTACTAAAAGTATTCCAAATTCCATCAATAATCCTTTAATATTAAAAATTATTTTTCGCATAACCTGATGACAACTTTCTACTATCAATCTCTTCTTCTCAATCATTGGTTCACCTTAAGACTATCAATTATTTCCTAATTACCTCGTAATGAGGTTCATATCAAAAAGTCTATCATTTAGATAAGTCTTATCACTGTCTTTTTATATGAAACTCAACCTTTTATAATTAAATTCACAAAAAGTATTACATCTCAACATCTCGAAAATCTCATCATTATAGCTGTCTCTTTTTATGAGACCCAACCATCTATAATTTAATTCACAATTAATATACCACAACTCAGCATCTCAAATAATGCAATGATAATTAAAACAGATGCAGATGCATGAATGATTATGATGGGAACGTCTTCCCACCTGTCGACAGGTTATTATAATCTTAGACCGGCTGCCCTCCCGGTTCTTTCATTCTCATCAGACCGACTGCCTTCCCGGTTAATTCCAGCATATACCGGCTGTCACGGTTTTCACTTTCATCCCAGCATATACCGGCTGTCACGGTTTTTATTTTTCATCCCAGCATATACCGGCTGTCACGGTTATTTCATTAGACCGGCTGCCTTCTCGGTTCTTTCGGTTATATTATTTAATGCATATGTACATGACCAATGATATGAAACAGTAATATAAACAGTAATATAAAAACAATATAAAGATTCAAACTACTTAATTTGACTATCCTAATTATCCACAAATTTTATCTAACAAAGTTTCTTTAAAATTTCTTACATCCAATCATCTAGATTTTTATTCAAATTATAAAAATTCCACAAGATTCTTCTCTACCCAAATCACATCAAATAATTCATTAAAGTCTGTCCAGATCCACTAAATTTCATCTCAACTTGTCCATCAGAATTTGTCGAAATCCACTAAAATTCATCTTAAATCATCCATAAAAATTTAACAAGATCCACTAAAATTCATCTCGTCATAATTCGTATTAAAACATCTATATATCTCATCAATAATTTATTTATTGCTTTTATCCTCAAATAAACTTATGATTTTCAAAAATATCATTTCTCACCAAAATATTTCTACCTGGTCAAATTTCCTATCATACCCATAAATCAATTTTTCATCTATCACCCTAGCATACTTTAATAATTAATTTTAATAATATCACCAAATAATTGATTTTTATTTAGACTACTAAGAGTAAATCCAACTCACCACGTAGTACTTTAAAGCTACTCGTGGGCCACCTCTTTGCCTTTCCCGATCTTCCTCGAATTTTCTCCTGATTGTTGACTACCAACACCTGACATAATATTGGAATTTAAATTTCTTATTATTTCTTCTTTTCTCCATAAACTACACAGTTTGAAAATTTTCTATTTTAACCTCCGAAACTTTCAAAAATGATAAAATAACATTACCTTATTACCTTCTGCTATTTTGATAGCTTCCCGAAATATTTTCGAAAATACTCTCAAAAATTTTGTTCCTTCTACCTTTCTTTAAACTCTCAAAGTGTTTTAAGAACACAGATGAATTATTTGAAACTATAGAAAAATTCTTCGTGCAATTACACAACTTAAAGCTCATATTTATAGGGGAGCTCGGCTGAAAATCAGCAGCCCCCCTCTCTCCCTCAAATCCTCCATAGATAGCATTTTAATACAAAAGAAAAAAAAACATCATGATTAGAAAACATAATCATTATATTTTTTTTCTTTTTCTTTTTTTTCTTTATTCTCCACTTCCACACTAAACAACAAAAACCAAGATAAAATAATTCCACCCAAAAATTGCTTTCTTGGTGGCTGCCCCGAGTACTGTTCAAAGTTGACTTTTTTTTTTTTTTTTTTTTTTTGCTTTTCAACCTTGGTCTCCAGAAATCTTCATTCAGCCATTCAGGGATTTAACTCTTTGTCATATTGATAAAAATATACACTTACCCAACTTTTTAAAATACGGATATTACAATTCTACCCACCTTAAAAAAATTTCGTCCCCGAAATTTCCTTGTTGAAATCAAGTAAAGAGTTGGGGATAATTCTTCCTCATTATTGCTTCATGTTCCCACGTGATTTCTTCGACATCTTTATTGCGCCATAATACTTGAATCAAAGGAATAACTTTATTGCGTAAGACTTGCTTTTTTCTGTCTAGGATTCTGACTGGGGCTAGCATAATAGTCAAGTCCTTCTGAATTTCTATCGCTTGATTCGTGATATCATGGGACTCATCGTGCAAGTACTTCCTCAGTAGTGACACATGAAAAACATTATGTAATTGCCTTAATTCCATAGGCAAATTCAAACGATATGCTACGGGTCCAATTCTTTCGATCACCTCATAGGGCCCCATAAATCTCGGGCTCAACTTTCCCTTCTTCTTAAATCTCAACACTCCCTTCCACGGAGATATCTTCAAGAATACCCAATCACCAACTTGGAATTCAAGAGGTCGTCTTCTTTTGTCAGCATATCCTTTCTGTCTGCTCTGAGCTGCTCTGAGATTCTCCTTAACCAGTTTGATTCTTTCAGTAGTCAAGTCTATCATTTCTGGGCCATATATCTTTCTCTCTCCAACTTCTTCCCAGCATACTGGAGTTCTACACCTCCTTCCATACAAAGCTTCGAAGGGTGCCATCCCAATACTAGTTTGATACTGATTATTGTATGCAAACTCTATCAAAGGCAAGTAAGCATCCCAGCTTACTGAGAAGCTCAATACACTTGCCCTCAGCATATCTTCTAGTATTCTGATGATTCTCTCTGTCTGTCCATCTGTTTGTGGGTGAAAAGCTGTACTAAACTGTAATTGCGTACCCATAGCTTCTTGAAAACCCCTCCAAAATCTAGAAGTAAATCTAGAATCTCTATCAGACACAATAGTCAAGGGCACTCCATGTAATTTCACTATCTCTGCCACATACAACTCAGCCAACTTTTCTGGACTCCAGGTAGTTTTAATAGGAAGAAAATGTGAAGATTTAGAAAGTCTATCCACTATAACCCACACAGCATCATACCCTCTCTGGGTACGGGGAAAACCAGAGACAAAATCCATACTTACATTTTCCCATGGCCACTCAGGTATCGGAAGAGGTTGTAATAAACCTGCTGGATGCCTATTCTCAGATTTTACCTGTTGACAAGTCAAACATTTAGCAATGTATTCTGCTACATCCCTCTTCATCCCTGACCACCAATAATTCTGTTTTAGCCCCCTATACATCTTATTATTTCCCGGGTGCATGGAATATATCGAATCATGAGCCTCCTTTAGTATTTCTTTTCTCATCTCTTCATCATTGGGAACACAAATTCTTTGTCCCGATACTACCATACCATCATCTCTGATTCTAAACTCGGTCGGCTTCCCGCTCAACACTTCCTGCCTGATTTTCTCTACTCCCTCATCTTTACTCTGTAGCTGTAATAAACGATCAATAATAGGAGATTAAACTACCATATTTGCCATCAATGCTCCTTTATCATTGACACTCAATTACATCCTCATTTCTCTTAATTCTATCATCAAGCTAGTATCATGACTCCCAAAAGCAGCTAATCTCCCTGTAGCTTTTCTACTCAATGCATCTGCTACTACATTAGCCTTTCCTGGATGATAATGAATTGTACAATCATAATCACAAATTAATTCCATCCACCTCTTCTGCCTTAAATTCAACTCCTTCTGGGTTGGTAAATGCGTCAAACTTTTATGATCAGTAAAAATTTCACACTTGGCTCCATATAAATGGTGTCTCCAAATCTTCAAAGCAAAGACTATGGCAGCCAATTCTAAATCATGGGTCGGGTAATTTCTCTCATGATTCTTCAGTTGCCTAGATGCATAAGCTATAACTTTCCCATGTTGCATCAACACACATCCCAACCCCGGATGCGACGCATCACTATAAACCACAAATCCTTCATCACCAGATGGAAGCACTAATACTGGGGCAGTAGTTAGTTTTTCTTTCAACAGTTGAAAACTTCTCTCACACTCCTCTGACCACTTAAACTTTTCATCTTTCCTGGTCAATGTAGTCAAAGGTCTAGCAATCATAGAAAATTTTTGAATAAATCTCCTATAATAACCAGCTAATCCCAAAAAGCTTTTAATTTCAGTTACATTCGTGGGTCTCTCCCAAGTCAACACTGCTTCTACTTTTTGTGGGTCAACTGCTATTCCATCTCCCGACACAATATGCCCCAAGAAGGATATTTCATTCAACCAAAACTCACATTTAGGAAATTTCGCATATAATTTCTCATTCCTCAGAATCTCCAACACTATCTCCAAATGTCGCATATGCTCCTCTTCATTCTTAGAATATACTAAAATATCATCAATAAACACAATTACAAATCTGTCCAAGAATGGTTTAAACACCCGGTTCATAAGATCCATAAATGCCGCAGGAGCATTAGTCAACCCAAAAGGCATCACTAAGAACTCATAATGACCATAACGTGTCCTAAAAGCAGTTTTAGGTATGTCCCCCTCTTTTATCCTCAATTGATGATATCCCGACCTCAAGTCTATCTTAGAGAACACTCTAGCTCCTTGTAATTGCTCGAATAGGTCATCTATCATGGGTAAAGGATATCTATTTTTGATTGTGATCTTATTTAATTGTCTATAATCAACACACAACCTCAATGTCCCATCCTTCTTCTTGACAAATAACACAGGGGCTCCCCAGGGTGATGTACTAGGTTGGATAAACTGTTTATCTAGCAACTCCTGAAGCTGAACTTTCAACTCTCTCAATTCAGCTGGTGCCATTCTATAGGGTGCTATGGATATAGGTGCTGATCCTGGAATCACTTCAATAGAAAATTCGATCTCCCTATTGGAAGGCAATCCAGACAACTCCTCAGGGAATACATCAGAAAAATATTTTACCACAGAGATTTCTTCTAACTGTCTACCCTCTTTGCTAGAATCCACCACATATGCTAAATACCCCTCACAACCCTTCCTCAACCATTTACTAGCAGTTAAGGCAGAAATTAGACAATTAACAAGTATTTTACGTTCTCCCTGAAAATTAAACCCCTCCTGCCCGGGTATCCTGAACACCACATTTTTCTTAAAACAATCTACCCATGCATGACATGCAGATAGCCAATTCATCCCTAGAATCACATCAAAATCTGTCATATCTAAAGGCAATAAATCAACCTCGAATTCTCGGTCAGCAATATTAATCACACAACTTTGATAAATTGTTCTGATAATAACCCTATCTCCAGTAGGAACCTCAACAATAATGGCATGCATAAAAGGACTAGCACTAACATCAATAGACTTCATATAACTACTAGACGCAAAAGAATGGGTTGCACCAGGATCAATCAATAATCTAGCAGCCCTACCAAGGATAGATATCATACCCATAACAACATCAGGAGTGGCTTGTGCATCCTGCTGGGTCAATGCATAGACTTTGCCATCTCTGGAATAAATCTGACTACCACGTCCTCGCTCTGCTACAGATCCTCGACCTCTGCCCCGAACACTTCCTGATCCGCTGCTTTTCTCCATCGGTCTTCTCCCGACACTTCCAATGCTTGCTTAAACTGACTTCCCGGCTGGACAATCTGCAGCAACATGTCCTCCCTCACCACATACAAAGCATATATGTGTAGGGCAGTTCAGAGATAAATGCCCCATCTGATTACATTTAAAGCAAACCTTTGACTCCCGATCATAAATCAGATTTCCACTTCCCCTTGGCGGCATATTCATTCCTCTACCATAACTCCCAATCCCCATAGCCTGTCTCCCAAATCGAGGGGTCCCACTGGTATTACTCTGAGCTACTGAAGTAACAGATCTTGGTTGCCTCTGAGTCTGCCCTACCGTTCCTTGTGACAAAGAACGCCCCCTCTGGGGTGGTCTCCCACCCTGTACAGCCATACTACTACCACCTCTAGATCCCTCAAATCTAGTTCTCTTTAACCAATCCCTCCTACCTTTAAACTCTATTAAATCTCTCTCAATTTGCAATGCTTTATCTACCAGTACAGCATAATTTCCTATGCCCATGTAAGAGAGTTTAAAACGAATTTCACAGTGTAATCCGTCTAAAAATCTCTTGCATTTTCTTTCCTCCGTATTCACGAACTCGGGTACAAATCTTGACAGGGCTACAAATTTACTATCATATTCAACCACCGACAAATTTCCCTGTTTTAGGTGGATAAATTCTCTTTCTTGGTGTGCCCGAAAAGAATCTGGAAAATACTTCGCAAAGAATTCATCCGTAAATTTATTCCAAGTCAAAGGTTGATCTATTCGTGTACTCATTCTGGGCAAAATATCCTTCCACCATTGAGAAGCCTCACCCTCCAGCATAAACGAAGCAAAGGCGACCTTCTGTTTATCAGACACTGGTAAGGCCTCAAAATATTTTTCCACATGCTCAATCCACTGTTCAGCTTCCACCGGATTTACAGATCCTTTAAATGACTGAGGTTTAAACTTAAGAAACCTCACAAAACAATCCCCTTGCATTTCATTTACAAATACCCCTCCATTAGGAACCTCTTGCCTCACTACCTTTGGTTCTCTTCCATTCCTTTCCTCTAATATTCTTTGCAATTTAGCAGCCCGTTCTTCGGCTGCATTTATTCTCTCTAAAGCACGGTTAAGAGCATCTTGCAATTCATCATTTCTACTTTTAGATACTTCCCCAGCTCTACTCGTACCAGCTGCACTATCACCATGTTCCCTTGCGGGAATCACCGACTCGACTTCTTCCTCTACTTCAGTCCTCCTAAAAATTGGGGGTCTACCACGTCCCCTCTGATTTTGAACTCTACCTCTAGTTCTCGCACGACCACGTGTCATCCTCAGACTCTGCATTTAAGAATATTATTTATTTAGATCTTCCACTTTTTAGGTTCTCATGCAGTCTACAGAATCTTAAAACCTAATGCTCTGATACCAAAATTGTAACGACCCATCCCAGGTTGGCCACCCCTGGACGGTGTCATCACATTTTGAAAATCCAAGCATGACACATATATGCAACAATAAATATAATACTACCAGATTTTTTTTTTTTTAACAGGAGAGGTAAACATGTTTGATATTCACTTAAACATAAAATACATAAATGCATGAATATTTACAATAAATTTTTTACAAGTCTTTAACTCGATTGTCTGAGGATATTAACACGTACTTGGCTTACAGAAAAGATCTCGACTGATTCTCAACCCACCAGACTATTTATCTTGACTGCTACCTGAAATTATTGAACAGTGAGGAGTGAGCTTCACAAGCTCAGCGAATTAAATTTACTAAAAGTATTCCAAATTCCATCAATAATCCTTTAATATTAAAAATTATTTTTCGCATAACCTGATGACAACTTTCTACTATCAATCTCTTCTTCTCAATCATTGGTTCACCTTAAGACTATCAATTATTTCCTAATCACCTCGTAATGAGGTTCATATCAAAAAGTCCATCATTTAGATAAGTCTTATCACTGTCTTTTTATATGAAACTCAACCTTCTATAATTAAATTCACAAAAAGTATTACATCTCAAAATCTCGAAAATCTCATCATTATAGCTGTCTCTTTTTATGAGACCCAACCATCTATAATTTAATTCACAATTAATATACCACAACTCAGCATATCAAATAATGCAATGATAATTAAAACAGATGCAGATGCATGAATGATTATGATGGGAACGTCTTCCCACCTGTCGACAGGTTATTATAATCTTAGACCGGCTGCCCTCCCGGTTCTCATTCTCATTAGACCGGCTGCCTTCCCGGTTAATTCCAGCATATACCGGCTGTCACGGTTTTCACTTTCATCCCAGCATATACCGGCTGTCACGGTTTTTATTTTTCATCCCAGCATATACTGGCTGTCACGGTTTTTATTTTTCATCCCAGCATATACCGGCTGTCACGGTTATTTCATTAGACCGGCTGCCTTCTCGGTTCTTTCGGTTATATTATTTAATGCATATGTACATGACCAATGATATGAAACAGTAATATAAACAGTAATATAAAAACAATATAGAGATTCAAACTACTTAATTTGACTATCCTAATTATCCACAAATTTTATCTAACAAAGTTTCTTTAAAATTTCTTACATCCAATCATCTAGATTTTTATTCAAATTATAAAAATTCCACAAGATTCTTCTCTACCCAAATCACATCAAATAATTCATTAAAGTCTGTCAAGATCCACTAAATTTCATCTCAACTTGTCCATCAGAATTTGTCGAAATCCACTAAAATTCATCTTAAATCATCCATAAAAATTTAACAAGATCCACTAAAATTCATCTCGTCATAATTCGTATTAAAACATCTATATATCTCATCAATAATTTATTTATTGCTTTTATCCTCAAATAAACTTATGATTTTCAAAAATATCATTTCTCACCAAAATATTTCTACCTGGTCAAATTTCCTATCATACCCATAAATCAATTTTTCATCTATCACCCTAGCATACTTTAATAATTAATTTTAATAATATCACCAAATAATTGATTTTTATTTAGACTACTAAGAGTAAATCCAACTCACCACGTAGTACTTTAAAGCTACTCGTGGGCCACCTCTTTGCCTTTCCCGATCTTCCTCGAATTTTCTCCTGATTGTTGACCACCAACACCTGACATAATATTGGAATTTAAATTTCTTATTATTTCTTCTTTTCTCCATAAACTACACAGTTTGAAAATTTTCTATTTTAACCTCCGAAACTTTCATAAATGATAAAATAACATTACCTTATTACCTTCTGCTATTTTGATAGCTTCCCGAAATATTTTCGAAAATACTCTCAAAAATTTTGTTCCTTCTACCTTTCTTTAAACTCTCAAAGTGTTTTAAGAACACAGATGAATTATTTGAAACTATAGAAAAATTCTTCGTGCAATTACACAACTTAAAGCTCATATTTATAGAGGAGCTCGGCTGAAAATCAGCAGCCCCCCTCTCTCCCTCAAATCCTCCATAGATAGCATTTTAATACAAAAGAAAAAAAAACATCATGATTAGAAAACATAATCATTATATTGTTTTTCTTTTTCTTTTTTTTTTCTTTATTCTCCACTTCCACACTAAACAACAAAAACCAAGATAAAATAATTCCACCCAAAAATTGCTTTCTTGGTGGCTGCCTCGAGTACTGTTCAAAGTTGACTTTTTTTTTTTTTTTTTTTGCTTTTCAACCTTGGTCTCCAGAAATCTTCATTCAGCCATTCAGGGATTTAATTCTTTGTCATATTGATAAAAATATACACTTACCCAACTTTTTAAAATACGGATATTACATATAGAGTCAAACTCAGGTGGCAAACTTTCTATAAACTTAAGAACGACCATTTGCTTTCGTTGTCGATGCATAACCTGAAGATCAGTAGACAGAGGCATCACAAAACACAATTCTTTCAAGATCCATTGCATATTAGTGAAATACTCAAGAAAGGTCTTAGTACCCATTTTGGCACCAAAGAACTTAGAAGACAAGTATACATTCGAGTAAGATTACTGGAATATAAGAACCTTAAGTAATCCTAAACTTTCTTACATGTCTGAAGGTGGGAACACATATTAGCAATCAGTGGCTCAATAGAATTCCATAACAAACTAATCAATTTAGTATCATCACGTCTCCAAACCTTAACAACATTCGGATCAGTCGGATTCTCAAGATGAGCCTTTGTAAGACGATAAGCTTCTTTATCCTCACTAATAAAATATTACTGAACAATAGTAATTGATTGTGCGTAATTTGTACCATCCAACTTATGAGTAGTAATAGGGAGAGCTAATCTAGAACTAGATTTAGAACCATAAGGGAAACAAGACAATCAACTTAACAAAAAGGGGGCTCAACCAACATAAATACTAAACACAGGAAATATAAACACATCAATAAGAAAACAAAAAAGGGAGACAAAAAATGACATCCAGTGACAAACAACATTCTATTTTTTTTGGGCACCTCACAGATCTATTCAACAGATTTGAAAGTTTGGTGTAGAAAAGCGTGTCAAAAAAAGCTGTTTGGGCAGACCCAGATCAAATCTGAAGAACCGAGTCATGAACTGGATCAAAGTTGAAAACTCACTGTATAGAGGCTGGATGAGCTTGTTGATGACGGGGTTAGGCTCGCCGGAGCATGGTGAGTCCGGTAAGGGGCCCACTGGTCAGAGATGATGTCGGATGGTGGTTAAAGAAATAAAAGAAGTGCAACCTGTTGCGTTTTGGAAACAAAAGAAAATTTGTCAGAAATGGTCGGGAGTTGGTCGAAAAAGGGGAGGAGTGTGGTCGGAAAAGGGATTGGGTGAGGATTGTTTCTGGGGCTATGGGTCTAGTTGGGAAGAAGATGGTGTTTCTTGTAAAATACGTTGATTCGGTTTTTTTAATCAATATCTCACTCACGTTTTGGTGCCATGTCAAAATTATCAAAGTAAATAGCCTACTAACCCTAAGGTCAATAGTTATATCTATATAGAACTGAATAATGAGAAAGTACAAAAGTACTCTTATACTTTAGCATACTCTAACATAGGTCATGCATGCACTGGGGCTCAATTTGACAACATTCGGTGCCCTGCTTGGTTAATGCATTTACTTGGCTTCATCAGTTGCCTACCTTGGAGGATTTAGGCTGCCAGTGAATGTTACCCCTAAATTTATGAGCTGTTGTTTCATTCCTTAAATATGTATCATTGGTTAAATCGCATTTAGCATCGACTGTATTTAAATGTTTTTTTTTCTTTTCAAAATCCCATTTTAAGACACTACCAGGTAGTCAACTATACCTTGTACGAGGTCATCTATCTATTTGAATTATTGTACCATTTTGTTTTACTGTTATACCTTATTAGTGGCTTTAGAAATGGGGAAGAGCAAAGTAAGAACTCTAGTACGAATTTTTAAATTTAGGGAAGAATTATGTTAATGGATATTCCAAGTGAATTGATGCTTATTCTCCTTTTATAAGATGAGTTAGAACATATTTTTTGGAATTTTTAATATGAAAACCCATTTGTTAATACTTCTGAATCATATTTTATTATTTTTGTAGCTTTATACACTTACATGTGGATAATATTTAGTGTGCTGCACTTTAAAATGACACATATGCATTATAAAAGGACATTGATGCAACATTTTCTATTGTGGGCCTCTGGGAATGGATGACATGTATACTTTTCCTGTTCCATTATAAAATTGCATTGATTATGAATATGTGCTTACGATTCAGTGATGCTCTAGGAAATAGACTATTTTGATTGGTGTGATGGTGATAGATTGTGTCTTTTAGATATAAATGAAATGGTTAAGGAAATTGGGGAGGATGGTTTCATTAACTACTATTGGAGAGATCCTAAAAAGGACCTTAGTGATAAGGGTGGGTTGCTGCTAATAAGAACTGATTTGGATGTTTTTGTGATGTCTACTAGTGTGGCAAATAACATTGTAATTGAGGTGTTCCTAGAGCACCTAACTCCTGAGCAAGTAATGGAGTTGCATGGGTTAGATGCAGAGGAAATTTATGATGAGATAGCTGAGTTCTCTAAAGATGAAGATTACTATGTAATACCTCAAGGCGAAATTGATCATTTACCAAACAGGGTGTTGTTATTGAGGAGATGCCTAATGGTGATGATGTCTTATCTAATTCACAACCTTTTAGGAGTGCACAATTAATGATTGAATATGTTATGGGGGACAATGTGATTGATGAGTTACTTGGAGAGCAATCTGCAAGGAAGAATAGTGTGATGGATGAATGTAGTAGGGAGCAAACTGTTGGGGAGAAAATCGTAGGGGAAGAAATTGTAAGGGAGCAAACTGTTGGGGAGGTACCAGTTGTTGAGGAAAATGTTAGGGAGCAAACTATTGGTGAGAAAATTCTTGGGGAGCAACCAGTTGTGGAGGAAAATTTTGGGGAGCAAACTGTTGCTGAGGAAATTGTTAGGGAGAACCCTTTTGGGGATCAATCCAGTAGGCCCCAAAGTAGTTGGGATGAATCTGTAATGGAAGACATATTGATAAATGAATCATTTAGGGATGCATTGGAAGAGGCTGATGATGTTGGAGATGAAAAGGATATTGATAGTTAGGATTCAGATTTCAATGAGTCTGACTATGGTTTGAGTGATAGTGATGATTTAGATTTTGAAAGTAATGTTGATTCGGGGCTAGAAAGGGATATCAACATTTAGGTATGGGATGATTCAACATTTAAGTTTTATGCAAATGAATAAGATGATCATGTAACTGTAAGTAGTGAATCTGATAAAGACACAGATGATCTACACAACATGAGCAGTAGTTCTGATGAGGATTTGAGAAGACATCAGAGGGAGTGAAAGGATGTGGACTTTTCTGATCAAAAGTTTGAGTTGGGGATGAAGTTTATGGATACTGTTCAAATCAAGGCTGTAATTGATGCATATGCAATAAAATGAGGATTCAGTATTAGACACATAAAGGTTGACATAACAGAGTGTATGCCAAATGCAAGCTAGATTGTCCTTATGATGCAGGAGGATCCGAGTCAGATGATTCTGAGTTGTCAGATAACACGTTGTTGGCATTGAGATACCTTGAGTTGGCAGATCAGCGCAAAATGGCAGGTGGACTACCTAGAACAGTTGAGTGCCGTTGATTCTGTTTTAGGCCTTCAAATTTGCAGTTTTCAGTTTTAGAAAACTTTCCATTTGCAATTTCCTTTTGTATTCAAGTCAGAATTGACTGTCGTTGATTCTGCCTTAATACAATCGCTTAATTTTAGTAATTTTCTTAGTTTTCCCCAGGATTTTGTTTTCGGGGATTTTTTCATTTTTTTGCTTTGACCTTATAAATAAGGAGGCCACATAAGGAAAAGAAAGATTATCATTATTATTGTATTTGCATAATTTTAAATTAAATATCAGAGGTGTTTTTCTGTGTTTTTTAGGGTTTTTCTTGTATTTCTCCCTATAAAATATCTGTTGAAACTAGCCTGCAGAATAATCATTATTTTTTCCGATGTTAGTTAGTATCAGAGCTTCAGCATCTTCTTGGGGTGAGATTTCATCAGTTTCCATGGCTGGTGGTCGTGGTCTTCGCGGGCAGGTTCTGAACGAGGAAGCCCCACACCGTGATCGTAACGTTCAGGATGCGATGATTGAGGATTTACAGAGGCAAGTTGCAGAGTTAACCCAGTGTCTAGCGGCGCAAAATTTCGGTGATCGTGAGATGCAAGATCCCGATTCCAATTCTAGTTTTGAAAACCCGTATCACAATCCTGCTCGATTTTGGGAGCACCGTGGTCGGGAGAATCATTATGGAGACCTCGATTTCAGAGTGGATCTGCCCACATTTTCTGGTACGTTATTGGCCAAAGGATTCGTCGATTGGTTGAATGAAGTAGAGCGTATTTTCGAGTATAAAGAAGTCCTAGATCGTGTCAAAGTGAAACTGGTCGCCATCAAACTCAAAGGCAGAACATTTACATGGTAGGAGCAGTTGAGGTGTTCACGTGACCGACAGGGCAAGACCAAGATCATTGATTGGGAGAAGATGAAGAAGAAGATGAAGGGTCACTTCCTTCCTTTCGGCTACACTCGAACCTTGTTTCAGCGACTTCATTCGATGAGGCAAGGCACGAGATCGGTTGATGATTACATGGAAGAGTTCTATCAATTGATAGCCCGAAATAATTTATCTGAGACGGAAGAGCAAATGGTGGTGATTACGCCCAAAGTATAACACGGTTATTGTAGTACGGCTTTGGGGTGTCGATTCCACAGGGAAACAAGTTAAGTACAAAGGAAAATGTGTGAACCTTAAAACGAACAATAAAAGTTAAACTCAAGATTTTTGAGCTTTGATGGTGAAATAATGTAAAGGAAAATTGCGTAAATGTAAATGAAATATAAATGAGAAATAACAAGGTTCCGGGAATCCTCCTTAGGTTTGTTCCCTATTTCCACTCTTGATTCAATTGATTTTGTCTCGATTGCAAGTTTCAACTCCCAAACAAGCAATCAGAATATATTCAATCAAGCACATTTACAACTCTTATATAATTGCTACGAATTAATCATTGATTTCGGTTCATGCACACATGACCGATCTTAAAGATTATCAAGAAACGACAATATATCTTAAAAGACAATATCGCAGTAATGGACAATCAATAAGATAAATCTACC
Organism: Bretschneidera sinensis; assembly: GCA_023935145.1. Lineage (NCBI taxonomy): Eukaryota > Viridiplantae > Streptophyta > Magnoliopsida > Brassicales > Akaniaceae > Bretschneidera > Bretschneidera sinensis. The sequence goes on from CM043699.1 coordinate 104,993,917, forward strand.
GGAATCAATCACATCCAAGCAACCTCAATGGAGGAGAAGGATGCAATCACCGGATTAAGAGAGTCTAAAAGAAGAAGAATAAAAAGCACATCTATCACATGAACTCAAATCTTCTTACTTAATCAATGAATAATTCATAAACAATATTTAACAATAAATCCATACAACTGAATCAAGAACAGGAAATAAAGAACAAGAAATCCCTAAAGATTTATCCCTTTCCCTTGTAAAATGATTAGTTGGCCATGGAAATCAAGGTGGAAGAACAATAAGGATGCTCTCCCCTTGATTTTGCCATGGAGTTCAAGGTGGATGAACAATATGGATGTTCTCCCCTTGATTTGCAACCAAAGAAAACTTAGAAATAAAATGGAAGAATGCTGGATTTGGATCCCTTGAATCCTCTCTTTTTTCTCTCTTCCTTGCTTTCTCTCTTCAATGCCCAGCTGCACACTCCATAAAGATATATTTATAGAGCATGAGGGGGGTGTTTTGGTCTTGGATAATGTCATTTGCTCGCCCTAATCCAGTCAAGAGGCGAGTGGGCCGTGCTGTGCGCCTGGGCCTGCTGTGCGTCTGGGCCTGCTGTGCTGGCCTGAACTGTTTCCACTAAAACTGCCATAACTTTCTCTAGAAAAATCCTTTTTATGAACCGTAAAATTCTCCAAAAAATAGACTTCCGGATCTTTCTAAGCATATATGGCTCATTATCTGGTTCTTCCTACATCAATACAGTTTAATCTGCAAAGATGATTGATCTGTACGGGAAATTCTGGCAATTCAGTGAAACTCCTTCAGCTTGTATGCAGAAGTGCACACACTAGTGTGCCTACCCTTAACTTGCTCCAAAATGATGCACACACTTGTGTGCAGTCTTTTAGCTTACTTTAATTTATTACTCCAGCCTTAGTTTAGACTTTAACCATCTTTGAATCATGTTTGGACACGTCTAAACCTTGGACAAAAACGAGCACCGACACCCAAGATCTTTTGGTGCTTTAAACATGGATCGCTTTATTATCTCTTTTGTATTCAAAGCACCTGAAAATGCATCGAATTAAGTCAATGATTTATAAATATCACTTTAGAGTTATCAACATGTAAAAGTGTGATTACGACCGAGATCAACCCTAAAATGTTAACAATTAAGTATTGTTTAGATGCATTTTATGACTCTCATCACAACCCCCAACTAGCTTATTGCTAGTCCCTAGCAATTCAAGTGAAAGACATGAAATGAATTCTTTATTTAGAAATCAAAACAAAATACAGCAATGCTGGCGTTAACCAAGAGTGATTCAAAAATCTGTCTCAAAAATCATGCATAACATATAGCACATAGAATCATTAAATATCACTCAGGTCCAAGAATAATCCAAATGTCAACCTTAAAATCGTTATCAACTCTTACCATCCATCTTACCACAATACATTAGTCCGAACACCCAGATGATTTTATGCACAACATAGCATGAATACAAGTCTTGGCCTCTAAAAACATATTAATTTGCGTGACATCAATCACAAATCAAGCTCCATATGCTCACTTTTCAAATCACTCTCCACTATGTAGAAAAATCACACTTCATCGGATCAATAGGTCTTTAATAAGCTTGCAACGTTAGGCTAGGGTAAAGGTCAAGAAAGAACGGGAAAGTTTAAACAAATAAAAGAACTAAGTCTCTTAATTTAAACGCAACCACTTTAAGCACAAGATAACCTTACTTCAACACCCAACTCTTTCAACCATTTTTCGAGCATTTCTCGCAATAAATCACCATTTTTTTTTCTTCTTTCTTTGCCATAATTCATTTTTTCTCTTTTATTTATTTATTTTGGCATAAGACCATTCACCTCCTCTTTCATTCTTTTCTTTTCTTTTCCACAACCCCCAACTTATCTCTTTTAATGTACTTGGGTTATGGTAGTAATATTTTCTCATATTTCCACCCTTACTCCTTTTAAGTGCTTCTCACAACATGTGTATAACTAATTTCTTTTAAAAGAGAGGTAAGGATAAAATATTTTTAGGCTCATAAAGGTAAGTAAATGGTTTATCAAAAGAAACAAGGCTCAATTTTTCTTTTCAAAAAAGGCTCAAATAGGTGACTAGCGATAAATATAACAAGAGTAAGTTTAAAAAGGCTCAAACGGTCCAAAAATGGCCTACATCATATCCTAAGTAGTGTGCATTCTATGATTTTCGCCTCAAGTGATTATCAAATAAGTTCTAGAGCTTGTAGAGACCGCAAAGGTATTCACAAAACAACCGCGCATAAAACTTCTCCAAATGCTTTAGACTAATCATGCAATCTTACCACAAACCAGAGTCTCAAACCAAAGAAAAATTGACACTTAATTTATTCTCAAAGTGAAGCAAGATTTAACTTCTTCTAAATGCTATATGCTATCTCGATTAAGCTCATATCATTGACATGTGAATTAACTCCAAGGCTAACACAAAGCATGCTAAAAACAAACAAACATTTTTTTTTATCCTAACAACGAAAAGAAAGAAAGTGACACCAAGCAGTTCAATGAAAAAAAAGAAAAGAAATATGTTTCCTCCACCCCCAACCTAAACATTGCATTGACCTCAATGTAAAAGAAAAAGGAAAGGAAACTCCCTGTGTGGCCAAAAATGCACAGAAGCTGAAAATTGCGCACCACCAATTGAACTGCATACGTTCTTTTCGCTGAAATCAACTAGAAACTAAAAATTAAAATAGACTTAACACAACCAAAATTCTAAGTTAATAAAGATTTGACAACGAAATATTAATATTTTATTATTATTTTTTTTTTAAATTTGAACTAAATTAAAAACTAACAATTAAGATTGAATGAAAACTAACTAAAAACATAACAAAAATTAAAAGGAATAACGTACCTTTGTTGTGTGGTCAAGGTGAATAGACCGGATCCATAAGCGGAATGTCTTTCATCTCCGGATCATGTCTATCAATTAAGATCTTAAGTCGTTGACCGTTTACTTTAAAGACCCGACCATCTCTAGTATCCTCAATTTCTACCGCCCCATTTTCAAAAACATTTTTTACTATAAAAGGGCCGGTCTATCTTGACCAAAGTTTTCCAGGATGCTTATGAAGTCTAGAGTCGTATAAGAATACCCGATCATTGGGTTTAAATGTTTTTGTCATGGAATACTTTCATCTTAGCCTTATAGATTCTAGAATTTTCATAAGCATCGTTTCTTAATTCTTCTAACTCGGTCAGCTGATATTTTCGAAGTTTACCTGCTTCGCCCATATCAAAATTGAAAGACTTGATGGCCCAATAAGCTCGATGCTAGAGCTCCACGGGTAAGTGGCAGGGCTTTCCAAAAACAAGCCGATAGGGTGACATGCCTAAGGGAGTTTTAAAGGCTGTACGGTAAGCCCAAAGCGCATCAGTTAGTCTCAAAGACCAATCTTTGCGATCGGGGTTAACCGTTTTTTCTAAAATTTGTTTAATCTCCCTATTAGCAAGCTCTACTTGTCCACTAGTCTGAGGATGATAGGTAGTAGAGATTTTATGTAATACCTCAAATTTTTTCATTAAAGCTTCAAAGGAATGGCTGCAAAAATGTGTACCTCGATCACTAATTATAGCACGTGGTGTACCAAATCGAGATAACACATTTTCTTTAAGGAATTTAATCACTGTTCCATTATCATTGTTTCGACAAGCTGTTGCCTCCACCCACTTGGATACATAATCTATTGCTACAATGATATACTGGTACCCAAAGGAAGGAGGGAAAGGTCCCATGAAATCGATGCCCCAACAATCAAAGATTTCAATCACTAAAATAGGGTTCAGGGGCATCATATTTCGGCGAGACACAACTCCTAACTTTTGACATCTTTCACAAGAGCGACAATAGGTGTTTGTATCTTTAAACAAAGTAGGCCAATAAAATCCACACTGCAAAATTTTTGCAGCGGTTTTTTTCATCGAAAAGTGGCCTCCACAAGCTTGGGAGTGACAAAATTCTAAGACACTCGAAATCTCTTCATTAGGGATGCAACGCCTTAGAATTTGGTCAGGGCAGTACTTGAAAAGATAGGGGTCATCCCAATAAAAATTACGTACCTCATATAAGAATTTCCTCTTGTCTTGAGCGCTCCAATCCATAGGTATCTCACCTGTAGCCAAATAATTTACGATGTGAGCAAACCATGGTAGAGAAGTAATGGAAAGTAATTGCTCATCGGGAAAATCATCTTTGATTGGCATGTTATCACAAGTGTCCTTAAAAGTGAGTCTGGATAAATGGTCAGCTACTACGTTCTCCACTCCTTTTTTATCCTTGATGGTGATATCAAATTCTTGCAAGAGGAGGATCCATCGGATTAGTCGTGCCTTAGCATCCTTCTTCGTAAGAAGATACTTGAGAGCTGCATGATCTGTAAAAATAAGGATAGAAGAACCAATTAGATGAGCACAAAATTTATCTAAAGCAAATACTACAGCTAGCAACTCTTTTTCAGTTGTAGAGTAATTCATTTGAGCACTATTTAAAGTCTTACTAGCATAGTAAATGACAAAAGGTTTACCTTCCCTTCGCTGTCCAAGAACAGCACCTACAGCGTAGTCACTAGCATCGCACATGATTTCAAAAGGTAAAGTCCAATCTGGCGACTGCATTATAGGTGCAGAAGTAAGCTTGCCAATCAACGTTTTAAAGGCCTCTTGACAAGCTTGACTCCACTCAAAGGGGGTATCTTTAACTAGGAGGGCGCATAGCGGTCTAGATATTTTTGAAAAATTTTGTATGAACCTCCTATAAAAACCAGCATGACCAAGGCAAGATCTCACATCCTTTATTACCTTAAGGGCAAGCAACTTAGAGATTAACTCAATCTTAGATTGATCAACCTCTATTCCTTTAGAAGAGACAATATGCCCTAAGACAATACCGGATGATACCATGAAATGACACTTTTCCCAATTTAAAACCAATTCTTTTTCCTCACAACGAATTAATACTCTTTCTAAATTCATTAAGCATGTTTCAAATGAAGATCCAAAAACAGTTAGGTCATCTATAAAAACCTCCATGCAATTTTCAACCATGTCACTAAAAATGCTCATCATGCAGCGTTGAAAAGTAGCAGGGGCATTACATAATCCGAATGGCATTCTACAAAAAGCATAGGTGCCAAAGGGACAAGTAAAGGTGGTCTTTTCTTAGTCTTCTAATGCAATTTCTATTTGATAGTAACCAGAATAACCATCTAGAAAACAGTAGAAGGGATGACCAGCTACACGCTCAAGAATTTGATCAATAAAAGGGAGTGGGAAGTGGTCTTTCTTGGTGGTAGCATTTAATTTTCTGTAATCAATGCACACACGCCACCCGTTCACAAGTTTGGTAGGGACTAACTCTCCTAGGTCATTTTTTATCACAGTGACTCCAGACTTTTTCGGGACGACTTGCGTAGGGCTTACCCACTTACTATCAGCTATGGGATATATAATACCCGCATCTAATAGTTTCAGTACTTCATTTTTCACTACTTCTTTCATAGTGGGGTTAAGCCTACGTTGAGGGTCTCTACGAGGACTGGTTCCTTCATCCAGATTTATTTTATGGGAGCAGATTAGGGGACTAATTCCCTTTAAATCACCCATGCTCCATCCCAGGGCTGATTTGTGTTCATTTAAAGTTTGAATTAATCTCTTACCTTGGGTCTCAATTAATTCAGAAGAAATTATAACAGGAAAGGTATCACCTGGACCGAGAAAGGCATGTTTTAGACCCTTAGGTAGTGACTTCAATTCGACTTTAGGTGTTTCCACACTTGAGGGGACTGGAGTCTTGCTTCTTTCGGGCAGCTCCTCAAACCTTGGTTGCCACGCTCGATTTCCATAATCCTGAGATTTGTCAAAAACAGCACATATATCAATTATATTAGTTTTATCATCAAATAAATCTATCTCAGAATTAACAAGAAAATTTTTAAGAGGGTCATAATCATTAGTTAAGAAAACTCCCTCATTGACGAGTGACTCGATCATGTAAAGCTGGTGGTTTTCGTCCTCATCTTCGGGCTGTTTTGCAACATTGAAAATATTTACTTCAAGGGTCATGTTGCCAAAAGACAGTTTCATGAGACCATTCCTACAATTTATTAGAGCATTCGCAATAGCAAGAAAAGGTCTACCCAAAATCAAAGGGATTTTAGAGTCAGTGTCTACAGCAGAAGTAGTATCAAGAATTAAGAAATCAACAGGATAATAAAATTTATCAATTTGAATCAAAACATCCTCAACCACACCTCGGGGTACGTTGACTGAGTGATCAGCCAATTGTAATACCACGCCGGTTGGTTTGATTTCTCATAACCCCAGCTGTAAGTAAATGGAAAATGGCATCAGGTTTACACCAGCTCCCAGATCTAGTAAGGCTTGTCCAACCTCATGATTTCCAATGCTGCAAGCAATGGTAGGACAGCCCGGATCTTTGTATTTCGGGGGAATTCTTTGCTCAATTAGTGCACTAACTTGCTCAGTTAGGAAAGCTGTTTTCTTGACATGATGTTTCCTCTTAATTGTGCATAAATCTTTGAGAACTTTTGCATAGGTGGGGACTTGTTTAATCACCTGCAAAAGGGGAAGATTAAGTTTCACTTGCCTTAAGTTCTCAAGGATTTCATCATTCATTTCTAGATTTTTCTTGTTGGATTTTAAGGCTTGGGGGAATGGGGCCTTAATAGGACTTTGGGTCACTTCAGGGTCTTTAGGCAACTTAGTCTCACTACTGGTTTGACCCTTCACATTCTCGGGTTTATTCTCTGGTGGAATGTATAGTGACTTACCTCTTCGGGTCACAATGGCATTTACATTTTTCACATTTTCTTGTGCCATATGTTGTCCGTGAGGTATGGACTGAGCTTGGGCAGGGAACTTACCTCGCTTAGTCACACTCAAGGAGCTCATCAATTTAGACACTTGGCTCCTTATTTCTTTGTTTTCCTCAACCAACTGTGTAATTAATGCCTCACATTTTTGGTTTGTCTTGCCTTGTGCTTCTATAAAAGTATGTAAGGAGTCTTCTATAGAGTTCCTAGAAGATGAGGGTGCATGATAAGGTGCTGGGTACGATCTAGGGGGCTGCACATGCTGCTGATTTTCAGATTTCCAACTGAAGTTGGGGTGATTTCGCCACCCCGGATTATAAGTGTTAGAGAAGGGTGCTGAGGACTTCTTGTACATGCCTAAGGTATTGCATTGTTCCTCGTACAGCCCTCTCATGTCAACAAAAGTGGGACAATCTTGGGCGGGATGATCAACCCCGCCACACACAAAACATGATTCTAAAGGTTCGGCCTGATTAACGATGTGTGTTGGTTTTTTCGTTTTAAATGCCTCCAACTCCCTAGTAAGCATTTCGACCTTGGCCTTAAGGTTATCCTCTTCCCTAAGATGGTAAATTCCTCCACCACTAGGTCGTGACCTATTTGTGCTCTCAGTAGCACTAGGTCCAGTCCATGTGTGAGCTTTCTCAGTAAGCTCATTGAGGTACTCAATAGCCTCATTAGGGTCTTTTTGCAGAAACTCTCCATTACACATCATCTCGACAAATTGGCATTCTCCATAGGTAAGACCCTTATAGAAATAGCTCACTAAACGCCAATTTTCGTACCCATGATGTGGACACATACTTAACAGCTCTTTAAATTTCTCTCAAGACTGATACAAAGTCTCATTTTCCTTTTGTGCAAAGGTGGAGATTTGTCTTTTCAAAGCGTTAGTCTTATGTTGAGGAAAGTACTTGTTAAAAAAGACTTGGGTCATCTCATTCCATGACCCAATTGATTGTGGTCTCAGCGAGTATAACCAACTCTTAGCTTTATCCTTTAAGGAGAAAGGAAAAAACTTGAGTCTCACGATATCATCAGTTGCATCGTGACTATGGAAAGTCGCAACTACTTCCTCAAATTTTCTAATGTGCACATAGGGGTTCTCGTTTTCCATGCCACGAAAAGTAGGGAGAAGTTGTATCATCCCTGTTTTAAAATCTTGATGACGGGTATTGGCTGGAAACATAATGCACGATGCTGTGGTTGTCCGGCTAGGATGTAGGTAATCTTTAAGTGTCCTAGCACCATTCTCATTAGGATTTTCAGTCATGTTAACAAAATCCTCTAAATTCTCTGATGGGGGTGCACTATGGTTTGATCTAGGCGAGGTTTCACCAATGGAGGTGGAAGGAGAGGGTAACTCTAATTCGGGTCCTCTAATGAATCTACCTCGCGAATCTCTCGGTCTAAGCATGCACCAATTAATTTAGAGGGGGAATAAATAAATAAAACAAAATGATAAAAAATAAATAAAACAGAATAATAAACAAACAAATAAAAACAGAATAATAAACAGATAAATAAAAACAGAATAATAAACAAATAAATAAAAACAGAATAATAAACAAATAAATAAAAACAGAATAATAAACAAATAAATAAAAACAGAATAATAAACAAGTAAATAAAATAGAATAATAAAAAAATAAATAAAAATAGAATAATAGACAGAATAATAAAAGAAAATTAGAAAATCAAAACAAAAGTAAATGAATGATATTACCGTATTTACAAACTGCTGAAAAGAAAAATATTTACGATTTTTTTTTTTTTTTACCGTCACACTCAAAGTTAACAAGTTTCCTTATACTTAAGCGCGTTTCCCCAGCAACGGCGCCAAAATTTGATTACGCCCAAAGTATAACACGGTTATTGTAGTATGGCTTTGGGGTGTCGATTCCACAGGGAAACAAGTTAAGTACAAAGGAAAATGTGTGAACCTTAAAATGAACGATAAAAGTTAAACTCAAGATTTTTGAGCTTTGATGGTGAAATAATGTAAAGGAAAATTGTGTAAATGTAAATGAAATATAAATGAGAAATAACAAGGTTCCGGGAATCCTCCTTAGGTTTGTTCCCTATTTCCACTCTTGATTCAATTGATTTTATCTCGATTGCAAGTTTCAACTCCCAAACAAGCAATCGGAATATATTCAATCAAGCACATTTACAACTCTTATATAATTGCTACGAATTAATCATTGATTTTAGTTCATGCACACATGACCGATCTTAAAGATTATCAAGAAACGACAATATATCTTACAAGACAATATCGCAATAATGGACAATCAATAAGATAAATCTACCGGAATCAATCACATCCAAGCAACCTCAATGGAGGAGAATGATGCAATCACCGGATTAAGAGAGTCTAAAAGAAGAAGAATAAAAAGCACATCTATCACATGAACTCAAATCTTCTTACTTAATCAATGAATAATTCATAAACAATATTTAACAATAAATCCATACAACTGAATCAAGAACAGGAAATAAAGAACAAGAAATCCCTAAAGATTCATCCCTTTCCCTTGTAAAATGATTAGTTGGCCATGGAAATCAAGGTGGAAGAACAATAAGGATGCTCTCCCCTTGATTTGGCCATGGAGTTCAAGGTGGATGAACAATATGGATGTTCTCCCCTTGATTTGCAACCAAAGAAAACTTAGAAATAAAATGGAAGAATGCTGGATTTGGATCCCTTGAATCCTCTCTTTTTTCTCTCTTCCTTGCTTTCTCTCTTCAATGCCCAGCTGCACACTCCATAAAGATATATTTATAGAGCATGAAGGGGGTGTTTTGGTCTTGGAGAATGTCATTTGCTCACCCTAATTCGGTCAAGAGGCGAGTGGGCCATGCTGTGCGCCTGGGCCTGCTATGCGTCTGGGCCTGCTGTGCTGGCCTGAACTGTTTCCACTAAAACTGCCATAACTTTCTCTAGAAAAATCTTTTTTACAAACCATAAAATTCTCCAGAAAATAGACTTCCGGATCTTTCTAAGCATATATGGCTCATCATCTGGTTCTTCCTACATCAATACAGTTTAATCTGCAAAGATGATTGATATGTACAGGAAATTCTGGCAATTCAGTGAAACTCCTTCAGCTTGTATGTAAAAGTGCACACACTAGTGTGCCTACCCTTAACTTGCTCCAAAATGATGCACACACTTGTGTGCAGTCTTTTAACTTACTGTAATTTATTACTCCAGCCTTAGTTTAGACTTTAACCATCTTTGAATCATGTTTGGACACGTCTAAACCTTGGACAAAAATGAGCACCGACACCCAAGATCTTTTGGTGCTTTAAACATGGATCGCTTTATTATCTCTTTTGTACTCAAAGCATCTGAAAATGCATCGAATTAAGTCAATGATTTATGAATATCACTTTAGAGTTATCAACATGTAAAAGTGTGATTACGACCGAGATCAACCCTAAAATGTTAACAATTAAGTATTGTTTAGATGCATTTTATGACTCTCATAAGGTGGCACGGTATTTGGGGGGATTACGACAGCCCTTGTAGGATGTCCTCAGCCTTCACTCACTGTGGACTATTTCTGAAGCATACCAGCGTGCACTTGTGGTGGAAAAATAGTAGAACAAGAGGCCAATGAACAGAAGCGATCAAAGCAGTCATCCAGTGTGCCCTCAAGAATCCTATCCTACCCAACAACCACCCCAAGGTAACTCTAACTCAAATATTAGATGTTTCAGATGTGGTGAACATGGACATAAAGCGACTGAGTGCATGAAACCTGCTGGTCAGAAGGGCAAAAATCTCGTGATTGAGGATGACGGGGTAGATGAAACTGAGGAGATTAGAGAGCCTGTGTATGACGATGATGAAGATGGAGATGTGTTGTATGGAGATGGCCATGAGACTCTGGTCGTTCGTAAGAGTCTACTGACCCCCAAGGGCGATACAGGGGACGATTGATTGAGAACCAATATTTTCCACATGACCTGCACAGTTGCAGATAAAGTCTGCAAGATGATCATTGACAGTGGTAGTTGTGAGAATGTAGTGTCCGAAGAGGTTGTCCAGAAACTGCAGTTGAAGATAGATCGTCATCCTAAGCCGTATAAATTGTTGTGGTTGAATAAAGGCAGTGAGGTAACAGTAGATAAGCGATGCCTAGGCGATACCAATATTTTGATAATGTTTGGTGTGATGTTGTGTCTATGGATGCTTGTCATGTATTGTTAGGCAGACCTTAGCAGTATGATCGCAGTGTTATTCATGATGGGCAGAAAAATACATATTCCCTTAGTATTAAAGGGAAAAAGATTGTGTTGGCACTTCGTCGGGAATGAACCACTCCTACCCCAGTAGCCAATAATACTAATCTGCTTTCGATGTCCAGGTTTTTAGCTGAGATTGATCATGGAGACGTGGTCTATGCTTTGCTTCCTTATGGGAATAGTGCAGCAGACATGAATCCAGATTTACCAGCAGAGGTGCAGCAGCTGCTAGCAGAGTTTTCTGACATGATGCCAGAGGATCTTCCTCCTGGGTTGCCGCCTGATGTCTTTAATGTGAAACACCTGAGTCCTTGTTTTATGGATTCTGATGAAGCTATTGTGAACTCTAGGACGAGTTCTTTCCAACTCGAGGTGACTGATTGAGAAGGATTCGAGTCAGATGATGCTGAGTTGTCAGATAACACGTTGTTGGCACTGAGATACCTTGAGTTGGCAGATCAACGCAAAAATGGCAGGTAGACTACCTAGAACGGTTGACTGCTGTTGATTTTGTTTTAGGCCTTCAAATTTGCAGTTTTCGGTTTTAAGAAACTTTCCATTTGCAATTTCTTTTTGTATTCAAGTCAGAATTGACTGCCGTTGATTCTACCTTAACACAATCGCTTAATTTTAGTAATTTCCTTAGTTTTCCCCAGGATTATGTTTTCGGAGATTTTTTCCTTTTTTTACTTTGACCTTATAAATAAGGAGGCCACATACGGAAAAGAGAGATTATCGTTATTATTGTATTTGCATAATTTTAAATTAAACATCAGAGGTGTTTCTCTGTGTTTTTTAGGGTTTTTCTTGTGTTTTTCCCTGTGAAATATCTGTTGAAACTAGCCTGCAGAATAATCGCTATTATGCTCGGCGTCACCTTGGAAGATGTGGGTTAGTAAGACACCTAATTCTCCTATATTCATAGTGAAGACACTTGTGAAGGGGCACACATGTGCTAGGTTAAGGAAGAATAAGAGGCTGTCTTCAAAGAGATTACATGATCTTTATATGGAGTCATTCAGGTCTGATCACAAGTGGCCTATGCATGCATTTGCTGCTGCTATTATGAGGGATCATAATATGAAGGTTCCTTATCCAATGCTACAGAGAGCAAAAGACAAAGCATTGGAAAAGATTAGTGGAGATGATAAGTAGTAGTACAAGAGACTGCATTCTTACGCAGTAGAGTTGAGAAGAACAAATCCAAGGACTACTACAATTATCAAGTTGGATGGGTTGTTATTTGAGAGGGTTTATATTTGTTTAGATGCTTGTAAGAAAGGGTTTCTAGTTGGATGTAGACCATTGATTAGAGTGGATGGTTGTTTTTTAAAAGGAAAATATGGAGGTCAGCTACTAACTGCAATTAGAGTGGATGCTAATGATAGCATGTACCCTATAACATTTTCTGTGGTTGAGACTGAGTCCAAAGACTCTTGGAGCTGGTTCCTCAAGTTACTGTCTCGAGACCTCAACATGCAAAACTGCTCAAAATGGACATTCATATATGATAAACAAAAGGTAATCTGAATTTATTATTACTTTATTGTTTCATTATGCAAATTAAATTTAATATTATATATGTATTGATAATTTACAGGGAATTGTTCCAGTACTTGATGAGTTGTTCCCACTGACTGAGCACGGATTTTGTGTTAGGCATCTCTATTCTAACTTCAAGAAGCTTTGCCCAGGGAAGGCCTTCAAATATGAACTATGGAGATGCGTAAGAGCCAGCTATGTAGAAGACTTTGAAGATAAGATGAATGAGTTAAATGATCTTTTTGATGAGGCATATCAGTGGTTGCATGATAAGTCATTATATCATTGATAAAAGCCACATTTTAGAGAACACTGTAAGAGTGACATGTATCTCAATAACCATTGTGAAGCATTCAATAAAGTGATATTGGATGCTAGAGAGAAACCCATCATCTCAATGGTTGAATCAATTAGATGTAGGCTAATGAATATGATTATGAATATAATGAACAAGATGATGATATATCAAGGGTAGTTGTGTCCCAAGATTCAAAAGAAGCCAGAAAAGAGCAAGGATATGTCTAGAATATTTTGGACCTCATAATCTAGTGGACCAAAGATAGGGATTTCAGCCCCCTACAATGATGAAGGATATGTTGTTAACATAGGGGAAATGACTTGCACATATAGGAGATGGGATCTCACTAAAATCCCATGTGCACACGCAGTTGCTGCAATTTGGGACAGCAGGGAGTAACCAAGGAATTATATTGATGACTGCTACAATAAGGAGACCTACTTGAAAATATACTTCACTATCATCAATCCAATTAATGAATCTAAGTTGTGGCCCAATATCAACCTTGGTGACATTCACCCCCTTTGGTTGAAAGAAGGACTGCTAGAAGGCCTCAAAAGGTTAGGAAAAGAGATGCAGATGAAGATCCAACTGCAACTAAAATTCAGAAGACCTTTGTGGTGTCCTGTGGGAACTGTGGTGTGGTAAAACATAATAGAAAGAGGTGCAACATGGGTGATGATCTCAACTTAGAACCACAACTTCCTTCTGTGGGAAGTAATGCAGGGCAATCTGTAAGTGTTTTTTTTATTATTTATTTCTTGTCACATGTGTATTTTTTTAGTTAGTTGCATTGTGTAGTAATTGTTTACATGTAATAAAGGGGGATAATGCAAGGAGCGGCAGAGGCAAAGGCAGGGGAAGAAGAAGGGAAACAGACGGAGGTCAGGTTGGAGGTAATACAGAGGTTGAAGAACATGTAAGTGGTGATTGATCGATAAATCAATAGGCTTTTGCTAAGTGTGTTTATTTTTCTCATTCTTTTTGAAGTGTCTAATCCTATTTTGGGTTTAATGGACACCAGTTGGATAACACACCACCAAGGAGGTCCAACATGGGTGATGACCTCAACCTAGAACCACCACCTCTTTCTGTGGGAAGTAGTGCAGGGTAATCTGTAAATGTTTTTTTTTTAATTTTTATTTCTTGTCACATGTGTATTTTTTTGTTAGTTGCATTATATAATAACTGTTTGTAACTGTTTGCATGTAATAAAGGATGGACAATGCGAGGAGGGAAATATACAAGGGCAGGGGAAGATGAAGGAAAATGGACAGAGGTCAAGTTGGATGTAATGCAGAGACAAAGGAACATGTAAGTGGTGATTGATTGATAAATGCTAAGGCTCTTGCTAAGTGTGCTTATTATTCTTTTTTTTTTTGAAATGTCTAATCATGTTATTGGTTTAATGGACACTAAATGGTTAACACAGTAGCACCTCCTCTTGTCGGAAGTAGTAGTGTAGGGAAAAATACTAATGGAATGATAGCTAGAGAAAAACTTCAAGTACCTTCTCCAACTTATTTGAATTTAAATTGTTATGAAATGTCTTGCTGATTTAAGTATCATGCAATGTCAGGTTAGGAGATCTCATGGACCTTCAAATGTAGGACAAAGCTCAACTCCTGTGACTCTAAGATGGATGCTTGATGTAAGACTTCTTATTTAGTCTTAATTTTTTTTTTACTTAAATGTGATATAACCTTTAATAAATTTTATGTGCAGGGCTCGAGTTAATATTACCCTTTACTAGTATCTTTTGGAGAGGCAATCGACATGACAGGATCTCAACCACATTCAACCAAGTACAGTTGAGACCATTGAAGAGAAGATGACTACTTTATATTTCCATGTTTTGTACTCTTATGTTTCTTTGTTTTAATTGCTATATAAATATGTGATGTTGTGTTGCTGTGATTTTGAGCATCCGTGGGTATGATGTTGTCTTGTGGCCATGTGGTGTTTTTTGGGGCATGACTTGGTATGAGATGTTTTATGGGTATTTACAGTACTAGTTTGGCTAACAACTTTTAATGGATTTTCAGTGCCAAGATAGATGAAATGTAAACAATGTAATTATTTTGATAATGGCTTTCGTGGGCTTTTTGTATATGAAATGTAATCGGTGTAATTATTTTGATGATGGCTTTTCAGTGCCAATATATATGAAATGTGGTGTCTGCTAGCAACTTCATTTTTTTGTTGTTTGATATTCATTTTGAGTAAGGATGGTATGCTAAAAGATGCAACTTTAGTTTTTGTGGACTTGGCAAAATAGGGAGATCCAAGGGATGAAAGTAAAAGTTAAGAGCATTGACTACTAATCCATATGTCTATACTTGGCTAAATAAACCAACATGAAATTAAAACAAAGGAAAATTAAACAAAAAGTAAATAGAATGGCATAGAATACTGTTATATTTTTTAAAGGTTACATGTTAGCAGCAAGTCCATCAAGATAGAGATGAATCTGTAATTGTACCATAATCCTTACAAATACAACAAAAACAACCAAAAACCCGTAAAACAACAAATGTAGAAGCAAGTCCTAAAAATACAGAGATAAATCTGCCCAACAGCCATCATTACGGTACAGTTACAATCACTGTTTTTTTTGTAAATAATATGCTAAAATCCAAAAAAAATACGCCTGTGCAAATCCCATAAATGTAGTAGCAAGTTCTAAAAAACATATCCCTTGACAAATCTCTGACTATCCCTCTCCATTTTACGAATCTTTCGAATCAACCCAAGCACAAGCTAACTGGATCGATCATATAGGGGATCATCATACCAAGCAAAGAAGCGACATCCACCATGCTAATGCAACAAAAGAAACAATAGAAATGGTAGTCAGTGTAAGACACGAAAAAAGAAGAGCATAGAGACGACAAAAAAGAAAATTTTCTTACCCCATAAAATCTACAACCGAGAAATCTATTCTCTGGATTATTCTTCGTCCAGTATGTTCTTACGACTGCAGCTACACCACAATAGCATATGCTTGAGTTTGAGGACATATATGAGTTCGACATTGTTGTTGCTCAAGAGAAGATGATGGGTGAAGAAGATGATGAGTGAAGAAGATGAGAAGAATAACTCTGTTTTTATGGTGCCGATCAAAGTACAGAGAAAAGAAGGGAGGGGAGAAGGAAGGGAAAATTGGTGGGAAATTTCTCTCTTATACCTTCATATGGGGTCCAGAGACACCTCGGCTGCTACCGTGTCGTTGAGGAAGCTGTTTCTGTCCTTTTGGACGGAGTAGTTGACGGGTATGGCAGTTTTGTTAAAATTTAAAAATGTTAATTGCTGCCTTGCACACTTTTGAATGTCAGTGACTAAAATATTAAAGTGTCCGAATCTCGATGGTTAAAATGGATATTTAGTCTTGTTTATTACTATATTTTAATGTAAATTTCAGGGAAAAAATAGTTCAAGCCAAAGAAAAACTTGAGGATAAATGCAATTTATCTCCATTGTTTGGCAATGCGGAAAATGTCCATACAAATTATTCACGATGCAGAAGATAACGATGAAAGGTTAGCTCTATCTATTTCAACTTAATTATTCCGTACTAATAACTTATTTCTAAATCGTAATGGTGGGCATCTAATTAGACCATGAAACACGCGAGGCACTGGGACTGACCCAAGGTCCACTACATCCCAATTCTTAAGGCGGTGCTGACTGCAGATTTTTAAAATGGAAAGTCTTTTCATCAAACCGTCCCAAAACCTTTTCACAATGGAAAGTCTCTTCATCAAACGGTCCCAAAACCTTATAAAAATAAAAAAAATCCATGAAGGTCATCGGTTTTAGGATTGTAGTAACCTTGATGAACCTCACACACACAATATTACCCTCGTAGTAGATGTGCTAATTTAACAGTGTTTGATAAAAATTTCAACTCTCTCGTATATATTTTCTCTCTTTCTAACTTTGATGTACTCACGCCTCTGGAATCACCACCACCACCACCACCGCTACCGCCACAATCTCAACCACAACCACAACCACAACCACAACCACAACCACAATCACAACAACAACAATCACATATAATCGCCGAGAAACAGTATCATCGGTTAAAAATGGGGAAGACGAAATAAGAGAGAGAGAAGAAGAAAACAACGCTTCCCTAAAGATAGTAGTAAGCAAGCCCTAGATTTTCCTCATTGATTTTTCACGTCTTCGAGACATTCAAAGACGGATTAACAAGCACGAAAACTTCATCCATAAGATTTTTTTTATTATCTGAATCCTCAATGTGATCATGATATTTTCGGTTCGCTTAAATTCAGCTGATCGCTTCTTTTCGTTTCGTTTGCATTGATTTTTGATATTTTTTTGCTTATTATTTGTTTTTACATTTACAGTTCCTTCTGTTTTCGTGTTTTTATTTATGCGTATAAATTTTTAAGAGTGATTGTGTTTGTGTTTGTGTTTGTGTTTGTGAAGTTTTGAGTGTTTGGATGAATCGGTTTGTTGACTTCGGAGCAAACCCTAACCTGTTTGCTGTTTTTCTTTCTGTTTTTTTTATAAAATAAACTGTGTAATCCTTTTTTCTGTTGCAAATTTTTTAGTATTGACTGAAATTTTGAGATAGTATACATATTTGATGATTATACAAGTTCTGGAGTTTGAGAATTGACCAATGACAATTCCTTCTGTGAAATCAAAGGTTTTGACTGTGCAACCGTGATTTTTTATGTTTAATTTTGACTGTAATCATCAACTGTTCTGATGATATTTTCAGTTTTTTAATTACTTTTGATGATTAGATCATTTGGTTTGTGTTTGTGAAATTTGTAGAAGTGGAAAACTTCTTATACTCTGTTTCATCTAATGACAAAGTTTCAACTTGACAGGATTGGATATTAGTTGGAATTTTTTGTTGAAAAGCCTAAGAGAACTGGTCAAATTAATGGGGAGTCGTGGCCAAAAGCGCACAGAAATGGTCGATGAACTGCCGGCTGATAAGAGAGCTTGTAATTCATTGGAGTTTAAACCGAGTTCATCGAACTCATCGGTTCAAACTCACATCAATTTTACAAATTCAACACCTGAAACCCTTGGTCCGGATATGGATACCTCATCATCTGCTTCAGCCTCAAGCCGATCAGATGGAGAACCTGAAAAAGATTCAGCATATGGATCTTGTGATTCTGATGATGCCGAGCCAAGACATAGAACTCTTTGCAATTATCAGAGGCGGAGATCGTCAGGTGATCATGGGAAATTGAAGAGTATTTTGTCGAGTTTGAGTGAAGAAGCTGGGCCTTCTGGGCAGTTAGTTGGGCTTACAGAGTTATGTGAAGTGTTGTCATTTTGTACAGAGGATTCACTCTCCAGCTTGATGGCAGACATGTTGTCACCGGTTCTTGTAAAGCTAGCAAAACATGAGAGTAATGCGGATATAATGCTACTAGCTATTAGGGCTATAACTTATTTATGTGATGTATTTCCTCGATCATCGGCTTTTCTTGTTAGACATGATGCAGTGCCTGCTCTTTGTCAAAGATTAATGAATATTGAATACTTGGATGTTGCTGAGCAGGTATGTTGTTTTATATGGTTTATTGCTCCTTTTCTAGTTATAAGTAATTTGTGATTTGGTCATGCAAGGGAAGAGCTTTATAAGGCATTTATTCATTTCATAAATATTGTCCTTTTGTAGTGTTTGCAAGCATTAGAGAAAATATCTAAGGATCAACCATTAGCGTGCTTACAGGCTGGGGCTATTATGGCTGTTTTAAATTTTATTGACTTCTTCTCAACAAGTATACAGGTTACTGAATTTGCAACATGTTGTTACGGAATTTTGTAAATATGTTGCTTTTTCAACTTTGATTCTAGCTTCACTTTGTGTGGCTCGCTTGAATAATGTTAATTAATTGTCATTTTATCTACATTAGAGAGTTGCACTTTCAGCTGTGGTGAATATATGCAAGAAACTTCCTTCTGAATCTCCTTCACCTTTCATGGAGGCAGTTCCCATATTGTGCACTCTTCTTCAGTATGAGGATCGACAGGTGAGAATTTTGTGAAGTTGCAGTCTCTGATTTTTTTTTCAAAATATTAATCTCCTTAAATGGTTTATTAACTTCAGACTTCTGTTTGCTACTTCCTCAATTTCTCAGCTGGTTGAAAGTGTAGCTATTTGCCTGATTAAAATAGCAGAACACGTCAGTCACTCGTCAGAGATGCTGGATGAACTTTGTAGGCATGGTCTAATTCATCAAGCCACACATCTTATGAACTTTAATAGCCGAACTACCCTATCCCAATTGATTTACAATGTATGCAAGATGTTCTCAATCTTGTTTCTGAGGTAACTACTACTAAATGTTGCTGGGATAGAATAATGATCTGCTTCTATATTTTTGTTGGCAGGGTTTGATTGGATTACTTGCCAAGCTTTCTGCTGGTTCAATTGTAGCTTTCAGGACTCTATATGACCTTAACATTAGCAGCATATTGAAGGATCTATTGTCTACTTATGATCTCTCTCATGGGATGTCTTCTCCGCATATGATTGAT
Source organism: Bretschneidera sinensis (assembly GCA_023935145.1). Classification (NCBI taxonomy): domain Eukaryota; kingdom Viridiplantae; phylum Streptophyta; class Magnoliopsida; order Brassicales; family Akaniaceae; genus Bretschneidera; species Bretschneidera sinensis. The sequence continues at coordinate 105,013,417 of CM043699.1, forward strand.
GGACATTGCAATCAGGTTTACATCTCAGACTCACTGTACAATTTTATTCCTTGCTCTGTAATGGAGATATGCTATGGTTGAAGCTAAAATGGTTTTTATGTTAATCTTTCTATAAAGCGTAGACATAAACACAGGACACAGGTATGCTGACATGTTGACGTGGAAGTCCGTGAAAAATAAATTTTTCCTCCACATTCCTTAGTTTAATTTTCTATTTTATAAACTTGTTAAAGGTCTCCTAAGATATGCTTTTCATACAAATAATTGTCATGGTTGTTTACCTTTTACAGCATTCGTCTCATCAGCTCTTGGTTTCAGATTTAGTGGGGTTGGTAAAGAGGTGGTTTTGGTTGGGGGGGGGGGGTATTAGATCTTAGACTCGAAATAATTCCATCAAAAGGGGGGGATTTAGTGGTGGTTGGGTGCGTTGGACGCATCGTTTGAGTGTGTATGAAGCATTGTTCTTCAATTGCCATACATGGACATGGTGCTGCCATGGAAGCGTTTATGCAACATAAATTGTAGCATTTTTTATTGTGTCTCAACCACCCGTTTAGTGTGAGAATGAAGGACTATCTATTCAAGTACTATCACAACGGATTGCCAACTGGTTTTATAACAGAAAAGTTATTTATTCTTTTTATAAGCCATATAACTTTTATTGGTAATAGATAATCTGTTGAGAATGAAGGCCGATTCTGTTTGGATGTTACATACTTTTCAGAACTATATATTCAATGAAATAATTTAACTCCTTCAGGAGGTAAGGTACTGTACTAAACCATGCTCGAACTTATTAACTTATAAGGGTAAGTTATTTGGAGCAGTTCAAACGGAAATTCAGCACTGACCACACCCCCCCACCCCCCCCCCCCCCCAAACAAAAAAAAAATGAAAGAAAGAAAGAAAGAAAAAAATGTCTGTTTAGAAGGAATAAAAAAGTGCATGGAAGTAAATTTAGCATCAGCGTATTAATTTTTTTGAGTTTACTATAGCATTGGATATAAGGATTCTGATGATTTCTGATGATGGGCGAGATGAAGTCACCTTCTCTCCCAATGGCCTTTGGGCCTAGTAATACCTCCTTTGCCCCTTAAGGGTGATATTAGGGGTTTCTCCCTTGGTGTGTGGTGTGATTTACAGTGCAAAAGAAAGTAAAGGTGAGTCCATTATCGTTTGTAATATCATCTTTGCTACTTATTTATGCTTTCAAGTTTTAATGGATTTCAAGTTATTATGACTAGTTAAATTTAAAAACAGGTTTTATAATGTTAAAGAGGAACAGGAACACGTTATTTCTTATTTTTCTCCCTCAGGTACATGAAGTTCTGAAGTTGCTAAATGAGCTTCTTCCTACTACAGTTAGAGATCAAGGTTGTCAGCTGGGGTTGGACAAGGAATCTTTTTTAGCTAATCACCCTGATCTTTTGCAAAAATTTGGAATGGATATACTTCCCATGTTGATCCAGGTTAGCTTTCTGACATGTACAGCTGAATTTTTGTTTGTTTTCCCCAGGAAGATTTCTGATATGTATACTACTCTTGCAGGTGGTTAATTCTGGTGCGAATTTATATGTTTGCTATGGCTGCCTATCTGTAATCAATCACTTAGTTTATTTGGGAAAATCTGAAATGCTTGTTGAATTGTTTAAGAGTGCCAACATTTCAAGGTGCATTAGTTTTCTTGTTTTCTATAGTCACAAATATTGAATATCTTTTCATTAGAGCTAATAATGCTATCTGATAATGTGGCAGCTTTTTGGCTGGAGTGTTTACTCGAAAGGATTATCATGTGCTTGTAGTAGCTCTACAGATTGCTGAGATGATCCTGCAGAAGCTTTCTGATACTTTTTTGAACTCTTTCGTAAAGGAAGGAGTCTTTTTTGCCATTGACGCACTGTTAGCGCCAGAAAGAAGTTCACAGTTGATGTTTCCAGTGCTTAGTGGCATCCAACTGTCATTTGACTCTAGTCAGAAGTCTTCTACCAGGGAGGCTCGAAGGTGCTTATGTTATGCTTTTGATACTGGTCAGTCGTCTTCACCTTCAGAAACAGGAAATTGCAAGATTGAAAAGGACTCTGTGCACACTCTTGCAGAGCATATTAGAACCAGGTACTTTGCCCCTGAAATTCTTGACTCGGAGAAAAGGTTGACTGATATTCTCCAGAACCTCAGAATCGTTTCTTCTGCGTTGAGTGATTTGATGACCACATCCATTAATCATGATGCTAATGCTCAATATGGAGAGAAATTCTACTGTATATTGCATCAAATTATGGCAAAGCTTAATGGAAAAGAATCTGTTTCCACTTTTGAATTTATTGAAAGTGGAATTGTGAAATCATTGGTAAATTATCTATCTAATGGTCTGTATCTGAGAGATAATGTCAAACATCATGGTGTATGTGGTCAGTTATATGTAGTGGGAAAAAGATTTGAGGTTTTCGCAAGGCTGTTTTTGTCTTCTTCGGACTTCCTAGGCGAGGATTTGGCTTTATCAGTATTAATACAAAAATTACATAGTGCACTATCTTCTTTGGAAAACTTCCCTGTTATTTTAAGCCATGCATTCAAGCAGAAAAATTCATTTGCTACTGTTCCAAATAGGCGTTGCACCACATACCCATGTCTGAAAGTTCGTTTTGTGAGGGAAGAGGGGGAGACATGCCTCTGTGATTATTCCAAAGATTTTCTGAGTGTTGACCCTTTTTCCTCTTTGGATGCCATTGAAAGATTTCTATGGCCTAAAGTTAGCACAAAAATAACTGAACTTGTAGAATCAGACGCTAAATCTATGGAGCAGATGGAAAGTCAGCCTCATTTACCATCAAATGCAAATTGTAGTCAAGGTGAAAGTTCAGGTCTTATGAAGACTGACAGCATGTCCACTAATATGGCTGAGATGCAGGTTATTCTGGAGTGGTTTTTTGTCTTTAGCTAAGTTCAATTCAATAATTCATATAAGCAGTAGGATCTCTAATAGTGATTCTTTATCTGTTGTAGGCTGTTTGATAAGCTTTTGATTTTATTCTCAAATTTGGGTTTGTGCAGGAAGATGAGGTTAACTTGTCGCAATCTGGTTCTGAACAGGCAGTAAATGTAAGACAATCAAATTCTGGTTAGACATATTTAAATGAAATTGCAAGCATATAAGTCAACAGCTGATACCTATTTGGTTCAACCATAAGCTGCCTTGTCATTACCATTCGATGTTCACTTTATGAATTCTGAGTTGTGATTTACATGGACTTGATCAGATGTTGTGCTGCCTTCTACCTAATTAACCACCTTTTGTTATCTGGGTTAGGACAGCAATGGAAGAATGCCTGTGGTGTATATTATATAAGCTTCTTAAATATATTATTGGTTACATATTCTCATCTTTTTGGTCTCATTTATCGGTTGCTTGTTTCTTATAGTCAAGGCTGTTTTTTTTTTCCTTTTTTTATTCCCATCTTTTCAGCACTGAGATACTTTACCTGCCCTTAGTACATCTTTGTTATGCTTCAGGGATCTGCCGTGCAAGATCGAAAATTTCCTTCAGAAGCGTATACCAATTTGAAAACTTCAAATTCTGTAATCTGTGACAAGGAAGATGGTTCACCGAGACTGTTATTTTACCTTGATGGGCATCAACTGGACTTGTCTTTGACACTTTACCAAGCGATTCTCCAGCAGCAACTAAAATCAGAAAATGAGATTGTTACTGGGGCAAAATTGTGGAGTCAGCCATACACAGTAACTTATAGAAGAGCTATAGAACTCAGTAAGCCTCAAGAATGTCTGTGTTCAGAACAAATTTCTTCTGTTTCTGATGAAGCCGGGGTCTCTCTGCAGTATATTCCAATTTTGTCCAGCATGTTTGGTTGTGAACTTGCTTCTGATCTGGATAAGTCCAATCCTACTTATGATATACTGTTTCTGCTCAAGAGTTTGGAACGATCGAACAGAATTTCGTTCCATCTGATGTCTCGTGAAAGAATAAGTGCTTTTGCCGAAGGGAGACTTGACAATTTGGATAATCTGAAGGTAGTAGTTCGTTCAGTGCCACAGAATGAGTTTGTGAGTAGTAAGTTGACAGAAAAACTAGAACAGCAGATGCGGGATTCTTTTGCTGTGTCCATTGGTGGTATGCCCTCATGGTGTAATCAGTTGATGGCTTCCTGCCCATTTTTATTTAGTTTTGAGGCGAGATGTAAATATTTCCACTTGGCAGCATTTGGTCCACACCGAGTTCAGTCGCATCCTCAGTTCTTTTCTCATAATAATTCAGGTTCCCTAAGTGAAGGACGGCCAATGGCTGGTGGTTTGCCTCGTAAGAAGTTTTTAGTTTGTCGGGACAGGATTCTAGAGTCTGCTGCCGAAATGATGGACCTGCATACCCGTCATAAAGTACTTATTGAAGTAGAATATAATGAAGAAGTTGGTACTGGTCTTGGTCCAACATTGGAATTCTATACCCTGGTTAGTCATGAGTATCAGAAACAAGGCCTGGGTATGTGGAGGGAGGATTACAGTTCCTTTACCATCAGAACAGGCGAGGATTTGGGAGTGGTGATGTCTCCTTCAGGACTCTTTCCACGTCCATGGTCATCTAAATCTAACACATCAGATGGGGCACAGTTCTCTGAAGTGTTGAAGAAGTTTGTCCTTTTGGGGCAAGTTGTAGCAAAGGCTCTTCAAGATGGAAGGGTTTTGGATCTGCCCTTCTCCAAAGCCTTCTATAAACTTATTCTTGGAGAGGTATACTTCCAATTTTAAATTCAGTGTTGAATCGATTTTCCTGTGAATTAAAGCTATAATTCTGCCTGCTAGTAATTACCTATTTATTGGAAATTTTATTTTGCAGGAAATCAGTTTGTATGACATCCAATCATTCGACCCTGAGCTTGGTAGGACACTGCTGGAATTTCAGGCTCTTGTTGATAGGAAAAGGTTTTTGGAATCAGCCTGTGGAGAATGTTCAACATTTAAACTTGACTTGTGCTTTCGGAATACCAGAATTGAGGACCTTTGTCTTGACTTTACGCTTCCTGGTTATCCTGATTATGTTCTTACCTCTGGACCTGACCATAATATGGTAAGTCATTTCTCAATATCAACAGAATATTCCTGTCACTCGTGAGATCTTTTAATTGATGAATTCCAAATTTAACTCATTCATGTTCGTTTCTTAGGTAAATTTGAATAACTTGGAGGATTATATCAAGGTTGTTGTGGATGTCACTATACATTCTGGGATTTACAAACAAGTAGAAGCTTTCAAATCTGGATTTAATCAGGTATTTACCATCTTTCGGTCTCTTTTTGATTAACATTCTACTGATGAAAAGTAATACCTTGAATATAAAAGAATTGGTATTGTTATTATTATCCTATGAGGACTATGTAATTTAAAACTAGAAGTGGGGAAAAAGTTAGTGAGGGAGCTATAGAAACGAGGATCATTGGTTTCTCATTTTTTGTTTTCAAGTAAGTTTATATCTAGAGCAAAATTCTTTTCTCTTGGCCATGGCATAGTCAGATTTATTTATGTTGCTTCAGTCTCATTTTGCTCCTGTTTTTTGTATTGGAATATTAAGTTCTTTCTATCTCCCTTATTTTGTTTTGAAATTTCAGGTTTTTCCCATTAAATATCTTCAGATTTTCAATGAAGATGAACTGGAGCATTTATTATGTGGAGAACGTGATTTCTGGACTGTATGTATGATTATTTGTTTGATCATTTCGGACTGGGCGTCTATTACACCCACTAACTTGAAATGTTGTTTTTAAGCAGTTAAGTGAAGTTTTTTATCATATTAAGTTTGATCATGGATATACAGCTAGCAGTCCACCAGTTATGAATGTTAGTGTTACTTATGTTAATAATGTTCTTCCCTTTGGATTTTTTTTTTTACTAATTTTATTACTTGCTTCTCGTGGTTGTTAATAAACCATTTGCTCACTTTGGAATTTCAGTTACTGGAAATTTTACAAGAGTTTGACTACAAACAACGACGAGCATTTCTGCAGTTCATGACAGGAGCACCTAGGCTTCCTCCAGGAGGTTTGGCATCTCTCAATCCAAAATTGACAATTGTCCGAAAGGTCTGTACCAGCAGTATTTCTCCGATTTGTTTTTAACCTTGTTTTGGCTACCATATGCTTAGCTATTTTTCGGTTTTGTCTCTACAGGATTGCAGCAATTCTGCAGATACAGACCTACCCAGTGTGATGACATGTGCCAATTACCTGAAGTTGCCACCTTACTCTTCAAAAGTGACCCTCCTTGTCTTTCTAGCATTTTTAAATATTTCTAGTCAAATAATATAAAACTAAATTTTAATTGTGAATGTTTTACAGGAAAGGATGAAAGAGAAGCTTTTGTATGCCATAACAGAAGGACAAGGCTCCTTCCATCTGTCATAGTTTTCACATGGATACATAAAAATGTGAGTTTGTAATTATTAGAGTAGATGCTGGTGGTGTAGATAAAAGAATGGACTCGTTAGTGGGTAGAAAGAAATGTTGGTGGTTTTTTATGGTTGGAGGATGAGCTGATTGTCTAGGAACAAGAGGTGAGGTAGCTCCTTTTGTCACTGACTATATATATATCTTGGTGGGATTTGTGAACAAGTGGAAGTACCGGTGGTTTGATTTACCTAGTCTGGGGGGAAGCTGTACAGGGAAAGATGAGGAATTCAAAATTTCAGATAGATGGGTCTCCTTCCTACAATTCATGTACAGATTGTTCTTACACCGTAATGTGAAATGGTCGTTTAAGGTTAGAAAACATTATTTAAATAGTTAATTGCAATAATATGGGGGATCTCATGCCCTTGATCTTTTGCTTGTGTTCTCAATTTTTTGATACATCAAGTTACTACTGCACGTAAGATGCAATACTAGGTTGGGGTTTTTTCTGGCCATGGCTCTTGCTCATCTTTTGCATACAATTGTAGCATAACTAGGGTAATTGAAATTTGTCGCACCTAAAAATTATAAATCCGATCGTTCTTTTTGTTGATGCTATTAATTTAATAGGTTTGGGCCGCTCCCAATAATTTTCTTCGACTCTTAGATCAATGAAGGTTTGAACTGTTATCAGCTTGTGTGATGCATTAGTTAGAGAATTTCAGATGATGTAAGCCTGCCTTTTGATTTAGAAATGTCAATGACAAACAAGGAATAGTCCATTTTAAAGCTAATTTTTGATCTCTTTTTTATTGTTCTTGGATCTAAGGGTTAGTGCAGGGTTTTTTTATTGGTGATTATTGCGAGGATTAAGAAAAATGTGCACTTTCTTTATGTGATAGAACTTTTCTTTTCCCTTTTATGAGGTTATAATCAATGGGACAAAAAAATTTATTACCGAAAAAAGATAGACTTGCAACTTAAAAGAGAACTGGTAACTACAACTCTTCCAAATTCGTAAGGGTGTTTCATAAACGTATTGGTACATAATGAGCTTAATTCTTTTTTAATTTGGTGGAGTTCAGATTTTATTTTTGACTCTAGTTTGAGATCATTAAAAAGGATTAATTCTTCATAATTGATATAACCTATTAGTTCTCCGTAGGAGAGATTATCATATGGTACGGATTCATTATTGACATCTCTAATCCTTTGTCTAACTTTTTCTGCAAATAGTTTTGGAAGTCCAAAAATAAACTTTTCTTTCCAATAGGCATTATTGTTGTCTTTTCTAGTATATACTTTAGCAAGAAATACATCCGTATACCATCTAAAGTCTTACATAGTCGCGCATGTTAGATTGATAAGTATCTCCGATGATCTTGCAGCAAATTTGTCAGGGTCTCCTATAAATTGTTTGGCAATGGCATATATAAAGGTTTCAAATACATTTTCTTGTTTTAGATATGTAGTAGAAATCATTGTTTCACCAGTTTGATTATTCTGTATGGCTTGGGTAATGGGTATTTCTATAGTTGCGTCTAGAACTTCATTGCGATTTTTGTCAGTGAGATAATTATCCCACCATCCTTTGAGGGTCCCAGTGAACCCGGTAATTATAACAATGGTTATTACCTTTTTGTCAGTAGTTCTGTAGGCTGTGGTTGCCATGGTCATTTCTTGGAGGGTATTGATGATCATATGCTCATTAGCTTCATCAATATTCCATTCATAAATTGTACTATCATCATATCTTGCTTGGATAGCAGATGATCTTTCTTCAAATTGTAAATCAGGAGGAGTTGGTCTAGGGTAGTAATTTTTAGTTTTTGGTAATGGGGCATTTTTATAATAATTTCTTCGATATATTTTATTTATACTGTCTGATTCTTTAATTTTATCGACAATATCTTCTTCTATGACATTAATATTTGCAGTTCCTTCAATATTGAGAGATAAGTTTCTTAATCTATTATTTATTGAATTTAAAACGTCATCAGAGTTATCTAGTTTGATTAGATTTTTTTTTCAATATGGATGGGTGTAAAAATGTTTTTCAATGTGGATGGGTGTAAAAATGGGTTGAGATAATTGTGGGATAGGTTTTTGTAAGATAGGTGGGTATCTCTCCCCGGGAATTTTTTGAAAAGGAGCAGAGACCTTGTTGTCAAGAGAAGTGATCCTACTATCGATAGAGTCAACTGTAGTGGCAATAGAGGTAATATGTTGGGAAATGGTATGAAGATTTTGATTGGTAAAGTTTTTTTTTTGGTATAGATATTGTTAATATCACAATACTGGGCATTACGATCAGGTCTTTCAATAGTGAAAGGTGATGCAATAATAGCAATAGAATAATGGGGTAATTTGAGGTTCAGCTTTTGTGATGGGGGATGTATGGATGACAAAGTTTGGTAATTGGCTGTGGTCCATACTTGATCTAATTGTGTAATAACATATATTTCTTTAGCTTCACATATATCAGGATGATTGTTAGCAAATGGATTGTATATTTTATTATTGAATGTATATATTTCAAAGAAATCAAAGAAATATATATCACATTGTATTTCATTCATGTGAGAATACCATTTTTCCCTAATTTGAGCTTGCTCATTATCAGAGAAGGTTGCCATAAACCAATCAGACTTGGCTTTATTGTCTAAAGATAAAAAATCCTTTTTTAATTTGTCTTTATCTATAACATAATTAGAATTCATGATAACATTAAGTTCATGATCCATATCAGATCTAGTTGGAGAGTGATCTTCTTCATTCTTTTTTGAGGATTCTCCTATTTGTGAGTGATATTGATCTAAGGCTGATTTGAAAGATTCAGTATCATAAAATCATCGAGGAATGGTTGGGTTAAAATTGACTCCTAATAAACTCTTATTTGAATTTCTGGATGAAATATCCAAGCTATATCGAGGGGGTATAATTTGCGAATCTTCATATAAAGGGGTTCTAATTCGTCTAGAACTAGAAACTCTTGAAAGTGAGGGAGAATTATTAGGTGTAAATCTAATAACAACACTTCCATCTTTATGCTCATTAATTTGAGACACATTTGAATTAGCTATGGCTTTGGGTGGATACAGAGCCTCGAATTTCCAATGATCAGGGATAGTTATCTGTTCCCATTTTAATAGTTTAGGTGTAATAGTGTTTGCATGGAAAGTATTGGCTTATAATAATAAGGTTTCTCCTGGTTTAGTTTGTAACAAAGCTTTGGGATTGATTTTAGTTGTCATAACTTTATAAATTAAATTCAGGTTACGAGTACCTATTTTAATATCTAATCCTTTTAATTGAATATCTAATGTGAGAGTATCAATTAAATGAGGATCATATAAGTTTATGGAAAAGTTTGGATAATAATTGAAATAAACAGAGCCATTACGTATATTTGATGCTACTAAAGATAATAAGGAGTTTGAAAAATTCAATGCCTTGCATCCCTTAGCATCATTAATACAGGAGTATCAATTTCTATGCGATGTAGGGGCTTAATAGCAATTTGAACTAATCCTAAATGTAAATACTTAAAACCTTCTTATTTATGTTTTTGTATTGAAGATAATGATAATAATTTAATACTTTCATTTTCTCTACTAATGCTATAAGCTTGTTATGTTGTTTTGATTGAATAATCTGATCTAAAATCAAAACTTCCTATTTGATAAATCCTATTTATCTTTTGACTTGGGATATGCCAATTGAGCAAATCTTGCTCAATTTTGGCAATATTGATTTCTTGACTGTTAATAGCATGATTAAGGTTTTGACTATTATGATCATCTGATTGATTTATCAAATCTAGGAGGTGATGAAGTGTTTGAACCTGACACGGATGATGAGTCATCACCCTGCCGACGTCTTCTAAATAGTCTATTCATACAAAGGGTTTGAAATTATGGCTCAAAAGATAACAGTTCTACTACGAATAGTTCCTGCCGGGACCACCTACTGGGACCACCCTAACCACGGGTTGACCAACAGATAACAAAAAGCTGACCAACGGCCTTACCAAAACTCAAACACAGTAGAACCAAAAAACTCAGAAGCAATAATAACAAAACAATAATATGAACAAAATATTGAGGAAATGTAGACATGGCTCTGATACCAAATGTATGCAGGATCATAATAATGAAAAGGAAACAGTAATTGAATATTGAGTAAGAAAGCAAATGTATAATAAATAATTTTTGGAACTAATGTAAGGTAGGAATAAAAAAGGTGTAATGTTTTAAAACAATATGAAAATATAAATACATGCTTTATTTATTTTGATTTGAATACATGATTTGTAAATAGAGAAGAAAAGCTTACAATGCAAACGAGGAGGATATAAGCTCTCAAGACACTCACTCATTTACATTGAAAACTCTCAAACTTGCTCTGTCTAAAACAGAAATCTGAATACATATTTATAGAATATTGTAGATGGATTCCAATCTATTTCAAATCCAGAGGGGCGGACTCCAAATGTTTGAAATCCGGAATTATTGAAAAGTAACAGATGCGCTGTTCAGCATCTTTTGCTTTTTGTCTTGTCAGCTTGCTTTTTGAAAAGGAGAGAGATGCATTGTCCGACATCAGATGCGCTGTCCAGCATCTTTTGCTTTTTTGTTTTGTCTTCTTGTCTTTGGAAAAGTGAAGATGCACTGTTTAGCATTTTTTGCTTTATGTCATAATCATACCCGTCATATGAGTCTTGAGCATAGTAATCTGGGGGTGTATTGAGATTGTCATTAGGAGTCTGAGTACTGTCGTCATCACTGTCTGATAATTGCTACAGTTCTTCAAGTAGTTTCTTCTTCTTCTCATGTTTGGATAATTTGTAGGGCGCAGAACACTGATAATTTTGGGTCAATCTTGGCAAATTGGGGATTGTCACAGAACCATGTTTTGACGATATTGAGATTAGCATATGAGCAATCAAATTTTGCCCACCACTTAACCTTATAGATTCTTTTAATGGCCATAACCTCCTAGGGTGATCCAGATATAGTGTAATCCCAGGAAATGATCCAGGGAATGGTAAACACAGCATGGAAAAGTAACTCATGAGCATAGATTTTTTCATAATTGATTTTTTGTTTGAAATAGTCTAAGGCTTCTTTGGGCCAATTTGATTTAAAATCTGGATTATGGCAAATTCAAATTAATGAGAAAGATAAATACAAAACTGCATTTAATGTTCATTTTGAACGTTATGAGTGGAATGTAATGCTATTTGAACTTAAAACTCATTTCTCTGCATTTAATGTTCCAAATTCGAATTTCTCTGCTTTCAATAATTTGAAGAAATAAAATGTCTTTCTCAGACCGTTCACGCTCACGGTAAGCCCCCCGAACTATTAGGTTAAGATAGTAAGCCCCTCGAACTATTTGGTGCGGTTTGGGTCCAAGAAAAAATGTTTTAATATCCGTCTAAAGCATTAACCAAACCTCAGTGGTAATATGTTGTTTCATGAAAATATGAAAATAACTGTCACCACTCACCATCCAGTCAATTTCGTTTCACTTAATCCATATTTAATTGTCACAAATTTGTCTGAAATAATGATAAACCTTAAAAACCTAGTGGATCCACTCTTTTCTATTCAAAGGTTGATCATTTGTTTGTGTTTCATACCCAGAACTCTGCGCAAACAAAGAGATGTCAAAGGGGCATCTACTTTTCAAACAGTTTCTCCCCCATCTTGTATAAACGGTGGTTTATCAAGAATATGCAAGAAAAGCAAATTGAATAGTTGATTCATAGTAGAGGTGGCTTAGAACCATGGTCCATTATCTAATGGATTTCTCTATTTTAATACTCCATTTGAGTCACTTTAATATTGTAAGGAGAAAAAAATTCATTAATGATACATTTTCTTATATATCATGTACCATTTAGAGTATATGAAATTTTTTGAGTTTTAACTCAAATCCATCAATTGATGATGAGTCTTGATTCAAGAAGCACAATCAAAGCAAATTCAGTGGGGCTACGAAGACCTCGCTCGAGAGGCAACCCCTATCGGACTGCTAAGATTTCTATTGGCGCATGGAAACTCCGACTAGCCTTGGACAGAAGACCCCTGTATGGGATGGTTGCTCTCATGATGTCACATGAAGGGGCGGAGCTACTTGGAGGCCAAAGTTGGCCATGGCCCCCCTCCGCTTAAAAAATGTCTAGTTTTTGTTTATAGCATTGCCCCCACCAATCCTAATTTATCAAAATTACATTATGTAAATTGTAATGGCATAAAAAACGTAATGACCATACTTAATAGTAAATTTTATCATAGGCATATGTAACCTTGTAGTTGAGATTTTCTTTTTATTCATAGGTTGGATCGAAAGGCCACACTGAGAGGTAACTCTCTTTCGTTTTTTATTTTTTATTTTTAGTGTAAATGTAGTTTGACCTGTAATATGTGACACTACCAACTAAGAAAAAATTGAACTTAATACTTTTGTTTCCTACAAATAAACCAACTGGACTAATGAGAATTAATTCATCTCTTAGTAACAAAAAGAAAACTTGTCAATAAATAAAAAGAAAATTCTATGATGTCGAAAAGACCTTTTTTGGCATGATACCGCCAAGATATGAAATTCTGTAATTAGATAATCAAATTTCATAACTGAAACTTCATTTTTTGTTACTAGATAATTTTGATAAGATGATTATGTAATAAATTACATGAAGTCTATAAAATAACAAAATACTTTCTAAGTAATTTTATCTTTGGGATTCGGATTCTGTGGAAAATTTTGTTCGAATTTTTCTATGTGCGCTACCACTAATTATAGTGGTTTTGGTTTTATAAAATCGGGTTAACGGATTTGGTCAAGTGAGAAAAGTACGAGAGTCCACTATTGTTAATTAGTGATCATGTTGTTTGGGCTTGTATACATCTTAATTTTATTAATGTGAGTCAACTGCTAGTGTAAGTCTTAATCTAATATACCCTATAGATGGAAGACCCATTTGGACTCTCAGTAATTAAAGTTATAGAGTTGTATATAAACAGACTAAGTCTTCTCTTTGGCTCTCAGTATGTCTGAGTATTCAGTTGTGGGAGTACAAAGAGGAGACCTAATCCTAAAAGAATAATATAAATGTGTCACTGGCAGAGAGAGAGAGAGGTGTCAAAAAAGGTATATATTAGTCTTCCATTTTCACGTTTTTTAATTTATTTTCCTTGCATTAATTCTGAGCTGAATTGATTCTTGGACGATGAGGGATCATATCGCAGTAACCGAGTAGCAATGTGAACATTAGATGGTTCTTGGTTGATTTTTAACTAAACTTTTAATACATATCATATCTCCATTCTTAAAGATGGATTTAAATAAATTTGATGAGAGCCACTAAACCTATTAAAACATGGGCTGCACATGTGGCGCATGGATGAGATATAGCTGCAGATTAGCTTCAATCAGATCAGAGTTACATTGAGAAGTAAATTGTTAAAATTAGTTTTATGTTAACAGATTATTTAATAGACATTAACAAAAAGTAAATTCAAATAAATTTTAACTATGCTTAAAGCCTGGGGGAACTTAGAGTATTCTTAGTGGTGAATAATTTTGGTGATTAGCTCTATAATTATGTTCATATCCTATTGAGCATGATATGGGTTTTGGCTAACATTTTCATATTTATTAGTATATTTTCTTAATACAATGAAAATTGCTTTAATAAATATTCTTAGTTGCATAGTATGTGAATGGGCTCACACCCTACTGTCAAATGATAAATAGCATAATTTCAACTTGTTTGATGAGTTTTTCTTTTAAGGATTTTTTAATGTCTGGAATTGTTATTATGAATATTTTAATATTATTAAATATATTTAGAAAATTCCATAAATTATATATTAGTGAGAAAATTCATGTTCTTGCTATGATGTGATTTGCATGTCTTGTTATATTATGCGAAAAGTTGTTTAAATGAAATCAAGTGGTTTATGTGGGTTTTTTTTTTTATTTTTTAATTTTCATATTTTTTTTCTGTGGATCTTGAAAAATTAAAATACATATAGTTGGATTATGAGATAATTAGTCTCTTGCGTTTTGAGTTGATATATATGTTTATATGACTCTCTGATTTTCTTGAGAACATATATGATTAGACAATTAGGTTTGATTTAATTTAATTAGATTTTCTTGAGAAATAAAAAAAAATCCTATTAAAAGGTGGGAGCGCAAAGTAAACTCAAAAAATTTGTAGAATATATGTAGGAATGTTTTATGGATCCTCAAAACTGCAATTCCTCATTAGTGCACTAATTATAAATTAAATCGAGTGTTAACAATATGCCTTATTTGTGTTTACTTTTGTATATGAATAATTTATATGATTATTTTATTAATTTTAATTCAAGACTTGTTTTGCTTGTGCAACAAATGTTTTGATTTTGATCCAAAGAGGTACATGTGGTTTACTATCTCATATTGATAGGATCAAATGCATACATGTTGTTTTAGTATGTATACATGTTGGGTAATAGATTTTATTAATCTCGGATTGAAATAGTTTCATCAGTTGATGTGGATGGTTACCGCCAAAGTGGCCCATTCATTGATATTTATTACGAGATGTTTATCTAGGTTATTGCATTCAATCATATACCCAAATGGGATAATTGCGCGTTTTAATTTAGAGGTTGACATGAAACATTTTGTGGAATTTAATTCAGTCTAGATTGTCTTTCTACCCAAAAATATTATGCATTTTGAAAACTAATATACGTTAATGTATTGATTTCATGTAAAAGGATTCCATTTGCATGTTGCATAGTCTGCCCAAAGGGGAGTATATAATGATGAGTCGGGAATTTGGTTATTGTAATTACCCTTCTTATTTATATGTTACCTTTTGGTTGTCTCGAACAGTTTTCATTATTGTTGATAACTATAGTGCTACTATTGAAATTTTGACTAGGTCAAATAATAAAATCAAGTTTACTTTTATGGGAGTGAAAAAAATCTGAAAATTAAAAATTACAAAAAATATGTAACTTTCTTAAATTTTTTAAAACATATTTTCTTATTCATATTTGCTCAGTTGGTGCACTAATCAGCAATAATTAAATTTTGAGCATGTGAAATATATTTCAATGTTGTGCTATGCTAATATATGGAGTAAAAGATGAGTGAGATCTTAATATTTTATTCTTCATAGAATTTATGTTTTGTGTACTCATTAGGATTAATTATTATTTTATAATAATTGTCATATTTTTTATTAATTTTTTCAATAGTTATTTATTTCTGAACATACGTGAATAATTGCTTATTTCTCGAAATCTGTGCATATATTCTAAAATTTTATTTCATATTAAATTATTTTGATGGGCTGAGATGTTGTTAACAGTATGTAATCTTTTAGATTAATTGTCTTACTCATTGTGCTCTCAACTAAAAAGAAAATATAAAAACTATGCATGTTGTGAGAAATAATTGATCAAATTATTTAAATATATTTTTTGTGTTCATGACCTGTAGTAAGGATGTAATTATTAATTGTTTGGTGACTCATAGAGGTATATGTTGCTTAGAGTATATCTTGTTGTATGGTCACATGCATGCCTGTCGTTTTGCATGCGTATGAGGTTGTAAAGGGTATTACTGTTTATCCCAGTTTTGGGAATTTTCATGGGTTGATATGGGTGTTATCTGCTAAAGTGGCACACTCATTGATACTTGTGGGATTTCACCAAAATATGTTACGCGATGATTACTATTTATCCCGATTTTGAAAAATTTCATGGGTTGATGTGGATGTTAGTTGCCGAAGTGGCACACTCATTGATATTTGTGGGATTTCACCAAAAAATGTTGTGAAATGATTACTATTTATCTCGGTTTTGGGAGATTTCATGGGTTGATATGAGTGTCAGTTGCCAAAGTGGCACACTCATTGATACTTGTAGGATTTCACCAAAACATGTTATGAGATGATTACTGTTTATTCCAGTTTTGGGATATTTTATGGGTTGATGTAGGTGTTAGCTTTCAAAGTGGCACACTCATTTATACTCGTGGGATTACACTAAAACATGTTGCAGGATGATTTCAATTGCATCATGCAGTTACCTACCCAAAGAAGGTGGTAGTTGTATGCTGTAATTTGTGGAAATACATGGAACACTATGGAAAGATGATGGGTCAGTTTAGAAAGTTTGTCTACCCAAAGAGGACAATTCCTTCGAAAACTGAAACATTATCTTTGTATGGGTGTAGAGTTTCTAAGTGTTTGTTGTATTCTTTGCCCAAAAAAGAGTTTATAACAATACTCTTAGATTTTCTTTTTTGAAATATGTTACTTATTGCCCTTTTACTATCGTATTGCATTTTTGTCTTCAATCAATCTCATTTTTGTGAACAATTACCAAATAACCATTGGAATTTTGACTGGTTCGAATTATAAGAAATGGAGTGATGATATAAAGTCTGCTTTATGGCATAGGCACCTAAGTCACATTTTTAGAGAAAATTGAAAGGCTTGTTAGAGATGACATTTTATCCACTCTTGATTTTGGGATATGGAGACCTGCATTGATTATATTAGGGAAAGTTAATCAAAACCAAGAAAATGGCTCAACTCATAGTTCCGATCTTCTAGAAATAGTGTATACTGATATTAGTGGTACCTAAAATTTGATGAGGTGGTGACTTCTATTGGTTTTGAGGAGAATAAGATAGATCAGTACATATATCTAAAGGTCAGTGAGAGTAAATTTGTTTACCTAGTTCTTTATGTGGATGATATTTTGCTTGCTAGTAATGATCTTGGGTTATTACATGAGACAAAATAGTTGTTTTCCAATATGTTTGATATGAAAGATCTTGGTGAAGCGTCCTTTGTTCTTGATGTTGAAATCCGTAAGGATAGATCTCGTGGTATGTTGGGTCTTTCTTAGAGAGCTTACATAATGAAAGGGGATAAATTGAGTTTGAGTCAATGTCCCAAGAATGATCTTGAGAGAGAATCTATGAAAATTGTGTTTTATGCTAGTGCAATTGTTGAGCACATTTAAACAGAGATCATGGTTGTTGATCCCTAACCAAATGTCTGAAACCCATTATTTTTAAGAAACATGTTAATGTACTAGGTTAGTGGGAGTTATTTAATATTTTGGTTATTGGGTTTATGTAATTTTTGGACGCATCATGTTTTCGGTACGATAATTGGATATTATGATATTGATTGATGACTATCATATATATTTTCATTCATATTGTGTTATCCTATCTCTATATATGTATGGATGCATTTAAATATATGATATGTCCTGTTGTGGAAACTTAAACTTGGTGTCAGTTTTAAGTTTGGTTCGGTATGTCTCGTGGTTGACACCTTGTTGAAACGTCGAGGTATTTTGAGACATACTGTGTTGTTGATGACTTCTCTGGCCTATTAATAGGCATGTTATACAGAAAGTCATGTTGAGGACTGACAATGAAATAGCATATTATTTGATCGCCCTATCGGATGCTATTTTTGTAACTTAACATTTATATTTTGTAATATATATATAATTTTTCTTAACCTAAAAAATAATATCAAATTCCATAATGTTGATCTCATTCTTAGTAAATTACACACTATTTTTTCGTAACTTAAAAAATACTATCAAATTTCGTAATTAAGCCTTCATATTTCGTAACACATAGCTTATTTTTCGTAACTTAAATATTGTTTGTAATTTAACTTTCATATTTCGTAACTTATGTATCATTTTTCGTAACACAAAAATTATATCAAATTTTGTAACAAAGTCTTCATATTGCCTCAATTTTTGTAAACTAAAAAATACTATAACAAATTTCATAACTAGACTTTCATATTTCATAACCAGTGCATTAATTTTTGAAACCTAAACATTTTTTTTTGTGATTTAACCTTCATATTTCGTAACTTGTGTATCATTTTTCGTAACAAAAAAAATATTATATCAAATTTCATAACCAAGATTTCATATTTTGTAACTTAGGTATCATTTGTAGTAACCTAAAAAATATTACCAAATTTGGTAATTAGGCATTAAATATATCATAACCCACGCCCTAGTTTTTGTAATCTAAATATTTTTCATAACTTAACATTTATATTTCGTAACTTATGTATCATTTCCTTTAAAAAAAAAAATACTATATCAAATTTCGTGACTAAACTTTCATATTCCATAACATGTACCTAAATTTTTGTCAACTAAATATTTTTCGTAACTTAACCTTCATATTTCATAAGGCTAAATAACTATTTTTACTATTGAGGTTTGACCGGTTTAACATTTTGATCACTACGATTCAAAAGTGTGCAAGATGACCATTAATGTTTGTAAAAAATAACAAACCCACTCCCGTTAAGTTTCCCGTCTAGACACAAAGAGAAATGTATTGTAGCTTATTAAAAACTAATGGGTAGCCTAGTCAGCAGTCCAATTAAGAAAAAATTGTAAATTTAGCCACATGTCTTTTACCCATTGACTCCTATATAAATAAATTTTAAAATATTAAAAATCTGAATAAAATAATTTGCAAAATAAAGAAAAAACAAAAAGAAAATAAAAAATATCAAAAATTAATTTTCTTCACTTTCTCCTTCTTTTTCAAAACAATAAAATTTTTTAAAAAAACTTTTTCTTCTCCACTTTCTTAACCAGTCTATACATAGAAAATAGGTATTTAGCCGAGAAGAAAAAAAAGAAAACATGGCTGCAACAGTGTCATCTCCATCGGAGCACGAAGCCGAACAACAACGGCTGCAGCAGCCGCAACAGAACAACAATCTTCCTGGTGACTTTCCCTCGCTAGCCATTGCTGCCGCCACGAAACCCAAGAAGAAGAACAAGGGCCAGACTTTTTTGCTTGCGGAGTTCAGCACTTAGGGCTCGGCCAAGCCGACTACCCAGCTCCTCTTCCTCTAGGGTTTCCGATGAAGGAAGGAGAAACGGCTAGGTGTTTTTCTCCAGCCTTATCTCTTTTTCTCTCTGTAACTGGGTGTTTTTCTCACTTGGTAATCAGTCAGTAATTAGCATGTTAATGTACTTTTAGTCATGTAGAGAATGAAGTTGAAGGTAGCTCGTAGAAAAGTGTATGATTACATTCGATATGATCTCAAAGGAATTGCATTCCCTTCTTCATTGGCCGATCTTCCTCACATCAAAAAGTGCCGCAAATTGAATTGGCCAGAGCGATTTTTGGTGAGTATTTCATTGCCCTGATGTTAATTGCGTCGAATTCAAGGTGGAGATCCTCTTTCTCTAGGTTTTTTTTGGAGGGGGTCCCTTAAATAAGTGAGATCAGGAAGAAAGAGGATGATGATGGAGAATTGTGAAGTTTTTTTTCGTGGAATTTGAACCAAAGAAAAAGGATATGGTGGTGTTTGGGTCTCAAGAAAACTGAGAGAAAATAGTTCTCTCAGTTTTTGTTTGAATGGTGAGAAAATGGAATAAGTGATATAGATATGGTGGTGTTTGGGTCTCAAGAAAACCGAGAGAAAATGGTTCTCTCAGTTTTAGTGGCAATGGTTTCTCTGGGAAGATACCGACAAGCTTGGGCAATCTGTTTAAGCTGACAACTCTTGACTTGAGCAAGCTGAAATTCTCAGGTGAGTTACCATTTGAGCTCTTAGGCTTGCCCAATCTGCAAGTGATTGCTCTGCAATAGAACAGGTTATTTGGGGATGTCCCTGAACGGTTCAGTAGCTTGATGAGCTTGCGATATGTGAACGTCAGTTCCAATTCATTTTATGGTCATATACAGACATGTTTGGTTAACAGTTTTCTATTTTCAGTTTTTGTAAATGAAAATTGAAAACAGTTTTATGATGTTTTTCAAAAAAAACATGTTTGGATAACTATAACTCGAAAATTGTTTCCAAAATAGAAAACAGTGAAATATTGTTTGGATAATCTTATTTTGAAAACTATTTTGATACACCTTGTAATTATTTTTAGTTTTTAGTTTAAATTTAAAATTTATATTAATTTTATTTCTCATATTTACTAAATACTTAAAAATAAATAATATTATTTTATTTTCAAAATTTTAATATTTTTTATATATCATGGAGGAAGAATGAAATAGAGAAAGTTAACACTGATTTTAAGGCTATTTTTCGAAAATTATGTCAGAAAGCACCAATTTGGAGTTTTCAAAAAATAGTTTTTGAAAACTGATTTTTTTAAAAATGTTTTAGAAAATTACTTTTGAAAACTGTTTGCCAAACGTAGAAAAGAGTTTTTGAAAACTGATTTTAATTTTTGAAAACTGAAAATCAGTTTTCGAAAACTCTATCCAAACATATCATTGGTGTTTTGGTTGTTCTCTCATTGTTTGTATGGTGAGAAAATAGAAGTGAAATAATTTTTTTTAATCAATTCTTTGTTTTTTGTTTTAATTTTTGTAAAAGAAGAAGTAAATTTATTTAATTTTATTTATATGAAAGCCAATGGATAAATGACATGTGGCTGAATTTGCAATTTTTTTTTCTCAATTGGACTGTTTCACGTAAGCTTTTAATAAGTCAGAACACATTTTCGTTTGCGTCTGGATAGAATAATTAACGGAAGTGTTTTGTTTGTTAAATTTTGCAAACGTTAATAGTCACATTGCACACTTTTGAATCTCAATGACCAAAATGTTAAACCGGCCAAATTTTGGTGGTCAAAATTGGTATTTGGCCTATTTCATAACTTGTATATCATTTTTCGTAACCAACTTTCGTAACCTAAAAATAATACTCTATGTCCCATAATTTTAGTCATTTATAATTGTTTTACTTAAGTTTGATTTTAATTATTATATATATATTATTTTAAAAATATATAAAAAATATTTTTTAGAAACTTTTAAACTCTATTTATGTATATATGAAAAAAAATTAAATTTTCTTAATGATTTAACAATATAAAAAATTATTCATTTAATTGGCTAAATAATAAACGTGACAAAAATTATGGGACAAAAGTATCAAATTTCATAATGTTGATCACATACTTCGTAACTTACACATTATTTCTCATAACAAAAAAAAAGATATTAAATTTCGTAAGTTATTACAAAAATATAATTTAAAGTTAACTTTTATTATTTCAAATCACTTGAAAATCGATTGACAAACAACTAATGCTTTTCGTTTCAAATGTTATGCTGATTGGCAATCGATAGTGAATTAGATTTCAATTCAAAGAGAGATATACTCATGACTTTAGAGAGAGATTGATTTTTGACTTTACCAAATTTTTTTTTCTATGGAATTCCAATTCTAAAAAGATAAAATCCATTCAAATTTATTTTGTGATTTCATGGGTCCCACATAAATTATTGCATGATCATCTTATCAAGATTATTTCATTACAAAAAATAAAAACTCAACTACAAAATTTGATTACCTAATTATAAAATAACATATCTTGATGTCATCATGCTGTAGTATCATGGTGGGACTCTAAAAAAATAATAATTTTGTGAGTTCTCAGACTCCAATTGCTATCATCCAAACCTTTTAAACCCTTCCAATGGAACATCAATTGTAATGGGAATATTGCTAATTAGGGAATTACTATTGTTGATGCCAAAAATTTGTTGCTGCTGACGTGGTTTGGGTGCTGACGTAGCCTGGGTGCTGCACAAGTAACATGGATGAACTAAAGGCCCTCGGAAGGAGGGGAGGGGGAGACCTCCGAGGGCGCTCCGAAACTTTAGTTAGCGTGAGGGGTTAAGGGAGAGGCCGAGGGCTTAAGTAAGTCAAGTATGAGCAAATAAGTCTGAATGAATATGAATTCCATACCTTGGCTTATTTATAGCCATCCGCCCGTGGGAAGGCATTGATTATATGTTCAGATGACGGCGTGTCGCAGGGTGGCTGCAGGGCGGTGTGCCGTAGGGTGGCTGTAGGACTGTGTATATAGGCGGCTGTAGGGCGGCATGTTGTAGAGTGGCGTAGAGTGGCTGCTGGGTTGCGTGTGTAGAGGGGGCCCAAGTGTAGGTTTGTCAGGCCATTCTTCATTAGGCCGGAGTGTCTATTGGACCGGAGAGTTTATTAGGCCGGAGCATTTCGGGCCATATCACAGGCCCCCCACTTCCTTGAGTACATTTATGTGCTTAAGGAAGTATTGTGGGGCGCGGTCTTGTAATGAAGGATCGAGCCGGGCGTGAGTGGAGCTGAGGATGCATGTCGAGGTCTGAGCGCTCGGTCTCGGAGCGTTGGATGTCTGACTCTGGGGACATGTGAGTTAAACTCGCGTTAAATGGATGACTTTGGGAACGAGTTCGTCGCTCTTGGGAAGTGAAACGACGTCTGGAGAAGCATGTGAGTGGCCTGGGGATCTTAAAAGTCTCATCTTTTTCTGTGCTTGCATTAAATACCCTCGTTGAACGTGTTTTCCCTTCTTATAAAAAAGGGGGTTTCTGTTAGCAAATCTAATCAAAGTGAGTTTAAGAGTCTAGAACTAAAATCCCAGTGCTCGGATGGTAGTGGTTCTGGAGAGGGAGGGGAGTCAACAGTTCCTTGAGGGATTTATGGAAGCCAAAAGGAGGGTCAAGGCCATATATCTAGAGGTAAACTCCTCTAGCCTTGCTCTGCTAGAGTCTGAGGAGGGGCCTGCCTCAGGGAAGGGGCAACTTGAAGGGCAAGAAGAACATCGAGGCCTAAAGGCATCCATCCCAAGAGAAGAGCATCCAGGCTCAGGATGAGAGTAGCTCGCCACAGGGGAGTGCCCCAGGATAAGTCTTAAGACAAAGAGGCTGAGGCAGCCCCTTCCTTGATTGACTTGTATTAGAGTAGTGGGTTTTTTCTTTGTACTTCAAGGCCATTAGGGTCCTCTTTTGTTTGTACTTCGAGGTCGTTAGTTGTAATCCTTTGATGAATTAATAAAATATTCTTCTTTCAATTTTTGCTTTGCGTAATCTTCCTGTTCTTATATTTCGCTTTCGATGAAACGAGGGCTTGATTTTGGGTGAATGTTTGAAGAGAAGTTTGAACGCTCAGTCCTGGAGAAATCTTAAGCGAGTATATAAGGAACGACTCAGACACTCGGACTTAGAGAAATTTTGGCTGAGCGTTTGACAAGCAACTCAAACGCCCGGACTTAGAGAAATTTTGGCCGAGTGTTTGACAAGCAGTTCAAACGCTCGGACCTGGAGAAACTTGGCTGAACGTTTGGCAATCAACTCAAACGCTCGAACTTGGAGAAACTTGGTCGATCGTTTGACAATCAGCTCAAAACTCTCGGACTTGGAGAAACTTGGCCGAGCGTTTGACAAGTAGCTCAAATGCTCGGTCTTAGAGAAACTTGACCGAGCGTTTGACAATCAACTCAAACGCTCGGACCTGGAGAAATTTGGTCGAGCGTTTGATTATAAGCTCAAACGCTCAGACCTGGAGAATTTTGACCGAGCGTTTGACAATCAACTCAAGCGCTCGGACTTGGAGAAACTTGCCCTAGCATTTGATAATCAGCTCAAATGCTCGGACCTCGAGAAACTTGGCCGAGCATTTGACAATTAGTTCAAACGCTCGGACCTGGAGAATTTTGGCCGAGCGTTTGACAATCAACTCAAACGCTCGGACTTGGAGAATTTTGGCCGAGAGTTTGACAATCAACTTAAACGCTCGGACTTGGAGAAATTTTGGCCGAGTGTTTGACAATAAGCTCAAATGCTCGGACCTGGAGAATTTTGACCGAGCGTTTGACAATCAGTTCAAATGCTCAAACTTGGAGAAACTTGGCCGAGTGTTTGACAATCAGCTCAAACGCTCGGACCTGGAGAATTTTGGCCGAATGTTTGACAATCAACTCAAATGCTCGGATTTGGAGAAATTCGGCCGAGTGTTTGACAATGAGCTCAAACGCTCGGACTTGGAGAAACTTGGCCGAGCGTTTGATAATCAGCTCAAATGCTAGGACCTGGAGAATTTTGGCCTAGCGTTTGACAATCAACTCAAACACTTGGACTTGGAGAATTTGGGCCAAGCATTTGATAATCAGTTCAAACACTCGGACTTGGAGAATTTTGGCCGAGCGTTTGATAAGCTGCTCAAATGCTTGGACTTGGAGAAACTTAGCCGAGAGTTTGACAATAAGCTCAAACGCTCGGACCTGGAGAATTTTGACCGAATGTTTGACAATCAGCTCAAACGCTCGGACCTGGAGAATAACTTGGGCGAGCCATTAATACTTGGAGAAATCATGCTTATGGTTTTGCTCCTATTTTGTGCTCATGGGCTTTCTTTCTGTGTTGGGCCTTATGAGCCCTTCTTTTTACCTTGGGCCTTATGGACTTTTCTTTGTTTTAGGCCCACAGGTTCTTCTTTTACAGGTGCAGTAAATAATGGTGGCTGTCGTTAAATGGAGTCGGGTTGGGTGTAGCAAAGAGCGTGACAGCTGGCACCTCGGGGTATGTAAACGACGCCTGGGTGATAGCAAATGGTGCGTCCTCTCATTTGACGAGCCAAGTTAATGCTCCTCGTTTCTATTGCCATAGCCCCTAGATAAGAGGGTCATTCTTCACTAAAATTCTCACTTGTATTCTGAGAGACCTTTAGAGCATAAACTTTGAGAGAAACAGTTAGAGAGCACTCGGTCTGCTTCAAAAGATCTTTTAGTGAGTAGAATGTTTGATAGTGAGATGAGCGGGGATCTTTCGAGGGAGTTGGAGGAGGCAATGGGTGTTTCTTCTAGCGATGAAGTCTCCTCCTTAGAGGCTACCCCTCGCGATGGGACTCTGGCCCTTGTATCTTACATTCAGGGAGAGGGGATGAAGAGGAGAGTGAGGATGGAGAGTCATCTAGGAAGGAGGATGTCCAGGTGTCGATGCTCATTAGGGACGACACCTTAGATACTGAGAGAGAGGAATGGACATTCGAAGCGAACTCCATTTCTAGTATGGTAGAGGAGTCTGAACTTGTGGGGATAAGAATTAGGTATAGGATCCCTATGGAGTACCATTTGAGGGCACCAGAAGGATGGGAGAGGGCGTGCGATGCTCTTCCTAGCCAGATGCCTTACGAGCTCTGTGTTTACAAACACTAGCTGAAGGCCGGGCTTAGGTTCCCTCTCCATCCGTTCTTTTGCTCGGTGCTTAGATACTTCGGTATCGCGTTGAGTTAACTGGTGCCTAACTCCATCCGATTGATCATGGCATTCATTGCCATGTGCTAGGAGGTGGGAGGGGTGATGAACATGAATTTGTTCAAAGCTCATTTCCAACTTGCTCACCTTGATCATTCGGGGTGGGTTATCACGAGTTTGAGGAGGCGGAAGAGGGTTTTAAGGAATAAGTCTTATTCCATAAAGAGGTGGAAGGGGGCTTTCTTTTACATAAAGAGTGCCGAGAGCTTCGACATCACCCTTTCTTGGAGCTTGGAGTGTGTTGGCAAGTGCAAGAGGCCGCACCTCCTGTGTCGAGAGCAAGAGACATTGAATGCCATGCTGGCCGCGCCTTTGGATATCGAGGTGCTTAGAGATAACGAAGAGCTCCATAGGCACGGTCTCTACCCTTCTAGCCTTTCGCCAAACCTCGAGCATGGTAGCCCTCAGTCTTTTTTAGATTTCAGTAATTTTTATTTTTTAATCTAAGTTATTAACGCCCATTTTCTGATGCAGAGATGGAGTTAACAACCAAAGCTAGAGAGAGGGCCAGACATATGGCTCGAGAGAATAAGAGGGCTACGGAGGTGGGTAGCTCTACACAAGAGCAGAAGAAGAAGGCCCAGGCTCGTCCCTGGTGCCTATTGCTACCGAGAGCCCTTCGAGACCTCCAGTTTTCGAGGAAAGGGCAGATCCTGCAGCGCCCATCTCTCCACTGGGATTGTCTTCATCTAGGGAGGGGCCTGTAGCAGCTTCCATCTTTATGCCCCGATGGGCACTGAGGGTGGATGATTCCATGTTCGTGCACCTGAAGGTTGCTCGTGAACACCTTATCAGGGGAATCCCCTCTCATGATTTTATGAAGATCTCGGCGAAGCCCTTCAAGGCACTTTGCTCGGCCGTGGAGACCGTTATCTCCCAGGTATGGTTTCTTTCGTTTGTCCTAGTTCTTTAATTTGTTCGTTTTTTTATTTTAACTATTCTTGATAATGCCTTTATTCTAGACTGGAGTCCTTGGCGGGATCCTCGCTCGGCGAGGTGCTGACATAGCGGAGCGCTTGGTGAAAGTCGAGCACAAGCTGAAGGAGACCCAGGACCTGGCCCGGGCCTTGTCTTCTTCTCTAGAGATGGTCGAAAGGGCTAAAGATACAGCGGTAATGGAGAGTGACCATCGCCGCCGGGCTGAGGAGGCTTTGAGGAAGGAGAACGGGCTTCTGAGGGCTGTGATGGAGGAGGTGCTCGCCAAGG
The DNA here is from genome assembly GCA_023935145.1 of Bretschneidera sinensis. NCBI lineage: Eukaryota > Viridiplantae > Streptophyta > Magnoliopsida > Brassicales > Akaniaceae > Bretschneidera > Bretschneidera sinensis. Next base: position 105,040,167 of record CM043699.1, read on the forward strand.
CTGTCGAAAAGGAGAAAGTCGTGGCCAAGGTCGAGGAAGCCTTAGTGGACGAGGCTGGGGCTTAGTATCTGATAGGCTTCATTGAGGCCAGGAGGAAGGCTGAGTCCCTTTACCCAGGGGTTGACTTTTTTTTGGCTTGATCTAGGTGCCTTTTCTAGGGACTCGGGTGTCGTTGCTGCAGGAGAAGAGGCAGAAGATACTGCTGCAGTTGGCGTCGTGGAGGGCGAGGCTCAGGAGACTACTGGGGGTGAGGCCTTGGAGGTGGCGAGGAGTGAGGGCGAGGTCCACGAGGCTCTTACTCCTTTAGAATAGATTTTCTTTTTTGTTTTTTGTATCCGAGGCCGATAGCGCCCAATTTTGTACCTCCATCTTTAACTTAAATGAAATTTCGGAACATTTCTATAAACTTTAAACTTTATTGATTCTTTATTTTACATTTCATATCACTGATAAAATTTGTGGAGGTTCTCCGCATTCCAAGTCGTGGGACTGGCTTGCCATCTAATTCTTCGAGCTCAAAAGTACCCATACGACAAACTCTTCAGATTCTGTATGGGCCTTCCCAGTTTGAAACAAGCTTTCCTGTTTATTGAGGGCGAGAAACTTCATTCTTTCGTAGGACGAGATCATGGAGTCTGAAGTTTCAATTTCAAACTCGGGAATTGTAATACCGAGCCGTCCTCTGTTGGTATGCAGTCAAACGGATTTAGGCTTTCTCACTTCGTCGACCAAGACTGCCCTCATCCTTAAGGCTTCCTCATTGTTACCTGGTTCAAAAAACTGCACTGGCATGGATGGAATTCCTATTTCGACTGGGATGACGGCTTCAGAACCGTATGTCATAAAGAACAGAGTTTCTCCTGTTAGTGTCCACACAGTCGTCCAGTAAGCCTAGAGAACGTTGGAGAGCTGGTCAGCCCACTGCTTATCTTCCTCGTCTAGTCTTTTCTTGATACCTTGGAGAAGGGTCCTGTTGGTGACTTCAGCCTGGATATTGGCCTGGGGATACCTGGCTGACGAGAACCGATGCTTAATTTGGAGGTCTTTACAGAACATTTTGAATCGGGAGCTATCGAATTGCTTTCTGTTATCAGTGACCAACACTCGGGGGATCCCGAACCGACATATGATCGACTTCCAAATGAAGTTTCTAGTTTGGTGATCCGTGATGCTGGCTACCGGTTCTGCCTCGATCCACTTGGTGAAATAATCAATGGCCACAATAAGGTGTTTCTTTTGCCCCGCTGCCCCGGTGAACGGACCTAGGATGTCCATCCCCCATATGGCAAAGGGAAGTGGACTAGTGATTGAGATAAGGAGATTAGCGGGCTAGTGCGACACTGGAGAATACTACTGACAGCTTATGTACTTTTTGACCAAGTCAACTTCATCTTCTTTCATCTTGGGCTAGTAATACTTTTGGCGTAGGACCTTGAAAGCGAAGGCTTGAGCCCTTAGGTGATATCCACATATGCCTTTGTGGATTTCTCAGAGGGCGTAATTGGCCTCGGTCGGGCCGAGGCATCTCAAGTAAGGCATAGTCAGAGCTATCTTATACAATTGCCAATCTATGATAGTGTACCGGAAGGCTCGGGAGATTAATTTATTGGCCTTACTTTTTTGCTCGGGGACCTTTCCATCTTTCAGGTAGTGCAGGATTGGGTCCATCCATGTAGGACTGGGGTTTCGTCTATGCTAGGAACGGAGAGAGTTTCTAGATAAATGGCTTGAGTTGGTTCTAGGTGCCGGGATAAGGCCAGGTTGGCCAGGGTATCTGCCCTGGAGTTTTTAGCCTGTGGAATTTGGGTTATTCAGAACATTTTGAACTTGGTGGTGAGCTCTTTCACTTTTTAGAGATACCGGGCAAGCTTCTCTCCTCTAGCTTCGAATTCTTCTGTTACCTGACTCACTACTAGCTGAGAGTCGCTGAACACATCTACGACTTCCACTGATAGGGCTTTGGCCAACCTTAGGCCAGCCAGTAAGGCTTCATATTCTGCCTCGTTTTTAGAAGCCTTGAACTCAAACCTCAGGGTGTACTCGACCGTAAAGCCATCAGGGCTGTAAATGATGAGTCCTACTCCGCTTCCCATGGTATTGAAGGATCCGTCCATGTGGAAGGTCCACCTTAGAGGTGATTCGTCTAGCGTCTTCTCCGGGGTTGGCTCTACTTCCACTCTGGGAATCACCGAGAGGGTTGTTTCCACGATGAAATCTGCCAGAGCCTGACCTTTGATAGCCTGCCGAGGGTGGTATCGGATGTCGAATTCTTCGAGTTTCACTGACCATTTCACCATTTTCTCGGAGACATTTGGAATGTAAAGGACTTGCTTCAAAGGCTGGTCAGTCAAAAGGATGACTGTGTGCACTTGGAAATACGGTCGGAGCTTCCATGCAGATATTACAAGAGTGTAAGCCATTTTTTCAATGGGAGGATACCTCACTTCAGCCTCATGGAGGATTCTACTGATGTAGTAGATGGGTTTCTGGATACCTTCATCTTCTCGAACCAGGACAGAGGCCACGGTACTTTCCCCAGCTGATAAGTATAGGAGCAGCTCTTCACCCGAGAGAGGTTTGGTTAGGAGTGGGGGCGAGCTTAAATACTTTTTTAGCTCTTCAAATACTTCCTAGCAATCCTTTGTCCAGGAGAAGTTTTTGGCCTTTTTGATGGCCTTGAAGAAGGGTAGGCACTTTTTAACAGATTTGGACATGAAGCAACTTAGGGCGGCAATTCTCCCGATGAGCCGTTGCACTTCTTTCACATATCTAGGAGGAGCCATGTCGAGGATGGCTTTTATCTTTTCTGAGTTGACTTCTATTCCTCTTTGAGTGAACATGAATCCTAGGAACTTTCCCCCAGTCACACCGAAGGCGCATTTGGCTGGATTCAGTCTTATGTTGTGCTTGCATAGTACCCCAAAGGTTTCTTTTAAATCGGAGCTATGGTTCTGTGCCTCCATACTTTTGACCAGCATGTCATCCACATAAACTTCCATGTTCCATCCTATCTGTCATTTGAAGATTTTGTTGACCAGTCTTTGGTACGTCGCACCGGCATTCTTGAGCCCAAAGGGCATGACCATATAGCAATACAACCCTCGGTCAGTGATGAAGGCGGTCTTGTCTTGGTCCGGCCCTTGCATGAAGATCTCGTTATACCCTGAGTATGCATCCATGAAGGAGAGGAGTTCATGCCCAGAAGTGGCATCCATCAACTGATCAATTCGGGGGAGGAAAAAGCTGTCATTTGGGCAGGTCTTGTTCAAGTTGGTAAAGTCATACTAGTTTATAATTGAATTTACTTCATGAAAGAGCTTTGAGCATGATTTCAATAAATTGATTGTACGGTGACAAAGTGAAATTTTTCATGCTTATGTTTCATAATTAATGTATGAAAAGTTAATTTCACACACATAAAATATTTAGTATTTTGTTTATTTAAATCTTAACTTTTTATCATTATATTTTGGTAATGTCTGAAAGTAAATCTTGGGTCGGCTTCTAACCGCGTGTATTGTGAGTTTTGTTTACCACTGTTTAATCAATTAAGATAGATTATATATTTTAGATGATGTTTGAAAATTTATTAAATTATATTTAAATTAATAAATTTAGTGATGCAAAGTAAAAATTATCTAAATTTACTGTTGAAATGTCATTCGAGAGTAGTTTGATAAAGATGCAAGTCTGACAAAGTGTTCTGGTGAGTTCCTGGCAAGATTTCAGCAAATCCCACTCTTTGAATATGGATGCTAGTTGGATCTTACATTCAAGTTAAGTTTCCTGTGAGTTAAAACTGAGACACTTGCACTAAAGACTCAGATTAAATGTATAAAATTAGTGTTCTTTTCCAAAGGGCATAACTCTTTAGGCCAAGATAAACAAGAGGACAGTATCCATTCGTAGTTCGTATCTTTTCCACCCAAAGGATCAAACGATAAGAGAAACCATCTTCCCCTCATTATCCTCACAATTCAAACTAATAGTCTCCCGTCGGAGCCGTCCCATTCTCTCTCCTCCCAAATCAACCAGCCATGAACATATTACCACCACCTTTATCCTCCTCGTTATCCATCTCTATCTGCAACTCTTTCCCTTTAACTCGCACCTTCACCCTCCACTGGGTGGACTCAGCACCTTCCTCTACCACCAACCCCACAACCAAAACTAAACCGACACGCCTATTTCGCATGCAGGCCACAACCAACCAAACTAACCCCAAATATCTCTCTCTTCTCAAGACCACCACTACACTATCCAATTCCACCAATAATGACCTACCTCTCTTATTTCCCCACTGGCAAAGAAAAACCAATGAGGCCTGGATTAAGTACACACAATCCACTCACCTTCCAAACTCCACTTGCCTTAGCCGCTTAGTCTCTAAATTATCTTATCAGAACACCCGCGTCAGCCTTACACATGCCCAATCCATCGTCACACGCCTCCGTAATGAGCGCCAGCTCCACCACCTCGACGCTAACTCATTTGGCCTTCTCTGCATGGCCGCTGCCAAATCCGACCACACCCTCTATGCCATCTCCATTATTAGGTCCATGCTCCACTCCGGCTACCTTCCTCATGTCAAGGCATGGACCGTAGCTGTCAGCTGCCTCGGCACCTCTGGCGACAGCGGTCCCACTGAGTGTATAAAGCTCTTTAACTCGGTGATTCGATGAGTACGTTGCTTCGCTGACCCGAGCATCGTTGCGGAGTCTAGACCAGACACAGACGCTTACAATGCGGTGCTCAATGCTTGTGCCAATCTGGGTGACACTAAGAGGTTCTTGCAACTATTTGATGAAATGCCTGAGTTTGCTTGTGAGCCTGATGTCTTAACCTACAATATTTTGATCAAGTTGTGTGCTAGAGCTGATAGGAAAGACCTGCTTGTTTATGAGTTGGAGAGAATTATCGAGAAGGGAATTCCTCTTTGTATGACTACACTGCATTTGCTTGTTGCGGCGTATGTTGGATTTGGCGATTTGGAAACTGCAGAGAAGATTGTTCAAGCTATGAGGGATCAGAGTAGAGACCTTTACAAGATTCTCCGCGACTCTAATTTGGAAGATTTGAGAGAAAATGAGGGTGGTGTTTGAGGATATCGAAGATTCGAGTCAAAATGGGGGGGAAGGAGAGATCTTCGAGAAATTGCTTCCCAATTCAACTGAACCATGTAAAGAGCCGCCATTGTTGCCGAAAGTGTTTGCTCCTGACTCTAGGATTTGCACAACTCTAATGAAAGGTTATATGAAGGAAGGCCGCATCATGGACACAGTTAGGATCCTAGAGGTAATATGACATCAGGATGATAGTGCCAGTCATCTTGACCATGTTACATACACAACTGTAGTGATATGATCCATGCCAAGAACTAAGAAATTGATGGATCAAGAAGGATTATAAGATCGTCAAGAAACAGATTTATGTGAGACCGTAACCTGTTGATTATATTGAAGCAAGAACCTTGGTATAATGAAGACGCCACAATCAATTATGGAAGGATTGATTGATAAGTTGAAGATGAACGCCACAGAAACTTCGATAAGTTTAGAAGTTCTAAAAGAACCAAAGAGAATTTTCTCTCACAGAGTATGAATAAAATATGAATTGTTCTATTCCAAAAAGCCAAAAGCTATTTAAATAAATGAGGATCACAAATTGGGAAGCTAAAACACTTCCAAATAATCTACCCAAAATTCGTCCAAAATCAGAAAAAAGGAAACTAAGGATAGGAAACAAACCTAAATTCAATTATGGTAACTGAATTCTGGTAACCTAAAATCCGAAAAGGAAAGTACCTAAATTGGCATACAAGCCTTACAATTCAGCAATTAAATTAATAAGAAAACAATTAAGAAAAGGTAATAAGAAAATTGCAGCCAGCTGTTTTCCTTAATAAGCCAAAAAAAACGAGTAAGTCTCCAATTTTGGGAAACTAAGTTTAATTCACAATCTTGAGTTGCTAGATTATTCCAAAGCTTGAATCATGGAAAATCATCATTTTGGATCACATATAGCATCATCCTTGGGCCCTCAAAGATGGTTCTTAGCCCAAATGTGTTGAATCAGCCCATTGAGAGTTTCCTTGAACCTTTTAGCTCGAGCCCTTGTAACTGGACCAATTGGAACTTGAATAGGATCTGCATCCCATTTGTTAACCGTGTCCTCATCATTCCCCTCCTCTTGAAAAGGATTTGTCCTCAAATCATCACCTACATTAAAAGGGCTTAAATCAAAAACATTGAAAGTGACACTAACATTGTACTCACCTGGCAAATCCAATTTGTATGCATTGTCATTGATGCGCTCAAGGACTTGAAAAGGCCCATCTACTCTAGGAAGTAACTTTGAATGCCTTTGTGTCGAAAATCTTTCTTTCCTCATATGTAACCAAACCCAATCTTCGGGTTGAAAAATCAGCTTTCGGCGACCTTTGTTAGCTTGTTTTGCATATTGTTTCGTATTCCTCTCAACGTTTAGTCTTGCCTTCTCATGTATCTGCTTAACAAATTCAACTTTTTTCTTTCCATTCAAGTTAGCACACTTAGATATAGGCAATGGCGTTAAACCCAATGGAGTTAAAGGATTAAAACCATAAACAATTTCAAATGGTGAAAACTTAGTAGTAGAAAGAATAGTAAGATTATAAGCAAACTCAACATGTGGTAAACACTCTTCTCAAGTTTTGATGTTCTGTTTAATAATAGCCCTCAACAAAGTAGACAAAGTCCTATTTACTACTTCCGTTTGACCATCAGTTTGTGGGTAACAAGTAATAGAAAATAATAGCTTAGTCCTTAACTTACACTATAAAGTCTTCCAAAAGTAACTCACGAACTTAGCATCTCTATCCGAAACTATTGTTCTAGGCATACCATATAATCTTACAATTTCTCTAAAGAACAAATCAGCAACATTGGAAGCATCATTAGTTTTGTGACATGGAATAAAATGTGCCATATTAGAAAATCTATCCACAACCACAAAAATTGAATCTCTACCACATTTAGACCTAGGTAACCCTAACACAAAGTCCATCGAAATATCTATCCAAGGCTCATTAGGAATAGGCAGTGGCGTGTATAAACCTCCTCCATGGGATTCCTTTCCTACCAAATCACACAAAGAGAAATTTGGTACACACAACTTATTCTCCCGAAATAAGAAACCCTCGTACCTGAAGAACTTACCCACTGCATTTTTCTTATAAGCTCGAAACTCCTCACAAAAATCGTTGTCTGAAGGATACAATTCTTTAATGTACTCCAAACTAAGTAATTTTGCATCTAGAGTAGAAATTAATACGTACCTTCGAGAAAGTGCATCTGTAACGATGTTTTCCTTACCTTGCTTGTATCGAATTACATATGGAAATGTCTCGATGAATTCTACCCATTGTGCATATCTCCTATTCAACTTGTGTTAACCTTTTAAATGCTTCAAGGACTCATAATCGGTTTGAATCACGAAATCCTTAGGCCAAAGATAGTGTTGCCAGGTTTCCAATGCTCGAACCAACACATAAAATTCTTTATCATAAGTAGGGTAGTTTAAAGCTGCCTCACTTAATTTCTCACTGAAATATGCGATTGGTCTTCCTCCTTGCATAAGAACTGTGTTGATACCCAAACCTGAAGCATCACATTCAATTTTAAATGTTTTAGTAAAATCTAGTAAAGCAAGTAAAGGAGCATGAGTTAATTTTTCTTTGACCAATTGGAATGCCTTCTCTTGCTCGTCTCCTCATTTGAATCCAACGTTCTTCTTGATGACTTCGGTAAGCAGTGCGGCAATACTGCTAAAGTCTTTCATGAACCTCCTGTAAAAACTAGCAAGTCCATGAAAACTACGAACTTGACCTACACTCGTGGGACTTGGCCATTCTTTAATCACACAGATCTTCTCTTCATCAACCTGTATTCCTTGTGCACTCACAACAAAACTAAGAAACACAAGCTTATCAGTGCAAAAGGTGCTATTCTTTAAGTTAGCAAACAACTTCGCTTTTCTAAGTACATCTAAAATTGATTTTAAATGCACAACATGATCATCTAAGCTTGTGCTATAAATGAGAATATCATCAAAATAAACAACAACGAATCTGCCTATAAAAGCTCACAAAACAAGGTTCATTAATCTCATGAAGGTAGTCGGTGCATTTGTTAATCCAACTGGCATAACTAACCACTCATATAAACCATATTTCGTTTTAAAAGTGGTTTTCCATTCATCACCCTCTTTCATTCTTATTTGATGATATCTACTTTTTAAATCAATCTTAGAAAATACACAAGTACCATGTAGTTCATCTAGCATATCATCTAAGTGAGGAATAGGATGTCGATACTTTACCGTTATATTGTTGACTGCTTGGCAATCAATGCACATTCTCCACATCCCATCATTTTTAGGAACCAAAATCACCAGAACAGTGTACGGACTCATGCTTTCTCTTACATACCCTGTTTCCATCAATTCACTAACCCACCTTCGTAGCTCCTTTGTCTCCTCGGGATTGCTTTGATAGGCCGATCGGTTTGGAATTATAGCACCGGGCACGAAATCAATTTGATGTTCAATTCCTCGAATAGGAGGTAAGCCATGTGGAATCTCCTTGAAAAAGATATCATCACACTCCTGCAAAAGAGAAATAATAGAACTAGGCAAAGATGAGTCAAATTGGTTAGTGTTTAACTCATTTTTGTACAAAAGTACAATCATTGGCTAATTTAAAAGCATCACTCTTTTTATTTCACTCGTTCTTGCATAGAAATTTGTTTTCTCTCAATGGCCGAATCAACTCTCTTTCGTTTTCTCACTCTCTTTTTGTAACCTTACTTAATCTTCATAAACCTGCTTTGGTGTCAGAGGAACTAGAATGATTGTTCTTTGATTGCTTACAAACGAATATATGTTGGTGAAGCCATCATGCTTAACACACCGATCGAATTGCCATGGTCAGCCTAGTAACAAGTGTCCAGCTTGCATCGGAACTACATCACACAAAACTTCATCTTCATATTTTCCAATCCGGAAGGAAACTAACACCTGTTTGTTCACCCTCTCTTCACCACTATCATTGAGCCATTGTAACTTGTAAGGCCGAAGATGTTTAATTGTTGGCAGCCCTAATTTCTCAACCATTGTAGTGCTAGTAACGTTAGTACAACTACCTCTATCAATAATCACACTAAATACCTTGTTTTACACATGGCAACTAGTATGAAAGATGTTTTCTCGCTGTACTTTGTCATCTTCTTTGATTTGCACACTCAGAGCTCTCCTTGCAACCAACAATTCTCCTTAGGTAACGTATTCCTCATCACCCGCATCCTCCAGTGGTGGCATAGATTCGATATTTTCTTCGTCTTCGGTTTCAATTTCACCATTATCTTGCAATACCATAACTCTTTTGTTCGGACATTGGCTTGCTATGTGACCCCTGCCTTGGCATTTAAAACACTTAATATCATGATTTCTAGTGGTGGAAGAATCAATTTTGCCTTGATTTCCATGGCTGGTACTTTCTTGCTTTTGCTCGGTTTTGGGCTTGGCCGTGGCTTGCTTCTCCTCTTTCTTCACAAAATTTGGCCTCCAAGATAAACCTGAGTTAGGGTTTTGCTGTGTATTGTTGCCCCTCCTCTTGAGTTGGTTCTCTTTGATAGCCATGTACACCATATCTTCCAACTTCACATAATGATGCAGCTCCACCGAATTAGCAATTTTTTGGTTCAAACCAGCCAAAAACCTAGCCATAGTAGCCTATCGGTCCTCCTCTACATTTGCTCCACACTCCGACTACCTTGTGTAAGACTTTGCAATTTTTGGTACAACTCACAGTAGTAATGGCTTAGAACAAACTGTTTCCTCATCACGGTTTTCATCTCCTCCCAAGTCTCTATTAGACGCTCTCTATTTCTCCTCCTGTTTAACACTAGTTGATCCCACCAAACAATCGCATAGTCAAAAAATTCATTGGCTGCAAGCGTAACCTTTTTAAGCTCTGAATAATTATGATAATCAAATACTAATTCTATCCTTTTCTCCCACTCAAGGTAAGCTTCAGAATCGTTTTTGCCTTGAAACGATAGAATCTTCATCTTAATACTACCCAAGTTATTATCTTCCCGATTCCTAGCTTCTCTACCTCGACCACCAAATCTCCTATGGCTAACAACCGATTCTCAATCATCTTCTTCATTAAATCCGTTCCCATAATACTCTTCATCTTCAACTCTCTCTCCCTTAGGTTGAACTCTCTCCCTCTTACGCACATTAGGAGCGTTTTGTTGCTACCCCACACGTGCATTTTCTACTCGATCTATCCGCTCATGAACCTGTTCTATCTCCGTTCTCAATACTCTCCTCATCTCACCCATTAAAGCCTCCATGAGCAACTTCGGATCACCCTCTCCCTACATATCTCCGGAATTATTTTTGTTCTTGTTGTCTGACATGTTTGTTGCAAAAACAAAGTTAGAAAAGAAGAAGAAGAAGAAGAACAAAAGGACCTCACACACTTCCTCACATGTTTCACTCAAAGAATGAGTCACTCAATTTCACTCGTGTTTTTACACAAAATCATATTGGCTTTTACCCTCTTATGTGCTCACCACTCTTGCCTTTTTCCACTTGTAATAATTCTTTATAGGTTCTTATCAAACTAACCAAACAAGTATCAAAATTTCCAATAACAATTCACTAACAACTTACAAAGAAATTCATATTTAAAGGTTAGAATACAAGGCTGTATCACAGATTTGGGGTTTGAGAATCATAAAACAAAATCTTAGGATTCAACACACGGATTTGTGGAATTGATAAAAGGAAAACAAAGATAAGAAATTGAAACAATAATTCAAAGGATTGAATCTAAATATCACATATTTTTTTTTAACTAGAAATTCGTTCTTTTCTCTTTCTTTTTTTTGAATTTCTACCTTTTTTCACTTTTTTTTTTCGAGGTGCACAACAGAAAAATAAGAACAAGAAAAAAAAAATTGAACACAAACAGAACAAGATAGGATGATAACAAGAAACAAAAGATAAAAGGATAGTAAACTTGATTTCTAGAAGCTGGCTCTGATACCAAAATAACATGATCGACGCCAAGAACTAAGAAATTGATGGATCAAGAAGGATTATAAGATCGTCTAGAAACAAATTTATGTGAGACTGCGACCCGTTGCTTATATTGAAGTAAGAACCTTAGTATAATGAAGACGTCACAATCAATTATGGAAGGATTGATTGATAAGTCGAAGATGAACGCCACGGAAACTCTGATAAGTTAAGAAGTTCTAAAAGAACTAAAGAGAATTTTCTCTCACAAAGTATGAATGAAATCTGAATTGTTCTATTCCAAAAAGTCAATAGCTATTTAAATACAGGAGGATCACAAATTGGGCAGCTAAAACGCTTCCAAATAATTTGCCCAAAATTTGTCCAAAATCAGAAAAAGGAAACTAAGGAATAGGAAACAAACCTAAATTCAATTATGGTAACTGAATTCTGGTAACCTAAAATCTAAAAAGGAAAGTACCTAAATTGGCATGCAAGTCTTACAATTCAGCGATTAAATTAATAAGGAAACAATTAAGAAAATGTAATAAGAAAATTACAGCCAGTCATTTTCCTTGACGAGCAACTAAGTTTTAATTCACAATCTTGAATTGCTAGATTATTCCAAAGCTTGAATCATGGAAACCCATCCTTGTGAATCACGTATAGCATCATCCTTGGGCCCCCAAAGATGGTTCTTAGCCCAAATGTGTAGAATAAGCCCATTGAGAGTTTCCTTGAACCTTTTAGCTCGAGCCTTTGTAAGTGGACCAATTGGAACTTGAATAGGATCCACATCCCATTTGTTAGCCGTGTCCTCATCATGTTGTGTCTGCTTTTGTGAAGGAAGTGTCAATGGATAGGGCTCGCCAAGTGCTAGCCGAAATGACAAGGATTCGTGTGCCTGCAAATCAGATAACATATAATATTCTGGGGTTATTGCCAGCAGTTGTAGATAGACAAGGCAAAGGAGCTGCTCAGGGAATGACAGTGCGGGGGCTATTGCATTCTTCAATGAGATGCGAGCAAGAGGGATTGCTCCCACCAAAATTAGTTACACTACTTTGATGAAAGCTTTTGCCATGTCAGGTCAACCAAAGCTGGCTAATACGGTTTTTGATGAGATGACAAGAGACCCAAGAGTGAAAGTTGATTTGATTGCATGGAACATGTTGGTTGAAGGGTATTGTAGACTGGGCTTGATTGAAGAAGCAAAGAAATAGTTCAGAGAATGAAAGAGAATGGATTTTACCCTAACGTAGCAACTTATGGCACTCTTGCAAATGGAATTTCCTTGGCTAGAAAACAAGGAGAGGCACTCTTGCTATGGAAGGAAATAAAGGAAAAGTTTGAGGTGAAAAAGGAAGGAGAGAACTCAGATGCTGATTCTTCCTCTCCCCTGCCACTGAAACTAGATGAAGGGCTGTTAGATACTCTGACTGACATGTGTGAGGGCCGTCTTCTTTCGGAAGGGTTTAGAAATTGTGGCATGCATGAAAGAGAATGGCATAGCCCCAAATAAAACCAAGTACAAAAAAATCTACGCGGAAATGAATTCAAGGATGTTCACTAGTAAGCATGCTTCCCGGGCCAGGCAGGATAGAACTATTGAGACGAAGAGAGCAGCTGAGCCTTTCAAGTTTTGGTTGGGTCTACCAAATTCTTATTATGGGAGTGAATGGCGATTAGAACCTTTGGACAGAACATATGGATGGAGAAGATTATGCCTCCATTCAGCATGATTACTTACTACATTACTGTATTACTAGGATTGAAATTCTATTGTATCTGCAAAGCCTAAATCTGAATGTTACAATGCCTGAATTTCAGATGTAATATAATCATTCAACTATGTTTCATGATATCAACGTAGTCTAAATCTGAAAGTTACAATGCCAGAATTTCAGATGTAATATAATCTTTCGACTATGTTTCATGTAATGAAAGAAACGGTGTTCTTGGCATTTCAGGAGTGCATCAAAAATCAGTTCATGTTAAAGGTAAGTGTCAACAACATTAAATTTACCTGTAGATACTTACAACATAACTCTACATATATAAGCATGACAAAGCTAGTAACACAATTTACAATACACGAGCAAAACTGTTAGTAGTTCAAGTTGTGGCATTGGGTAAATCCAGTAATAATGCATTCTGAGCATTGTAAAACAACTTCAGAAAAATATGCAAAAGAATGACGAATAAATTTGACCTGTACTCTAATTCTGCAAAGACTTTAGCATCTTGACCTTGATATTTGACTCCGTGAATAAGCTGATGATAGCACCTGCATGAGAAAGCAAGATCAATAAGATATAGCACAAGAACTGCAAGGATCCGTTGTGGATATTATGGCAAGTTCAGGTTTATATATGAAAATATCAACGAGTTTATAGTCAACATTTACTTTGTCCTTAACACCTCAGTTTTGTCATAATCATACATGGACACCAAATAATCCAGGGATTCTACAATCCAAAACATCATGATGATACCAATCTTGACGTAGTTATACCTTTCAAATAGATGCATAAACCTGAGATTACAAGTCGAAGAAATCTCAGCTCAGGAAATTTTCCATGGAAGTCACTAAAGATCATAGCTCTACTGTCAAGATGATACAGAATAGTTTTTTATTCTTTATTTTACAAAAAAAAAAAAATGTCTCATTAATTGTTGGTGAAACTCGGTGAAAAACTAAGATGGAAGGTCCGACAAGACTTTATGACCCAATTAGTCAGAAGGACCCGATTAGAACACTAAATAAAATTATAAGACCCAATTTGTACAATTGATAGTTGTGAGACAAAATTAGACTTGGTCCGTAGTTGTATGACCAAATTAGGTATTTAGCCTTATTAAAAAGTAAACTTTCTCCATTCATTAAGAAATTGTATTACATGATAACAATGACTAAGTTTTAATCACAATACAGTGAACACTAAGGTTATGATTGGTAGAAAGGAAGAGTGGTAGGAAGGAAGGAAAAAAGAGAGGAGAGGATATCACTTTTCTGTCGTTTAGTAAAGAAGAAAAGTGAGGAAAAAAGGGTGGAATGATTGGTGTTTTCTTTTCACATGAATAAATTGCAATCCTCTCAAATTGGAATGATTGGTGAGTGAAAGTTCAAATAAACTAATTTTTTTGTCATTCTCTTCTTTTCTCTCACTTTTCTATCATTTTTATCAAAAGCATGATGGAAAACTTCAATATTCTTATTACATGGAACTGTACTAATATTTAAATATTTTATTTTTATTCAGTTACTATTGTAGTTTCTTGTAATTACCAATAAAGTTCCTCGGTTCCATGGTAGCTACCACAGAACCGGGTCCGTAGGATCAAAACTCAAAAGCCTAAGGGCAAAACCCTAATTTTCTCATTTTTTATCAAATCAATAAAATTCTTGAAATTAGTGGCGGTGAATTGAAACAATTGCTCTTGTTACTGTAACTAATTAACTATTTTCATTCAAATTTCGAGAGGCTTTAGCTCCATAATCGATCTACTCAGCTCAAGTTCTTGTTCAGTAATGGATAAAAGCTTAATAACAATATGCCTCATAAACATCTTAAAAGACATCAACGACACATGCAATGTCATTAAATATTGACAAATTCGAGTACCACTAATACAACAAAAAATTCACCATCTAATGATATGATAACACATGGACAATTCCTCTTTAATAGTTTGATGACACATGGACAGCTCCCCCTAATAGCTTGATGACACATGGACAAGCAGTTGATGACACCATCGTCACTCACGAGCTCCCCTGCGCAGAACTGTAAGCGTGATTACAGGGATTAGGTCATCCCTAGACACACGACTAGATCCTTCACCGGAGGGACGGGATCTCTGGGATTGCCCTATCCCCATCACGTGGCCAACCTCGCATATGAATACTATAAAAGGCCCAAGGTATATGAATCCAAACCATCTTCAGTTTTCCAAAACTCATTACTGAAACACTGATCATAATTCTCCCCATTTTCTTGAGACCTTGTATTGACAAGAGCGTCGGAGTGTCTTCGGAGGCATCATCCCCCTTTCCTCCGGTGACTCTCTAGTTCCCCCATATTCCTTGTATGGACTGTTGAAATACCAACCTCCAGCTCAGCAACAGATTTTAGGCATCAACCGATTGGCGTCGTTCGTGGGAAACCACTATCTCTCGCTAACAATAAGAGCAAAAAATTCTAAAAGAACTCATCTATTGCCATACCGCCCAAAAACACCACTAGGAACACCGGTAAGGGAGCTGCCAGGACCAAGGCCGCACCTACACAAAATAGTGCCCCTAGCTAGCTGTCCTAGTTGAGACTCCCTATTATGTTCGAACATAGGTCCTCAGGCTGCGACCCACAGTTCTTTCTCGGAACGCAACACCCTCATTACATGGAGATTGACCCACCGGAAAATATCCAGGGGGCCGCCTCAACACGTCCAGCTATTCCCATGCTTCAAGTGCAATTTTTAGAACTCTTGCGCCTAGTGACTGACCTCGCCGCCAAGGTCTGGAAAGGGGCTCGCCATCCCTCGCCCACACCTACTCGACATGTCCCTGGACGCACAAGCCCCACTAGTCATGGGCTCTCCATCAACAATTTCTCTATGGCGGAGTCATCACCACCCCACACCATCAAGTCCAAAGGAAGCCCCTCATCTAGGAGCAACCTCGGCCTTGACAGACGGATTAAGGAAATGGAGAAAAGAATCAACGAAGCACTCAAATGTCGAAACCATAACATTTTGGACAAACTCAATGTTCAGGACCCACCATTCACTTAAGAGGTCCTCGAAGCTCCGTTCCTGCCAAACTTTCAAATGCTCTAAATCAAGTCCTACGACGGTTTGACAAACCCCTTGGATCACCTCCAGCATTATAAAACTACCATGATGTTGCATCGACATTCTGATCCAGTTATGCGCGGAGTGTTCCCCTTTCTTCAGCAGGGAGCATCGACAGAAACTTGGTACTCTCGATTAAAACCAAGGAGCATCGACACTTTCAAAGAGCTTAGCTATGCCTTCGCATCCCACTTCTTCAGCAGTAAGAGGCCTAAGAAGACCTCAAAGTCTCTGTTCAACATCATCCAACTCCGTGGGGAGAGACTTTGGGCCTATATATCAAGGTTCTACGCTACCACTTGCAAGATCCCTACCCTCGACCCCAACGTCCAGATGCTGGCATTCAAGAACGGACTAAGATCCAGGATTTTTAGTTCCAAACTCACTAGGAGACCGCCTAATAACATGAACGAGATCTTGGCTCGAGCCGAAAAGTAAATGCTAGCAGAAGATGACGAAGCCTTCTGGAGAAAAGAGAAGGGGACACTAAAAAAAAGAGGAAAGACCCCGTCGACCCTCACAGCGGACCAACTAAGCGACCCATTCGCGAAGGTAGATACAAAGCCCCTAGCCTCTTTGAGAGTTTTACTCCTCTCAACGCATCTAGGAAGAACGTCCTGATGCAGCTCCAAGATAGAACAATCCTCTAATGGCCCTCGAGGCCGTTGCACCTCAACGAAGATCAAAGCAAGTGGTATTGGTTCCACAGAAACCATGGGCACAATACCGAAAAGTGCCTTACTCTGAAATAACGAATTGAAGCCCTCATCTTTAGGGGACAATTGAAAGAGTTTACCAGACTGTGGCAAGAGGAAATGCCCGAACGACCCAGCAGAAGTCCTGAGCGTCCACCCAGTTAAAGCTGGGCATGCTAAGCCCCCCAAAGGAGCTTGGGGTCGAACTGAGGAAAGCCCAGCCAGAGAGGCCCAAAAGTCAGCACAACCAAGATCATCAAGACAATCTACGGAAGCCTCGCCACCGAGGGCAACTCAGGACACAGTGGAAATGCATAGGTTAGATCTATGGCATTTGTCAGTGGGCCCTATAAGTGCAGAAAGACGGACCAGACGATCTCCTTCACAGACGATCTGGATGGAGTACAAACCCCACATGACGATGTTGTGGTGGTCTTCCTTCTTGTGGTCAACCATGGCATCAGACACATCCTTGTGGACAATGGGAGCTCGGTCGACATCATGCTTTACGATAGATCCAGTTGGAAGATGCTCAACTGGAACCAATCTTCGCTCCGCTGTACGGTTTCTCTAGGGGGCGGTGTGTTCGTTGAGGGTAGTATAGTTCTCCTAGTCACAGCGGGGATGACCCCACGAAAAACTATTGTACATACTACTTTTGTAACGAACAATCCCGGGTTGGCCACCCCCGAGACGGTGTTGTCACATTTTGAAAATTCCAACACGACACATATATGCAACAAGAAAAAAATAACACCAACAGAAATTTGTACATCATTCCTCAACCCTCAACAAGGGAGATACATCATTTTGATCTTAACTTAAACATTATATACAACGTAAAATGCATGAATATTTACAAACAAATTTTTATTTTATTTTCTCATTAGTCTGAGGATGTGGACACGTACATGGCTTACAGATAATGATTTCGTCTGAACCTCAACTCACCCAACTATTTGTCCTGCCTACAACCTGAAATCATTGTACAATGAGGGGTGAGCTTCACAAGCTCAGTGAATTAAATTTACTAGAAGTATTCAATTTGTATACAGGGTCTTTCAATATTTAATCATTTATATCTCATACAACTTGATACTAACATTCTACTATCACTACACATATCATAAGTCCCATTTTTTTATCAATCTCTTCTTCTTATTTATTGGTTCACCTTAAGACCATCAATTATCTTATAATTACCTCGTAATGAGGTTCATAGCATAAAGTCTACCATTTAGATGGTTCTTATCGTATCATAATTCTATGTTTCTTTCTCACCATAACTGTCTCTTTGTGAGATTTATTCATCTATAAAAAAATTAACAATAACAAACAACACTTTAGTAATACAATCAATATTTAAAACTGATGCAATGCATGAATTATTATTAGGGAACGTCTTCCCACATGTGGACATGTTTTTATCTTAGACCAGCCCCCTCCCGGTTCTTTTATTTCATGCATATGCATTTGAACAATGATATGAAATATGCATATGAATAATAACATAAAAACAAACATAAATTCAAATATTTAAATTAGTTATCCTGATTATTCTCAAATTGTTATTTGAAAAATTTCACTAAATTCCTCTCATCATAAATCGCATCAAATCATCAATCATAGCTTATCAAGATCCAATAAATTTCATCTCCTCATAAATCGTATCAAAACATCAACCATAGCTCATCAAGAATTTCACTTATCGTTTTTATTATTAAATCAACTTATTATTTCAAAAATATTATTTCTCATAAAATAATTCTCTACACATCCACTATTCCTATCACACCTATCAACCAATTTTCATCTATCACCGACGCATAAGCTAATAATCTATTTTAATATTATCACTAGATATTTCATTTTTATCTAGATTACTTAAAGTAAATCTAACTCACCACATAGCACTTAGAGCTACCCGTGGATCACCTTATTGCCTTTCCCGTTCTTCTCAGCAATTTCCTCCGGTTGCTGATCGTTAACACTTGACATAATATTTATATTAAAATTTTAATTTATTCTTCAAATCATCACAATTTACACTCTTTGAAAATTTCCACTTTGAATTCTGATAAATTTAATGTATGCTAAAAATTTAAAAATAAACTTTACATTATTACCTTATGTTTTTCTTAAAGCTTTCCGTGACTCTCTAAAAAATTCTCTTGTAAACCTCTTCAAAAATTTGCTCTTTCAATCTTTCTTTTGGTCTCTAAGTGTTTAAAGAAAGAGAGTAATTTGAATCGTAGTTGAAGGAAAACCAAACAAGATGTGGTAAGAATCAAAATAAAAGCAAAACTAAACTTATTTATATGGAAAAAAAAAATCAAAACAGCAGCCCCCCTAACTCATGCTGCCTCGAATTTGCTACATGTAAAACATGCAAAGCTTCTCTTTTAACCACCTGCTGCCATGTTTTTTTAAGAAGAATAAAAATATTTTTTCCCTTTTTATTTTTCCTTCCTTCCACGCTGGACGCGTCCAGATTTTTTTTTTGTTTTCCATTTTCTTTGTAACTACACCCCCGCGCATCCATTTCTTTAAAAGAATTATTTTATTCAATACTAAATCATTTGTGTATATATATTATTTTAATTTCATGTCATATTTATTAAATCACTTCTTTACCCTTACTTTACGAATACAGGTATTACAATTCTACCCACCTTATAAAAATTTCATCCCCGAAATTTCCTTACCTAACTCAAGAAACAATTGTGAATAATATTTCTTCATAATTATCTCACGCTTTCATGTAATCTCTTCAACATCCTTATTCCGCCACAGAACTTGAACTAATGAAATTATTTTATTGTATAAGATTTGTTTTTTTTGTCTAAAATTCTCACTGGTACTTGTATATAAGCCCAATATTTCTGAATTTCTATAGCTTAGCTCGAAATATTATAATATTCATCATGTAAACACTTTCTTAAAAGTGAAACATGAAATACATTATATAAATATTTTAATTCTGGAGGCAAATCCAGGCTACTCACAACTAGCTCAACTTTCTCAACAATCTCATAGGGTCCCACTTACCTCAGACTAAACTTTTCTTTCTTTTTGATCCTCAATACCTCTTTTAATGGAGATATTTTTAATTACACCCAATCATCTACTTGAAATTCAAGAGGTCTTCTTCTATTATTAGCATAGCTATTCGGTTTACTCAGTGCTGCTTTACGGTTCTCTTTAACCAGTTTGATCCTCTCAGTTGTTAACTCAATAATTAATGGATTAAATATATTTCTCTCTCCCACTTCTTCCCAACATATAGGAGTTCTACACCTCTTACCATATAATGTCTCAATTAGTGCCATCCCAATACTAGTTTGATACTGATTATTATAAGCAATTTCAATCGATGGCATGTAAGCATCCCTACTTACTGAGAAACTCATCACATTTGCCCTTAATATATCTTCAGTACTCAAAAAATCCTTTCTGTCTGTGCATGAAAAATTATATTAAATTGTAACTGTGTACCCGTGGCTTTCTAAAAGACTCTCCAAAACCAAGATGTAAATCTAGCATCTCAATTTAACACTATGCTTAATGGTGTTCCATACAACCTCACAATCTCAGCTATATCCTTCTTCAATCCTGACCACCAGAAATTTTGTCTCAATCCTCTATACATCTTATTGTTACTTGGTTGCATCGAATCTACTTCATCATGTGTCTCTCTCATTATCTCCTTTCTCAACTTTGCATTATTGGGAACACAATTTCCATATTCCAATACTAAAATACCCTCATTTCAAATTTTTGAACTCAAAATGGTTTCTAGTAAGCACTCAATGCTTAATCTTTTCTATCTCTTCATCTCTATCTTGCATCTTTAAAACATTTACTATGGATGACTGTACAACCATATTCGTTAACCATGATCCTCTATCACTGATATTCAACTCCATTCTTATCCTTCTTAAATCTGTCTTCAATTTCATATCAGGACTCTCAATAGCAGACAATCTTCTTGTAGATTTTTCTACTCAATGCATCAGCTACCACCTTCACATTTTTCTAGATGATAGAGAATTGTATAATCATAGTTTCTAATCAACTCCATCCACCTTTTTTGCCTCAAATTCAACTCTCTCTAGGTAGGTAAGTTTGTTAAACTCTTATGATCAACGAATATCTCATAAATGGCTTCATACAGATGATGTCTTCAATCTTTAAAGTAATCACCATAGCAGCCAACTCTAAGCTATGGATAGGGTAATTTCTCTCATGATTCCTCAATTGCCTAGAAGCACATGCCATTACCT
This sequence comes from Bretschneidera sinensis, assembly GCA_023935145.1. Taxonomy (NCBI): domain Eukaryota; kingdom Viridiplantae; phylum Streptophyta; class Magnoliopsida; order Brassicales; family Akaniaceae; genus Bretschneidera; species Bretschneidera sinensis. The sequence goes on from CM043699.1 coordinate 105,061,066, forward strand.
TCTCATATTGCATCAACACACATCCCAACTCTTGATGGGATGCATCTCTATACACCACAAATCCTTCATCATCATAAGGAAACACCAATACTAGGATTGTAGTCAATTTCTTCTTTAGTAATTAGAATTTTTTCTCACACTTCCCAAGAAAGTTATCTCATTTAGCCAAAATTCACATTTAGAAAATCATAGCATACGATCTCTCTTTCATCAAAATTTCCAACACCATTTCTAAATGTTTTACATGCTCTTCTTTAGTTTTAGAATACACCAAGATGTTATCAATGAACAGAACCACAAGATTATCAACAAATGGTTTAAACATTTTATTCATCAAGTCCATGAATGCTACTGGAACATTAGTCAATCCAAATGACATCACAAGAAACTTATGACCATAACATGTCCTAAAAGCAGTCTTAGGCACGTCTTCCTCCTTTATCCTTAACTGGTGATAATCTAATCTCAGGTTTATCTTAGAAAACACTCTCATTCCTTGCACTGCTCAAACAATTCATTTATCTTGGGTAAAAGGTATTTGTTCTTATTCAACTATCTGTAGTCTATACACACTCTTATCGTTCCATCTTCCTTATTCACGAACAACATAGGGGCTCCCCAAATACATTAGGTCTAATTAATTGTTTATCCAAAAATTCTTAAAATGGTACGTTCAACTCTCTCAATTCAGCTACCGTCATTCTATAGGGTGTTATAGATATGTGTGTTGAACTCAAAATCACATCTATAGGAAACTAAATCTCCTTACTAGGTGACAATCTGGACAACTCTTTACGAAACACATCATGAAAATCTTTCACTACCAAGATTTCTTCTAACTTCCTAGTTTCCTTTCTAGAATCCATTATGTATAACAAATACTCCTCACATCTTTTCTTCAACCATCTACTAGTAGTCAGAGTAAAATAAGATAGTTCGAGAGTATTTTATGTTCTCTCTGAAAGTTACACTCCTCATGTCCATATCTTGAGCACTACATTCTTTCTAAAACAATCAACCATATTTAAAGATAATAAATCAGCTTCAGATTTTTTACCATTGATACGAATCACACAACCCTTGTAAACATTTATGATTATCACTCTATATTTAGTGGGAACTTCAACAAAAATATTATGCATCAAATGACTAATACACACTTCAATAGACTTCATATGAATACTGGATGCAAACGAATGAGTTGCACCAAGGTCAACCAACATTGATATGTCCACTTTCTCTACACATAAAACACTTCAAATTTTGACAATTCTGGGATAAATATCTTATCTGAATATATCTATAACAAATTTCTGTCTCCCAATCATACATCAGATTACTACTTCCCCTTGGTGGCATACTTACTTTTTTCTGTCATGACTCCCAGTTCCCATAACCTGTCTCCCAAACCTAGGGGTCCCACCAATATTACTTTGAGCTACAAAAGCAATAGATCCTGCTTTCCTTTGACTCAGTACTACAGTTCCCTGTGACAAGGAATGCCTCCTCTAGGTGGTCTCCCACCCTGCACATTCATACTGGTACCACTTCTGGGTTCTTCAAATCTAGACCTCTTCCGTCAATTCCTCCTACCTCTAAATTCCATCACCTCCTTCTCAATCTGAAGTGTTACATTTGCCAACATAACATAATTAATATGCCTTATGTAAGATAGTTTTGATCAAATCTTAAAATATAGTTCATTTATGAACCTCTTACACTTCTTCTCCATTAGATCTACCATTTTCGGTACGAACCTCGACAAAGCGACAAATCTCCTATCATGCTGAGTCATAGTCAATACATTTGCCTCAAATAAAATTTCTATCTTGTTGGGCTCTAAAGGTATAAGGAAAGTATTTATCAAGGAAAACCTCCTTAAACCTATTCCAGGTTAAGGGTCTATCAATATATGTACTTACCTTGGGAAGAATATCCTCCCACCATTCCAAAACTTTACATTCTAATTCAAACGAAGCAAAGGCAACCATCTACCTGTCAGTTACTAGTAGAATACCAAATAACCTCTCTACATATTCCTCCCAAAACTCAGGCTTAAAAGGATTCATAGATCCTTTAAACAACAAAGCATTTGACTTAATATATCTAACAAAACAATCTCTCTGCATCTCGTGCATAAACTCACTTTTCCACTTTTGAATATTTACCATTGCTGGATTTACAACAACCTTAGGCACTACTCTAGTATGTTCATCAAGTCTATGTTATAGGCTACCAACTCTATCATCTGTTACATTCATTTTCTCAAGAGCATGTGTAAAGGCTTATTTTAGCTCATCTCTTTCAACTTCAGATTCTCTCATACCTTTACTAATATCAATTATACTGTCAACATGTTCGCTTCTAGGAACCATAGATTCAGACTCAACCTTGACTTGTCAAAATATTGGGGGCCTACCACGCCCTCTCAAATTAACAACTCTAACACTAGCTCTAGCACGTCCATGTGTCATCCTCAGATTATTAAAATATTATTTTAATCTTCAACTTTCTTATTTTTTATGCAGTCTATAGAATCATAAAACCTAATGCTTTGATACCAAAATTGTAATGACCCATCCCGGGTTGGCCACCCCTGAGACGGTGTTGTTACATTTTGAAAATCCCAGCACAACACATATATGCAACAAGAAAAACTAACACCAACAGAAATTTTTACATCATTTCTCAACCCTCAACAAGGGATGTGGACATGTACGTGGCTTACAGATAATGATTTCGTCTGAACTTCAACTCACCAAACTATTTGTCTTGCCTGCTACCTGAAATCATTGTACAATGAGGGGTGAGTTTCACAAGCTTAGTGATTTAAATTTATTAGAAGTATTCAATCTGTATAAATGGTCTTTCAATATTTAATCATTTATATCTCATACAACTTGATACTAGCATTCTACTATCACTACACATATCATAAGTCTCATTTTCTATCAATCTCTTCTACTTATTTATTGGTTCACCTTAAGATCATCAATTATCTCATAATTACCTTGTAATGAGGTTCACAGCATAAAGTCTACCATTTAAATGGTTCTTATCATATCATACCTCTATGTTTATTTCTCACTATACTATCTCTCTGTGAGACTCATTCATCTATAAAAAAATTAACAATAATAAACAACACTTCAGTAATACAATCAATATTTAAAACAGATGCGATGCATGAATTATTATTAGGGAACGTTTTTCCACATGTTGACATATTTTTATCTTAGACCGGCCCCCTCCCGGTTCTTTTATTTCCAGTATATACTAACTGTCACGTTATTTATTTCCAGCATATACCGACTATCACGGTTTTCATTTATTTCCAGCATATATCGGCTATCACGGTTTTTCTTTATTTCCAGCATATACCAGTTGTCACAGCTTTTCAATTAGACCGGACCCCTCCCGGTTCTTTAATTTCATACATATGCATATGAAAAATGATATGAAATATGCATATGAATAATAACATAAAAACAAACATAAATTCAAATATTTAAATTAGCTATCCTGATTATTCTCAAATTGTTATTTGAAAAATTCCACTAAATTCCTCTCCTCATAAATCACATCAAATCATCAATTATAGCTTGTCAAGATCCACTAAATTTCATCTTCTCATAAATCGTATCAAAACATCAACCATAGCTCATCAAGAATTTTACTTATCGCTTTTATTATTAAATTAACTTATTATTCAAAAAATATTATTTCTCATAAAATAATTCTCTACACATCCACTATTCCTATCACACCTATCAACCAATTTTCATCTATCACTAAAGCATAAGCGAATAATCTATTTTAATATTATCACTAGATATTTAATTTTTATCTAGATTACTTAAATTAAATCTAACTCACCACGTAGCACTTAGAGCTACCCGTGGATCACCTCCTTGCCTTTCCCATTCCTCTCAGCAATTTCCCCCGGTTGCTGATCATCAACACCTGACATAATATTTATATTAAATTTCTAATTTATTCTTCAATTCTTCACAATTTACACTCTTTGAAAATTCTCACTTTGAATTCAGGAAAATTTAATATATGCTAAAAATTTAAAAATAAACTTCACGTTATTACCTTCTGTTTTTCTTAGAGCTTCTCGTGACTCTCTAAAAAATTCTACCGTAAACCCCTTCAAAAATTTGCTCTTTCAACCTTTTTTTTTGTCTCCAAGTGTTTAAAGAAAGAGAGTAATTTGAATCGTAGTTGAAAGAAAATCAAACAGGATTTGGTAAGAATTAAAATAAAAGCAAAGCTAAACTTATTTATATGGAAAAAAATCAAAACAGCAACAGCCACCCCCCACCCCCCAAACTCATGCTGCCACGAATTTGCTACATGTAAAATATGCAAAGCTTCTCTTTTAACTTGGCAATAGGTGGCAACACTTGCTGCCACGAGTTTTTTTTTTTAAGAAGAAAAAAATAATTTTTTTTTCTTTTTTCTTCCTTCCAAGTTGGACGCGTCCAGATTTTTTTTCTTTAAAAGAATTATTTTATTTAATACTAAATCCTTCGTGTATATATATTATTTTAATTTCATTTCATATTTATTAAATTACTTATTTACCCTTACTTTACGATACGGGTATTACAATTCTACCCACCTTATAAAAATTTCGTCCCTGAAATTTTCTTACCTAACTCAAGAAACAATTGTGAATAATATTTCTTCACAATTATCTCATGCTTTCACGTAATCTCTTCAACATCCTTATTCTGCCATAGAACTTGAACTAATGAAATTATTTTATTATACAAGATTTGTTCTTTTTGTCTAAAATTCTCACTAATACTTGTGTATAAGCCCAATCTTTCGGAATTTTTATAGCTTAGCTCGATATATTATAATATTCATCATGTAAACACTTTCTTAAAAGTGAAACATGAAATAAATTATATAAATGTTTTAATTTTGGAGGCAAATCCAGGCTACTCACAACTAGACCAACTTTCTCAACAACCTCATAGGGTCTCACTTACCTCAAACTCAACTTTTCTTTCTTTTTTATCCTCAACACACCTTTTCATGGAGATATTTTTAATTACACCTACTTGAAATTCAAGAGGTCTTCTTCTATTATTAGCATAGTTATTCGGTCTACTCAGTGCTACTTTATGGTTCTCTCTAACCAGTTTAATCCTCTCAGTTGTTAACTCAATAATTGATGGACCAAATATATTTCTCTCTCCCACTTCTTCCCAACATATAGGAGTTCTACACCTCCTACCATACATTGTCTCAATCGGTGTCATCCCAATACTAGTTTGATACTGATTATTATAAATAATTTCAATTGATGGCATGAAAGCATCCCTACTTACTGAAAAACTCATCACATTTGCCCTTAATATATCTTCTAGTACTCAAAAAAAAATTTATCTGAGCATGAAAATTATATTAAATTGTAACTGTGTACCCGTGGCTTTCTAAAAGCCTCTCCAAAACCAAGATGTAAATCTAGCATCTCTATTTGACATTATGCTTAATGGTGCTCCATACAACCTCACAATCTCAGCAACATCCTTCTTTAAACCTGACCACTAGAAATTCTGTCTCAATCATCTATACATCTTATTGTTACTTGGTTGCATTGACCCTACTTCATCAAGTGTCTCGCTCCTTATCTCCTTTCTCAATAAGTATCAAACTAGTATTGGGATGGCACCGTTTGAGACATTGTATGGTAGGAGGTGTAAAACTTCTATATGTTGGTAAGAAATGGGAGAGAGAAATATATCTTGTCCATCAATTATTGAGTTAACAACTGAGATGATCAAATTGGTTAGAGAGAACCGTAAAGCAGCACAGAGTAGACCGAATAACTATGTTGATACTAAGAGAAGACCTCTTGAGTTTCAAGTAGGTGATTGGGTGTATTGAAAAATATCTCAATGAAAAGGTGTATTGAGATTTAAACAGGAAAGGAAAGCTGAATCTGAGGTATGTTGGACCCTATGAGGTAGTTGAGAAAGTTGGGCTAGTTGTGAGTAGCCTGGATTTGCCTCTAGAATTAAAACAGTTATATAACATATTTCATGTTTCACTTTTAAGAAAGTGTTTACATGATGAATATTATAATATTTCGAGCTAAGCTATAGAAATTTAGAAAGATTGGGCTTATATACAAGTACTAGTGAGAATTTTAGACAAAAAGAACAATTCTTGTACAATAAAATAATTGCATTAGTTCAAGTTCTGTGGTGGAATAAGAATGTTGAAGAAATTACGTGAAAGCATGAGACAATGATGAAAAAGTATTGTTCACAACTGTTTTTGGAGTTAGATAAGGAAATTTCGAGGACGAAATTTTTATAAGGTTGGTAGATTTGTAATACCCGTAATCGTAAAGTAAGGGTAAAGAAGTAATTTAATAAATATGACATGAAATTAAAATAATATATATGTGTGAAGGATTTAGTATTGAATAAAATAATTATTTAAAAACATAGACGCGTGGGGGCGTAATTACAAATAAAATGGAAAATGGACAGGTCCAGCGTGAGAAGGAAAAAAAAATGTGGCAACCTGTTGCCAAGTCTTATTGCATGTGAACCACCTCTCACATTCATGGCAGCTTGAGAAATTTTGGGTTGGGCGGGGGGGGGGGGGGGGGGGAGGGGCGGGCTGCTGAAGCAAAAAAAAATTTGCATATATATATATAAAAAAATGTGTGCCTTGCTTTAAATTTTCTTTAGCAAATCTTTGGTTTTCTCCTTTCTTCAATTCAAACTACTCTATTTCTTTAAATGCTTAGGGACCAAAAGAAATGTTAAAAGAGAAAAATTTTGAAGGGGTTTACGAGAGAATTTTATAGAGAATCACGGGAAACACTAAGAAAAACAGACGGTAATAACATTAAGTTTATTTTTGAAATTTTAGTATACATGAAATTTCCCGAAATTCAAAGTGAGAATTTTAAAAGGGTGTAAATTATGGAAGAATTGAAGAAATAATTAGAATTTTTAATATAAATATTATATCAGGTGTTGACGGTCAGCAATTGGGAGAAATTTCTAAGAGGAGCAGGAATGGCAATTTTGGTGATCCATAGGTAGCTCTAAGTGCTACGTGGTGAGTTAGATTTACTTTAAGTAATCTTTAAATAAAAAATGGAATATCTTGTGTTAATATTAAAATAAATTATTAGGTTATGCTTTGGTGGTAGATAAAAATTTGAGTGATAGTTATGATATGAATATTGAACATTTACAAAAATTTTATGTGAAAGGAAATATTATTAGAATAATGATTTGATTTAATAATGACGGTGATAAATAAAATTCTTGATGAGTTATGGTTGATAAATTGATGTGATATATGAAGAGAAGAAATTAGTGAAATTTATCAAGTAGAAATTTGAGGAAAGATAAGATAGCTAAATTTAATATTTGAATTCATGTTGTTTTTATATTATTGTTCATATGCATATTTCATATCATTGTTCATATACATGTGTATAAAATAAAAGAACCGGGAGGGGGGCTGTCTAATTGAAAAACCGTGATAGCCGATATATGCTGGAAATAAAGGAAAACCATGATAGCCAGTATATGCTGAAAATGAAAGAACTGGGAGGGGGCCGGTCTAAGATAAAAATATATAGACATGTGAGAAGACGTTCCCTAATAATAATAATTCATGCATTGCATCTGTTTTACATGTTACTATTATTACTGAAGTGTTGTTAATATTATGCATTTATTTATAAATAAATGAGTCTCATAGAGAGACATTTATGGTGAGAAAGAAACATAGAAGTATACTATTTAAATGTTAGACTATATGCTATTATCCAGTCATATGAGATCTAAATGATTAAATATTAAAGGGTTATTTATAAATTTGAGTACTTCTATTAAATTTAATTCACTGAGCTTGTGAAGCTCATCCCTCTTTGTATAATGATTTCAGGTAGCAGACAGGACATATAGTCTGGTGGGTTGAGAGTCAGACGAAATCGTTTTTTTTGTAAATCACATACATGTAAACATTCTCAAACTAATGAGAAAAAAAATAAAAATTTATTTGTAAATATTCATGTATTTTACGTTGTATATTATGTTTAAGTTAATATCAGAATGATGTACCTCCCCTGTTGAGGGTTGAGGATTAAAGTAAAAATTTATGTTAGTATTATTTTTATTGTTGCATATATGTGTCATGCTGGGATTTTCAAAATATGATGACACTGTCTCGGGGGTGGCCAACCCGGGATGGGTTGTTACAGGCTCATGCCCATGGCCTCCTCCAACTCCCTAGATAAATCCTCACTATCCTCACTACCACTACCGAGCCTGTCACGAAATCTATCTACTGAAGACATGGTCAAGTAGATAGAAAGACTCACTAAGATGTGATATCTGCGATAAAGCCTGAGTAGCAATTCCTTCCTCAGGTCACGCCTCGGTCTCCCTCAGCGAAAGCACTCCCAAATATCTCCACCCGACTCCGAGCAACCACAAATCTCCAAACAAAATCTGAGAACTCTCTAACTTATATCGACCCTGAGCACTCTTAAACTTTTGACCAAGTCCGAAGGTTCTCAAAATATTTCTCTGATTGCAAATGAGATGAAGTGAAGAGAAATGAGAAGGAACCACTCTTATATAGGAATATAGGCGTGGAAAATGAGGAGAATTAACTCTGCTACAATTGGGAAGACATGACGCTTGAGATAACCAAGGTAACATTTACGTTCTCCAAAGGTCTTCCCAGTTATAATGACGCGACATTTTGCTTGCTCAAGGTGTCGTTTCATTCCCCAAGACTCCCTCAGTCATGAAAGAGTGACCTTTGGCATAACCAAGGTATCATTCCACTCCCTAAGGGAACAAATTTGTGATGAGCACCACCATTGTCACTCAGAACAGCTACACGCATTAAATGACCCAGTATTCTGTGTTCAAGAAGCAGCCTAACACTCTTGCACTAAATGCCCTCACAGAAAGTTCTGGAAACGACCCAAAGATTTTTCTTCTTGGGCTTAAAGGTCAAAAAGCCCAAAACAGAAGATTTTTTTTTTGGGGCCTAAAGGTTAAAAAAGAATTATCAAAAGCCTAAAACCAAAGAAAGAAGCCCAAGAGTCCACTAAGAACTCTAACGGAAGAAGCCCAAGAGTCCACCAAAGACTCCGAAAGCAAACGACCCAAACCAAACTGCCAGTCTCTGAGGTCAAGCATATTGACTGCTATTGAAATGCTTGGACCAATGTCTTCAAGGCCGAGCATATTGATTGCTGCTTAAATGCTCGAACCAATGTCTCCAAGGCCGAGCATATTGATTGCTGCTCAAATGCTCGGACCAATGTCTCCAAGGCCTAGCATATTGATTGCTACTCAAATGCTCGGACCATTGTGTCCAAGGCCGAATATATTGACTGTTGCTTAAATGCTCGGACCAATGTCTCTAAGGCCGATCATATTGACTGCTCAAATGCTAGGACTAATGTCTCCAAGGCCGAGCGTATTGGTTGCCGCTCAAATGCTCGGGCTAATGTCTCTGAGCGTATTGGACAGCTCCTCTCCAATAGCCTGATGACATGTGGACAGCTCCCCCCAATAGACTGATGACATATGGACAAGCAGCTGGTGACACCATCGTCACTCACAAGCTCCCCTGCACAGAACTGTAAGCGTGATTACAAGGATTGAGCCATCCTTAGACACACGATTAGATCCTCCGCTAGAGGAATAGGATCTCCGGGATCGCCCCATCCCTAGCACATGGCCAACCTCGCCTCTGAATACTATAAAAGGCCCAAGGTATATGAATGCAAACCATCTTCAGTTTTCCAAAACTCATTATTGAAACACTTATCATAATTCTTCCCATTTTCTCAAGACTTTGTATTGACAAGAGCGTCATAGTGTCCTCGGAGGCATCACCTTCCTTTCCTTCGGTGACTCTCTAGTTCACTCATATTTCCTTGTGCAGACCGTTGAAATACCAACCTCTGGCTCAGCAGTAGATTTTAGGTGCCAACAAACACTATTAATTTTCCCAAACAAAAACTACTAATTACTATTACAATAACCAACAAAATTATTCTTGTAATAAAATTCTACTAAAAAGAAAACTCTTCGTAAATTTTCTTCACTGAAAAACACAGCAGAGATTGAATGATACCTAAGAAACGAGATTTTGACAGGGAGGAGTGGAAAGAAGCGAATGAGGTCAGCTGTGAGCATCAATTTCTTTTCATCGACCAAATTCTAGTTATCGAGAGAATAAGTAGCCAAGATTTACTCAATGTTGTTCATATCGATCGAGCCGTGTTTCGGGTTCATGCTTGCTCCATCATCTCTACACATCCCGATATTCATTCGAGTGTTTGCTTATTAACTGTAGGCGAAGTGTTCTCACTATTCATTAAAAAATATGCTCTCTCTCTGTTGTTTTGGCAAGAGATTTAAGAGTGTGGAACTGGATTCGGTAAATAGGCCACTGACATCGTGACCGCCCATGGGAGTGGGCCGAGTTTATAGGCAGACAAAGGGGATGCGCACTCATGTTTTCAAGTTTTTTTTTTTTTTTTTTTTTTTTTTTTTGTAGTTGAGTCTAATTCGAATCTATTTATATTTGCTTTAAAATCAATTATTATTTGTTTTTTTAGCATAATTATTATTTGTTTTAGAGTAAATTGCACTATATTATCTTTAAGTTTGTTGAAATGACATTAACATAGCAAACCTTTTTAAAATCCACGGTTCACCCCAAAATACTAATTTTCACCATAAAGCAACCTAATATAAATATCTTTGAAGAACCAAAATTTTAACTAGATATTACTTTTCATGATGACCAAAGCCTTAAGTGCCATAAATGTTACTTTAAAAAAAAAAACAGAAGCATTAGAGATGGAATACATTTGACAAATAATATTTTAGGTTAATGTTTTTAAAAAGATATCCGAAAAAATATATTTTATTGTGTAAAACAAATTTTACTTCATGTATTTTATATTTTAAAAAAAAATATTGTGATATCATTGTCTATCACATCCTCAAATAAATGAATAACCTAAAAATTGAGATAAATAACCTAAAAATTTGTGTTATAAATAATTTTGAGATAAATAGAATTATTAAACTTATCATAATCACTTAGAGATATTTTAACACTAAGAGTACTTTGATCGTCATAAAAGTAATATCCAACTAAAATTTTAATTATTCATATAAATTCATTTCGGTGCTGTTTGATGGTGGAAATTGATGTTTTGGGAGTGAATCATGGGTTTTAAAAATGTTTGATATGTTAATGTCATTTTAGCAAACTTTAAGGTAGTGCAATATAATTTTCTTTTATTTTAATATTTATTTTGAAACTTATAAACTCCAAACTTTTTTTTTTCAAATTTGTTTTGATTGTTCAAATAAATATCCCTAAAAAGTTTAAATTTAAATCTTATAGTATGTAACGACAAAGTAATTTCATAAAAATATCAAGCAAATTATTCATTGGAGAAAAATTTCTCCCAATACATTATTAAATGAATGTCACATCAATACTATGGATGATGTAGCATTCATCCAATGATGCATTGGGAAAATTTTCCCTCGATTACTGGAGAGGATCCTCACCCATTAAAGAAAATGGATTCATACAGCAAAAATAAAAAATCAAAGAGAGCAAAATAAAGGAAAAGAAGAAAATATTCATCATCTAAAGGGAGATAAAAAGTTTAGATCGAAGTCTGCTTGAAAACATAATATTAGCATTTTGAAGTTGAAGATAATAATCTAATCAAATTCTAGTTCATACTTAAACAGGATATTAATGACTTCACATCCTTGACAATTATTTATCTGTGTTTCAATGTTATAATGCTATAAAAAAAACAAATACATTAGTTACCTTTTTTAAATGGGATTAAAAACAAATTTTAGTTACATACCAACTTAAAAATGATATTAATGACTTTAAGCTGTAGTTTATTTTTTAAAATTTGTCAAAAACTTAATTAAATTAAATTAAATTATCTATTAATTAATCTTTTAATTGTCAGTTAATGAAATTTATTAAGATTTGATAAAACTTGCTAAAAACTTAATCAAATCAATTTGAACCCTAAAATACTATAACAAATTTAAATTTTAATTATGTGCTTAAATATGGTACCAATGACTTCACATAAAAGATAATTATGGCCCGTAATCAATGTTAAAACATTTGCCGTTTTCTAAATTTTTTAGGCTAATTACTATTACTATCTGCGAATGGTTTAATATATATCATCCTTAGATATAGTTTAATGGTTCAGATTAAAGAACAATAATCTTCATTTCCCGTCGAAAATGGAGGAAACCAAAATCCATAGTTGACTGGATATATCAACCCTAAATCATGCAACCTTGATAATTTCTTCTTATAACATATCTCCTAACCCTAAATCCTAATCCCATGAAACCATCACATTGATTACCTCGATCATGTTGACAAAAGGTGCATGTCTTTTTGTGTTGAAGACTAAAATACTATAACGAATTTTAATTTCTTGCTTAAATATGAGATCAATGTCTTCACATAAACGATAATTATGTCCTACGTCATCAATTCTAAAGCATTTACGTTTTTTTTTTTTTATATTTTCTATGCTAATTACTACTATTATCACAAAAGCCAGGGTGCATCAAATTGGCATTGAAATCATGATTGAATTCCAAATTCACGATTTAGTTACATTATTGTACATCAAATTTAGAATTGTATTATGATTCCAAAGGACTCAATTCTAAGAGCTCAATTACAAGACAAAACCAAAAATATTTAATTTCAAAATTTTAAGTTTTAAGCACAATAAAGCCTGATACCTGACCCACACGTTATTTTTTTCCCTTATTCCTTTTCTTCCTCTATTTTACTCCTATATCCTCCATATATAACTGATTTCTTCCCTGAAATCCAACAAGAACTGCAATTTTTAGGGGAGGTCTCTCTCTCACTTCATCTCGCTCTCTTCCTCTCTTTGCATCTACCAGGCTTGACTTAGAAATAACTCAAATATTTCTCGTCACCAAAATCCGTAAAATTCCGACGATTTCATTGATTTTGAGCTCACTGCGAAGGAAGGAAGGTGTAAAGGCTAAGAAGATATCGAGATATTGGATTTGTTGGGATATTTTCTCGTCTAAATTGGTTTTATGTGAAAAAATTGATAGGATAAGAATACAAAAGAAGCAGAAGATTGTTAGTTTGATACGTAGAAGAGAGATATTATAGTTTGATTCTTTGATAGGGAATTCAATTTTATGGTTTTTTGATCTTGATGTTTATTCTTTCTTGGATCTTATCCATTTAAAATTTATTGAATTACTCGATATAATTTACTCGATATTATATATATATATATATATATATATATATATATATATATATGTTGATGCCCAAAATATTTTGCCGAACTGGAGGTTGATACTGCAATGCCTACACAAAGAAATATGGGTGAACTAGGGGGTCACCAGAGGGGAAAAAGTGGGTGATTCCTCCGGGGACACTCCGACGTTCTTGTTAACACAAGGTTTTGATGAAATGGGGAGAGATATGATCATTGCTCTAGTGATGAGTTCGTAAAAACTTAATCCTTTTGGTTTGCATACTTGGGACTTTTATAGCGCTCCGGAGGTGAGGTCCCCCACGTGGTAGGGATGGTGCGATCACAGGGATCCCTTTCTCCATTGGAAGGTCTAGTCACGTGTTTAGGGACGGCTGTAATCTTTGTAATCAAGCTATCATGTCTACACGGGGTGTTCGGGAGTGGTGGCGACTACTCACAGCTTTGCCCACATGTCACTATACCGTTGGTTGAGGATCATCCATGTGTCATTGTGTTATTGGGTAACCGCCTATGTGTCATTATACTATTGATTAAGGATCATCCATGTGTCGTTATGCTATTGGGTAAGAACTGCCCACGTGTCACTATACTGTTGAAGATCATCCACGTGTCGCTGTGCTATTGGGTAAGAATCACTCATGTGTCACTATACTATTGGTTGAGGATCGCCCACATGTCGCTACGCTATTGGAGAGGTTGTCCATGTTTCGCCATGCCATTAGTGGGTGTGTCTTTTGGCCGTATCAAAGGCCCCCCACTTCCTCAAGTACATTTATATGCTCTAAGGAAGTATGATATGGTTCGGTCTTTTGGGATGTTGGTCCGAGTATGTGAGCAGCAGTCAATATGCTTGGCCTTGGAGGTGTTGATCCGAGTATGTGAGCAGTAGTCAATATGCTCGGCCATGAAGGTATTGGTTTGAGCATATAAGCAGCAGTCAATATGCTCGGCCATGGAGACGTTGGTCCGAGCATATGAGCAGTAATCAATATGCTCGGCCTTAGAGACATTAGTTCGAGCATTTGAGTAGTAGTCAATATGTTCGGCCGTGGAGACATTGGTATGAGTATATGATCAACAGTCAATATGCACGGCCTTAGAGATGTTGGTCGGAGCATGTGAGCAGCAGTCAATATGCTCGGTCATGGAGGTGTTGGTCCGAGCACATGAGCAGCAGTCAATATGCTCGGCCATTGAGACGTTCGTCCGAGCATAGTAGTCAGTATGCTCAGCCATGGAAACGTTGGTCTGAGTATATGAGCAGTAGTCAATATGTTCGGCCTTGGAGACATTGGTCCGAGCATGTGAGCAGCAGTCAATATACTCGGCCTTAGAGGCGTTTGTCCAAGCATATAAGTAACAACCAATATACTCAGCCATTGAGACGTTGGTCCGAGCATATGAGCAGCAATCAATATGCTCGGCCATGAAGACATTGGTCCGAGCATATGAGCAGCAGTCAATATGCTCGGCCTTTGAGACATTGGTCCGAGCATAGGAGTAGTAGTAAATATGCTCAGCCTTAGAGACATTGGTCTAAGAATATGAGCAGTAGTCAATATGCTTGGCCTTAGAGACGTTGGTCTGAGCATATAAACGGTAATCAATATACTCGGTCTTGGAGACATTGGTCCGAGCATATGAGTAACAATCAGTATGTTCGGTCTTGGAGGCGTTGGTCTGAGTGTGTGAGTAGCAGTCAATATGCTCGGCCATGGAGGCGTTGGTCAGAGCATATGAGCAGCTGTCAATATGCTCGGCTATGGAGAAGTTGGTCCGAGCATATGAGCAGCAGTCAATATGCTCGGCCTTGGAGACCTTCAATCTGGGCTGTTCGCTTTTGATATCCTTAATGCATTTTTAGACTTCTTTTTTTGGAGTCTTAGGCTTATTTTTTTGGAGTCTTTGGCGAATTCTTAGGCTTCTTCTTTTAGGGTTTTTGGTGGACTATTAGGCTTCTTGCCTTTTGGGGTTTTTGGTGGACTCTTGAGCTTCTTGCCTTTTAAGATCTTTAGAGTTGGGCCTTAGGTAATCCTTTTTGCCTTTTGGGCCCAGATCAAACCTTTGGTGTTGGGCCCTGAGTAATATTTTTTGCCTTCTAAGCCCAAAAGGATGATACTTAGGTTGTCTTTAGAACCTTTATACACATGGCAGTAGAGTGAAAATGGCGGTGCCATTATTGATTGGTTCCCTTAGGGAATGGAACGGCACCTCGAGTAGGCAAAACGTCGCAGCATTGCGATTAGGGGCTCTTGGGGAATGTAACAGTAGCCTCGGTTACTTCGACCGTCACGTCTTCCCAACCATAAGGTTTAACTCTCCTCGTTTGTCATGTCTTTTTTTTTTTTTATATAAAGGTGTTTGCTCCTCATTTTACTTCACTTCACTTCACTTACAAACAGAGAAGATATTTGAGAGCCCACAGCCTTGTCCCAAAAGTGTGAGAGTGCTTGGAGTTGTCTTGAGGTTCGAGGGTACTTTGAGGTTCGATGGTGCTTGAGGTTCCAAGGTGCACGAGGCTTTAGCTGAGGAAGAACTGCTCGGGACATCATATTTTGGTAGGCTTTTTATGTCTACTTTTTCATGTCTTCAATAGATAGATTTCGTGATAGGCCGAGTAGTGGTAGTCTACTTTTTCATGTCTTCAATAGATAGATTTCGTGATAGGCCGAGTAGTGGTAGTATACTTTTTCATGTCTTCAATAGATAGATTTAGTGATAGGCCGAGTTGTGGTAGTGTCGGTAGTACGTTCGGGGAGACGGGGTCGGCTCGTCCTCCACCGGGAATGAGTCCTCGGATGGCGCTGAGGCCATAGAGGCACCACTAGCTATAGTGCTTTACGTGGTAGTGGAAGAGGGGGAGTATGAAGAAGACTCCTCCTTTGTGGGTGAAGATGAGGTAGATATTGTCCCAATCGATCTGAGGGGAGATATGGTTGTGGAGGAGAGGGTGCAGTGGATGTTCATGATGAACGATGTACCCAGGCAACTGGAGGAAGAGGATCTCGAGGTGATCCATATGACATATTATGTTCCTAGTATGTCCTTAGGCCAGCCAGGGTTGGGGAGAGGGCATGTGATGTCCTTTTGAGCCACGCACCCTACGAAATATGTGTATATAAGCAACACATGAGGGCTAGGCTCCGATTTCCCCTACATCCCTTCTTGTGTAAGGTATTTTGACATAGTATTATACCAGCTGGTACCGAACTCGGTACGGCTGATTATGGCCTTTATCTACGTCTGTATGAAAGTGGGGGGATTGATAAACATCAACATCTTTAAGGCCCACTTCCAGATAAGCAAGCACGGCCGAACCAGGTGGGTCGTGATCAGTTCGAGGGCAAGAAGGACGTTGTTTAGGAAGACACCCTTTTCGATCAAAAAGTGGAAGAAGTCCTTCTTCTTCGTCCAAAATGAGATGAGTTTTGGGGTTCCACTCTCTTGGAGCCTGGATCGAGCGAGAAAATGCAAAAAGCAGAGCCTCCTATTTAGTGAGATGGAGATGTTGAACTCCATGGTGGCCATGCCCATGGACGTGGAGGCCCTGTATGACAATGTGGAATTGGTGAGGCGTAGCCTCTGCCTTTAATGCCCTGAGGAGTCCTTAAAGAGTGGTAACCCCTACACCCGTTACTTATGCCTTTTTTCTTTCCGTTTATCATTCTTTTTATTGCTTTGCGCTCTTGTCTGTCCAATCTATACTTATATGTTTTCTTCTTCTATGTTTGGGTAGAGATAGAAGCGATGGCTAAGCCTAGGGAACGGGCCAAGAAGCTCGCTTTGGAGAAGAAAAAGCAGCTCGTCTCTACTTTGATCGAGAGGAAGAGGTCGCAGGCTCTTTCCCATATTCCTATAGACCTAGAAAGCCCTCTCGAGCTCTCCCTTGAGCCGGGGGTTACTCCAGCTCTGCCCTAGGTCTCGTCTTCATCCCGTAGTGCCTCTTCGAGCGCGACGGATTTCACGCCAAACTGGGGCTTGAAGCTCGACGATTTCGTCTTCTTTTATCCCCAGGTGGCACGGGAACACTTAGTCTTGAGGGTCCCACCTCAGGACATGCTGGAGTTCTTGCAGAAGTCAATCGAGGTGTTCTGCTCTGCTGCTGAGGCATTGACTTCTCAGGTAAAAAGCCATTCCTTTCCTTTCCTTAGATTTTTCCTTTATCTTGGTAGCTAACAATCCCTGTCTTGTTTCAGGCGGGCATGCTGGTGGTGGTGTTGTCGCGTTAGTGCTTGGACACAGCTGAGAAGCTGGGTCAAGCTCAGCAAAAGGTGGACGAAAGTGCCGAGCTCATCCGTCAACTATAGTTATCTTTAGAGGCGGCTGACCCGGCCAGGGTTGAGGCTGCCCGAGAGAGGGGTGCTGTCGTGGCCTCGAAGCAGTGGCTTAGGGAGGAAGTCGAAGCTCATGCTCAGAGGGCTGTGGAGGGCACCCTGGCTGCATTCAAAGACTTAGTTTCCTACCGAGGGGCCGTCGAGGAGGAGGGGGGTCTGTAGTACCTCGAGGGCTTCTGATAAGGACACGGCTAATAAATGGGATGTGGATCCTCTTCAAGTTCTAATTGGTTTAGTTACAAGGGCTCGAGCTAAAAGGTTCAAGGAAACTCTCAATGGGCTGATTCAACATATTTGGGATAAGAACTATCTTTGGGGGCCCAAGGATGATGCTACACGTGATCCACAAGGATGGGTTTCCATGATTAAAGCTTTGGAATAATCCAGCAACTCAAGATGGTGAATTAAAATCTTAATTTTCCAAAATTAGAGACTTACTCGTTTTGGTTGGCTCATCAAAGAACATGGCAGTCTGCAGTTTTACTTATTACCTTTTTTTCAATTGTTTCCTTATTAATTTAATTGTTGAATTATAAGGCTTGCATGCCAATTTAGGTACTTTTCTTATTTGGATTTTAGGTTACCAGAATTCTATTTAAGTTTATTTCCTATTTCGTAGTTTTTCTTTTTTTAATTGGTTATGAATTCTCATGTATTTAAATAGCCATTGGCTTTTGGAATAAGACAATTCAGATTTGACTCAAAAAAATATTATAAGAAGAGTATTGAGAACGGAGATGGAACAGGTTCATGAGTGGATAGATCAGGTAGAAAATGCACATGTGGGGCAGCAACAAAATGCTCCTAATGTGCATAGGAGGGAGAGAGTTCAACCTAGGGGAGAGAGAGTTGAAGATGAAGAGTATTATGGGAATGGATTTGATGAAGAAGATGATCGGGAATCAGTTGTTAGCCATAGGAGATTTGATTCATACTTGTGAGAGAAAATTTTCTTTGGTTCTTTTAGAACTTCTGAACTTATCGGAGTATAACTTGGCATGCAAACCTTATAATTCAGGAATTAAATTAATAAGGAAACAATTAAAAAAATGTAATAAGTAAAATTGCAGCCTGCCATTTTCCTTGATGAGCCAACCAAAACGAGTAAGTCTCCAATTTTGGAAAATTAAGATTTTAATTCACCATCTTGAGTTGTTGGATTATTTCAAAACTTGAATTATGGTGAAGAAGATGATCGGGAATCAGTTGTTAGCCATAGGAGATTTTGTGGTCAAGGTAGAGAAGCTAAGAATCGGGAAGATAATAACTTGGGTAGTATTAAGATGAAGATTCCATCGTTTCAAGGCAAAAACGATCCTGAAGCTTACCTTGAGTGGGAGAAGAAGATAGAATTAGTATTTGATTGTCATAATTATTCCGAGCTTAAAAAAGTTAAACTTGCGACCACTAAATTTTTTGACTATGCGATTGTTTGGTGAGATCAACTAGTGTTAAACAGGAGGAGAAATAGAAAGTGTCCAATAGAGACTTAGGAGGAGATGAAAACCGTGATAAGGAAACAGTTTGTTCCAAGCCATTACTACTGTGAGTTGTACCAAAAAATTGCAAAGTCTTACACAAGTTAGTCGGAGTGTGGAGGATTATTATAAAGAGATGGAAGTAGCTATGATCCGAGCAAATGTAGAAGATGATCGAGAGGCTACTATGGCTATGTTCTTGGCTAGTTTGAACCTGAAAATTGCTAATTCGGTAGAGTTGCATCATTATGTGGAGTTGGAAGATATGGTGCACATGGCTGTCAAATTGAGAACCAACTCAAGAGGAAGGGAAAAAATACACGACAAAACCCTAACTCAAGTTCATCTTGGAGGTCGAATTTTGTGAAGCAAGCCACGGCCAAGCCCAAAACTAAGCAAAAGCAAGAAAGTACCAGCCATAGAAATCAAGGTAAAACTGACTCTTCTACCACTAGTTTTACTTGCAAGTTCACAAGGTCAACAGTGTAGTATAGTGTGCGAAAGCAAGGTCATCTCCACAGGGAATGGTAAAGTTCGGTTTTAGAATTAGTTTCTTTAAAGTAAAAAGAAATAAATAACTGTAAATGTGATTTGATAATAATAAAGACATAGGGCTTTGATATCCACCACTAGTCATACTTTCCCAATTGTATAATATATCAGTGCACTAGCCTTATCATGTATACCTACTGGTTGCCAACCTAAGGGCATGGTATCTACTCCTTAAGCTATTGATTTCCCTAAGCAACGAGTTAGGCATGGTATCTACTCTAACTCTTTTCTTCCTTAAGGGATTCAGTATGGTATCTGCTTGAGTTGTTCCTTAAGAAATCATAAGTACTATGAAAATCGACAACCACATGGGACCTAGGGCACGGTATCTACTCCTGGTTTTCCATGTTAATTAATCCAAGAATCCGATGTGGATATCCTTTGTTACTAATGTTAGACCCAAGACTCGATCATCCAAATTGATCTAACTAACCAATCCATACCACATGCATACGTTGGCCATACACATACATATGAGGAATTTAAATAAGCACAGGCATTAATCAAGTTAAGCAACATAATAAAGGCTATTGGTAAAGATTTATCAATGAATAAATATATGAGAAAACATAACTAGGGCTTCAATCGAGCCCTATAAAGAGTTAGTTACACATGCTGTCTAAAATAAACATCATATATAAAATGAAAATAAAGAGAAGAATAAACCCGAGAGAAGAGGCGTCAATTCTCTCCCAAAGCTTACAACTCCAAGTAAAAGCTAAGAGAAGTGTTCTCTAAGTTGTGATGAATTGTGTGTGCTTTACAGGTGTATTTATAGGGTTTGAGTAGTCCTAGAAGGCTCATGAGTTCCTAAACTTTCCTAAAACACAAAACTTCTTTATTTCCAAAATAAGGTTATTTCCAAAATAGGGTTATTTTCAAAATAGGGTTATGCAGTTTACTGTTCACACCCGTACATGTGCGCTCGATCGCACGCATCTTGCGCTTGATTGCAGTGTGCACTCGATCGCATTGCATTGTGCGATCGATCGCATTTTGTCCAGAGGCTGCTCCAGGAATTCCAGGTTTCTTCCTTTAAGTGCCAAAACTACTTCTTTTCTTCCAAGACCCTATAAACACATGTGAAACACACAAATGAAGTAAAATGAACTAAATTAACATAACTAAGGATCTAATAAATGTAAATAAGGGGGCTTAAATATAAATATTTAAGCACTTATCACACCCCCAAACTTACATATTGCTAGTCCCTTAGCAATACTAA
Organism: Bretschneidera sinensis; assembly: GCA_023935145.1. Classification (NCBI taxonomy): domain Eukaryota; kingdom Viridiplantae; phylum Streptophyta; class Magnoliopsida; order Brassicales; family Akaniaceae; genus Bretschneidera; species Bretschneidera sinensis. The sequence goes on from CM043699.1 coordinate 105,082,015, forward strand.
ACAAAAATAAAATGAAAAATAACAACACACAGATAGATCCAATGTTCATAGTGTCCAAAAAAAGTTTAAGTCTTAACACAAAACGATGATGTGCATTCATGAGCAAGCTTAATAGATACAAACATATTTTTGCAATGAATAAGAGCTTTGAACTTAAATCACTTTCATTAGGCAATTTAAGACATCACAAGTTTGACTTTGGTGTGTGGTGAACTAGCACATAAAAGATTAGGTTTCCAAATAATTCTAACGTGTATGTTTCGATGTCTCAAGATTCACCAAATTTCTTATTAAAATCAACAAGGATGACATAATTCTTCTTTTTCTTTTGTTTGCGATATTTTTATCAAGTTAGTTCCCTTAAGTTTTCTTTTTGACTCGTGTAACGAGTGTTTAGCCAATGACTCCCAAACCAAATGGTTTTAGGGCATTAGGTGTAAAGACACCCCTAAGGACTTACTAGTTCAAGTCAAAAAGGCTATGAAACTAACTGGTCTTAATGCTACCAATCAGAATTTTCCACATTTTGACGTGACACTCAATGCTTACTGAGGCAAGAGGGCCAGTTACTCAGCGAAAAGTTCTTTTTAATGATCATTTAAGATTTTCCACCTTTTGACGTGACACTCAATGCTTACTGAGGCAAGAAGGCCAATTAATCAGTAGAAAACAAGTTTTATTGATCATTAGGAGCATTTATTTCTTCTTTTAAGCACTAATCAATCTTTTCTATTTTTATATGCCAAAATGTCAATCTAATAAGTCATCTAGTTCACAGTTAAGCAAAAGAAACATACACATCCAAATAACATGTCATACCCCACACAGTTATGTGCTAGTGTGCTTGTGGTAATTTAGGTCAAACTTATGAATCCTTAAATGTCTAAAAGGCGGTGATCTAGGTTCAAAACTTGATTATTGGCCTATATGTTCAAAGTGTTAAGCTCGCTGATGAAGTCAAATCATAAAGTTTTGTTTAGATCACAAAAAAAAGTTTATTGGACATAATGAATATGCATTTATATATGAAAATAGCAACAAAACAGAAAAATGTGGGACATAGTGAGTGTGTGAATGTGTCCCCATACCCCCAAACTTAAATTGCACATTATCCCCAATGTGTGAATAGCATGGAAGGAGCTGACCTGAGAGATGGAGAACTGATGTCTGGCATGGCTCGTAGTACACCCCCAAACTTCAACTGGATGCACTCACACTGTCCTTGAAAAAGAAAGAAAAACAAACATAAAATGGAAAACAAGTAATAATAAACAGATAGAAAAATAAACTAGGAAATACGAATAATAAAATGAAATAAACTAAGAAAAAGAATATGCTTTAGGGTGCCTCCCATGAGCACTAAGTTTAATGTCTTCAGCCAGACGTGGTATTCTCTCAACTTTAGTCTTTTGGCAGGGAGTACTTAAAGTTCACTTCATGTGGCTCAAGTGCTCTTGGTGGTGTTGCACATTCATCATGACTCAATCCTTTCAGTGTATTCAAATGTGATTTCTTCTTATCACCCGGTCTTGGATGCATAGGATAGACTTTAGGGAGGTGCATAGCTTCCAAGATGTCATCAGGGACAGTTTCTGATGCAGACTCAATATTCGATCTTTTGAAACTATGGGTGAGGGCGGCCTCCAATGGATCAGTGTGATGGACCCGAAAAACTTGCTTGACAGCACTTTGCATCATATATTCATTAAAACATTCATCATCATTATCATCTTGGGGTAATTTCATTGCATCAAATATCTTAAATTCTATTGTCTCTCCATTTACCGTTATATTTACAATACCCTTTTTCACATTAATTATTGTATCAACAGTTCTCATAAAAGGTATTCCTAAGATAATGGGCAGGGGTAATGGCATCGGGCATTCTTCCATATCTAATACAATGAAGTCAGCAGGCAAAATAAACTCACCTAACTTGATCAGGATATCTTCAAGTATACCTCTAGGTCTTTTGATGCTTCTATCTACCAATTGCAAAGTGATGGAGGTTGGTTGAAGCTCCCCCGAACCTAGTTTTTCAACTACCGTGTATGGTAGCAAATTGACACTTGCTCCTAAATCTAGTAATGCTCACTCAAACAACTGATCACCTATCCTATAAGGAATAGTAAAACTACCCGGATCTTTTAGTTTTGGTGGTAGTTTTCTTAACAATATCGCACTTACCTCTTCAGTTAGAGCCACTGTTTCATGTTCTTGAAACTTTCTTTTATTAATGCAACACTCTTTTAAAAATTTAACATAAGCAGGAATTTGTTTAATTACATCTAATAAGGGAATGTTAATTTTTACTTTTCTCAAAGTTTCAAAAATATCAAGCAATTTATCTTTCTTTGGCGTTACTAACCTTTGAGGGAAGGGTGGTGCATTCCACTTCTCTACTTCACTTACCTTGGATGTGGATGGCTTGGCTTGAGATGCTTGAGCTGGCTCATTAACTCCTACGATCTTACCATTTCGAAGAGTTGTAACGGCTTTCAGCTGCTGATGTCCTCTTGGATTTGGTAGTGTTTATGCAGGAAGTTCACCTTGCTTTCTTTCACTTAGCTCCTTAGCCAATTGCCCCATTTGTTCTTCTAGCCTTTGAGTGGTTTGTTTTTGGTGATCTAATGAAGTCATCAATGTTGTCATTAGTTGCTATTGTTGAGTGGCTAATTGCTTTACAAGACTTTCTAGGCCATCTTTCTTAGGTTATGGAACTGGTTAGGCTGCTTTATGGAAGTTCCTTTGTTGCTCTTGAAGGTTCAAGGTGTTTTGATTGTTGCTTCATGAGAGATTGGGGTGGTCTCGCCATCCAGGGTTGTATGTATTTGCATATGCACTATTCGGTCCTATATAGTTTGCTTGCTTGGGATATGTAGATGAATACAAATGGCAGGTCTCAGTAATGTGATCAAATTGAGAACATAAAGCACATACATGGCTTTGTGTAGCTTATAGTCGAGGAGAGATGTTTTGAGTAGACATGGCTTTTACAATCATATCTAGCCTTATATCTAGCTTCCTCTCCAAAGCAGCTATTTGGGCAGAGGGTCCACCATTCAGAGTATCCTCATATATACCTTTTCTTTTGACTCATTGTCTACCTCTAGAGGAGAATTGTTGGGTATGCTCACTCAATGCCTCAAACAGCTCCATGACTTCTTCACTGCTCTTTTCCATCAGCACACCTCCACAATAGAATCAGCAATACCTTTATTCATGTCATTTAGACCTTCATAAAAGGATAGTACCAGCTCATCTTGAGGTAGGTTGTGGTGTGGGCATTTGAGTAGTAGCTCGTTGAAGTGTCCCCATGCCTCAAAGAACAGATCTCCATCCCTTTGTTGGAAGGATTGGATCTTCTTCCTCATTTACCTCGTCTTTTGGGCTGGGAAGAACTTCTTTAGGAATTTGCTAGCCAACTCCTCCCAAGTGTGGATTGAAACTGCAGGCAAAGAATTGTACCATAGCTTAGCATTATCTTTTAAGGAAAAGGGAAATTGAATTAACCTTATTCCTTCTTGGTCTAGGCCCTGGATGTGCTGGATTTTGTAGAGATCAAAGAATTCCCCAAGGTACAAGTGTGGATCCTCTGCCGGTGTACCCCTAAAGTGAGTCAAAGCATTAAGTATCTGTGGGGATATGTAATAGTTTCCCTCTGCTTCTGGTTGATATGCAATGCATGAAGGATGGTTGAGGTTCTGTGGGATGAAGGATTGCTTCATCGGTCTTCGTGCAGGTGGTTGCTGGATTTCTAGCTGTTCTGCCATTGGTGCTTCCTCCGTGAATTTCTCTTCTTCCTCCTCAAAGTTGTCTCTAAGATTTTGTCGAATGGTCTGCTCAAGCTCAGGATCAAGGGGAAATACTGTTGGATGTCAGGATCTAAGTCCGTGCATAAATCAGGTCACAACAGCTTCAGTGCGGCAGTTCACTATGCTGCTCGGGTAACTCTCTGTCCTATTTGCGTTCGATCGCACACAAGGCTGCGATCGATCGCAAGTATCACAGAAGGTGTGATCTAGGGTTTGATGCCTGAAACAGAAAGCAACTTGATTAGGTTTTGATAAAAATAGAAATAGTAAATAAAATAATAATAATAATGATTAAATGAAAGTAATTCTAAAAGAAACTTTAGCGCAGTCCCCAGCAGCGGCGCCAAAAACTTATTGTACGAAAATATACCTAAATAATTAAGCAGATAATCGCACTAGTTTTACTTGCAAGTGCACAAGGTCGACAGTGTAGTGTAGTGTGCGAAAGCAAGGTCATCTCCACAGGAATTGGTAAAGTTCAGTTTTTAGAATTAGTTTCTTTAAAGTAACAAGAAATAAAATAACTGTTGAATGTGAGTGATAATAATAAAGACATAAGACTTTGATATCCACAACTAGTCATACTTTCCCAATTGTATAATGTATCAGTGCACTAGCCTTATCATGTATACCTACTGGTTTCCAACCTAAAGGTATGGTATCTACTCCTTAAGCTATTGATTTCCCTAAGTAACGAGTTAGGCGTGGTATCTACTCTAACTCTTTTCTTCCTTAAGGGATTCAGTATGGTATCTGCTTGAGTTGTTCCTTAAGAAAGCATAAGTATTATGGAAATCGACAACCACATGAGACCTAGGGCATGGTATCTACTCTCGGTTTCCCATGTTGATTAACCCGGGTATCCGGATAAGATATCCCTCGTTACTAATGTTAGACCCAAGACTCGGTCATCCAAATTGATCTAACTAACAGGTCCATACCACATGCATACGCTGGCCATACACATACATATGAAGAATTTAAATAAGCACAGGTATTAATCAAGTTAAGAAACATAATAAAGGCTATTGGCAAAGATTTATCAATGAATAAATATATGAGAAAGCATAACTAGGGCTTCAATCGAGCCCTATAAGAAAGTTAGTTACACATGCTGTCTAAAATAAACATCATATATAAACTAAGCATGAAATATAAAACTTGAAGAATACTAGGGAGACGGATTGTCAATCCTCTCCAAAGCCTAAAACTTCGAGCTTAAGCAAAAGACAAAAGTGATCTCTAAGAGGTGGTGAATTGTGTGTGCTTTACAGGTGTATTTATAGGGTTTGAGTGTCCTAGAAGGCTCATGAGTTCCTAAACTTTTGTAAAACACAAAACTCCTTTATTTCCAAAATAAGGTTATTTCCAAAATAGGGTTCTGCAGTTTACTGTTCACGCTCGTACATGTGCGCTCGATCGCACGCGTCTTGCGCTTGATCGCAGTGTGCGCTCGATCGCATTGCATTGTGCGATCGATCGCATTTTGTCCAGAAGCTGCTCCAGGAATTTCAGGTTTCTTCTTTTAAGTTCCAAAGCTGCTTCTTTTCTTTCAAGACCCTATAAAGATATGTGAAACACACAAATGAAGTAAAATGAACTAAATTAACATAACTAAGGATCTAATAAGTGTAAATAAGGGGGCTTAAATATGAATATTTAAGCACCTATCAGGTTACAAAAAGAAAGTGAACAAACGAAAGAGAGTGAGAAAAAGAGAACGAATGAAAATCAAAAAGAGAAAATGAAAGAGGCCAAAAAAATTGAGAGAGAAAATAAAAGAGCTGATTCAACCATTGAGAGAAAACAAATTTCTATGCAAGAACAAGTGAAATAAAAAGAGTGATGATTTTAAATCAGCCAATGATTGTACTTTTATACAAAGAGGCATTAAACACTAACCAATTTAACTCATCTTTGCCTAGTTCTATGGTTTCTCTTTTACAGGAGTTTGATGATATATTTCCCGAGGAGATTCCACATGGCTTACCTCCTATTCGAGGAATTGAACATCAAATTGATTTCGTGCCCGGTGCTACAATTCCAAACCGACCAGCCTATCGAAGCAATCCCGAGGAGACAAATGAGCTAGAAAGGCAGGTTAGTGAATTGATGGAAACAGGGTACGTAAGAGAAAGCATGAGCCCGTTCTGTTCCGATGATTTTGATTCCTAAAAAGGATAGGACGTGGAGAATGTGCGTTGATTTCCGAGCAGTTAACAATATAACAGTAAAGTATCGACATCATATTCCTCGTTTAGATGATACGCTAGATGAACTGCATGGTGCATGTGTATTCTCTAAAATTGATTTAAAAAGTGGATATCATCAAATAAGAATGAAATAGGGTGATGAATGAAAAACTGCTTTTAAAACGAAATATGGTTTATATGAGTGGTTAGTTATGTCATTTGGACTAACAAATGCACCAAGTACCTTCATGAGATTAATGAACCATGTTTTGCGAGCTTTTATAGGCAAATTTGTTCTTGTTTATTTTGATGATATTCTCATTTATAGCACAAACTTAGATGATCATGTTGTACATTTAAAATCAGTTTTGGATGTGCTTAGAAAAGAAAAGTTGTTTGCTAACTTGAAGAAGTGCACTTTTTGCACCGATAAGCTTGTGTTTCTTGGTTTTGTTGTAAGTGCACAAGGAATACAGGTTGATGAAGAGAAGATCCATGCAATTAAAGAATGGCCAAGTCCCACGAGTGTAAGTTAAGTTCTTAGTTTTCATGGACTTGCTAGTTCTTACAGGAGGTTTGTGAAAGACTTTAGTAGTATTGCCGCACTGCTTACCGAAGTCATAAAGAAGCATGTTTGATTCAAATGGGGAGACGAGCAAGAGAAGGCGTTCCAATTGATCAAAGAAAAATTAACTCATGCTCCTTTACTTACTTTGCCTGATTTTACTAAAACCTTTGAAATTGAATGTGATGCTTCAGGTTTGGGTATCGGCGTAGTTTTTATGCAAGGAGGAAGACCACTCACATATTTCAGTGAGAAATTAAGTGGAGCAGCTTTAAACTATCCTACTTATGATAAAGAATTTTATGTGTTGGTTTGAGCATTGGAAACATGGCAACACTATCTCTTGGCCTAAGGAGTTCGTGATTCACACCGATCATGAGTCCTTAAAGCATATAAAAGGTCAACACGAGTTGAGTAGGAGACATGCACAATGGGTAGAATTCATCGAGACATTTCAATATGTCATTCGATACAAGCAAGGTAAGGAAAACATCGTTACAGATGCACTTTCTCGAAGGTACGTATTAATTCCTACTCTAGATGCAAAATTACTTGGTTTTAAGTACATTAAAGAGGTATCCTTCAAACACCGATTTTTGTGAGGGGTTTCGAGCTTGTGAGAAAAACATAGTGGGCAAGTTCTTTAGGCACGAGGGATTCTTATTTCTGTGTGTACCGAATTGCTCTTTGCGTGATTTGTTAGTAAGAGAATCTTATGGAGGAGGTTTAATGGGTCACTTTGGAGTTGCTAAGACCTTAGTCATTTTACAAGAACACTACTATTGGCCACACATGAAAAGAGATATTGAGAGAATTTGTGGTAAATGTGTCACACTGTAGGCAGGAAAAATCTCGAGTGCAACCCCATGGTTTATACACGCCACTGCCCATTCTTAGTGAGCCTTGGATAGATATTTCGATGGACTTTGTGTTAGGTTTACCTAGGTCTAAATGTAGTAGAGGTTCAATTTTTATGGTTGTGGATAGATTTTCTAAGATGGCACATTTTATTCCATGTCACAAAACTGATGATGCTTCCAATGTTGCTAATTTGTTCTTTAGAGAAATTGTAAGATTACATGGTATGCCTAGAACAATAGTTTCGGATAGAGATGCTAAGTTCTTGAGTTACTTTTGGAAGACTTTGTGGTGTAAGTTAGGGACTAAGCTATTATTTTCTACTACTTATCACCCACAAACTGATGGTCAAACTGAAGTAGTGAATAGAACTCTATCTACTTTGTTGAGGGATATTATTAAACAGAAATCAAAACTTGAGAAGAGTGTTTACCACATGTTGAGTTTGCTTATAATCGTACTGTTCATTCTGCTACTAAATTTTGACCATTTGAAATTGTTTATGGTTTTAATCCTTTAACTCTATTGGATTTAATGCCATTACCTATGCTGGAACGTGCTAACTTTGATGGAAAGAAAAAGGCTGAATTTGTTAAGCAGACACATAAAAAGGCAAGACTAAACGTTGAGAGGCAAACGGAACAATATGCAAAATAAGCTAACAAAGGTCGCCGGCAACTAATTTTTCAACTCGGAGATTGGGTTTGGTTAACATGAGGAAAGAAAGATTTCCAACACAAAGGTGTTCAAAGTTACTTCCTAGAGGAGATGGGCCTTTTCAAGTCCTTGAGCGTTGATTACACCCAAAACATAACGCGGTAGTTGTGGCACAGCTTTGGGGTGTCAATTCCACAGGGAAACAAGTTAACTACAAAAGAAGGTGTGAACCATAACACAAACGATAAAGATTTTAGTGAGAAAGTATGAACTTTTGATAATGAAGTAATCGTGCAAAATAGATTGTAAAATATAATAGAGGAACAACAAGGTTCTGGGAATCCTCCCTAGGTTTGTTGCTCTAATCCTAACTTGATTAAGTTGTTTTTATCTCGATTGCAAGTTTCACATCCCAAACAAACAATTGAAAGATATTCAATAAGAGCATGTATAAAAACTCTAGTGTAATTGTTATGAAATACTTTACTTTTGCTTCATGCACATATGATCTATCCTATAGGTTTATCAAGAAACGAAAATATATCTTTTATGACAATATTGCAGTAATAGACAAACCTAAAGAATAAGTCTACCGGACTCAATCATACCCAAACAATCTTGACATAAGAAAAGCAAGATTAGATTTACATCAAAGAGAAAGATACAATCACCGGATTAGGGAAAATCTTATAATTAGATAGCAAAGTAAATCATAACAATGTTTTGACATTAAATCCCTACTACAACTGAATCAAAGTAAGGAAAATAGGAACAACTACACCTATGGATTCATCCCTTCGCCTTGCTTGGAGATTAGTTAGCTATGGGGCTCATGGTTGAACACTTTGATGGAGGAGAATTGATTGCTTCCTTGAGCTTTCCAGGTTTTTCTGAATATCTCTCTTGAATCCTAAGTGATCTTATTTATAGTACAAAGGTCTAAGGGTGTTTTCGGGTTTAATCTATTGTTTAAAACCCTAATTAAGTTCTAACTTGGAGACATAACATCCTGTGCGCGCTGCGGTGCTCCTTTATGGGCGCTGCAGTGCTGGCTTCAGCTTGGTTGGGTGTGCTTCTGGGCACCGTGGTGCTGGCTGAGGAGCACAGTAGTGCTGGCTTTAGCTTGGTTGGGTGTGCTTCTGGGCACCGCGGTGCTGGCTGAGGAGCACCATGGTGCACACTGATGGTTTGATTTTTTTATTTATGTTTGCTTCTCCGCAACCACTCCGACACTCTGTTATGCATGGAATCTTGGCACTTTAAACAACAATCATTTTTTCTTCTCTTTTGGACTCAAAGTACCTGAAAATGCAAAGAAATAAGTCAGTGGTCCAATAATATCACTTTAGAGTTATTAACATCTAAAAGTGCAATAAAGACCGAGATCAATCCTAAAATGCTAACAATTAAACACTGTTGAGATGCATTTTATGGCTCTCATCACAACCCCCAACTAGCTTATTGCTAGTCCCTAGCAATTCAACCGAAAACAAGAGATGAATTCTATGGTGGGAATCGAAGTAAAGTAAAACAATATTAGTGTTAAGCAAGAGTAATTCACATTTTGTCTCAAAAATTTCACATAACACACAGCACATAGAATCATTTAAATTCACCCAAGTTCGAAAGTAATCCAAACATCAATCTTAAAATCGTTATTGACTCTTAACATCCATCTTACCACAATTCATTAATCTGAACATTCGGATGATTTTATGCATAAGATTCATGAATACAAGTCTGAGCCTCTAAAACATGATAAATTTTGTGACATCAATCACAAAAACAAGCTCCACAGGCTTACATTTCAAACCACTCTCCACTATTGTAGAAAAAATTACATTACATTGGATCAATAAGTCTTTAATAAGCTTGTAACGTTAGGCTAAGGTAAAGGTTAAGAAAGAATGGGAAGGATTTACAAGTAAAAGAACTCAATCTCTTAGCTTTAAACACAACCACTTTTAAGCATTAGATAACCTTACTTCATCACCCAACTTTTTCAACTATTGTTTGAGCATTTTTCTCAAATCACCACTTTTCCTTTCTTTTCTTCTTTCTTTTCCATAATTCACTTCTTCTTTTTTTTTTCTTTTTGGCATATGACCATTCACCTCCTTTTTCATTTTTCTTTTCTTTTCCATAACCCCCAACTTATCTTCTTTAATGTACTTGGGTTATGGTAGTGATATTTTCTCATATTTCCATCCTTACTCCTCTTGAGTGCTTCTCAACAAATGTGTATGACTAAGTTCTTTTAAAAGGAAGATAAGGATAAAATATTTTAGGCTCATAAAGGTGCGTAAATGGGCTATTGAAAGAAACAAGGCTCAAATTCTTTTTCAAGAAAAAGGCTCAAATGGGTGACTAGTGATAAATATAGCAATGGTAAGTTCGAAAGGCTCAAAAGGTCTAAAAATGGCCTATATCATATCCTAAGTAATGTGCATTCTAGGAATTCGCCTCATATGGTTATCAAGTAAGTTCTAGAGCTTGTCTAGACCGCAAAAATATTCACAAAATAATCACACATAAAACTTCTCTAAATGTTTAAGACTAATCATACAATCTTACCACAAACTAGAGTCTCAAACTAAATGAAGATTGATACTTAAATTAATTTCAAACCGAAGCAAAATTTAACTTCTTCTAAATACTATCTGCTATCTCAATTAAGTTCATATCATTGACATGTGAATTACATCCAAGGCAAACACAAAGCATGCTTAAAACAAAAGGTAAGGGAAGGTAACACCAAGCAATTTTAATGAAAAAGAAACACTTTTCCTCCACCCCCAACTTAAAAATTGCATTGTCCTCAATGTTAAAGAGAAAGTAAAGGAAACTCCCTTTGTAAGCACGAGTGCACAGGTGCTGAAGAATGTGCGCCACCAAGTGAATTGTATGCCATTCTTCTTGCTGAAATTCTGATCTACAACCTAGAATAAGACAACAAAAAGAAAGCAATTGCGGTGTACCCTTAAGATTCCCACCATATGTTAGGTTAGCACAGAAAATGGAGAAAAATAACTAAAATGAAAAATAAAATAATGAAAAATAAAATAACGAAAGGGAAAATAAGAGATAAAATCCAAACCTAATCCTCTAAGTCCTCATCATCTTCTTCATTCCCTTCATTCTCTTCACCTTCATCGGGAGATGGATCAAAAGATGAACCCGGATAGGGTGGCATAGTAGGAAAGTGATCCATATTACAACCAGTAGCGGAGGCAAGGTGTTAGTACATCTGACCAAATGACGAGTATACCCATGCTTGATAATCAGCTTGCCGAGTCAAGAATCGGTCTTGCCTAGCCAAGATTCAGTCTTGACGATCTATCCTATCAAGCAATAATTTCTGATGCTCGTCAAAATGACTCTCTAAATGCTCAAAGCACTCGACAATCGTGAAATGCCTAGAGGGGGGAGAGCAGGCAGCAATTAGTACCCCCTCTTCCGAAATTGGCGGCCTTGAGGCTTTAATCTTAGCTAGCAGGCTATCATCGATGTTTTTTTGGGTTGCTGGGCCTCCTCATCAGGATTGTATTAGACTCCGGCTCGGTTGCACAATTGGGTAATTAAAGAAGGAAAATATAATCCGAGCTTTTGTCTAATAGTGTGTGTGATAGAATTAAATATAACTTGGCCCACATTGATAGGCATGCCCATCAAAATTGCATAAATTAACACAGCTCGCTCAATAGTTAAGGCACTATAATGTAAAGCAGGCATCATCCGTTGACATGTAAAATATTGCCAAGCCCTAGCATTGGCAATGAGAGAAGTACCAGGCAAAGTGACAGGGATATCACCCGTCATTTTCCATGTAGTGCCTGGAATACAAAAGGTAGTGTAAATCTCTTCATAATTAATTTTAGACACATATGCACTATACTCACTGTGTTCAATGTCAGGTAATCCATAGAAGCTATTAATGGATGTACTGCTAAAAGAGACTGTTTCTCCTCTCACTCTTACTTTACCATTCCTATGCTCGTCTGTATTAGCGTAAAATTCTCTAACCAAATTGGTAAGGGAAGGAGAGGGTGGTCTTGTAAATGTACACCAATTCCTACCTAGAATCATTCTAAATAAGGTCGGGTTCCCCCTCTCGGTGATGTTGAATCCTCTCTCGGGAATGGGTTTTCTACTTTGCAGCATTCTCATATATCTCTCACTTGCTTCAAAACTCACAAATTTGGTCTCATCATACTCTTGTTGTGGTTTCCCCCTAGGTCTCTTGGTCTTAGGTTCCATGGAAATCAAATATATAGAACAATAGACTTAAGGCAAAATGCAACCACTAAATAGCACAAATGAACAATAAAAGGGAATAAAGTGGTCTTACTTGATGTCCACGTTGGAGAGAAGAAAGACTTCCCACCTCTTAAAGTGTGCTTTGATGAACCCAAAATCTTCTAATAACCAAGCTTTTGAGAGAGAATGCTAGCAAAATCAACAAAATTAGTGAGCAATTTAGCAAGAAATGATGGTAGAAACAAGGAGTCAAAGCGAGTGGGCAAGTAAGGATTTGTTGCAAAGATAAGAGAAAAGTTAGTGTGTTGCTGGTTTTGTGAAAGGAGAAATGAAGGAGGCTACAAAATAGTTTATATAGTGCATAATTAGGTTTTGATATGTGTTGGGCTCGAGCTGGCGCTGTGCTATGTGCTGCAGTGCTGGGCCTAGCGTGCTGGGCCTGGTCCTGTGCACTGCTCTGTGCGTTACGGTGCTGGGCCTAGTGTGTTGGGCACTGCGGTGCTGGCTGAGGGGCACCACAGTGCTAGGCTTAGTGTGCTGGGCCTGGTGCTGTGCACTGCGGTGCTGGCTGAGGGTCACCGCGGTGCACACTGGTGTCTATAAGAACTTTATTTGTTGCCAAAAGAAAGAAAAAGAAAATAAAGTTAGCCAAATAAAAAATGGTATAAAAAAGCAATCCTTAAAAATTAGATTACACTAAAATAAAAATGAACAATTAAGATTAAATAAAACTTAATTAAAAACAAAACAAACAAATCAAAAGAAAAATAAATAAAAACATACATGTGTGGTAAAGTTAAGGGAAATAGACTGGATCCATAAGTGGAATGTCTTCCACTTCTGAGTCTTGCCTATCGATTAAGATCTTGAGGCATTGACCGTTTACTTTAAAAATTCGACCATCTTTAGTATCCTTAATTTCTACCACCCCATTTTCAAAAGCATTTTTCACTACAAAAGGGTCGGTCCACCTCGACCGAAATTTTCCAGGATGCTTATAAAGTCTAGAGTCGTATAAGAACACACTATCATTTGATTTAAATGTTTTCTTCAAAATGTTTTTGTCATGTAATACTTTCATCTTGGCCTTATAGATTCTAGAATTCTTATAAGCATCGTTTCTTAATTCCTCTAATTCAGTCAACTGATATTTCCAAAGCTTACCCGCTTCTCCTATGTCAAAATTAAAAGACTTGATGGCCCAATAAGCTCAATGTTCGAGCTCTATAGGTAAGTGGCAAGGCTTTCCAAAGACAAGCCTATAAGGTGACATGCCTAAGAGGGTTTTAAAAACTGTACGGTAAGCCCAAAGCGCATCAACTAGTCTCAAAGACCAATCCTTGCGATCCAGGTTAACCGTTTTTTCTAAAATTTGTTTAATTTCCTTATTAGCAAGCTCTACTTGTCCACTAGTTTGAGGATGATAGGCAGTAGAAATTTTATGTAACACCCCATATTTCTTCATCAAAGCTTCAAAAGAACAGTTGCAAAAATGTGTACCTCGATCACTAATTATAGCACGTGGTGTACCAAATCGAGATAACACATTTTCTTTAAGAAATTTAATTACTGTCCTATTGTCATTGCTTCAGCAAGCTGCTGCCTCTACCCACTTAGATACATAATCTATTGCCACAATTATATACTGGTAACCAAAGGAAGAAGGAAAGGGTCCCATAAAATCGATGCCCTAACAATCAAATATCTCAATTACTACAATAGGGTTTAAGGGCATCATATTTCGGCGAGACACAGCTCCTAACTTTTGACACTTTTCACAGGAGCGACAATAAATGTTTGCATCTTTAAACAAGGTAGGCCAATAAAATCCGCAATGCAAAATTTTTACAGTGGTTTTTTTCATTGAAAAGTGGCCTCCACAAGCTTGGGAATGACAAAATTCCAAGACGTTAGAAATCTCTTCATTAGGGATGCAACGCCTTAAAATTTGGTCAGGGCAGTACTTAAAAAGATAGGGGTCATCCCAATAGAAATCACGTACCTCATATAAGAATTTCCTCTTGTCTTGAGCGCTCCAATCCATTGGTATCTCACCTGCAGCCAAATAATTTACAATGTGAGCAAACCATGGTAAAGAAGTAACGGAGAGTAAATACTCATCGGGAAAATCATCCTTGATTGGCATGTCATCACAAGTGTCCTTAAATGTGAGTCTCGAGAGGTAGTCGGCTACTACATTCTCCACTCCTTTCTTGTCCTTGATGGTGATATCAAATTCTTGCAAGAGGAGGATCCATCAGATTAGTCGTGCCTTAGCATCCTTCTTTGTAAGAAGATACTTAAGGGATGCATGATCTGTAAAAATAAGGATAGGAGAACCAATTAAATAAGTGTGAAATTTATCTAAAGCAAATACTACAGCTAGTAATTCTTTTTTAGTTATGGAGTAATTCATTTGAGCACTATTTAAAGTCTTACTAGCATAGTAAATAACAAAAGGTTTTCCCTCTCTTCGTTGTCCAAGAACAGCACCTACAGCATAATCACTAGCATCACACATGATTTCAAAAGGTAAAGTCCAATCTGGTGACTGCATTATAGGTGCGGAAGTAAGCTTGCCAATCAGCATTTGGAATGCTTCTTGACAAGCTTGTGTCCACTCAAATGGGGTGTCTTTAACTAGGAGGGCACATAAAGGTCTAGATATGTTGGAAAAGTTTTGTATGAACCTCCTATAAAAACCAGCATGACCAAGGAAAGATCTCACATCCTTTATTGTCTTAGGGGTAGGTAATTTAGAGATTAACTCAATCTTAGATTGATCAACCTCTATTCCTTTAGAAGAAACAATATGCCCTAAGACAATACCGGATGGTACCATGAAATGGCATTTTTCCCAATTTAGGACCAATCCTTTCTCCTCACAGCGAATCAATACTCTTTCTAAATTCATTAAGCATGCATCAAATGAAGATCCAAAAACAGTTAAGTCATCCGTAAAGACTTCCATGCAATTTTCAACCATGTCACTAAAAATACTCATTATGCAGCGTTGAAAAGTAGCAGGGGCATTACATAATCCAAATGGAATTCTACGAAAAGCATAAGTGCCAAAGGGACAAGTGAAGGTGGTTTTATCTTGGTTTTCTAATGCAATTTCAATTTGATAATACCTAGAATAACCATCTAGAAAACAGTAAAAGGGATGACCAGCCACACACTCAAGAATTTGATCAATAAAAGGGAGTGGAAAGTGGTCTTTCCGGGTGGCAACATTTAATTTTCTATAATCAGTGCACATACGCCACCTGGTCACAAGCTTGGTAGGGACTAACTTTCCTAGGTCATTTTTTACCACAGTGACCTCGGACTTTTTAGGAACGACTTGCGTAGGACTTACCCATTTACTATCAGCTATGGGATATATAATTCCCGTATCTAACAGTTTTAGCACTTCATTTTTCACTACTTCTTTCATAGTGGGGTTTAGCCTACATTGAGGGTCTCTACGAGGACTAGTTCTTTCATCCAAATTTATTTTTTGGGAGCAGATTAGAAGACTAATTCCCTTCAAATCAGCCATGCTCCATCCTAAGGCTGATTTATGTGCATTTAAAGTTTGAATTAATTTCTCACCTTGGGTATCAGATAATTCAGATGAAATAATAATAGGAAAGGTATCACCTAGACCGAGAAAGGCATACTTTAAACCCTTAGGTAGTGGCTTCAATTCGACTCTAGATGCTTCCACACTTAAGGGGACTTGTGTCTTGTTTCTTTCGGGCAGCTCCTCAAACTTTGGTTACCATACCCGATTGTTATAATCCTGAGATTTATCAAAAACAGCACAAATATCAATTACATTAGTTTTATCATCAAATAAATCTATCTCAGAATTAACAAGAAAATTTTCAAGAGGATTATAATCATGAGCTAAGGAAACTCCCTCATTGATGAGTGACTCGATCATGTAAAGCTGGTGGTTTTCGTCCTCATCTTCGGGCTGTTTTGCAACATTGAAAATATTCACTTCAAGGGTCATGTTTCCAAAGGATAGCTTCATGAGTCCATTCTTACAATTTATTAAAGCATTTGCAGTAGCAAAAAAATGTCTACCCAAAATCAAAGGAATTTTAGAGTTAGTGTCAACAGCAGAAGTAGTATCTAGGATTAAGAAATCAACAGGATAATAGAATTTATCAATTTGAATTAACATATCCTCTACCATATCCCGGGGTACTTTAACTGAACGGTCAGCCAATTGCAATACCACGCCGGTTGGTTTGATTTCTCCCAATCCCAGCTGTAAATAAATGGAAAATGGCATCAGGTTTACACTAGCTCCTAAATCTAGCAAGGCTTGTCCAATCTCACGATTTCCAATACTGTAAGCAATGGTTGGACAACCAGGATCCTTGTATTTTGGGAGAATTCTTTCCTCAATTAAAGCACTCACTTGCTCAGTTAGGAATGTTGTTTTCTTTACATGGTGCTTCCTCTTAATTGTACATAAATCCTTGAGAACTTTTGCATAGGAAGGAACTTGTTTAATCACATGCAAAAGTGGAAGATTAAGTTTCACTTGCCTTAAGTTCTCTAGGATTTCATTATTTATTTCCAGATTTTTCTTGTTGGATTTTAAGGCTTGAGGGAATGGTGCCTTACACCTTAGATAGTAAACACTTTTCTCTTTTCTTGGAGTGGAGAGCTTGGGAGAGAATTGACGCCTCTTCTCTCGGGTTTATTCTTCTCCCTTATGTTTTGTTTAATTATGTTTACTTCAGTTAGTATGTGTAACTAACTCTCTTATAGGGCTCGATTGAAGCCCTAGTTATGCATTCCCATATTTTTATTCATTGATTAAATCTTTGCATAGCTTATTATGTTACTTAACTTGATTAACACCTGTGCTTATTTACATTCCTCATATGTATGTGTAAGGCCAACGTATGCATGTGGTATGGATAAGTTAGTTAGATCAATTTGGATGACCGAGTCCTGGGTCTAACATTAGTAACAAGGGACCATCTTATCCGGATACCCGGGTTAATCAACATGGGAAACCGGGAGTAGATACCATGCCCTAGGTCTCATGTGGTTGTCGATTTCCACAGTACCTATGCTTTCTTAAGGAACAACTCAAGCAGATACCATGCTGAATCCCTTAAGGAAGAAAAGAGTTAGAGTAGATACCATGCCTAACTCGTTGCTTAGGGAAATCAATAGCTTAAGGAGTAGATACCATGCCCTTAGGTTGGCAACCAGTAGGTACACATAATATGGCTAGAGCACTGATACTTTATACAAAATCGGGAATGTATGACTAGTGGTGGATATCAAAGCCCTATGTCTTTATTATTATCAAATCACCCTTCAGTTTATTATTTCTATCTTTTTACATTGCAATTATAATTCTAAATTGAACTTTACCAATCCCTGTGGAGATGATCTTGCATTCGCACACTATGCTACACTATTGACCTTGTGCACTTGCAAGTAAAACAAGTGCGATTATTTACCCATTTATTTAGGTATATTTTCGCACAACAAGTTTTTGGCGCCGTTGCCGGGGATTGTGCTAAATTTCTTTTTGGAATTATTTTCGTTAGTTTTTTTTTATTATTATTATTTTAATTTATTCTATTTTATTCTGTTCTGTTTTATTTTTATCAAAAATCAGATTTATTCCTTCTTTTCGTTTTCTGTTCAGGTGTGCAGAGGAGGAGTTTCTGTCCTTATTGCGATCGAGCGCAGTGCCTTGTGCGATCGAGCGCAAGTATGCGATCGAGCGTAGAGGAGCTGCAATCGAGCGCAAAAGGTCCAGAGAGTACCCGAGCAGCAGTACTGAAACTGTTGCACTGAAGCGGTTCAACTAATTCATTCAAAGGGAGAAGCACCAATGACAGAAGCTCAATATACTTGTCTAGATGCTATGGAGAGGAAGCTAGATATGCTCATATATGCCATGACTAGTCAAAACATATCACCTAGTCCGCGAGGCAAACCACTCCAGGTATGTGCTATATGTTCTCGTTTTGATCACATTACTAACACTTGCCCTTTGTATTCATATGCAGGTCAAGAGCAAGCGAATTATGAGGGACCGCACAATGCATATACAAATACCTACAATCCTAGATGGAAGCACCACCCCAACCTCTCATGGAGCAACAATCAAAGCAACTTGAACCTTCAAGGGAAACAAGGGAACTGTCATAAAGCAGCCCAACCAGTTCCAGAACCCAAGAAGGATGATCTAGAAAGTCTTGTAAAACAATTGGCCACTCAGCAACAACAACTAATGGCAACATTGATAACTTCACAAGATCAGCAAAGACAAACAATTGCAAAGCATGAGCAAACCATCCAAAGGCTGGAAGTACAAATGGGGCAAATGGCTAAGGAGTTAAGTGGAAGACAGCAAGGAGAACTTCCTGCACAAACACTACCACATCCAAGAGGACATCAGCAACTAAATGCCGTGACAACTCTAACAAATGGTAAGATCATTGAAACTGATGAGCCTACACAAGCATCCACATCCAAGGTAAGTGAGATGGAGAAGGTAAATAGTGAGAAGGTTGAACTCAAAAGAAATAATGCATTAAAATTACCCCCAGATAATATAAAATGTTTTAATGTATGCATGACGCAAAGTGTTGTTGAGGAAGCTTTTCAGGTCCATCACGTTGATCCAATAGAACCTGCTCTTAACTATAGTATCCCAAGATCGGATATTGAGCCCAAATGCAAGGATGTTACTGATGACATCATTGAAACTATGCACCTTCTAAAAGCCTTTCCAAAGCCTCCAAGTAAGTACACTGATCCATTTGAAATTCTTGGGCCTACTAATACTATTCTTCCCCCTTTTATTGTACAGGCACCTAACTTGGAATTCAAGCAGTTACCCGAGCACTTATCTTATGCCTATATGGGAGAGAATAAGACACTTCCTATGCTAACTGCTACCACTCTCAGTTTTGGGGAAAATAAAGTTTGGTCCGGCTGAAGACGTTAAACTTAGCGCTCATGGGAGGCACCCCACAGCTTATCCTTTTATTTTTATTATTTTACGTATTTATTGTTATTTATTTATTTTTATTACTTCTTGTTTTCCCGTATTACGTTAGTTTTTCTTTTTTAGGGACAATGTGTGCATCCGTTCAAGTTTGGGGGTGTGCTACGAGCCATGTCAGCCATCAGTTCTCCATCTCCCAGGTCAGCTCTTTCCTTGTTATTCACACATTGGGGACAATGTGCAATTTAAGTTTGGGGGTATAGGGACCCATTCACACACTCACTATGTCCCACATTTTTTTGTTGTTTTGTTATTATTTTCATAGATAAATGCTTGTTCATTATGTCCAATAAACTTTTTATGATCTAAACAAAATGTTATGATTTGTCTTCATCAGTGAGCGTAACACTTTGAACATATAGGTCAATAAACAAGTTTTGAACCTAGATCACTGCCCTTTTGGCATTTAAGAATTCACAAGTTTAACTTGAACTATCACGAGCACATTAGCACATAGCTGTGTGGGGTATGACATGATATTTGGATTGGTATGTTTCTTTTGCTTGACTGTGAACTAGATGACTTATTAGATTGACATTTTGGCATATAAAAATAGAAAAGATTGATTCGTGCTCAAAAAGAAAAAAAAATGCTCCTAATGATCAATAAAAACAAATCTTCCGCTGAGTAACTGGCCCTCTTGCCTCAGTAAGCATTGAGTGTCACGTCAAAAGGTGGAAAATCTTAAGTGATCATTAAAAATGAATTTTTCGCTGAGTAACTGGCCCTCTTGCCTCAGTAAGCATTGGGTGTCACGTCAAAAGGTGGAAAATTCTAAATAGTAGCATAAAAATCAGTTAGTTTCGTAGCCTT
Source organism: Bretschneidera sinensis (assembly GCA_023935145.1). Taxonomy (NCBI): domain Eukaryota; kingdom Viridiplantae; phylum Streptophyta; class Magnoliopsida; order Brassicales; family Akaniaceae; genus Bretschneidera; species Bretschneidera sinensis. The sequence goes on from CM043699.1 coordinate 105,102,214, forward strand.
ATTGACTCGAGCTAGTAAGTCCTTAGGGGTGTCTTTACACCTAATGCCCTAAAACCATCTGGTTTGGGAGTCATTGGCCAAACGCTCGTTACACGAGTCATCAAGAAAGCTTAAGGGAACTAACTTGGCAAAAATCTCGCAAATAAAAGTCTATGCCCTATTTGTTGACTCTAATAGGAAGTTTGGTGAATCTTGAGTCATCGAAACACTACCTGTTTGAATTTCTTGAAAACCCAACCTTTTATGTGCTGATCACCACACACCAAAGTCAAACTTGTGATATCTTAAAATACCTAGTGAATATGATTTACGTTTAAAACTCTTATTCATTGCAGATATATGTTTACACTTGTTAAGCTTGCTCATGAATTCGCATCATTGTTTTGTGTAAAATCTAGATTTTTTATTGACACTATGAACATTGGATTTATCTATATTTCTGTTTTAGTTTTTAATTTAGTATTGCTAAGGGACTAGCAATATGTAAGTTTGGGGGTGTGATAGACGCTTAAATATACATATTTAAGCCCCCTTATTTACACTTGTTAGATCCTTTATTATGTTAATTTGGTATCTTTTACTCCATTTGTGTGTTTTACATGTTTTTATAGGGTCTTGGAGAAAAAGAAGCAGTTTTGGCACTTTAAGGAAGAAATCTAGAAGCCCTAGAGCACTTTCTGGATAGAGTGCGATCGAGCGCACATGCAGTGCGATCGAGCGCACATACGGTCGTGCGCACACTTATAGGATCGAGCGCACACTGCGATCGAGCGCAAGGACACATGCGATCGAGCGCAAATGTACAGGCGTGAATAGTAAACTGCAGAACTCTATTTTGGAAATAACTCTATTTTGGAAATAAAGGAGTTTTGTGTTTTAGGAAAGTTTAGAAACTCATGGGTCTATTGGGACTTCTCAAAGACCTATAAATACACTTGTAACTCACACACAAAAAGATACCTTACACCTTAGATAGTAAATACTTTTCTCTTTTCTTGGAGTGGAGAGCTTGGGAGAGAATTGACGCCTCTTCTCTCGGGTTTATTCTTCTCCCTTATGTTTTGTTTAATTATGTTTACTTCAGTTAGTATGTGTAACTAACTCTCTTATAGGGCTTGATTGAAGCCCTAGTTATGCATTCCCATATTTTTATTCATTGATTAAATCTTTGCATAGCTTATTATGTTACTTAACTTGATTAACACCTGTGCTTATTTACATTCCTCATATGTATGTGTAAGGCCAACGTATGCATGTGGTATGGATAGGTTAGTTAGATCAATTTGGATGACCGAGTCCTGGGTCTAACATTAGTAACAAGGGACCATCTTATCCGGATACCCGGGTTAATCAACATGGAAAACCGGGAGTAGATACCATGCCCTAGGTCTCATGTGGTTGTCGATTTCCACAGTACCTATGCTTTCTTAAGGAACAACTCAAGCAGATACCATGCTGAATCCCTTAAGGAAGAAAAGAGTTAGAGTAGATACCATGCCTAACTCGTTGCTTAGGGAAATCAATAGCTTAAGGAGTAGATACCATGCCCTTAGGTTGGCAACCAGTAGGTACACATAATATGGCTAGAGCACTGATACTTTATACAAAATCGGGAATGTATGACTAGTGGTGGATATCAAAGCCCTATGTCTTTATTATTATCAAATCACCCTTCAGTTTATTATTTCTATCTTTTTACATTGCAATTATAATTCTAAATCGAACTTTACCAATCCCTGTGGAGATGATCTTGCATTCGCACACTATGCTACACTATTGACCTTGTGCACTTGCAAGTAAAACAAGTGCGATTATTTACCCATTTATTTAGGTATATTTTCGCACAACAACCGTCTCAGGGGTGGCCAACGCGGGATGAGTCGTTACAATTTTGGTATCAGAGCATTAGGTTTTATGATTCTGTAGACTGTATAAGAAATTAAAGAAGTGAAAGATCTAAATAAGCTATATGTTAATGTAGAGTCTGAGGATGACACGTGGACGTGCTAGAGCTAGAGGTAGAATTCTAAATCAGATGGGACGTGGTAGACCCCCAATATTTAGAAGAACTGAAGTAGAGGGGGAAGTTGAGTCTGTGGTTCCTGCGAGAGAACATATTGATAGTGCATTTGCTATTAGTAGAGCTGGGAGAGAATCTGAGGTTAGGATAAATGAATTGAGAGAAGCTCTTGATCATGCTATAGAGAGGATGAATGCAGTTGAAGAAAGGGTTGATAATTTGCAGAGGACATTAGAGAAGAAGGGTAGAATAGAACCTGATGTGGTGAGACAAGAGGTTCATAAGGGAGAAGATGTGTTTGCACATGAGATACAAGGTGACTGTTTTGTGAAATTTCTTAAGTTTAAATCGCAGTCTTTTAGAGGATCTGTAAATCCTGTGGAAGCTGAGTAGTGGATTAGACATGTTGAGAAATATTTTGAGATCTTACCAGTGACAGATAGACAAAAGGTTGCTTTTGCTTTCTTTATGCTGGAAGGTAAGGCTTCACAATGGTGGGAGGATATTCTGCACAGGGTGAGTACACAGGTAACCTTTAACTTGGAGTAAGTTTAAGGACGAGTTCTTTGCAAAATATTTTTCAGATACATTTTGGGCACAGCAAGAGAGAGATTTTATTCTTCTAAGGCAGTGTGATTTATCGATGGCTAAATATTATAGTAGATTTATAGCTCTATCAAGGTTTCTACCTGAATTAGTGAATACGAAAGATAAGAAATGTAAGAGATTTTTTGATGGATTACACTATGAAATTCTGACTAAACTCTCTTATATGGGCATTGGGAATTATGCCATACTAGTGGATAAAGCATTACACATTGAGAAGGATTTGAAGGAGTTTAGAGGTATGAGAGAGTGGCTAAAGAAGTCTAGATTTGAGGGAATTAAATATAGTGGTAGTATGAGTGTGTAGGGTGGGAGACCACCCCAGAGGGGGCGATCCTTGTTACAAGAAACTGTAATGCAAAGTCAGAGGCAAACAGGATCTGTTGCTTCTGTAGCTCAGAGTAATATCAGTAGGATCCCTAGATTTGGGAAACAAGCTATAGGAAGTGGGAGTTATAATAGATAAGTAAGTATGCCATCAAGGGAAGGTGGTAATCTAATGTATGATCGAGAACCAAGGGTTTGCTTGATATGTAATCAGATGGAGCATCTATCTCAGAATTTCCTTACGCAGGTATGCTTCGTATGTGGTGAGGGAGGACATATTGGTGTAGATTTTCTAGTGGGTAAATCTGCTGATGTAGGCATTGGAAGTGTTGGTAGAAGATCAATGGAGAGAGGTGATGGATCAGGAAGTGTGTGGGGCAGAGGTAGAGGATCAATATCTGAGAGAGGACATGGTAGCTAGTTAAAGTCCAGAGATAGCAGAGTTTGTGCATTGACCAAACAAAATGCACAAGCCACTCTTGATGTTGCTATGGGTATGATATCTATCTGTAACGACTCATCCCGGGTTGGCCAACCCCGAGACGGTGTCATCACATTTTGAGAATCCCAACACGACACGTATATGCAACAAATACTAATAGAAATTTTTGTTTTAATCCTCAACCCTCAATAGGGGAGATATGTAAATCTGATATTAATTTACACATAATATACTACGTAAGATATATGAATATTTATAAATAAAATATTTATTTCATTTTCTCACTAGTCTGAGGATATTGACACGTATGTGGCTTACAGAAATTGGATCCGTCTGACTCTCAACCCACTAGACTATTTGTCCTGTCTGTTACCTGAAATCATTGTACAATGAGGGATGAGCTTCACAAGTTCAGTGAATTAAATTTACTAAAAGTATTCCAATTTCATAAATAGCCCTTTAATATTTAATAATTTATTTCTCCTATACTGGATAATAGCATAATGTCTAACATTTAAATAATTCTCATATTATCATATTGCTATGTCTTTTTTCTCTTTGTCTTACTGTAACTATCTCTCTCTGGGAGACTCATCCATCTATAAATAAATTCACAATAATATACCACACATCAGCATTTCAACAATGCAAGCAATAATTAAAATAGATGCAATTCATGAATGATTATGATGAGAACGTCTTCCCACCTGTCGACAAGTTATTATTATCTTAGACCAGCCCCTTCCCGGTTCTTTACAGCCTATCCCGGCTGTCACATAATTTATTTCCAGCATATACCGGCTGTCATGATGTCCCTTTTATTTTCAGCATATGCCGGCTGTCACGGTTGTTCCATTAGACCGGCCTCTTCCCAGTTCTTTCGGTTATCTTATTTAATGCATATGCATATGAACAATGATATGAAATATGCATATGAACAATAATATAAACACAACATAAATTCAAAATATTTAAATTAATTATTCGGTCTTTCCCCAACTTTCTGCTTAATAACTTTCACAATTTTCTTCTCCTCATATATCATATCAATTTATTCACCAAACTAGTCAAAATCTCTTTATCACCATCATTATTAAATCAACTCATTATTCTAATAATATTTCTTTTCACATAATAATTTTCTACGTGTCCAATATTCATATCATGCATATCAATTTAATTTTTATCTACCACCAAGCATAAACTAATAATTTATTTTAATATTATTACTAGATATTTGATTTTTATTTAGATTACTTAAAGTAAATCCAACTCATCAAGTAGCACTTAAAGCTACCCGTGGATCACTTTCTTGCCTTTCCCGTTCTTTTCAAAAATTTCTCATGGTTGTTGGTCATCACCACCTGACATAATATCTATGTTAAATTTCTAATTATTTCTTCAATTCTTCATAAACCACACCCTTTGAATTCTGGGAAATTTAATGAACGCTAAAAATTCAAAAATAAACATAATGTTTTTACCTTCTATTTTTTTGATAGCTTCTCGTAAGAATTTCCACTGTAAACCTCTTCAAAATTTTGCTATTTCAACCTTTCTTTCAGTCCCCAAGCATTTAAAGAAGATGCGTAATGGAAGGAACTAAATGAGTTGGGTATGTGTAACTTAACGTTTACATATAAGCGTAAAATATATATATATATAGACGATTTGCTGCAACAGCAGCTCACAATTGTTTGTCAAAATGCATTTGGCAACTTCTAAAAACTCACCACATATATGCCTTGTTGTCACACAACCAAGGCTTCCAATAGCACTTGGCAATTTCAAATCAAGTTGGCAGCAGGTGGCTGCCACCTACTACCACGTTTTAATGTTCATAGATATATTTTTTTTCTTTCTATAATTTGCTTTATTCAAATACTAATAAACCTTTCACATATATTTTATTTTAAATTTCATGTCATATTTATTAAATTATTTCTTTACCCTTACTTTACAAATACGGGTATTACACTATCCTTGGTATACCTGCTAGATTATTGATTAATCCTGGTATAACCCATTCTTTTGCATCCAGTGTTTATATGAAATCTATTGATGCTAGTGCTAGTTCTTTGATGCATGCGATTATTGTTGAGGTTCCTACTCGGAATAAGGTTATTATTATCAGGACAATTTATCTAGGTTGTGTGATTAATATGACTGATAGAGAATTTGAAGTTGATTTTTTTGCCTTTAGATATGACAGATTTTGATTTAATTCTGTGGATGAATTGGTTATCTGCATATCATGCTTGGGTAGATTGTTTTAGAAAGAATGTGGTGTTCAAAATACCCGAACAGAAGGAGTTTAATTTTCAGGGAGAACGTAAGATATTTGCCAATTGTCTTATTTCTGCCCTGACTACTAATAAATGGTTGAATAAGGGTTATGAGGGGTATTTGACATATGTGGTGGATTCTAGCAAGGAGGTCAGGAATTTAGAAGAAATCTTGGTAGTGAAAGATTTTTCTGACATTTTCCCTGAGGAGTTGGCTGGGTTGCCTCCCAATAGAGAGATTGAGTTTTCTATTGAGGTGATTCCAGGATCTGCACCCATATCTATAGCACCTTATAGAATGGCACCAGATGAATTGAGAGAGTTGAAAGTTCACCTTCAGGAGTTGCTAGATAAACAATTTATTTGACCTAGTATGTCATCTTGGGGAGCCCCTATGTTGTTTGTCAAAGAGAATGATGGGACAATGAGATTGTGTATTGATTATAGACAGTTGAATAAGATCACCATCAAGAATAGATATCCTTTGCCCAGGATAGATGATATATTCGAACAGTTACAGAGAGCTATGGTATTTTCTAAGATAGACTTGGGATCGAGTTATCATCAATTGAGAATAAAAGAGAGGGACGTGCCTAAGACTGCTTTTAGGACACATCATGGCCATCATGAGTTCCTAGTGATGCCATTTGGGTTGACTAATGCTCCTGCAGCATTTATGGATCTAATGAATCGGGTTTTTAAACCATTCTTGGATAGATTTGTGATTGTGTTTATTGATGATATTCTGGTATATTCCAAGAATGAAGAGGAGCATATGCAACATTTAGAGATAGTGTTAGAAATTCTAAGGAGAGAGAAATTATATGCAAAGTTCTCTAAATGTGAGTTTTGGTTGAGTGAAATATCTTTCTTGGGGCATGTTGCGTCGGGAGAGGGAATAACAGTTGACCTACAGAAAGTAAAAGCGATATTGAATTGGGAAAGACCCGCTAGTGTAACTGAAATTAGAAGCTTTTTGGGGTTGGCTGGTTATTATAGGAGGTTTATCCAAAAAATTTCTATTATTGTTGGACCATTGACTAGATTGATCAGGAAGGAAGTGAAGTTTAGGTGGTCAGAAGAATGTGAAAGGAGTTTCTAGTTGTTAAAAGAAAAATTGACTACTACCCCGGTATTAGTACTTCCTTCTGGTGACGAAGGATTTGTAGTATATAGTGATGCACCACATCAGGGGTTGGGATGTGTGTTGATGCAACATAGGAGAGTTATAGCTTATGCATCTAGGCAATTGAAGAACCATGAGAGGAATTACCCAACCCATGATTTAGAATTGACTGCCATAGTTTTCGCTTTGAAGATTTGGAGACATCATCTGTATGGCAACTGTGAAATTTTTACTGATTATAAAAGTTTAACGTATTTACCTACCCAGAAAGAGTTGAATTTGAGGTAGAGGAGGTGGATGGAGTTAATTAGTGATTATGACTGTACAATTCATTATCATCCAGGAAAGGCTAATTTAGTAGCTAATGCATTGAGTAAAAAGGCTACAGGGAGATTAGTTGCTGTTATGAGTCATAATACTAGCTTGATGATAGAATTAAGAAAATTGAGGATGTATGTTGAGTGTCAATGATAAAGGAATATTGATGGCAAATATGGTGGTACAATCTTCTATTATTGATTGTTTATTACAGATGCAGGGTAGAGATGAAGGGATAAAGAATATCAGACATGAAGTATTGAGTAGGAAGCCGACTGAGTTTAGAATTTGATAAGATGGTATGGTGGTATTGGGGCATTGAGTTTGTGTTCCTAATGATGTGGAGATGAGAAATGAGATACTAAGGGACGCTTATGATTCTGTATATTCTATGCACTCGAGTAATAATAAGATGTACAAGGGTTGAGACAGAATTATTGGTGATAAGGGATGAAGAAGGATGTAGCGAAACATATTTCTAGATGTTTGACTTGTCAACAAGTGAAGTCTGAGAATAGACATCCAGTAGGTTTATTATAACCTCTTCCAGTACCTGAGTGGCCATGGGAGAACGTGAGCATGGATTTTGTTTTTGGTTTTCCCTGTACCCAAAAATGGTCATGACACTATATGGGTTATAGTAGATAGACTTTCTAAGTCTTCACATTTTCTTCCTATTAAAACTACGGGGAGTCCTGAAAAGTTGGATGAACTGTATGTAGCAGAGATTATAAGATTACATGGAATACCTTTGAGCATTGTATCAGATAGAGATTCTAGATTTACCTCTAGATTTTGGAGAGGTTTTCGAGAAGTTATGGGTACGCAATTGTAGTTTAGTATAGCTTTTCATCCACAAACTAATGGGCAGATGGAGAGGATCATCAGAATACTAGAAGATATGTTGAGGACAAGTATATTGAGTTTTTCAGTGAGCTGGAATGCTTATTTTCCTTTGATCAAGTTTGCATACAATAATCAGTATCAAACTAGTATTGGGAGGGCACCATTTAAGGCTTTATATGGTAGGAGGTGTAGAACTCCAGTATGCTAGGAAGAAGTTGGAGAGAGAAAGATATTTGGTCCAGAAATGATAGAATTGACTACTAAAATGATCAAACTAGTTATAAAGAACCTTGGAGCAGCTGATAAGTGCTTAAATAGTCATATTTAAGCCCCTTAATTTACGTTTGTTAAGCTCTTTGGTTAACTATTTTAATAGATTCTATTTTTTTTTTTTTTTGATCTGTAAATAAACATGTATTGATTGATCAAAATGTACATAAAATTCACTGGGTATACCCAGGAGATATACAAATGAGGCATATACAAAATAAACCTGAGGCTTATACCAAGCCTACAATGCTAAACAAGTCATCCCAACCATGGGAGCAAATAGGAGCCTGCTGGCCTAAACAGGCAGCCCACATAACAATAACCAACCAAAGTAGCTTACAAGAGATCTGGGCATACCCAGGGGAACACAAGAAAACAGTACAGCAAAAGGGGGAGGAGCCAAATCTTGAACAAAACACTACAGGGTATACCTGAAGATACAAGAGAAATAAGCAAACAACCAACCCCCATTCATAAGATTGTATACAGTAAGGCTGGAACTTACAGCAGCAGCCTATATTCAGGGCAAGCAGCATAGACACTTCTATATATACCAATATGAATTTTCTTCATTAAACTGGCAGGTAAGGCAGGAGCTTTGTCAAAGATCTTGGCATTTCTGGCCAGCTATATATAGTAGACTGAGCTTGCAAGGGCTATCTTCCTGGCCACTGCAGGAGGGCTTGTGCCTTTGGCCTTTAAAGTCCATCTAATAGCACTCTCAGTTGTTCTCATTTGCCTTCTACACCCAAGCCAATTATTGATGGAATCCCATATTTCCTTGCTGACTCTGCAGGAGAAGAAAAGGTGGTCCTTGGTCTCAACCTGGTCAGAACAAAGAGGGCATAGCTTGTCATTCCCTTCAAGGTTGAGCTTATCTTTTGTGAGGAGTCTGTCCCTAACAGCCAGCCAAAGAATGAATGATTGTTTAGGGGGGCAGTGTCCATTCCAGACTAGGGAAACCCATCTGACCTCACTGACTTTCTGCCTCATAGCATTATACACTTTCTTAATGCTCAGCTCATCATGCAGCCTCCATTCCATAAGCTTGTTAGTAGCTTGCAGTGGACAAGGGGGCTGGCCAACCATCTCATCTCTGATTTCCAGGATCCTCTTCCAGAGGGGAGAGTCATCCTTGTTTGCCTTGATCTCCCATAAGGTTTTGTTCATGAGATAATAGTGATGTACCCATTGGATCCATAGGGAGTCTTTCTTCATATGGATATTCCATAAGACTCTTGCAAGAAGAGCCTTGTTCTAAGTTTTGAGCTCCACCAGCCCAAGACCCCCCCTCAGATTTAGGCTTACATATGTCAGCCCATGCAATAAGAGCTTTTCTCATGCCCCCATTCTTACCATTCCAGAGGAAGGTTCTACAAAGCCTGACTATCTTTTCAAGGATGTTGTCATAGATTGGAAAGATTGCAAGACAGAAGCATTCCACTCCTTGGAGCACTGATTTGATAAGCTCAGTTCTCCCAGCATATGATAAAGAGGAGCCAGCCCGTACATTGATATAGCCAGAGATTTTCTCAATAAGGGGGGCATAATGTGTAGCATTCAACCTTGCAGAGGTAAGAGGGACCCCTAAGTACTTGAATGGGAGGCAGCCATCCTCCATTCCAGTGCATCTTCTGATTTTCATAAGCTTCTTAGGCTTCACACCCGCATGGAAGATGTTAGATTTTGCAAGGCTAGCCTTGAGACCTGAGCATTCACTGAAGGTATTGACATATTTCATGAGCATTCCCACTGATTTAGCCTCCTCTCTAGCAAACAAAATCAGATCATCAGCAAAGGCCAGGTGAGTAATTTTGAGCTTGTCACACTTGGGGTGAAATCTGAACCCCTTTTTCTCATTCAATCTCCTGAGCAGCCTTGATAAGTATTCCATTATCAACACAAAGAGGTAGGGAGAAAGTGGATCACCTTGTCTCAAGCCTCTTTTGCCTTTGAAGAATCCATGCAGGCTACCATTTATGGATAAAGAATATGTAGTTGTAGTGACACACTCCATAATCCATTCTTTGAACTTACCAGGGAACTCCAGGCCATCTAAAAGGCTGCTTAAGAACTCCCACTCCACAGTATCATAGGCTTTCCTGAGGTCAATTTTAATCATGCATCTAGGAGGGATTCTCTTTCTACAATACCTCCTGAGTAATTCCTAGACCAGGTAGATGTTCTCAGCCATACTCCTGGCCTTAATGAAAGCAGCCTGTGCAGGGTTGACAATTTGATTCAAGCAGGGAGCCAATCCTGATGCAAGGATTTTGGAGATTACCTTGTAGATCACATTGCAACATGCTATGGGCCTGAAGTCCTCAACTTTAGAGGCTTGCTTACCTTTGGGGATCAAAACAAGGGAGGAGTGGTTGAACTGCTTTAGTAGTTTCCCATTCAAGAAGAATTCTTGGACAGCCTCTATAATCTCTTTGTGGACAACCTCCCATGCTTTCTTGTAGAACTTAGATGAGAAACAATCTGGACCAGGGGATTTTTCTTCCCCTATGCTCCACAAAGCAGCCTTGATCTCTTCCTCTGTGACATTCCTGACCAAATCAACAGCCTGGCTTTCTTGAAGAACTGGCCCCCCTCTAATAACTTCCATCTCAATAGGGTTACATCTGCCAAAGGAGCCTAAAAGCTCCTTGTAGAACCTTGTGAATTCCTAGACCACTTCAATTTCAGAAGTTGTTTGATTACCATTGGCAGCTCTTATAGATGCAATATGATTCTTGGAAGACTTCTTCTTGTCCAGGGCATGGAATAGTTTAGTCCCCCTATCACTATTGAGTAGGTACTTGCATTTAGCCTGTTGAGAAAAGAAGTTTCTCTCAGCCTCAGCAAGTTGAAATGTTTTCAGCCTTGCATTAACTACCCTCATTTGAAGCTCAATATCAGATGGGTTGTCATGGAGATCTTGCTGCAGGCTAGATAGCATGTTTGCAGCCTCCAAGGCTCTCTCAGATATATGACTGTAGTGGTTCTTATTGAGGTTCTTGAGGTGGGGTTTGAGGCCTTTCAAAAGCTTACATAGTATGAATTGCTTGGAGCCCCTCCCATGGCAGCCCCAAGAAGTTCTAATTATGTCTATGAACTTCTCATGCTCAGCCCACATGTTGAAGAATTTGAAAGATCTCCTACCCCCACAGACCTCATCCATCAAGCTAACAATACAGGGAGAATGATCAGAGAGGCACCCAGCAGGCAGAAAGGTAGCTTGAGCTCTCATCCCCTTTTGGAACCACATATGGTTAACCATTACTCTATCCAGCTTACACCATACTTTGTTGTTTGACCAGGTGAAGAAGCACCCACCTGCATTTACATCACTCAGCCCAGTCTCCCTACAACAGTAGGAGGGGTCTCTAATCTCATAATCTGTTACAGGCAGCTCATTAGATTTTTCATCGATAGCAAAAACATTATTGAAATCACCCAAGACAAGCCAAGGGGAAGACAAATCATAGTAGAAATTACAAAGATTGTCCCATAAAGGCCTCCTTAATACAATGGAGTTGAAGCCATACACAAAACTAATTACAAACTTACAAGAAGAGATTAAGCATGTAACATTACAATGGATAACTTGAGGAGTAACTTCACTGGTAGATAGATTAACCTTTGAGGGGTCCCAAAATATCAAAATTTTGCCTGATGGGTGAGTGGAGAAGTTGTTGGCCTGGCTGCACATATTGAACTTGTTACCCATAATCTTAATCAACTTTGGTTCATCAAGCTTGCTTTCCAAAATTCCCATTATATCAACTTTGTTTTTCTTCATGAGGTGAACAACCCCATTGTGTTTCAGGGGCTTATGAATGCCCCTGATGTTCCAGCATGCCACTATCATTGGAAAGGTTGGGAGGCAGTCCCTCCCTTCCTAGTTAGTTGTGAGCCTTTCTGTGCTGTTCTTCCTTTCCTTCTCTTGACTGCTTGAAACCCATCCACTCCTTGCACCACAGGGCCTTTTTCTTGATCAGGAAGGTTGGTAGATTTTAGGCCTGCCACTACATGAATTAGAGAAGGAGAAGTCCCCAGGACCCCCACGTCCCTTGTATCAATAGGGATTTGAACTTTAGAAGCATCCCCACCCTCTTCTTGAGCTGCTTCTCTGGGATCAATGTTTGAGTAATCCTTATCTTGTTCATCCAGTCTTACACTATCTCCCCTAGGCTCAGCTGCCTGGTTACTCACTTCTTTGGCAGTATCACTCTTAGTCTTAGCTATTTCCTGCCTAGTTGACTCTTTCCCTTTCTCCCTAGGCTTCCCTCTCTTTTCATAGATGACCTTCTGGCTGCAAGAGTGAGGTTATGGCCTACCACCTTACACTTTGAACAAAATCTAGGGAGGTTTTCATAAGCAATCTTTAGTTCAAATAAGTCACCATTAAGTAGAGTCAATGGAATAGAAAATTGTGTATCTTTGGCTAAATCAATTTCAACCAGTAATCTAGCATAAGAAATTCTCTCTTTATTCTTAGTAAATTGGTCAGCATATAGGGGCCTCCCAATTAAGGTGCCAATCTTGCTAAGGTAACTTGCAGACCAGAGCTCTAAGGGCAGACCTTTTAGTTGAACCCAAACTGGAATGGTAGTGATTTCCTCATTGCCAAACTTAAAAAATTTTGGCATTGACTTCAAGAGTAAAGGCCTACCATACACTTGGTAGGGGCCTTCTTGCAGCACATTTAAACTAGTCTCAGCATTATCAAATTTAAACACTATCCACCCATTCTCATGAAATTGAGTAGAAACCTTTACCTTCCAAGAATCAGTGAGCATTTTCAGAGCTGTCCTTCCTGGAAATCTCCCAGCAAAGTAACCAACTAAGCAGAAAGGTTGATCTTCAAAAACTTCCAGCATGTCTTCTTGAGTGACTTGAACCACACCTCCTTCACTGACAATGGATGAGAGCTGGAGACCTTTACTTTGCATTCTATTCTCTGCAAAGAGGCTGACCTAGGGAGCTTTCTTGACCTCCTCCTTAAAAGCAGGCCTCTTGCCAGTGGACTTGGAGGAATACTGAGCTTCCTTAGGTCCAGGGGCAGGGGAAGCTGCATTATCCCTTGAGTTATGATGGAGGCTCATATTCTTCAAAGGGGAAAGAAGTCTGGACTCACTGCACTCCTCTTCCCTTCCTTGCCTTGTTGCAGCTTTCCTGCCATGAACAGTTCTATGAACAGTAGCTTGACAACTGGTATCATCTTCCTCACTGGAAGAGTATGACTCCAATTGGTCTGAGCCCTCACCACATTCCTCAGAGGAGCTCGAATTCTCATCTTCTAATGCCTGAGATTCTTCTTGCATAGCTTGGCTTGCAGTATTGCCCTGCATTGGAACTTTGGTACTGTTCACCTTTGATATTCTCGCAGGGCTATCATTCTTTCCCCAGCTTGAAGCATCCTTTTGGGGCTCTAAGGGAAGGAAATCCTTCTCTCCCAAGGAGCAGGAAGAGGATGCTGACCCTCTGGGTGGACCCTTGGCCCCCTCCAAGCTTGCACTGCCTACAACTTCTTCTCGCGACAAAGTTACTGTATCAATTTTGTTCTTGAAATGATTCTTGACATAATCTAGATCATTTTGATCCTGTACTGTTAGAGGAGGTTTCCTAATAGATTTCTTCTTCCCCACGCTGAAGATGGCAGGAAGGATGACACAGAAATAGGTGGAGAAGGAGGAGAGATGATCTAGAGACCATGGGCAGCACTGTTCACAGTTGAGAGCTTCTCTCTCTAGCTGCCCGGGTGCGACTAACTGAGAGCTCTTTCTTTAGTAGATTCTATTTTATTTTTATGTTATATGTGTTTTTCACAGAGCTTTGACAAAAAGATAACATTTTAGAGCTCTAAGGAGTAAAATTTAAAGTTTTACAATCCAGCAAGGTGCACTCGAGCGTACCTCCCTTGTGATCGAATGCACAAGCACATGAGCACACTCGTAGAAGGCTCGAGCGCACACATGTGCTCGAGCACACACGCTCCAAAGATGGCAGAGCCAGATATGAAAATAAGTCTTCGGACCTCAAATAGGAAATTAGGGTTTCAGAGCACCCTTAGAGCCCTGTATATAGCCTTAAAAAACATAGAAACCATACCTTTTGTTTTGAGACTTGAAGTTGTAAGCTTGGAGAGGAATTGACGACTCATCTCCCGAGTCTTCTTTGGGTTTTATTTTTCTGTTTTTATTTATTATGGTTATAATGTTTAGTTCAACTAGCATGTGTAACTAAACCCTTATAGGGCTCGATTGAAGCCCTAGTTATGCTTTTCCACATATATATTCAGTGATTACCTTTGTCTATAGCCATGTTAGAATGTTTAACTTGATTAATGCCTGCTTGTATTTAAATTCTTCATATGTGTGTGTCTGATCAACGTATGCATATGGTATGGATTAGTCAGTTGAATCAATTTGGATGACCGAGTCCTGGGTTCAACAATAGTAACAAAAGATATCCACACCAGATTCTTGGGTTAATCAACATGGAAAACTAGGAGCGGACCAAGCCCTAGGTCCCATGTGGTTGCCGATCTCCACAGCCCTTATGCTTTCTTAAGGAACAACTCAGTATACACCCATGCCGTATCTCTTAAGAAAGAAAAGAGTTAGAGTATACACCATGCCTAACTCGTTGCATAGGGAGATCAATAGCCTAAGGTGTGGGCCAAGCCCTTAAGTTGGCAACCATTAAATATTCATAATAAGGCTAGAGCATTGACATCTTACTTAGTGGGAAAGTGTAATTAGTGGTGGATATCGCAGTTCTATGTTCTTATTATTATTAACTCACACTCAACATTTATTTCTCTTTTTACTTTGAAGAAACTAATTCTAAATCGAAGTTTACTAATCCCTGTGGAAATGATCTCGCACTTGCACACCATGCTACCATTGACCTTGTACACTTGCAAGAAAAACAAGTACGATTATTTGCATATTTATTTAGATAGATAAACACATAAGAAGTTTTTACCGCCGTTGCCGGGGATTGCACTTAAATTTCTTTTTAGAACTATCTTTCATTGTTATTTCTTTTTCATTATATTTCTACTTTTAGCAAAAATCTCAAAAATTTTAAGTTTTTGTTTTTTCAGTTTTGTTTCATTAAACCCTAATCGAATGCTTTTTGTTTTCTGTTTCAGGCACACTAGCAAAACTTTATGTGCCACTTGCGACCGAGCACACCCTCTTGTGCGATCGAGTGCAATTGAGGCAGAGAGTTACTCGAGCAGCAGTATTTAACTACTGCACTTAAGCGATTGTCACCGATTCATGCACGGACTTCGATCCAAGCATCCAACATTCTTTCCTCTCGATACCAAGCTTGAGCGAACGATCCGACAAAGGCTTAGAGATAACTCGGAAGAGGTAGAAGAAGAAATTGAGGAAGAAGTACTAATGGCAGAACAACTCAACAATCAGTAACCACCCGAGCGAAGGCCGATGAAGCAATCCTTCATCCCACAAAACCTTGATCAACTGTCCTGCATTGCTTATCAACCTGAGGTGGAAGGAAACTACTATATATCTCCGCAGATACTCAGTGCACTGACTCACTTTAGGGGTACACCTAATGAGGACCCACACTTGCACCTCCGAGAGTTCATCGATCTTTGCAAGTTCCAGCACATCTGAGGCTTAGACCAAGAAGGAATAAGGTTAATTCTTTTCCTTTTTTCCTTGAAAGATAATGCTAAACTATGGTACAATTCTTTGCCTGCAGTTTCTATCCACACTTGGGAGGAGTTGGTTAGCAAATTCCTAAGGAAGTTTTTCCCAACCCAAAAGACGAGGCAAATAAGGAAGGAAATTCAGTCCTTCCAACAAAAGGATGGAGATCTATTCTTCGAGGCCTGGGGACACTTCAATGAGCTACTAGTCAAATGCCCACATCACAACCTACCTCAGGATGAACTGGTACAAGCTTTCTATGAAGGTTTAAGTGATACTAACAAAAGTATTGTGGATTCAGGTTGTGGAGGAGTGCTGATGGAGAAAAGCAGCAAAGAAGCTATGGAGCTCTTCGAAACCCTAAGAGAACACACTCAGCAGTTCTCCTCTCGAGGTAGACATATAACCAAGAGTAAGGGTATGTATGAGGTAAGCTTTAATGGAGGATCAACCACTCAGATAGCTGCTGTGGAAAGGAAACTAGACATGTTAGTTAAAGCCATGGCTGCTCAAAATGCCTCACCTAACCCACCAACTACACCACTCCAGGTATGTGTTATTTGTTTCCAATTTGATCATAATACTGATACATGTCCCTTGTATTCATCTGCAGTTTATAAGCAAGAAAACTTTATGGGACCAAACAACTATCTGCCAAAGAATAATCCTTATGCAAACACCTACAACCTTAGATGGCGGAATCAGCCGAATTTTTCTTGGAGCAACAATCAGAACAGTCAAGGGCAGCAAAGAAACTTCCAACCAGCAGCCCACTCAGCTCCCAAGACAAAGAAAAATGACCTTGAAAGTCTTGTGAGGCAATTGGCAACTCAGCAGCAACAATTAATGACTTCACACGAATAGTTTATGGAAGAAACGAGGCAATTTTGGACTGAGATAAGACAAACCACTGCAAAACATGATCAAGCCATTCAAGGATTAGAGGTACAAATGGGGCAATTGGCCAAGGAACTAAGTAGTAGAAAGCAATGTGAGCTTCCCACCCAACCAATACCTAATCCAAGAGGACATCAACAACTAAATGCTGTGACAACCCTGAGAAGTGGAAAGATCATAGGCATTGATGAGCCTGCACGAGCATCTCCAGACAAAGCATCCACCTCTAAGGTAAGTGAGATAGAAAAGGTAAATGCACCTCCACCATTCCCTCAAAGGTTGGTAAAACCTAAGAAAGAGACTAAACTGATTGACATTTTCAAAACTTTGAAAAAGGTGGAAATAAACATTTATTTATTAGATGCAATCAAACAAATTCCTACGTATGCTAAGTTTTTAAAAGATTGTTGCACTAACAAAAGGAAATTTCAGGAGCATGAGACAGTAGCCTTGACTGAAGAGGTAAGTGTTGTACTATTAAGAAAATTACCACCAAAACTAAAAGATCCGAGTAGTTTTACCATTCCTTGCAGGCTAGGTGACCAGCTATTCGAGCATGCACTATTGGATCTAGGAGCGAGTGTCAATCTACTGCCACATAGTGTGTTTGAGACACTAAGTTTGGGGGAGCTTCAACTGACCTCCACCACTTTGCAATTAGCTGACAGAAGCATCAAACGACCGAGAGGTATCCTCGAGGATGTTTTCGTAAGAGTAGGTAAATTTATTCTACCCGCTGATTTTATTGTCTTAGATATGGAAGAATGTCATATGCCATTGCCACTCCCCATCATCTTAGGAAGACCCTTTATGATAACAACTGACACTAAAATTAATGTAAAAAATGGCATTGTCACTATGACAGTATATGATGAGGAAATAGAATTCAAAATATTTAATACATCAAAATCGACCAAAAATGATAATGAATACTCTAATGTAGGCTTAATGCAAAGTATTGTTGAGAAAGTTTCTCAATACCATCACATTGGTCCATTGGAGACCATCCTCAAAGATGGTGAAATAAGATTGGACATTCGGCCAGAGGATGACAAGGTGATTAAGGACATCAACAAAGTTATGCACCCCCTCAAGAACACACCAAAGTCTTCAAGTAAGTATATTCCTCCAATTGAGCCTCCTGAACTTACTAACACTACTTTCCTCTCTTCTATTATCCAGGTCCAAAAATTAGAGATGAAACAGGTATCAAGGGCACTAAAACACCTGATGTGGGTTCTAAGTGCCTCCTCCAAACAGCATAGCACTGAAGCTACTATAGAGCGCACTTGAGCAATTTCCACTTGCATAACATATAGCTCAAGCACCTCTATCGAGATTAGTGGTACTGAGGCCACTAAAGTATGGTGAGGTTGTATTGTTCTAGAGTTATTTTATTCAGTCTTGGTAAGTAAATCTATGCATTATGTCTTGCGCTCGAGCGTACAATTCATTATGCTCCAATGTGCATGTACGCACCCCAGCAATAAGCTTCTGCCACAAGTACGATCGAGCGCATTTGGGGCAGAACTCACGTGCTCATTTTAAAACATAACTTGCCCATTTTTCCCCTTACGCTCAATCGCAAGCTGTATGCTCCTCGTTCGCACCCTCGCCCTCTTCAGCTCTAAGAATCATCTCCAGCTCACCACAACCCTCACCATCACTCCCAAATCCGTTACCAACACCACAACAAACATCCTCTATCCTGTTTACCCACTTTATCTCCATCTCTTTCCTTGTACACAACTATTTCACAGACACAAATCCACACGGTAGAAATTTTAACAAATTGTTTTACAAAATTGCTTGCACACCATCACACACCAGTTTTTTTAATATATTTTTCTCTTATTATATGTTATCTTGTGTGTTGATTGAATATTTTCTTATTTACAGGAGGTTGGGGTTGTGTTTGGGTACTGTGCACAAGCTTCGTGTATTTGGCACACTGAAACTGTTTGACAAATTACCTGAGTCAGTGTGCTCGAGTATTGGTACTTTGCGATCGAGCGCACCTCAATCTGCGCAATCGAGTGCACCATTAACTGTGATCGAGGGCAATCACACCAAAAGCTACACTGTTTTTTTACAATACATGGCCTCCACCTCCCAAGTTTCCAGCAGCCACCACAGCGTGAAATACTGTTCGAGACTACATTTAACATAGATGTGGATTTCAAGAGTTTGGACACCACGAGATAGGCGGTCCAAGAGTTCAAGAGTTGGGGTCTTAAGCGGCTGTTCCGGCCGGTCTGTTCGATGGCTTACACCCGATTCGTGGTCAGCTTCTACGAGAACCTGATCTATGACTGCACCAGACCAGAGATTCTATCATCCTCAGTCCAGGGCAGTTTCATAGAGCTGACCATCGTCGATATCGCCAGTTCCCTCCATTGCAGTGATGAGTCCCCTCCGGAGGATAGCTATATGGAGGAGGAGCCAAACCTGTTTCCTCTGCCACACATTATAGAGGATATATGCGCAGGATAGTATACA
The DNA here is from genome assembly GCA_023935145.1 of Bretschneidera sinensis. Classification (NCBI taxonomy): domain Eukaryota; kingdom Viridiplantae; phylum Streptophyta; class Magnoliopsida; order Brassicales; family Akaniaceae; genus Bretschneidera; species Bretschneidera sinensis. The sequence goes on from CM043699.1 coordinate 105,121,526, forward strand.
GACCGACACAACAATACCTGGAGCCGATCGAGGTTCTTCCTCCCTCCATCCCCGTTTAGCGTTCGTAGACTCCGTCCTCCAACGTAACGTGTGTCCTTTGGGGCACAAGACACAGAGAAGGGACTAGTTTCTACAAACTCCCTATGCCTTTCATCGGGGTCACTGGTACTCCATCCCAGCAATCATATGGAGTCAGATACACAAGTTCTGGGACAGCGTGCATAACCATCAGACCACCACAGCTAACGCCTGGGGGCTCCCTTTCCCCTTCTTGCTCAGTCATATCTTCAAGAAGAAGGGGATTAGAGACTCCTCTGTAAATGGGCCAGTTAGCGATCATCCATACTTTGGGAGGGCCCAGTGGAAACTCAGCCAGTCCCACATGCCCCGAGGACCTCGGATGCCGATTCCTGTTGCTGAGCCTGTAGCGGATGATCCTATGGACACCGAGCACTTAACAGTGAGCCTTCCGAGGGAGGAGGACCAGCCAGACATGGGATCCACTGCATCTCGGCCTTTTCTTGATGAGTTGTCCTCCCTTCGGCAAGAGCTCTCTGATATTCACAGAGAGGATAGGGAGGCGAGACTATTGATCCATTAGCGGATGGATGGGTTGGAGGCACAGTTCGCATGGCAGGAGATGATGCTATAGGCCATCCTTGATCACCTACCTCCCACACCTAGTACCTCTTCAACTGCACCACCTGATGACCAGTAGTGAGAGGATACCCCGTCTGGCTGAAGACGTAAAACTTAACGCTCATGGGAGGCACTCCAAAGCATATCCTTTTCATTGTAGTATTTTTCTTTTATTTATGTTTATGTTTAAATGTTTATTATCTATATTTCTTTTTTTCTAGCACAATATTTATTTTTCTTTGTCAGGAACTTAGTGCGTGCATCCAGTTCAAGTTTGGGGGCGTGTCACGAGCAATGCAAGCAATCTAGTTCTCCATCTCCCAGGTCAAATCTTTTCATGCCACACACACATTGGGGACAATGTGTATATTAAGTTTAGGGGTAGTGGGAGACACTGTTACATGCACACACTTGAAACACATGCACACACTAGGTCCTAGTTTTTTTAGAAAAGATAAATGCATTTTCATTTTATGTTAAGAATTTTGGTTGATTTAAAATATGATAAAACTTCATTAGTAAGCTTAAAATCTAGAACACATAGTCTTGAAATAGGAATTTTACAAAGTTTAGTTACCTACCTCAAGGCACTTAAGAATTCACGAGTTTGATCCAGATCTAACACGAGCACATTAGCACACATTTGTGTGGGGTATGACATATAATTCTTATATATATGTTTCCTTCACCTAACTATAATCGGATAACTTGTTAAAAGAACACTTTGGCATAAGAAAATGAAGAAAAATGTCCATCATGCAAAAAGAGAATAAAAAGCTTCTAAATGATTATTAAAGAAAAATTTTCCACTGAGTAACTGGACCTCTTGCCTCAATAAGCAGTGAGTGTTCATGTTAAAAGGTGAGAATTAAGCATTTAATGATCATAATAAAAAATTTCGCTGAGTAACTAGGCCTCTTGCCTCTGTAAGTAGTGAGTGTTCACGTCAAAAAGTGGGAATTTCACTTGGAAGCATTAAAACCTATTAGTTCTGTAGCCTTTTTTACTCGAGTTAATAAGTCCTTAGGGGTGTCTTTACACCTAATGCCCTAAAACCATCTGGTTTGGGAGTCATTGGCTAAACACTCGTTACAATGGTCAATTTGAAAGCTTAATGGAACTCAACATGGCAAAAATCGCATGATAAAAGAAAAAGAAAAAAAAGCAAGCATTATGCCATTTTTTATTCTTTTTGATAAGGAATTCGATAAAGGTTTGGACACCGAAACACTATACATTAAAATTATTTGGAAGTCCTATCTTCTATGTGCTAATTCATCACACACAAATCAAATTTGCGATGCCTTAAGCTAACCTTAGGTAAGTAACATAAGCTTTTAAAATCCTTATTCAGTATAAAAATATGTTTTTATTATAAGCTTACTCATGAACGGTCATCATAGTTTTATATGCAACCCAAATTTTTGAATATCATGAAAATTTAATTTATCTTTAATTTTGTTTCAATGTAGTCTTTTGTTTTGTAGTGCTAAGGGACTAGCAATATGTAAGTTTGGGGGTGTGATAAGTGTTTAAATAGTCATATTTAAGCCCCTTAATTTACGTTTGTTAAGCTCTTTGGTCATTTGTTTTAGTAGATTTTATTTTATTTTTATGTTTTATGTGTTTTTCACAGGGCTTTGACAAAAAGACAACATTTTGGAGCTCCAAAGAGTAAAAAGTAAAGTTCTGCAATCCAGCAAGGTGTGCTCGAGCGCACCTCCCTTGTGATCGAGTGCATAAGCACACGAGCACACTCGTAGAAGGCTCAAGCGCAGCCCGTATACGCTCGAGCACACACACTCCAGAGGTGGCAGAACTAGATATGGAAAGAAGTCTCCGGACCTCAAATAGGAAATTAGGGTTTCGGGGCACCCTTAGAGCCCTATATATAGCCTTGTAAAACACAGAAACCATACCTTTTATTTTGAGACTTGAAGTTGCAAGCTTGGAGAGGAATTGATGACTCGTCTCTCGATTCTTCTTTGGGTTTTATTTTTCTGTTTTTGTTTATTATGGTTATAATGTTTAGTTCAACTAGCATGTGTAAGGCTCGATTAAAGCCCTAGTTATGCTTTTCCACATATATATTCATTGATTACCTTTTGTCTATAGCCATGTTAGAATGTTTAACTTGATTAATGCCTGTTTATATTTAAATTCCTCATATGTGTGTGTCTGATCAACGTATGCATGTGGTATGGATTAGTTAGTTGAATCAATTTGGATGACCGAGTTCTGGGCTCAACAATAGTAATAAAAGATATCCACACCGGATTCTTAGATTAATCAACATGGAAAACTGGGAGCAGACCAACCCCTAGGTCCCGTGTGGTTGCCCATCTTCACAGCCCTTATGCTCTCTTAAGGAACAACTCAGTATACACCCATGTTGAATCCCTTAAGAAAGAAAAGAGTTAGAGTGTACACTATGCCTAACCCGTTGCATAGGGAGATCAATAGCCTAAGGTGTAGACCAAGCCCTTAGGTTGGCAACCATTAAATATTCATAATAAGGCTAGAGTATTAGCACCTTACTTAGTGGGAAAGTGTAATTAGTGGTGGATATTGCAGTCCTATGTTCTTATTATTATTAACTCACACTCAACATTTATTTCTATTTTTACTTTGAAGAAACTAATTCTAAATCGAAGTTTACCAATCCCTGTGGAAATGATCTCACACTTGCACACTATGCTACCATTGACCTTGTGCACTTGCAAGTAAAACAAGTACGATTATTTGCATATTTATTTAGGTAGATAATCGCACAAAAGCAGCATAGAATAGACAGAAAGGATATGTTGATAATAGAAGATGACCTCTCGAGTTTCAAGTTGGTGATTATCTCCATGGAAGGGTGTACTAAGGTTTAAAAAGAAGGGAAAGTTGAGCCCGAGATTTGTGAGGCCATATGAGGTGATTGAGAGAGTTGGACTAGTAGCATATTGATTACATTTGCCCCCAGAGTTAAAGCAATTATATAATGATGTGTCCCTTTTAAGAAAGTACTTACACGATGAATCCCATAGTATCTCGAATCAGGCGATAGAACTTCAAGAAGATTTCACCTTTATGCAAGTACCAGTCAGAATTCTAGACAGAAAGGAACAAGTCTTATGTAATAAAGTTATTCATTTGATTCAAGTATCATGGTAAAGCAAAGATATTGAAGAAATTACTTGGGAGCATGAAGCAAAAATGAGGAAAGAATACCCCCAACTCTTTCATGACTTAGGTAAGGAAATTTCTGGGAAGAAATTTTTATAAGGTGGCTAGAATTGTAATACTCGTGCTCTTAGAGTATGGGTAAAGAAATAATTTGATAAATATTACATGGAATGAAAATAATATATATGTGAAAGATTTATTATTGAATAAAATAATTCTTTAAAAAAAACGGATGCATGGTGGTGTAAAGAAAAATTGCTGAAAAGAACATAAAAGACAAGGAGGTGATCTATGGGTAACTCTAAGTGCTACATGGTGAGTTAGATTTAATTTAAGTAATCAAGATAAATATGAAATATATAGTGATAATATTTGAATAAATCATGAATTTATGATTTGATGATAGATGAAAGTTGGTTGATGGGTATGATAGAAGAATAACTGATATGTAGGGAATTATTATATGGAAGCAATATAATTAGAATAATGAGTCGAATTAATAATGAAGGTGATAAATGAAATTCTTGGCGAGCTATGGCTGATGATTTGATATGATATATGAGAAGAAGAATTTAGTGAAATTGATCAAATAATAATTTGAGAAGCATAATAGTTAATTTGAATGTCTGAATATATGCTTGTTTTTATATAATTGTTCATATGCATATTTCATATCATTATTCATATGCATATGCATGAAATAAATGAAAACCGTGATAGCTAGTATATGCTAGAAATAAATGAAAACTGTGATAGCCGATATATGCTAGTGAGAAATGAAAACCGTAACAGCCAGTATATGTTGGTGATAAAAGAATCGGAAAGGCAGCCGGTCTAAGATAAAAACATGTCGACATGTGGGAAGACGTTCCCAATTAATACTTCATGCATTGCATCTGTTTTAAATATTGATTTTATTACTAAGATGCTAAAGTGTTGTTCTTGATTGTAAACTTATTGATAAATGAATGAGTTTCACATAGAGAAAGATATGGTGAGAAAGAAATATGAAAGTATGATATGATAAGAACTATTTGAGTTATAGACTATAAATGATTGAATATTAAAATACCATTTATACAAATTGAATACTTCTAGTAAATTTAATTCACTGAGCTTGTGAAGCTCATCCCTCAATGTTAAATGATTTTAGGCAGCAAGCATGACAGATAGTTAGTGAATACTGAGCAAAAAGATGGGTATGATTTCTATGAATTTTACTTCATTTTCGTGTTTTATATGTTTTCACGGGACTTGGGCAAAAAGATGATAATTTTGAGCTTTTAGGAGCAAAAGTCAAGATCTGCCATCCAGCAAGAGCGCACCCCATTGAGGTCAAGCACACAAGAGCACAATTGCACTTGAAGAAGTCTCAAGCGCACACTTGCGATCGAGCGCATCCCACATACGCTCGAGCGCAATCACTCCAGAGGCGACAGAGCCAGATATGGAAAGAAGTCTTCCAACTCCAAAAAGGAATTAGGGTTTCGGGACACCATGAAGACTCTATAAATAGCCCAATAAAACACATAAACCACACCTTTTGTTCTAGATTCGAAGTAGAGAGCTTAGGAGAGGAATTGACGACTCGTCTCCCGAGTCTTCTTCGGTTTTAGTTTTTTGTTTTTATTTCATTATGTTTAGAATGTTTAGTTTACTTAGTATGTGTAACTAAACTCCTATAAGACTCGATTGAAGCCCTAGTTATGTTTTTCCACATGTTCATTCATTGATTATCTTTGCTATAGCCTTGTTAGAATATTTAACTTGATTAATACCTGTTTGTATTTACATTCCTCATATATATGTGCCTGATCAACGTATGCATGTGGTATGGATAGGTTAGTCAAATCAATTTGGATGACTAAGTCCTGGGTTCGACATTAGTAACAAGGGATATCCACACCGGATTCCCGGGTTAATCAACATGGGAAACCGGGAGCGGACCAAGCCCTAGGTTCCGTGTGATTGCCGATCTCCACAGCCCTCATGCTCTCTTAAGGAACAACTCAGTATACACCCATGCTGAATCCCTTAAGAGAAAAGAATTAGAGTATACACCATGCCTAACTCGTTGCATAGGGAGATCAATAGCCTAAGGTGTGGACCAAGCCCTTAGGTTGGAAACCATTAGATATTCATGATAAGGCTATAGCATTGACACTTTATTTAGTGGGAAAGTATAATTAGGACGGATATCGTAGTCCTATGTTCTCATTATTGTTGTTTACTCACAAATCAAATCTGCTATTTCTCTTTTTAACTTGAAGAAACTAATTCTAAAACGAAATTCACCAATCCCTGTGGAAATGATCTCGCACTAGCACACTATGCTACCACAGACCTTATGCACTTGGAAGTAAAACTCGGACGGTTATTTGCATATTTATTTAGGTAGATAATCGCTCCAGCAAGTTTTTGGCGCCGTTGCCGGGGATTGCACTAAAATTTCTTTTAGAATTAATTTCTCATTTAATTTAATTATTGTTATTTCCTTTTTATTCGATTCTTAATTATTGTGTTTATCTTATTTTTCGCGTCATTAAAAACCTTAATCAATTTCCTTTTTCTCTATTTCAGGTACTCCAGGAGAGATTTCTGTGCCGCTTGTGATCGAGCGCACCATCTGTGCGATCTAGTGCAATTGAGGCAGAGAGTAATCCGAGCAACAGTGTTTGACTGCTACACTCAAGTAACTGCCACGATTCATGCACGGACGACGATCCAAGCATCTAGAATTCCTTCCCCTTGATCCCGACCTAGAGAGAACTATCCGACAAAGACTTAGAGATAACTCGAAAGAGTACGAATGAGGAATTGAGGAAGACACACCAATGGCAGAACAGATAGCCAAACAGCAACCACCTGAGCGGAGGCCGATGAAGCAATCCTTCATCCCGCAGAACCTCGAACAACCTTCGTGCATTGTGTATCAACCTGAGGCGGAAGGAAATTATTACATATCTCCGCGGATACTCCATGCACTGACTCACTTTAGGGGTACACCTAGTGAGGATCCACATTTGCACCTTCGAGAGTTCTTCGACCTCTGCAAATTCCAGCACATCCGAGGCTTAGACCAAAAAGGAATAAGGTTAATTCTTTTCCCTTATTCCTTGAAAGATAATGCTAAATTATGGTATAATTCTTTGCCTGTAGTTTCCATCCACACTTGGGAGGAGTTGGCTAGCAAATTCCTAAGGAAATTCTTCCCATACCAAAAGACGAGGCAAATGAGAAAAGAAATTCAATCCTTCCAACAAAAGGATGGTGATCTATTCTTCGAAGCCTGGGGACACTTCAATGAGCTACTACTTAAGTGCCCACACCACAACCTACCCCAAGACGAACTGGTACAAGCTTTCTATGAAGGTTTGAGTGATTCTAACAAAAATATTGTTGATTCAGGTTATGGAGGAGTGCTGATGGAAAAGAGCAGCGAAGAAGCAATGGAACTCTTCGAAACCCTGAGCGAACACACGCAGCAGTTCACCTCTCGAGGTAGACATATAACCAAGAAAAAAGATATGTATGAGGTAAGCCTGAATTGAGGATCATCTCCTCAAATAGCAGCAGTAGAGAGGAAACTTGACCTATTAGTTAAAGCCATGGCTACTCAGAACACCTCAACGAACCCACCAGCTATACCACTCCAGGTATGTGCTATTTGCTCACAATTTGATCATAATACTGATACATGTCCTTTGTATTCATCTGCAGATCATGAGCAAGCCAACTTCGTAGGACCAAATAATTATCCACCGAAGAACAACCCCTATGCCAACACATACAACCCTGGATGGCGGAATCACCCGAATTTTTCATGGAGCAACAACCAAAACAGTCAAGGGCAGCAACGAAACTTCCAACCAGTATCCCAATCCGCTCCTAAACCAAAGAAGAATGACCTCGAAAGTCTTGTGAGGCAACTAGTGACTCAGCAGCAACAAATCCTGAATAAACATGAACAATTCATGGAAGAGTCAAGGCAATTTCGGACTGAAATGAGGCAAATCACTGCAAAACATGATCAAGCCATTCAAGGATTAGAGGTACAAATGGGACAGTTGGCCAAGGAATTGAGTAGCGGAAATAAAGGAGAGCTCCCAGCCCAGCCACTGCCTAATCCAAGAAGACATCAGCAACTGAATGCTATAACTACCTTAAGAAATGGTAAGATCATCGGCACCAATGAGCCTACAAAAGCATCTCCAGACCAGACCTCCACATCTAAGTTAAGAAATATGGAAAATGTAAATACACCTCCACTCTTCTCTCAAAGGTTAGTGAAGCCTAAAAAGGAAACTAAAAAGATTGACATTTTTGAAACCTTGAAAAAGGTGGAAATAAATATTCGTTTATTCGATGCAATAAGACAACTACCTGCTTATGTTAAGTTTTTAAAAGATTGTTGCACTAACAAATGGAAATTTTAGGAGCATGAGACAGTAGCCTTGACCGAAGAGGTGAGTGATGTATTATTGAGAAAATTACCACCTAAACTAAAAGACCCGGGTAGTTTTACTATTCCTTACAGGCTAGGTGACCAGCTTTTCGAGCATGCATTATTAGACCTAGGAGCAAGTGTCAACTTGCTACCTTACAGTGTATTCGAGACACTAGGTTTGGGGGAGCTCCAACCCACCTCCATTACATTACAATTGGCTTACAGAAGCATCAAACGACCAAGAGGTAGCCTCGAGGATGTTTTGGTAAGAGTAGGTAAATTTATTTTACCTACTGATTTTATTGTATTAGACATGGAAGAATGCCATATGCCTGTACCATTACCCATCATCTTAGGGAGACCATTTATAATCACTGCTGACACAAACATTCACGTAAAAAGGGGCATTGTTACCATGCGAGTAAATGATGAAGAGATAGAATTTAAAATATTTAATACAATAGACCCCCCTAAAATTGCTGATAAATGTCATAATGTGAGTTTCATGCAAGGCATTGGTGAGGAAATGGCTAAAGTCCATTACACTGTTCCATTGGAGACCATCCCCAACCATGCTAACACAAGATTGGATGGTAAACCAGAGGAAGATAATGTAATTAAGGATATGAATGAAGTTGTGCACACCATCAAGAACACACCCGAGCTTTCAAGTAAGTGTAATCCCCAATTTAAAAAAATTGCATTCACTAATAATATTTCTCCTTATTTTACTGACCAGGCACCAAAATTGGAGATAAAGAAGCTGTGACAGCACTGGAACCACCTGATGGGGGCCCTAAGTGCCTTTTTCAAAAGATGTAGCCTTGAAGCGACCATAGAGAGCACTTGAGCAAATTCCACTTGCATAACATATAGCTCAAATGCCTCTATCGAGGTTAGTGGTACTGAATGCCACTAAATTACAGTATGACTGTATCGTTCTAAAAAGTTGTTTTGGTAACTTTTTATTATTCTATACATACTACCTTGCGATCGAGCGCGCACCACATGCACTCGAGCGCGCATCCCCTACACCCCATTACGCACGAGTGCATTACCCTACACACTTGCGCATCATGCGATCGAGCGCACTCCACAAATGTGCTCGAGTGCACTCGGGGCAGAGAGGGCACGTGCATATTATAAACAGTTTCCCTTTTTCCCCTCAATTACGCTCTAGCGTAATTCTCACTTTCACTATCTCGCTCAGCCTCATCTTACCCTAATCTTGCACGATAACTGCCTCCAAACCACCGACTGTCCATCACAATCACCACCTACCACCATACATCATCCTTCCACAAGCACGACTTACCTCCCCTGAATTTCTCCTAACCCCCTCACGGTATGCAAACCAATTTTGTTCTATTTTACTTGCACACCGGCACACATGGGTTTTTCATTTATATTTTTCATGTATTATCCATTTATCTCGTGTAATTGGCTATTCTATTTCATGCTTACAGGAGGATAGTATCGAGCTCGTAGATTTTTCCACAGCTTCGAGTTTTTAGTGCACCTAAGGTGTTCGATAAATTGCCTAACCGAGTGCAATCGAGCACTAGGTATCAGAGATCGAGCACATTACTTCTCGTGCGATCGAGCGCACAATATCTATGATCGAGTGTAATTTTGACAGTAACACAGTTTTGTATCGTAGAATATGGCTTCCACATCCTGAGCTTCTAGCAACCGCCACCAAGCTTCCCTGCCCAATTTCGAACAGCGTGAAATACTGTTCGAGACAACATTCAGTGTGGACGAGGACTTCAAGAGTTTGGATGCCACAAGATGGGTGGTCCAAGAGTTCAAGAACTGGGGTCTCAAGCAACTGTTCAAGCCAGTATGCTCAACAGTATACACTCGATTTATGGTCAGTTTCTACGAGAACCTGACCTATGACTGCACCAGGTCAGAGATTTTATCTTCTTCAGTCCAGGGCAGATTCATAGAGCTGACCACGACCGACATAGCTAGTTCTTTACACTGCTGTGATGCGTCCCCACCGGAGGATAGCCACATAGATGAGCGGCCTAATCCGTTCCCTCTATCACACATCATAGAGGATATGTGTGCGGGACAGTACGCAGACCGCCACAACAATGCAGGGAGCTGGTCGAGGTTGTATCCCCGTTTATGGTTCATTGACTTAGTCCTGCAGCGGAACGTGTCTCTTTTGGGGCACAAGACACAAAGGCGGGATCAGTTCTTACAGGCTCTCTATACCTTTCACCGAGGTCACTGGTGCTCCATCCCAGCGGTCATATGGAGTCAGATACACAAATTCTGGGATGGGGTGCATAACCGGCAGACGACCACAGCTAATGCATGGAGCCTTCCTTTCCTCTTCTTGCTCAGTCACATCTTCAAGAAGAAGGGGATTAAAGGCTCTTCCATTAACGGCCCGGTTAGTGACCATCCCTTCTTTGGGAGAGCCCAGTGGAGCCTCAGCCAGTCTCACATGCAACGAGGACCCCGGGCACAGATTTCAGCTGTCGAGCATCCACCAGTGAGTCCTTCATGGGAAGAGGATCAGACAGACATGGAATCCATGGAGTATCAACACCTTCTAGATGAGCTATCATCCTTCCGCTGTGAGTTGTCCGATATCCGTCGGGAGGATTATGAGGCAGCCCATTTGATCCATCAGCGGATCAATGGGTTAGAGGCACAGTTTACATGACATGAGGCGATGCTACAAGCTATCCTTGACCGCCTGCCTCCTACACCCGGTACCTCCTCGACTGCACCCACTGATGATCAGTAGTGAGAGGATACCCCGTTTGGCTGAAGACGTTAAACTTAGCGCTCATGGGAGGCACCCCAGACATATTTTTTTTCATTTTCAATACTTTTCATTTGTTTATAGTTATATTTACATGTTTATTATTTATATTTTGTTTTCCGAAACAATTTTTATTTTTCTTTATCAGGTACTTAGTGCTTGCATCCAGTTCAAGTTTGGGGGCGTGTACAAGCAAGTAAGCAAGCAACCTAGTTCTCCATCTCCCAGGTCAGATCTTTCCATGCCACACACATATTGGGGACAATGTGTATTTTAAGTTTGGGGGTAGTGGGAGATACTAGATACTATTACACACACACTTGAAACACATGCACACACTAAGTCCCCAATTTTTTTTTTAGAAAAAATAAATGCATGTTCATTTGGTAGCAAAAATTCTGGTTAATTTAAAATTTTAATAACACTTCATTAGTACGCTTAAAAGCTAGAACACATAGTCTTGTATTAGGAATTTTACAAAGTTAGTTACCTATCTCAAGGCACCAAAGAATTCACAAGTTTGATCCAAATTTGCACAAGCACATTTAGCACGCATTTGTGTGGGGTATGACACATAATTATTTTATATATGTTTTCATAACCTAACTGTAATCTGAGGGCTTGTTGAAAAGAACACTTTGGCATAAGAAAAATAAAGAAAAATATTCATCAAGCAAAAAGAAAATGAAAAGCTTCTAATGATCAATAAAAACTTTCCACTGAGTAACTGGGCCTCTTGCCTCAGTAAGCATTAAGTGTTCACGTCAAAAGGTGGGAAGTAAGCCTTTAATGATCATAATAACAAATTTTCACTAAGTAATTAGGCCTCTTGCCTCAGTAAGCATTGAGTATTCATGTCAAAATGTGGAAATTTCATTTAGAAGCATTAAAACCTGTTAGTTTCATAGCCTTTTTTATTCGAGTTAGTAAGTCCTTAGGGGTGTCTTTACACCTAATGCCCTAAAATCATCTGGTTTGGGAGTCATTGGCTAAACACTCGTTACACAGGTTAAATAGAAAGCTCGATGGAACTCAACATGGCAAAGATAGCATGATAAAAGAAAAACAAGTATTATGTCATTTTTGTTCTCTTTGATGAGGAATTTGATAAAGGTTTGGGCACCGAAACACTATACACTAAAATTATATGGAAACCCCATCTTATATGTGCTGATTCATCACACACAAATCAAACTTGCGATGCCTTAGGTCAGCCTTAGGTCAGCCTTAGGTAAGTAACACGAGCTTTTAAAAATTCTTTTTCAATACAAAAATGTTTTTTTATTTTAAGCTTAATCATGAACAGTTATCATAGTTTTATGCACAACCCAAATTTTTGAATATCATGGAAATGAATTTATCTTTAAATTTTTGTTCTAACATAGTCTTTAGTTTTGTATTGCTAAATGACTAGCAATATGTAAGTTTGGGGGTGTGATAAGTGTTTAAATAGACATATTTAAGCCCCTTAATTTACACTTGTTAGGCTCTTTATTTATCTATTTCTATGGATTCTACTTTATTTTTGTGTTTTATGTATTTTTCACATGACTTGGACAAAAAGATGATAATTTTGAGCTTTTAGGAGCAACAGTCAAGATCTGCCATCGAGCGCACCCCATTGAGATCGAGCACACAAGAGCACGAGTGCACTTGAAGAAGGCTCGAGCGCACACTTCTGCTCGAGCACATCCCGCGTACGCTCGAGCGCAATCACTCCAAAGGTGACAAAGCCAGATATGGAAAGAAGTCTTCCGACTTCAAAAAGGAATTAGGGTTTCAGGACACCATGAAGACCCTATAAATAGCCCTGTAAAACACATAAACCATACATTTTGTTCTAGATTCGAAGTAGAGAGCTTCTAAGAGGAATTGACGACTCGTCTCCTAAGTCTTCTTCGATTTTAGTTTTTTGTTTTTATTTCACTATGTTTAGAAAGTTTAGTTTACTTAGTATGTGTAACTAAACTCCTATAGGGCTCGATTGAAGCCCTAGTTATGCTTTTCCATATGTTCATTCATTGATTATCTTTGTTATAGCCTTGTTAGAATATTTAACTTGATTAATACCTGTTTGTATTTACATTTCTCATATGTATGTGCCTGATCAACGTATGCATGTGGTATGGATAGGTTAGTTAAATCAATTTGGATGATCGAGTCCTGGGTTCGACATTAGTAACAAGGGATATCCACACCGGATTCCTAGGTTAATCAACATGGGAAACCGGGAACGGACCAAGCCCTAGGTCTCGTGTGGTTGTCGATCTCCACAGCCCTCATGCTCTTTTAAGGAACAACTCAGTATACACCCATGCTGAATCCCTTAAGAGAGAAAAGAGTTCGAGTATACACCATGCCTAACTCATTGCATAGGGAGATTAATAGCCTAAGGTGTGGACCAAGCTCTTAGGTTGGCAACCATTAGATATTCATGATAAGGCTAGAGCATTGACACTTTATTTAGTGGGAAAGTATAACTAGGGTGGATATCGTAGTCCTATGTTCTCATTATTGTTGTTTACTTACAAATCAAATCTGTTATTTCTCTTTTTAACTTGAAGAAACTAATTCTAAAATGAAATTCACCAATCCCTGTGGAAATGATCTCGCACTTGCACACTATGCTACCACAGACCTTGTGCACTTGCAAGTAAAACTCGGACGGTTATTTTCATATTTATTTAAGTAGATAATCGCTCCAACAGCTGAGATTCAAACGGAGTCATTATCTGTAAGCCACGTGGTCCACATCCCCAGACTAATGAAAAAATAAAAATTTATTTATAAATATTCATGCATATTATGTTGTATAAAATGTTTAAGTTAAGATTTGAATTATGTATCTCCCCTATTAAGGGTTGAGGATCGATATAAACAATTGAAGATGGTATCTTTATTGTTGCATATGTGCCGTGTTGGAATTTTCAAAATGTTACAACACAGTCTCGGGTGGCCAACCCGGGATGGATCGTTATAGTTGGGGTCGAGGCGATACGGATCTTCCCAATTTGGGATGAGCTTTCCTGTTTCTCGTGGACAAGATACTCTGCTCTTTCGTAGGACAAGGTCGCGCAACTTGAAGTTCCTGCTTCAAACTCGAGAGTTGTAATACTTGGCGGCTAACCGAATTTGGGCTTTATCTCGAGCTTCGTCGATAAGATCGAGATTCATCCGTTGGGCCTCTTCATTGTTTCCATTTTCAAAATTTTATACTTGTAATGAGGGTACCCCGATTTCTAAAGGGATGACCGCTTCAGAGCCGTACACCATGAAGAATGGGGTTTCTTTCGTGGGTGTTTGGGCAGTGGTCTAGAGCATATTTGGCAAGTGGTTAGCCCATTATTTTTTTGTCTTATCTAGTCTCCTCTTGATGCCTTGTAGAAGCGTCATATTGGTTATTTCGGCCTGATCATTAGCTTGTAGGTACTTGAAGGAAGAGAATCGATGTTCGATGTACAGCTCTTCGTAGAACACTTTAAATCGAGCACTGTCAAATTGTTTGCCATTGTCGATCACTAGTATACAAGGAACGCCGAAACGGCACACTATAGATTTCCAAACGAAGCTTCGAGCTTGGTGGTTGGTTATACTAGCCAGTGGTTCCACTTCTACCTACTTAGTGAAGTAATCTATCGTTGTGGGTGCTTCCGTTAACCGGGCGCTCCGGTGAAAGGGCCAAGAAGATTCATCCCCCACATAGCGAAGGAGAGTGGGCTCGTGATCGAGGTAAAAGGGTTAGCCGATCGGTGGGGTATCAAAAAGTACTGCAGATAGCTTTTGCACTTCTTGACTAATTCCATGGCCTCTATTTGCATCCTATGCTAATAATAGCCTTATCAGAGTATTTTGAAGGCCAAGGCTCGGCCTCCTAGGTGGTTTCTGCTGATCCATTCGTCGACCTCTCAGAAGGCGTAGTTGGGTTCGATGGGCCCCAGACACCTTGGGTAAGATATTGTGAGGCCTATCTTGTATAGTTAGTTGTTTATGATCGTATACCGCAATGCTCAGGGAGCTGGTCGTCCCGCAAATGCCAGAGGATCGAATCGACCTAGGTTTCTCCTTCGATTATCGGTAACACAGGAATCTCTTCAATTCTTGGGGCGGCGAGTGTTTTGAGGTAGACCACCTGCATGGGCTTGGGCTGGCGGGAGGAAGCAAGTCGAGCCAAAGAATCAACTTTCGAGTTTTTCGTCTGGGGGACCTGGGTTATATGAAATACTTTTAACTTGGCGACGAGTTCTCTAGCTTTCTCCAGATAGCTGGCGATTTTCTCTCTTCAGGCTTTGAATTCTTCGTTAATCTGATTCACTACCAACTGCCAGTCGTTGTATGCGTCTAGGGCTTCAACGACCATCGCATTCGCCAATTTTATTCCGGTAAGTAATGTCTCGTGCTCTGCTTCATTGTTGTAGGCACTGAATCCAAACCTTAAGGCGTACTCAATGGTGAAACCGTCTAGGCTATATAGGATGAGCTCGGCACCGCTTCAGGTTCTATTAGAGGATCCGTCAACATGAAAGGTCTATTGCGAAACTTTCACGACCATCTCAAGGTCCAGGGTTGGGTTTACTTGGAGGGTTATCTCTACGAAAAAGTCTGCGAGAGCCTGAGTCTTGATGGCTTTGCAGGGATGATAACAAATATCCAACTCATCGAGCTCTACAAACCACTTGACCACCCTTTCGGAGACATCCGACTTGTGGAGCACTTGCCTCAGGGGCTGGTCCGTTAAGAGGACGATGGTGTGTGCTTGAAAGTATGGTCGGAGTTTCCATGCTACGATCAAGAAGGCGTACGCCATCCTTTCTATCGAGAGATATTGTGTTTCTATGTCATGGAGGATCTTACTTACATAGTACACAGGACTTTGGACACCCTCTTCCTCTCGGATCAAGGCAGAGGCCACTACTTTTTGTTCGACCGATAGGTACAATAAGAGTTCTTTGCTGGTGATGAGCTTGGTCAAAAGTGGGGGTGAGCTCAAATATTCTTTCAGTTCTTCAAACGCCTTCTGAAAGTCTTCAGTCCAGGCGAAGTCCTTCATTTTTTTGATAGATTTGAAGAAGAAGAGTCACTTCTCCGAGGATTTTGACATGAACTGACTGAATGCAGCTACCCGCCCTGTCAACCGTTACACTTCTCTTACTGTCTGAGGGATGGTCATACTGAGTACGGCCTTGATTTTTTCTGGGTTGGCCTTTATACCTCTTTGAGTTACCATGAAGCTGAGGAACTTTCCTCCACTAACTCCAAAAGCGTACTTCATAGGGTTTAGTTTCATTTTGATGATGTCGAAGCACCTCGAATGCTTCTTCCAGATCGGCTTCGTGGTCTTTGGCTTTGACACTCTTAACCAGCATACCATCCACACAGACTTCCATATTCCTCCTGATCTGTTCGGGGAAGATCTTGTTTACCAACCTTTGATAAGTTGCCTTAGCATTTTTAAGGCTGAAGGGCATCACCTTGTAGCAGTACAATCCCTAACCGGTGACGAATGACCTTTTTCCTGATCAGATTCAAGCATGAGGATCTGGTTATAGCCGGAGTAGGCACCAATGAAGGTTAGGATCCGTGGCAACGGGAAGCTATCTTTCGGGCAGGCTTTGTTAGTCCATGAAATAAATGCAGATTTGGGTTTTTTTACTATTGCCACATTGGACACCTAGTCGGAATAATCCGTTTCTCGGATGAAATTTGCTGCGAGCAGCTTGTCCACTTCAGCTTTGATGACAACCTATCATTCAGGGGCAAATGATCTCTTCTTTTAGATGATCGACCTGTGATTTGGATCCACGTTTAACCTATGCACAATCACCTCTGGGTTGATCCCTTGCATGTCTGAGGTCCACCAAGCAAAAAGATCTTGATTCTTTCAGAGGAATGAGCGCAAGGATCTTTTGGGATCTTTTAGAAGGTTAAAACCGATCTCAACCGTTCAAGAGGTGTCTTCATCGAAGGAGACTGCAGTCAGTTCTTCTATAGGCTGGCCTCTAGGAACTCTTATTTCATCTCTGAAGACCTCTACCTCGAAAGGGAGGGCCTCCATCATCTTTCCCCCTCTCACAGCGTTCAGGTAGCAGGACCTAAAGACTTACTGGTTTCCTCTAACTTTGTTTACTCTATCGCTGGTGGGGAACTTCGTCTTTAAATAGTAGGTGGAGACGATCACTTTGAGCTTGTTGAGGGTGAGCCTACCGAGGATCATGTTTTAAGACAATGGTTGCTTGACCAATACAAAAATAGTCTGTACGGTGGTTATCTATGGGGCTGTCCCTGCGATGACTGGGAGGATTATGCTGCCTTAAGCTAACACCAAGCCCCCTTGAGAAATCGTAAAGCAAAGTGGACACTGGTTCCAGTTGGGCGTCCTCCAACTGTATCTGTCAGAATGCATCGTAAAATAGGATGTCGGTCGAGCTCCCGTTATCGACTAGGATGCACTTGACGTCGTGGTTGGCCACAAGAATGGAGACCACCACGACATCGACATGTGGGCTCTATACTCCCTCTAGGTCTTCGTTTGTGAAGAAGATCACTTGGTCCATCTTCTTGCGTTTGTGAGGCCCATCGATTGATGCCATAGACCTGGCATAGGCATTTCCACTATGTCCTGAGGTGCCACCGGTGGTAGAGCCTTTGTAGATGGTTTTCATGATCTTGGTTGTGGTCGCCTCTAGGCCTCTCTGGCTTGGCCTCAGACTTCTCTGAGGGGCTTGGTATATCTGGTTTCGACTAGGCGGATGCTCAGGACTTCTTCGGGGTCGTCTGAGCATTCCTTCTTGCCGTGGTCTAGTGAATTCTTTCAATTTCTCCATGTTGATAAGGGCTTCAATTTGATGTTTCAGAGCCAGACACTCTTCGATATCGTGCCCGTGGTTTCTGTGGAACCAATACCACCTGCTCTAATCCCCGCTGAGGCACAGCGGCTTCGGAAACCATTGGAGGATCGTCTTGTCTTGGAGTTACATCAGGACATTGGTTCTAGATACATTGAAGGGAGTGAAGCTCTCGAAGTGGCTGGGAGCTTTGTGTCTATTTTTGCGGAGAGGTCGCTAGGTTAGTTCGCGGCAAAGACTAACAGAGTCTTTCCTTTAGTTCGCGGCAAAGATTAACAGAGTCTTTCCTCTTTTTCTCTGTGTCCCTTTCTCGTTCCTTATAGAAGGCTTAATCGTTTTCCGCCAACATATACTTCTTGGCTCAGGCCAAAATCTCATTCATGTTGCTGGGCGGTTGCCTAGAAATCTTGGAGCTAAAGATTCCGGACCTTAGTCCATTTTTGAATGCCAACGTCTGGACGTTGGGGTCTAGGTCGAGGATCTCCCAAGCGGCGACATTAAACCTTGAGATATAGGCCCAGAATTGGATGATGTTGAATAGGGACTCTGAGGTATTCTTAGGTCCCTTGTTGCTGAAGAAGTGGGACACGAAAACGTAGCTTAGCTCATTGAAAGTGCCAATGCTTACTGGTTTCAACTAGAGTACTAAGTTTCAGCTACCTTCTCTAGTGTCAAGGGGAATGCTCGGCACATTACAGGATCGTAATGTCGATACAGCATCATGGTAGTTTTATAGTGTTGGAGATGATCCAAGGGGTCTGCTGAACTGTTATAAGGTTTGATTAAAGGCATTCAGAAGTTTTGCGGGAGCGGAGCTTCGAGGACCTCTTGGGTAAAGGGGGTCCTGAACTTTGAGCTC
This sequence comes from Bretschneidera sinensis, assembly GCA_023935145.1. Lineage (NCBI taxonomy): Eukaryota > Viridiplantae > Streptophyta > Magnoliopsida > Brassicales > Akaniaceae > Bretschneidera > Bretschneidera sinensis. The sequence continues at coordinate 105,140,269 of CM043699.1, forward strand.
GTCTAGGACACTGTGGTTTCGGCATTTGAGTGCTTTGTCGATTTGCTCATCCATTTCTTCGATCTATCTATTAAGGTCGAGGTTTCTCTTAGGGGAAGCTCCCTTTGGGTTTGACGGTGTGAGGTGGTGATGACTCCGTCGTGGAACAGTTGTCGATAGGGAGCCCACGGCTAGCAGGGCTCATGCGTCTAGGATTTTGTTGAGAAGACATGGGAGAGGGCTAGCAAACCCCTTTGCGGACCTCGATAGTAAGGTCAACTACCAGACACGAGAGTTCCATAAACTGTGCTTAGAGCATAGGAACAGTGGGATGTATTGTGGCAGTTCCTTGGAGGTTTTTTGGTGCATCAATCTTCGCATGGCAGGGGCGTTGGGTCTCGAGAAGAGGTTGCGGGTTACCGCCAGAGGACCTTTACTCGGACATAGCGAGGAGTCTTAACCTGGACCGTTGGCTATGTGCATTGTTTTATGTAGGCGCGGCGCTGGCCCCGACGACTCTTTTGCCGGCATTCGTCGTGGTATTTTTAAGTGGCATGGCAACATATGAGTTCTTTACATTTCTTCGCTTTTACTGTTAGCAAGAGATAGTGGTTTCCCACGGATGACGCCAATCTGCTAATGCCCAAAATATGTTGCCGAACTGGAGGTTGATGCTTCAATGCCTGCATAAGGAAATATGGGTGAACTAGAGGGTCACCAGATCGGAAAAGGTGGGTGATTCCTCCAGGGACACTCTGATGTTCTTGTTAACACAAGGTTTTGAGGAAATGGGGAGAGATATGATTAGTGCTCTAGTGATGAGTTCGTAAAAACTAAATCCTTTTGGTTTGCATGCCTGGGACTTTTATAGCGCTCCAGATGTGAGGTCCCCCACATGGTAAGGACGGTGCAATCCTGGAGATCTCGTTCTTCGCTAGAAGGTCTAGTTGCGTGTCTAGGGACTGCTGTAATCCCTGTAATCAAGCTCTCATGTCTGTGCGGGGTGTCCGGGAGTGGTGGTGACTACCCACAGCTTTGCCACATGTCACTATACCGTTGGTTAAGGATCATCCACGTGTCGCTATGCTATTGGGTAAGAACCGCCCACGTGTCACTATACTGTTGAGGATCATCCACATGTCGCTGTGCTATTAGGCATGAACCGCACACATGTCACTATACTATTGGTTGAGGATCGCCCACGTGTCGCTGCGCTATTGGATAAGTTGTCCATGTGTCGCCATGCCATTGGTGGGTGTGCCTTTTGTCTGTATCAATATTGTAAACCGAGGTTCAAATCCAAGAGGAGGGTGAATTAGGTTTTAAAAACTTTTGATGATTAACTTGCAAATTTTTAAATAGTTGAATACACAAAATAACCAATCAAATAATATGCTTAAAAGTAAAGAGTTTAAGGAATAGAAAGTGCAAACTCCGTTTATAGTGGTTCAGCAATATCAAATTCCTTCCGACCCTACGTCCACTCTCTTTAAGGAACCTCCTTAAAGTAATCCACTAAAACTTTAGTCGTACAATTTCACAGGTGTTGTATAAACCTTACAACCGATCTCTTCCTTACGGAAGCTACAATGAAGTGTTTAATCCTAAACACTCTAAAAGTTATACCAACTCTTTCCCTTTACAATAAATGAAATTTGCTGTAAAGTAAATGGTAGAGAGATAGCAATAAGTACTTTTACAAATGAACAATATCTCTCTTTCAAGAACAAGCTTGAAGAATGGCTCAACAATAAATTTTTCTAAGCTTTTGAGAATTAATAAGCTATGAATTGAATGTGTTCTCTTCTTGTTTTAAATGCTCATTGAAGTGGGTTTATATAGCCTTGAATCAATATGGTCGTTTGTTACTAACTTAGTAGGTTTGAGGCATAAAATGCTCAAGTCCTGCGTCTCAAACAGTCATATTTTTTAATTACCAATCAACTAGGTCCTTATACCAGTCGATTGGGTCAAGTGAGAAATTTTATTTTTTAGGCTCTAGGAGAGTGCCAGTCGACTGGGTGAAGTTACCAGTCAACTGAGTCCTCAACACTAGTCAATTGAGATCTTTCTGTCCCAATTCCCAGTTGATTGGTATATGAACCCAGTCGACTGGGTTGTCTTTCAACCCAGTTTTCCTTTCTAAAAGCAATTTTTGACTTATAAACTTTTTGCATTTTTAGTTTTGTCAAAGTTTTTTTATAAATTGAAGTACAGATCAAGCTATGTAATTGAACATAAGATATTTACAATTGTTTCAATTACCTTAATGCCTATTCTAAATTTTTTGTCTTGTTTTGGTGTCTGAATTGCGTTGAGTTCTTACATCTTGTTTCGGTACTGAATGTTTTTACCGCTTAAATACTTAGATAAAATTGTGAGTACAATTAGAATAGTGTTTTGTCATTATCAAAATCAAATAATATATATATATATATATATTATGTATACTAAAATATATATTGATTAATTAAATTATATTTCAAATAAATTCCAAAGTGAATCAAAAGATTCAAAACACTGAAGTTGAAATTGTAAATTCTTATAATCATAATTCCATCAATTATAATTTCAAATCAATTTTAATTCTGTACAACCAAACGCATGGTAAGTGAACTCAACAGCAGACTGTCAGCAAATGTCTCCACTTAATTTAGCAATGCTTGCCAAAAGGAAGTGAGGTGTACATTGAGTGCAAGTGTGGTGAGACACTTGTGGCTAAGTGAGTGAACTGTAGTGCCGGGCGTGTGCATAAGTGCGAAGTGAAGTGTTAAGTGAAGAGTCCGAGTGTTGTCAAGTTGAGGAGTGTGTGCTGTCTTGTGATTGGTGTGCAAGTGTGAAATAAGTGTCCACTATATTTTTTGGGTCCTTATCTATAAAAAGGGCCCACTATTCTCAACAGCCCAACTACGTGGATGTTTCTTGTTAGTTTTTTTCCATTGTCTGCATATAAACCCCACATTGCTTTCGTACTATAACCCCATTGATCTTCACCACGCGTCCACTCCAATTTTCTTAAAAAGAAAAAAAAAAGAAAGAAAAGGAAAAACCCGAAACGAGAAAACAATTCTGGTACGACACCGCCGTCTCTGACCTCCCTCAAGGCCTCAATCCCTCTCTTTAAAAAAACCCCCACAAACACATAACGCATTCAAAATAATTTAGCTTCAATCCAAAACAAAGGCACTGTTTCTATCTCTACACTGCCAAGATAGTCGCAAAAGGTACGCAGCTTCTCTGTTATTCTCTGTTTGCATATGTGGGTTTCTGTCCTTTGTGTATTTGTTAGGTTCTGTTTTAGTACTAACATGTAGTAGTTATTGCATATCGACTATTTTTAGGGTTCCCTAATGTCTACAAAATCCGATCACATCGACTTAAACTCTGACGCGGTTTTGTTTGAACGAGAAAACAGTGTCCATGGGGTTAACGTTTTGGAACCCACCCCTTGTGACGGCGTTTCTGTGACCAAAAACCTAACTGACCCTTTGAGCGGTCAGGATCATGATCCAGAACCAGTAGGTGACAAGGTTAGGGATTCTCAAAAATCCACTGGCTTGGCTGAGTTTATTGGTGGCTCGAATTTGGGTGTGTTTGAGGAGGATATGAAGAGTGAGGCAGTTATTGGTGTGGAGACGAGAATGGAGTCTGGAGATAGAGGGATTGGTGTGGAAGCAGAGATTGGATCTATAGATAAAGGGATTGATGTGAATGGAGAGTCTTTGGTGGGTGGTGAAATCGAACCAAATGCAGAGAGACGTGGAGAGGGTGTACTTAAGCGAGATGAGAAAGAAGTGGTGGCTGTCCAAGTTGTTGAAGCAGCTTCTAGTAAGCTTGAGGAGGCAACTTTTGAGGAATCGAAGGAGGAAACTTATGTTACAGTGAATCCGAGCTCAACTTCTGCTGATGCGTTGCAAGCAGAAATTGGTAGTGATTTGGGTTCTTTGCCTAGTGTTGTGCAGCCTTATTGTTTGGTAGCCAATACTGATGAGTCAGTCTCTTGTAAAGACCCGGTTGTGTGCAGTCATGTCTCAAAGGATGGAAACTTGGATGGATTGGCTATGGAAATTAATTTGGAGGTGGAGAATCAAATCACTGGCCTTAATATTTCGGAGGCAAGGATTTCTCTGAATGCTGGAAACTTGTGTAGTGAGTTCAAACTTCTTGCGGATTTGAAACCATGTGTGAGCAGAGATGCGAATGTGTCAGGTGATGTGAGTGTGAAGTCAGCTGTTTCGAAGCCGGAATTCTGCGCTTCTGATTTGGTATGGGGCAAAGTAAGGAGCCATCCCTGGTGGCCTGGGCAAATATTTGATCCGTCGGCTTCATCAGAAAAGGCAAAGAAGTATTTCAAGAAGGAGAGTTATTTGATAGCATATTTTGGGGATCATACATTTGCTTGGAATGACGCATCACAAATAAAGTCCTTTTGGGCCCATTTCTCGCAGATGGAGAAGCAGAGCAGCTCGGAAGATTTTCGTTATGCTATTTTTTGTGCTCTGGAAGAGGTCTCCAGAAGGGTAGAGTTCGGGCTGGCCTGTCCCTGTATCTCTAAGGAAGTATATGACAAGGTCAAAACTCAAATAATTATTAATGCTGGAATCCGAGAAGAATTCGGTAGAAAAGATGGTGGGGGCAGTTTTTCAAGTGCAGCTTCTTTTGAACCTGTAAAACTTGTTGGATATATGAAGACTTTGGCAAGTTTGCCATGTTATGGCGGGCTTAACAGACTCGAATTTGTTACATCTCAAGCTCAATTGTTGGCATTTCATCGATGGAAAGGTTATTCTCAGCTTCCTGAATTCCAAATGCTTGGTGGGTTGTTGGAGAATGAGGCGGAGATTTCACTTTTGGGAGAAGTGAAGAACTGCTGTGAAGCGACTGAAAATGCTATTGCTGACCTTAAAGTTGATGAACAAGGAAAGGGCAAGTCAACAAGTCAAGATAGCTCTTCTCGCAAGCGAAAGAACAGCTCTAGGGATACTATCATTCCCAGGAAAAAAGAGAAAAGCTTGTCAGACTTGATTGCTGAGAGATGCTTGAGTAATGGTAAAAGTGGATTGCGTAACAAAGTTGGTAGTAAGTTGACTTCTTCATCTTTTGGTAAAAAGCGCAAGGCAGATGAATCCATTTCTGATGACTCCTTGGTGAAGCATAGGGAAAGTCATTTGTCAACAGGGGATTCTAGTAAGTCTCCGCAATTTAAGCAAGCTTTCAGAGTTGGAGCTAGTATACTTAGGGTTGCAAGCCAACTGAATGGGTCGTGTCCATTACTCAAGCATGGTGGTGATTCGTTCCAAAAATTTGTAGTTAAGAATAAAAGGAAAGAAAAATCTCTAAGGAAAATTCTCTTTCCAACAGAGTGTTCTTCTCTTAATGAGATGCTTTCACAACTCTGCTTGGCTGCCAGAAATCCCATGAAAAAATATGGCTTCTTGATGTCTATAGTTATTTTCTTCTCTGAGTTCAGGAATTCGGTTAGCCTTGACCAGCCCAGTTCAGGTGAGCAAGAGCAATCTCCGGAGCAAGTATCTAGTGGTAAGATTGCGGAGAAGCCAACCAATGAGCCACAATCAACTGTTCAGCAGAACACTAATTTGGATTCTGAACAGCAACCTGCTGGTGGGAATCCTAAATTGGAAGCAATTCAACCAGTTGGCTACTCAGATAAGAGTTGCAATGAAGATCTCTGTGAGGGAGATGTCTCCCCCACGGCTCTGATTCTGAACTTCACAGATTTTGATTCTGTTCCTTCAGAAGCAAATTTGAACAAGATATTTAGCCATTATGGGTCTGTGATAGAATCACAGACTGAAGTGCTGAAGAAGAGTAGCCGGGCCAAAGTGTTTTTCAGAAGACGTGCAGATGCAGAAGTTGCTTTCAGCAAGGCTGGGAAATACAGCACCTTTGGACCTTCACTTGTCAGTTATCGCCTCAGGTATATGCCTTCTACGCCAAATAAAGCCTCTCCGAATGCAACAAAGCGAAGCAAAAAAGATGTAGATTCTGTTGATGGAAATGCAACTTGATATGTCAATTTCTGCTCAATTTCATGCAGTTTCAGCGTTTAGGTATTCATTTGAGGTGATAAATATGCTGGGTAGGTTAAATTTGTGGTTTAACTAACGACAGTTGCATGCAAAAGGTCGGATTGAGTAGTTGATTTAGATATTGGTTATGTGAACTTTTTGGAAACACATTTAATTAATTCAGGTGGCCATTTCCATCATAGTTTAATTTATTATCCTATGGTTTACTGCCGCTTTTTTGTTTTTTTTTTCCTTTTCAATGTTCATTTTAACGGATTTCCTAGATTATTAGAGACTTATTGAAGATGAATTTCCTCATCTGTCTCCTTGTTAACGGATGTTTAGATGTAGCTGTATAATGTTAAATTCCTGCTTTTTGTTACAATGAATGTAGGTTTTTTTTATAGTTGATTTGACATTTTACAAAATGCCAGGGATCCTTGCCCTTTGGTTTGGAATGGATCTTAAACCAGCAGTGGTGTTGGTTTCATTATTTTCCTTGTTTGTGAGACCAATATATGCAATGGGTTATGTGGATTGTGGACTACTTTACAGTATTATTTTATGTTCTCACCCTTTAGTCTGAAAACTAGAGCTCATCATTCATCAGCTAGCTCGATACTATAAATATCAAACATCTGCTTTGAAGCATTTTGATCCAAGCTTTTGTATGTCCTGCAATTTTTTTGGGTGAAGCAGATTCAAGATTTTGATAACGCTGCTGGTTGTTTCCACAGTGTGACTAGTAAGAAGCACGGCTTATTTGGTTAGAGCTTAAGGATTCTAGTTTTAGTTGATATAGTTTTAGGAGATAGCCAAAGGCTGTAATCATTCTGAGATGTCTGATTTGTACCTGATAGCAGTAGAGCTTTAATTATTCTGGCTTTCCGTTAAAAGAATCCATTCCAGGTGCTCCTGTTAAGGTATTTATAGACAGTCACATGGACGCGTGTCCGTGTATTATTCTCACATGGAGATTGACATCATATCATTCTCTTTACTATGGTAGCTAGATCCGAGCTTCTCGGATGCTGATGATGTTAACAACATCATCTTTGGTGTGCATCCCCTTCATCCTTGTATCTAGAATCCTTAGACATTTCTCTCAGACCGTAAAATAGATTCTGCCATTGATCTGTTCTTAATTAATCATGTCAAGCCTTGTGTGAGTTTGATTCGTTCACGTGTATCAAAATCTCTCATCAAAGTTAATACCTTAGAACTTTGGTCAGGTAGATTATGATTTATGTGCTAAGCGAGTATTGGAATTTCATGTTCTTGGAGTAAATGCCGGTGCTATAATTATGAGAATTAGCTTTTTAAGAATGGCGGGGGCTTGTTGATACTAAATGCTACTATAATGGTGAAATGAAGCCTTAATCACTGCACTCATCTTTTTTCTAACCCAGGATATATAAATTGGATATTAAAATCTTCCTGCTAAGGGAAATTCAGAAGGAAAGAGTTATTAAATTTTTTTTTTAAAAGGAACTAAATAGTGAATCGAATATTTTGAGCATCAACTAGTGTCCATGGAGCAATTCCTTTTCTAGTGAAGCCTTAATCACTGTACTCATCTTTTTTCTAGCCCAGGATATATAAATTGGATATTAAAATCTTCCTGCTAAGGGAAATTCAGAAGGAAAGAGTTATTAAATTTTTTTTTTAAAAAGGAACTAAATAGTGAATCGAATATTTGGAGCAATTCCTTTTCTAGTGTCCATGGAGCATTTCCTTTTCCCTTTGGTTGTGCCTGATCTGTCCCTTTGTGCAAGATTGTCTTATTACAGTTCCCTCGCTTAAAATAGCTCTATTCTAAGTTCTAACCTAATTTTGGTTCAACTGCCCAAGGAAGAAGTATTAAAAACAGGTTCAAATAAATAAATAAGGGTGCTTGTTTTATATTGAACGTGGAATGAATGATGTTTGTGTAAGAAATATGCTTAAAATGAAACTCGTTTTGTATTAAAGTTTCATGGATTGGGTACATTGAAAATTTTGTGCATCTTGTGCAATTAGTGGCGTTTACAACGAGTGAAGTAAGATAATGATGCCGTTTGGAAACTCACTTTTGAGTGAGATTAAAGTTATTTTTTTTATTATGTCACCTCAATTTTTTAATACCATAATTTTTTCTATTTAAGAATTGAAATTGGTCAAGTTCATGGTTAGATTGAATACCAAGAAAATAAATTTGAATCTGAATATTCTCTATTTGATGATGTGATATTCAATTTCATCATAAACGCGATTCTATTTTAATTGTCAAATAGAGAGGATCGTGATCTAATTTTTTTAATTAGAGTTAAGAGATTTTTGAACCCATACAAAAAATATAGGATGGTGTTCAATCATTGTACCAAAGTGCACATGGTCACTATAGCTTTAACAAGATGATTGGGATTCGTTTTTCTCGTCAAAAGTGCTTCATTTCAAGTTCACTTGTTACGGTAGGTTTCGACGTTTTAGAAATATATTAGTCAATAAATTAGTAGTTGTTATTCTTATTTCTTTAGTATCTTTAGTAGTTCAAGACTTTAAGGGAATAGATTCTCGAAGAGAAAAAACATCCAATGACTTCGAAATAATTAAAAATCCCATGTATTGTTTTATAGACCACCAGTAAAAGTGATTTTTCTATCAATTTTACCTAGTGATTCAACATAAACTAATACTCATGTTTAGTTCACGTGCGAAAATGCTTACATAGCATTAATAGGAACTTCATTATTTTCTCTATTTTATATATATATAAAAAAAACACAAGATGTATGACACTTTATCTAAAAAAAACTTGAGCTTACGATAATACTTACATCATATCATTTATTAATTAAGTGTTGTTAATAAATTTATGATATTGAAATAAGAGATATTATCAATTAAATTTTAAATTACGTAAATTATGAAATATATTATCTCAGTATAGACAATATTACTAGACAAAATTCCAAATGTAGAAGGTACTAATTAAGGTTATGGAACAATGTATGTGGATCAAATTGGATTATTAACAACAATAACAACCTTAATTAAAAGAAAAACGAAATAACAACCCTTCAAATTAGAATTTGTACAGTTTAGTACACAGCTTTTCCTGATTCCTTGTGGTGAGACGTTAACCTAATACCATCCATCTAGTGAACCTGTTGGGTACACTAATTCACAAACAGAACGATTTTGGGCTACGTGATTTCTCTTTTTTGTGAAAAATAAAAGATAAATAAAATCACTTTAGTACCAAAAAAAATATATATATATATATATAATATTATTTTAACGTAATTGATCATGTATGTGGCATCGTGATGTTATAGATTCGATTTTGTAAAATTATTGTAGAATTAAGGAAGTTCATCAGTAATCATAAGAAAATTAAATAATAATTTTAATATTTAATTTTTTTAAAATAATTATTATTTACCTTTCATGTAATTATTTAATAGTTTTTTTCAATTCAGTGATAATTATTATCTAACCGGATCAATAGGAGTTGGGATCACCACTCATCTAATCAGGACCCACCTCATGAAATCAGAGCGGTGCTTATTGCCTCTACCTTGGTCAAGTTGCAATACACCAGACGCTCCCCATATTTTTTTAAAAATCTCACAATATTTAATTTAACTTATGAACCGCCGCTTCTTCAAAATTCAAAAACTTCTCCCTCTTTTGGAGAAAAAAACCACGTCTACTCTGTACTACTTCGATCATCTTCCTCTTTCGATTCTTTAATATCAAGCGATTAATATCCTTAACTAGTATAACTTCGTTTCGATCTATCGCTAACCTATGTTAATGGAAGAGACAGAAAGTAAAAAGAGCGATTTCGAAATCGTCGGCCTTAGTCTCCTCGATGTCTCGTCCGAGAATGATTGTCTCCTCAATTCGCCTTTCGTTGATCCCATAAGGAACCAACTTTCAGGTTTTTCTTTAATTTATTAGATTTATGTGTGAATTTAGATTATTCTTTTTTGTGGGTTGATTTTAGCCCTTATATTGCATATGGGGTTTTAGCATTGATTTCATTTTTTTTTTCATCAAGTGAGATCTCGTTAATTGTGCTTTCCTAGTTGTTAATTTTTTTAATAGACTACATTTATAATGTAAGGTTTGTATTGTTTATTAAGGAAACTGAATGCAATTTTATTCAGTTTAAAGGAGTTTTTCCCGATTGTTGTTGCTGAAACTTGATGATGAACACACTTAGCTATTTTTTGGTACGCTTTTCATGCAACAAAAACAAGGCATAGAAATTGAGCATTTCTAGTTTTTGTGGCATGTAATTAGAGGTGGCAAAGGGGTCGTGTCGGGTCATGTTGTGTTTCGGGCTGTTTTGGTCTTGGTCGGTTTTGGTTCGAGTCATGTCAATCTCGGTTGTATCGGATCTCGAGTTATGTCAGGTTAGGTTCAGGTCATTTCGGTCTCGGGTTGTGTCGAGTCTCATGTCTCAGATCTTGTTGGGTCAACAAAATAGATATTTATTCTTAATTAAAAAAATATTTTATTTGAATAGAATTAAAAAGGTAACATTGTCAACTACATAAAATAATACTTAATTTTTTAAATAATATATTTAATTTTTATGCATTATGTAATGTTATGATTCTTAATCTTAAAATTCAGTCTTAAATGATATCAGACAACTGGTCTAAAAAGTTATTACTAGTAACGTCTTATATTAAATTTTGGAGATTAAATTTTATATAATCATTTCATTTCATTATATTTTTTACATGACAATTAAAAATAAAATTTTATTTGATTTGAAGAACAATGAAAAATTTATTATTTTTTTTATTTTGTATTTAAAATTAATGAGATTACTCACATTAATAAAATGTTGAATTATACATATCAACACATGTAAATCAATAATTAATTAATTGTTATATAATTTATTTTATTTAAAAATTAGTAAATTACTATTATCCCAGTTTTAAAAAATAAATTGTTTTTTATAAAAAATATATATATATATTTTCAAGTCATTTTGGGTCGGGTTGTTCAGGTCAGGTTCAGGTCATTTTGAATTCGAGTCGTTTCGGGTTATTTTGAATCCAGATCGGATTCGAATCATATTATTTTGATGTATTTTCAGATCAGATCGGGTCAAATTTTGTCATAATTTGAAACTTTATTTAGACTTCGTTAATTTTTCACACTACAGAAACGAACATATTGATTTCCAAAAATGAGCTCAAAAAGTTATGAAGTACGAACTATTAGCATAGATGCTTACAAACTTCCCTATGATTACTTTTACATTGCTCTGCATGGTTTCAATTTTAATTTTGGGTTAATAATTGTCTAATGTATTCTGATTACTCTTATAGTGGATCCCTTTTAACGGTCTTGATTTGATGTGATATTCAGAAAATCAGAACAGAATTCTTGAGCTCCTGGACACCATGCATAATAAAAGTGAAGAAACCCCTGTGTCCTCCCTCGAAGATAAGGAACAAATACTTAAACTTCATAAATCACCCGAACCGGAGAAGTCACTGAAAAATGAAAAGTATAATCTACGCAAAAGCTTGGCCTGGGATAATGCCTTCTTCACAAGCGCAGGTATGCTATTATCAGCTTATGTGCATTCGAAATTGAAACTCCGTAGCTCCTGTGTTTTTATGATTTTTATTATTCATTGTATCTTAACCCATAGTTAGTGTCTTCTGTGTGATCAGGTTTTCTGGATGCCGAGGAGTTGTCTAGCATGATTGAAGGCAAGGAGAAGAGTGAAAAACATGCATTACCTGTAATTCAAGAGGATGTACACAGGTCAACTGATTCAATATCTACATTTGGGAGTGATAATTTGACAATAGAAAGTCTTGAGGCTGGTTTATTTGAAGATATAAGAGCGTCAATCCAGAAATCCAGCAATGCATCTGATGTTGCAATTTTATATGGTAAAAGGAAATCAGGACTAACAGAAGCTGCAACTACCCCATGTAAGTACCGTTCTCCTTGTGTGCTTTTAGTATAGGACGATGGTTGTATCTGCCTGGTTTTGTAGGTTGGTACACCATAAGATTGTGCTTTTGTGGAAAGAAACTGTGGACGGAAATTGGTCCTTTGATTGGATGCAAGGGTAAAAGCCTAAAGCAAATTTGGAATTCCTCCATGGAATTGGGGCACATCAGACTTCAGATCTTTCATCTAGCTTCCCCCACTAGATGATACCTCAACTGGGTTAAAGTACAAAATCAATTGAACTCATGGAAACCTAAAGGCAGAGTTGTCTCTAATCTACATTGACCTCACTGCCCCACTACCATCTACTCTGCTACCATTAAATTAATTACCAGCTGTCTCTGCACAACATTAACTTTTCCACCACCTAAAGAACCACTAGCCTGTCTTTTGGCATTGTAATCTCATTTCCCAATTTCCTACACCATTTCCTAATTTGTCTATGGTGCAACTAGTTGATTATCTCTAAAATCTTTCTAACCTGACAATCCATTGCAACTATTATGTCTACAGTTTTCAGTTCAAGCAAAAATGAACAATTTCATTGAATGCAATAGAAGTTAATGTTCTTGGTTAATTTGTATTGGAGTGATCCTAAGGTGTAATACATGCAGTTTTTTTCCACAGTAGATAATAGAAAACTTAATGTGCATTTCATTTATTACTCCTTGTTTATTGAACAATTCTTTCTTACTAACACCTAATCAGATAGAATGTATCAACTTAACGATTTCCTAGATGAGTCTAAATGGGTATTGCAGTGATATTGGGCGTATGATTCCGTGCTTCTGAATTCTTCCCTTGCATGTATGCATGAGTTTAAAGCTGCCAGGATGGGCTGCCTCCATTTAAGTTCTGATGCATGTTCCCCCCTGTTCTTCCTTCTTGGAACATATTAATTGTGCTACTGTGTTCGTTGGTTAAGTTGTAGATATTGGAGGTTTCATAATCTGCCATATACACGTTGACAATTTCTTCTCAAATTAACCTTGCTTCTTTGTTTTTCTTCTTTTTAGCTTCAAATAAGATGGACCTTGTCTCTCGGAATAAGGTAAGTCCAAGTAACAGCTGACAACTGTAAATTGTCATTTTCTTTGTATGCCTAAAGTAACCTTGTGCCATACGTTTGTAACTTCAGATGAAGTCCAAAGTTGCACCCAAGAAGCCAAGTGTTGGCATACAAGGATCAGGGAAAACAGTGAAGCAGGTCTTTGTTCATCCACAAGTTCTACAGGCATGTCTTAACTAATTATACTGAATGCATTGTGTTCATCATGCTATAATATGCAAATCAGACTCGAGCCCTACTAACATTTTTCTGAATGGAACAAAGAGAAGCCTTTTAATTAGGGTACCAGTCTAGAAAACATTATGCTCAATTAACCAATTCATATAATTTCCTTTGATATTTATGCATTAAGGAGACTTCTGGTTCACTTAATCATGACAAATGTTGCGTAGTCCGACTATTTAAGTTGTTTTTTTAGAAGTGGCTTTTTAAGTTGCGAAATCTGATTAATGGATATTGTTTAAGTGAAACTAATTTTGTACAGTCCATTGCTGCAAGAGGAGAGCATACTTCATCTGTTTGTAAGCCACCAAAGGTACTGAGTAGAGTTAATCCAATCTCAACAACATCAACAAAGAGGGCTTCCTTAGATGTTAGTCGTGTCAAAAGAGAAAAGGATGCCAAAATTTCAACAGGTAAATCAAAAAATAATTTTTTCAGATTTGACTTTTTTCATTTAGTCAGACTTGACTAGTCTTGTTTTCAATGTGTTTCACTTTTGAATTAATTTAACAGTTGCAGATAGACGGGTTCCAGTATCAAAAACACCTGCTTTGGCCAGTACACGAAATATCCTGCCGAGATCTACACCACTTTTGAAATCTTCTTTACGCTCTTCAACTGCTACCAAGAAAGAGTTGACAACCTCTTGCTCCTCATTTGATAGTTGTGGCAGTACTTCATCTGATAGTGTCCGCAAATCTTCCTTGAATTCGATAAAAAGGAAAAATGATTTCAGATTGGCTAATCCTTCTTCCTCTGGTTCTACTGCTAGAACCCCATCAAGAGTTGCATCAAGAAGTAAATTTCAGCAAGGGAATTCACAGCTCTCGGCTCATTTGACGCCTGTGACCAAGCTTTCTTGCAGTACATCACCTGCTAGCTCTGTAAGTGAATGGTCATCAGAGTCATCCACAACTTCTACGGTTAAACAAAGGGCTCATAGTTCAAGAGCTAGCCTGGAAAGTAGCTCTTGTGAAAGGGTTTCCATAGACAACGATTCTCCTAACATTTTGAACTCTCAGAACCATTCTAGTGATCAGTCCTCGGTTGGACATGGTGTTCAGGTAACTGAATTACTAGGTGAAAGTGTAAAGAGAGTTTCGACTTGCACTAGTGGACTTGTTCATCCAGCTTCCATGAAACCGTCAGGCCTTCGCATGCCGTCACCAAAAATTGGCTTTTTTGATGGAGTTAGTTCTCAGTTTCCTTCTTAGAGTTGCTTGTACTAGATAGGGAAGGGTTTTATTTTCATCATTTTTTTCAAATACATTTAGGGCAAGCACTATAACCTGCATGGATTTTTCTGTTATGCAGGTGAGAACAGTGGTGCGCACGCCTGATGGAAACATGCAATCTCACCCTCGTGTACCTAGTGGCTTTTCTAAACATGGAACTGCAAGTCCTAGCCCAAGTGGAAGCTCAAACATCACAAATTCTGGAAAGATTCAATCTGCTAGAACTCCAACAGCCATCTGTGGCACCAAACATGATGTCCACCAAACTGCCTCAAAAATGAAACTTACATCTTCTTTACCTCTTCAAGAATCCTCCAATTCCGCAACAAAATTCTCTAGTGCTTCACGAAATGTAAAAAGTGTTTCCGGCTCATCTCTAAAAGTTCAAAATAGAATGTCTCCCAAAACTCGTGGAGAAAAGCACTTGAAGGATGAGGGAGAGGAGTCCAAAGGAGGTAATAGAGCAATGAATGATCCAGATTTTGGTTCTGAAGAGAAAAGTAATGCCCCCACTTGTCTGAAGGATAAAGTGAGTTCAGGAAGAAAGGGTATCAAGATTACGCCTGTTAATGAAGAACCTGAAGACACTGATGATAGAAGTTCCATTTCTGGCGTTGACAATATAAGTTCCTCCCCAAAAGTGGGCAAAGATGGAAATCAGAGAGAAAAAATTCATTTTGAAGACCAAGTTGACAAATTGACCAGACAAGTTGGAGCTATGGATATAAATATGGAAATAGGGAAAGAGCCCACTGGTGATTCTCTTTCTCTTATTTGTGGCCAAAAGGAGCAATGTTTGCGTAGTTCTTCAAAGCCTACTCTCACTCTATCCGCAACTGCCTTTGACAGTATGACCAGCAATAAGATGCCTCTTGCAGTCAACAATTCTTCTCATAATATGCTCGATGTTTCAACAGGATTGACAGTGAAAGTAGAGAAGATAGCCACCTCGCCTTTTCCAGAGAGCAATCTGACAGATTGCAGCTAGTGCAGATTTTCTGAGGTACTCAAAATACGGATTCTCCTCAATTGTGCTTATGTATGTCAAAGTAGGCAATATTAAGATATGCTGACCGTGGTACATTGCCTCATGCTTTTTGAATCTTTGAAAAAATAAGTAATTTCAGATCATTTTAATTTATGGAATCCTTTCAGTTGTATTATTCTATTGCCCCTTGTACATTTTCTAATAGCTGATTTGGAAGTTTTGATTGGAGCTGCCTATAATCCTGGTGTAAATTTGCTTCTGGAAGTGCATCACATTTTCTAATAGCTTAAGGGACAAAAAGAATTTAAGTAGTGTGGATATGTATTCTATGCTTACTCCATGTTAAGTTATTGACACTCTATTACTGGAAATTCATTTAGCTGTAGTGTAGACTTCCATTTTTGTCGAAAACGTGTTTCCTGTACCAACGAAATTATTCCAATCGAAATTACTTTTCACAATATCCTGTCTCCTGGACATGGATTGTACGCGTAGATAACTGAGTAGTGTTCACTTAGGATTTCCAAGTTTCTGCATAATTTTGAATGTTCTGGAAGGGTTTTTTACAAGTGTAGGATGAGTGTGTAAATGCTTCGTTAAAAATTTTAACCGATTTTTTTGCTCAATTTTTTTTAACCATTTGATATTGTTGGATTGAATAATCAGTTAAACGACTTTGATTATATACTTAATTTTTTTTTAATTTATTATATATTATATATTAAATTGAAAGTTTGAGTTCTCTCACTCAATGTTGTCTGAAGATTTGAAAGAGTAAGTTTACAAAATCAAAGTTTATTTCTGAAAAAAGTTTTTTTTTTTTTTAAATATTTTCTACCACCATTTTTAAGGACTTCTAAAAAACAAGGAGAAAATACACTTAAAAGTGAATAATAAATTATCTCTCAATATATTACCTTTTATAATGATAGATTGAAAAAACAAAACTTTAGATAACAGTTATCCTAACATGATTCTAATAAAAAAAATAACAAAAAATTCTATTTTTTTTTATTAGTGTAGTAGTATAACCTATAAAAAGATAATTCTAAAAATAGATTCTGATTTCTACTTTTTCTTTTTCTCATCTGCGTATCATCACACAGAAACCTCTCTCTCTAACCCCTATTTTTCAACAATCAGATAGAGAAAAAGCAGCCCCACGCTTCTTCACCTTTAACCACCGTTACTGGCTGCTCACTCTTGCTGTGACTTTTTTTGGGGGGAATAATCTTAGTAGCCGCATCAAAGTTGGGTTCTTTGTCCTGTTAATTTGGAATCAATCCTTAAGGGTTTGATTGTTTGCTTGCTATTTTATTGAATTTAAGCACTGGTTAGCCTTGATTTAAATACTTAAGTGCAAACAGTATGATGCCCCCACCTATTTGTTGAAATGCTAGAGACAATACTTATGTGATGCCCAGCACCTAATTGCTGAAATGGAGCGGCAAGATGGAGAAAAAAGAAAAAGACCAGGAGGAGAAGATCTAGAGAAGAAGATGGAGGAAAAAGAATTACAGTAGAGAGTATTAAGCCTTGTCAAACTGGCGGGTACCGATGACTTATTTTTTATTTTTTTATTATAATCAAATAGATCGATTGTTTGGTTTATGCAAACTTATATCATTTGCTCTTAATTCAAAACTATTTGACACCATTGTAACCCGATTAGTGATTGTTGGTATATATTTATGATTATATTGTAATTTTAAATATGATTAATGTGAATTAATTTATCATTTAAATCTCATAATTAATTAAAAATTTAAAAGAATAATATTTTTCATAAAACAAAATTTATATATTTTTCATAAAATATATTTTATAATTTTAAATATATTATATTATAAAATATAAAATTAGATAACATATGTAGATCTTTATGTTATTTTTTCTACACATCCATAATTAATATAAAAATCGTAGGAAAAATATTTAACATACAACAATTATAAAGGTCACAAATATAAATTAAAAAAGCCATACGAACATATTCAACATAATTTATAAAATCCATGCTTGCATGGTCTATAAAATTCATAAGAAAAAACCAACATATTCAATATCATACATCATCACTCGGTTGGAACAGCCCTATTTGTAGCCCACATGGTATCGACAATTCTTTCTCGCTGTCTCACCATGAACCGTACATCCACCATCGCGACACCCTCAACATCCTTAGTTGCATCTCCCACTAGCTGTGATGTAGTCTCCTCTGGTGTGAAGTCAAGGTTCGGCCAGACAGATAGGAAATGATCATCTTCCCGCCACTACGCAGTTTGATTAGATTATGAATTGTTGCGCATGCATAGACAATGAGTGTCTATGTCTGTAAAGGAAAACAAGGCATTTGCTTCAAGATAGGGAACCTTGCCTTTAAAACCCCAAACACCCTTTCAATCACATTCCTTTAAAATGAGCGTGATTAAAGAATTCCTCTCGACCACGGGGTCGACCGCTCATCCTAAATTTGGGCAAATGGTATCGTACTTTTTTGAAAGGCATGAGAAAACCCCTCATACAAGGAAATCTCGCATCCACGAGACAATATTTTCCTACATTAAAATTAGCATGTCAGTGACACATAATCTATAGTAGCCATTATCAAATGTATACTGTGTGAAGTGATACCCACTTGAGGTACGGGAAAGTTTAATGCTTCATTACATGTAGTGTGAAGTAATACTCTAGAGTCGTGCACAGTCCCCACCTAACTAGCTTTGATATAAGTGATGTGCATGTCAAAGTAGCATGCTGCGAGAATGTTTTATGTGCAAGAAATTTTTCGACCTCGATACGGGATTTGTTCATCAATAGGAACCTAGAGAGAGACATGGGTACCATCAATAGCCCTAACATAATCTTAATTAAAATATGTGATATCATGCATTAGTAAGAATGAATAAAAAATAATGGTATGGACAAGCGTCATACATTTGAAGTTAAAATTAGAATGATCACTCACTTTAAAGAATGACCAGAACCTCACAGACAATCTAATGTGATTAGGAGTTTCTATGAGAGGGACACAATGCTTAAGTACCTCAACTAATAATCGAGCAAAAGCAACTAACACTCAGTTAAAGAGCCTAGAAATTTTCTCCTCATGCTGGAATCAATGAGCTAGAACCCAATTTCGCTTATTGTGTCCCACACACATTAAAAAATCATGACTTGCTTTTCCATTCTCATAAACATTGTTTGTGATAGAAATCCCTTCTCTACCAATATCTATGAAATACTTATTAAAGGACTTTTTGACATTCGAAAGAGGTTGTGACATACAGTCGGACGTCCATCCAATACTTGCATCATAAAATCGTGGCCTTGTAATACTGAGTCCATTTGGATCATCCTATGCATATTTCTTTGTCTCTTATTATGAAAGAGAAGTGCAACGACTAACAAACACACCTCGGATTTGTTTATTTGATAATGACATTCTACAACTCAATATATGAAATTCATCAATAAAATTACCAAAACCATAAACAACCATGCATAAATATAAAATCCATCATTCATAGTTAGCGGGCAAGGTAGAGAGAGAAGCTCTCAACTGCTACAGTTCCTTGTCCATGGTTTCCTGCTCTTCTCTCCTCCCCCTTCCCTCTTCTCTGAGTTAAAACCACAGCCATCCCTAGCATAGGAAAGAAGAAATCCAACAGAAAGCCTCCCCTATCAGTCCAAGAGAAGAATGATCTAGAATTTGTTCAAAATCATTTCAAAAACAAAGTTGCTACAGTACTAGATTCGCGAGAATGAGTTCCAGTAGACTCCAGCAAGAATGGATCCAAAGGATCAAGCAAAGTGTCAGAAAGCTCTTCCTGCTCCTTGGGAGAGGCAGAATCAAAGTCTTTAAGGCCTGAGTTGGATGGTTCTGGCTCAGGAAATGAAGAAAGCTCGCACATAGCTTCAATGGTGAACAGTAGCCAAAATCAAGCTATGGCAAAGAAATCAATGCAGGAAGATACCCAGGCAGTAGAGGATGAGTCCCTTAGCTCCTCTGAATATAGTGGTGAGGATGGTGAGGATACAGACCAGGTGGAATCCCATTCTTCAAGTGAGGAAGAAGATCCCAGCTGCCTGGCTACTGTTCACGGGAGACAGACTGCTGCAAGTCAAGGAAAGGATGAGGTGAGAATGGGAACTAGTCCTCACTCTCCTTTGAGGGCTGGGAGTCCCCTTAATGGGTCCAGCTCCAATGAACCCCTTAAGATGCCGGCTGCACCCTCTGGTGCTCAAGGTAAAACTAATGCAAAAGTGAAAGGTTCCAGTGGCATCCCCCCCTAAAGGAAAGCAGGAGAGCCCCTTGCGTTAGTCTATTTGCTGATAATAGAAAGCAAAGCAAGGGCCTTCAGCTCTCCTCTATTGAAAGTGAATGAGACACAGTATGCATTACTAAAGAAGACATAGAGGAGGTGTTTGGAGACTACCCCTACTGTTTGGTAGGATACTTTGCTGGAAGATTCCCAAGAAGGGCTGCCTTGAAGATGCTCACAGACTCATGGAAGGTAAGAGTCTCAACTCAATTTCATGATAGTGGATGGATAGTGTTTAAATTTGAAAATGCTGAGACTAGTATGAATGTGCTCCAAGAAGGTCCCTACCAAGTCTATGGTAGACCTTTACTTTTCAATTTGGTAATGAGAAAATAAGCACTATCCCCATTTGGATTCAGTTGAAGGGCCTGCCCCTTGAGTTGTGGACTGCTAATAACCTAAGTAAGATTGGCACCCAACTTAGGAAGCCCCTCTATGTTGATCAGTTTACAAACACTAAAGAAAGAATTTCATATGCTAGATTGCTTGTAGAGATTGATGTAGCAAAGAAGATTAAGTTATCTGTACCGTAAGCTTCTCTAATGGGATCACCTTTGAGCAAACGATAGCCTATGAAAGCCTCCCTAAGTACTGCTCTAAGTGTAAGATTCTAGGCCATGACCTACACTCTTGCAGCCTAAATGGTAAGGCAGACAAATGAAGAAAGTAGAATGATAAGGGGACAGATATGGCAAGACAAGAAGGGAGTAAGGCTCATCCTACCTCTGATAAGGAGGGGAATTCTCTTGCTCCAGAGACTGGGGAGGCTGACCATTGTCCAGTTCCTCAATCTCTAGGTAAGGCAACACAAGAATCTAGAGATGCAGGCCAAACAATGTCCCATCCTGAGGGGGTGGGGCCTAGTGGCAAAGAAACAAGAGTGGTTTATGACCAAAGGCCTGGCTCTGGCTCAGTCCCTTTGAATCCTCCTAAAAAGACCAATCACCCTACTGAACCCCCTGTCACTAATGTTCAGCCTAAAAAAACAGGAGTGCAGGGGAGCTGCATCCAGTTAGCTAAGAAGAAGAAAGGTAGAGCAGTCTTGAAAGATCTTCAATCAGTTAGGAAGGGAGGGACAGCCTCCCAGCCACCCCAATGATTGTAGTATGCTGGAACATCAGGGGTTTTCACAAACCCCTGAAACACAATGGGGTGTTACACCTCATGAAGAGCAATAAAATAGATGTGATGGGAATTTTGGAGTGTAAGCTGGATGAAGCTAAGCTGCTCAGAATCATGGGCAACAAGTTCAACCTGTGGAATCAGATCAATAATTTTCCAACCCACCCTTCTGGCAGAATTTTGGTATTGTGGGATCCTTCTAAGGTCAGTATATCTATCATAGAAGCATGTCCCCAAGTAATTCATTGTAATGTTCTTTGCTTAATTTCCTCCTGTAAATTTGTAGTAAGTTTTGTTTATGGCTTTAATACCATTATTGCTAGAAGACCCTTATGGAATAACCTTTGTAATTTTAGCTATGATAATTTAGACCCTTGGCTTGTCTTGGGGGATTTTAACAATGTGCTTGTTGCTGATGAGAAAGCTAATGGGCTGCCTGTTACAGATTATGAGTTAAGAGACCCTTCACTTTGTTGTTGAGAAACAGGTTTATCAGATGTCAGTGCTACAGGGTGCTTGTTTACTTGGTCCAACAACAAAGTCTGGAGTAAATTGGACATGGTTATGGTGAATAATGCTTGGTATCTAAAGGGGTTGAGAGCCCAAGCCTCTTTTCTTCCTGTTGGCTACCTCTCTAATCATTCTGCATGCCTTGTAAGCTTGATGGATGATGTGATTGGGGGCAGAAGATCCTTTAAATTCTTTAATATATGGACTGATCATGACAAGTTTCTTGATACTCAAGTAAGATCACATTGGGGCAGATCCTTGGGAGGTACCAAACTGTTCAAACTGTGTAGAAACCTGAAAGCTCTCAAGCCCCAGTTTAAATTGCTTAATGAGAAACACTTTAGTCACATTTTAGTGAGAGCCATGGAGGCTCCAACTAAACTGACTAGTCTCCAAAGAGAGCTCCATGATAACCCTTCTAATTCAGAGCTCCAAACTATGGTGGCTACTTTGAAGCTGAAGGCCTTTCAACTAGCTGAAGCAGAGAGGAGCTTCCTATCTCAGCAGGCTAAGTATAGATACCTTCTTAACAGTGATAGGGTTTCAAAGTTCTTTCATGGCTTGGTAAAAAAGAAGACTAGTAAAAACCATATAGCTACTATTGTATCCTCAAATGGCTCACTGACTACCTCTGAAGCTGAAGTGGTAAAGGAATTTCTAAAGTTCTATAGGGACCTTTTAGGGTCTTCTTCCAAGTGCAGTCCCCTTGACCTAGATGTCATTAGAGAAGGGCCTCTTATCCAAGAGAGTCAAGCTGATCTGTTGATCAAGGAAGTCACAGAGGAAGAGATAAAGGAAGCTCTGTGGGGTATAGGGGAGGACAAGTCCCCAGAACCAGATGGCTACTCCTCTAGATTTTTCAAGAAAGCTTGAGATGTAATCAGCAAAGATATCACAGAGGCTGTGTAGGAATTTTTCCATAATTGGAGACTTCTAAAACAGTTAAACCACACCTCCCTTGCGATCCCAAAATGCGAACAAGCTTCAAAAGTGGAGGATTTCAGACCCATAGCCTGTTGCAATGTGATCCACAAGATCATCTCCAAGATCCTAGCCTCCAAACTAGCTCCTTGCTTGAACCACATTGTCAACCCATCCCAGGCTGCCTTTATCAAATCTAGAAGCATGGCTGAAAATATATATCTGGTTCAGGAACTGCTCAGAAAATATTGCAGGAAAAGAATACTCCCAAGATATATGATCAAGATAGACCTTAAAAAAGTCCATGACACTGTTGAATGGGAATTTCTGAACAGTTTAATAGAGGGTCTTGGGTTTCCTGGAAAATTTAGAGAATGGATAATGGAATGTGTAACCGCAACTACCTTCTCTCTATCCATCAATGAGAGTCTGTATAGTTTCTTTGCTGGCAAAAGGGGCCTCAAACAAGGAGACCCTCTCTCCCCATACCTGTTTGTCTTGATAGTGGAGTACTTGTCTAGACTTCTTGGGAGATTGAATGAAGAAGATGGTTTCAGATATCATCCCAAGTGTGATAAACTCAAGATAACCCACTTGGCTTTTGCTGATGACCTCATTCTCTTTGCTAGAGTTAAGGCTAAATCTGTTGGGCAGCTAATGAAGTGTGTCAACTAATTCAGTGAATGCTCAGGGCTTCAAGCAAGCCTGGCCAAATCAAACATTTTTCATGCTGGAGTTAAGGCTGATAAGCTATTGGAAATCAGAAGGATTACTGGAATAGAAGATGGCAGCCTCCCTTTCAAATATTTGGGGGTTCCTCTGGCTTCAGCTAGATTAAATGCTACCTATTACTCCCCTCTTATTGATAAAATAGCTAGGTACATCAATGTCTGGGTTGGTTCTTCCTTCTCCTATACTGGTAGAACTGAACTGATCAAATCAGTGCTTCAAGGAGTAGAGTGTTTCTGGCTTGCCATCTTTCCCATTCCTGGCAACATCCTGGAGAAAATAATCAAGATGTGTAGATCTTTTCTATGGAATGGTAAGAGTATGGGTATGAGGAAGGCTCTTGTAGCCTGGGCTGACCTTTTTAAACCAAAAACTGAATGAGGTTTAGACTTGGTTGACCTAAAAGCATGGAACAAGGCTCTCTTTACCAGGGTCCTTTGGAACATCCACATGAAGAAGGACTCTCTATGGATCCAGTGGGTGCAGCACTACTACCTGATGAACAGATCCATCTGGGAGATCATGGCAAGAAATGATGACTCCCCTCTTTGGAAGAGACTACTAGAAATCAGGAATGACCTAACTGGCTAGTCAACTTCAACTCAGCAGGCCAGGGACAGACTAATGGAATGGAGAGTTCAGGATGATTTGTGCATAAGGAAAGTCTACAACTCAATCAGACAGAAAGGAGATGTTGTCAGCTGGGCCTCATTGTTGTGGAATGGTCACTGCCCCCCTAAGCACTCTTTTATTCTCTGGCTGGCCATTCAGAACATGCTTCTCACTAAGGACAGACTACTACTGGAAAGGGAGGACAAACTCTGCCCCCTATGTAAAGATCAAGATGAATCAAGGGAGCACCTCTTCTTCTCATGCATAATCAGTAAGGGAACATGGGATTCCATCAAAGTTTGGCTTAGTTGCAGAAGACAAATGTCCACAATTGAAAGTGCAATCAAGTGGACTCAAAAAGTAAAAGGAACTGGCCCCCCAGCCATAGCAAAAAGAATGGTCCTAGCATGCACAGTGTATTGTATTTGGATGGCTAGAAATGCTAAACTCTTTGAGCACACTCTTGTTCAACCCAGCAACCTAGCTAAGAAGATTCAACTTGTAATTTATAGAATAGTGTATGCTGCTTGCCCTGAGTTTAGGCTTCTTTTGTAAGAGTATCTTGTTTAGCTTTTGTCTTGCTCTCATTGTAATTCTCCTGGGTATGCCCAGTGATTATGTAAGCTCTCCATCTAGTGATTAGGCTTCTTTTGTAAGCTTACTTTTGTTTTTTTGTATATGCTCCTCTGTAAATCCTCTGGGAATGCCTAGTGATTTTTTTTTACATGTTATGATCTATACAAGCTTTATTTACTAATAAAAAAAAATCCATCATTCATAACATTCATACATAAACATACAAATTCAAATTAAATCTAAAAATCCATAACTAAACATTAGTAATAAAAACATCATCATCCCACTCAACTAACTCAGGGGTATCAAAGGGGTTGTACCTCTATGACATATACACCAGGGAAATCTACATCAGGGACACCTACACCAGGGACAACCTAATCTTGATTGGCAAACAACAAAAGCTCACCAAATAAGTATCGATCGAATACAATATCTACGTCTGTATCGGGTATCCCTTGGAATATGGTACGAAGGAGCTCCACTTCTTTAATGCTAGTGTCTTGATATCTTGCACTCCATGGATATAACTAAAGACACAAAAATAATCCATTTAAATAAAAGGTATGTAATAAGACACTACATTGACGTTAAGACTAATGTCTACAAATGAAACCTTAACCTATAATGATTGTGACCAATGATGCTTCTCCAGAATAAAGTTCTCTTCCTTGTCAGTAACCCCAATAGAATACTACTCGTTCCAGTGTTTAAAATGTTCCTTGCATTGCATCCAATGAAGTTTCAATTATTTCAGCTCTAC
Organism: Bretschneidera sinensis; assembly: GCA_023935145.1. Classification (NCBI taxonomy): domain Eukaryota; kingdom Viridiplantae; phylum Streptophyta; class Magnoliopsida; order Brassicales; family Akaniaceae; genus Bretschneidera; species Bretschneidera sinensis. Next base: position 105,165,325 of record CM043699.1, read on the forward strand.
TTCCTAATTGAACTTAGCCTTTAACCGTTGTTGAATTATTTACATCATTCTCCTAGTTGGGAATTGATTAATTAGCCCCCTAAAATATTGTTCTTCCCCCGCCGTTATAAGGAAAAATGTGTGCTTCTCATCTGTTCATTCTATCCTAGGCATGTTTATTCATATATGCACTTTTAAAATTTACTCAATCATATAACATGTCACATATAAAATAAAGAATATATTTACATTTACACGTCTATCGAGATACGCTTTAGATGCGTGTAGGTTAAGTTTCACTAATGTGCAACATTTACATGCAATAAAGTACCTAATGCTCATCATTATAGGCAAATTCCTAGCCACAGGTCCCTAAACAGACATACACTAACTTAACTTAAAGATGCATAGACACATAATTCTCAAGTTCAAAGCAACAAAACCTAGCTCAAATCAATGCATGACATGGAAAAAAATTAAAGACATTCTAATGGGACATAATGCAATGCATGAGACACACCTAAATTAACCTAAAGTCATGCATGCGAGAGACCCTAAACACTCAAGCAAATGCCATGCAAGGATGAGACATATCTCACTCATCTTTCTCTTTTCTCAAAGTTACCTCCCTTTATCCATCCCTAAAGACCCCCTAAGACCTTACATGCATGAAAGAAACACTTAAATCAACTTAATGGTATGCATACATGAGAAACACCTCCCTTTCTCTGTCCTTCCTCATCCCTCCCTTTTCTATGTCCTCCCTCCCTCCATCCCTTGCCAAGCATTTAACAAAATACACCAAAACACATATGGCAACAAGCGTGAGTCACAAAACCACTACATTAGCAATAAACAACAACTTTCAAGTGAAAACAAACAACTAAGAACACATATGGCAGCAAGCATGAGTGATAACCTTTTAAAAATGAAAAAATAATAACTTTGGAGTTTAAACTAAGGACCAACAACACATAGCAACAAGCATGAGTGAGAACCCATTCAAAATGACAAAACAAAACCAGTAATCACCATAGGCAACATTTCTTGACCCAAAAACTGACAACAAAAATGAGAATCTAATGAGAAGCAAATGAGCTTACCAAATGGGCACCTAATCAGAAGCAAATTAGAATACCAAATGGGCACCTAATGAGAATCAAATAAGAATACCAAATGGGCACCAAATGAGCAAAGCAAATGAGAAGCAAATTACCAAGCCTACCATGAGAACATCAATCAAAAACAAAGACAACATCATAAACTCATAAATGAGCATACAAAATATCATAATAGTAATTACCCAAAAATCACCAAACATAGTGAAAGCAAGCCACTGTCACCATACAACAACACCTAGCATTTTTTACATACAAATAAGTAGCAACAAAATTGTAAAAATAAATTCAAAAAAAGTAAGCAAAGAAATTTGAAAGTGTAAAAGCAGGAATCGAAGGAACATGTAGAAAGAAGATGAATTGAAAGCACGTAATTACGCATTTGAAACCCTAAATTAGTACTCAAAAAATTAACTAAGTACTTTAAAATTGATGCCACAGCCCTGACGAAGAAGAGTAGAAACTAGGAATTTCCAATTCAATAACAAAGAATACAAACAAATTAATTACATAAAACGTACCCATTTGAAACACTTAAAATCGGTACCCGAAAAATTAAAAAAAAAATTAATCTTGAAATTTAATGCAACAACCATGAAGAATAAGACTAGATACCATCAAATTTTAGTTGAGAAAGAAGTAAAATAACAAAAATAAACCATAGTAATGAAAAAACCATGACACAAAGCATACCCAAAAAGAGAAACGAAATATATGCATACATGGTGTCGTTGAGATCGTCGCACAATGGAGAGAAGAAGAACGACAAGGAATAAGTCCCTAAAGGGTGACTTATGGGTCTTCCATAAGTAATAAAATATTAATTTTGATAAGTGACTGAAATAAGACCAAAAAGCATAGTTGTAAATTTCATTTCGTTTCGTTTCGGCCGAAATGATCGAAACGTGGTTGAAACGACCGAAACGTTTCGGTTTCAACATTATACTGAAACAAAACACCCCTATACTTCGTTTTGCCTTTTTTTCGAGCCTGTTTTGGTCCATTTCGGACTAAACATCATATTTCGACCGAAACATTACAATGTATTTTTCAAATTTTGAAGGGGTAATTTAGAAATTTTCACTATTTCTCTTCAATTTGGTGATGTGAGCGATATATTATTTTTATCATTTGATATTTGAATGATAATTTTTTTTTTTATAATGGCATGTTTTTATAATTACTTATATATAAAGTATGCAATTTGATAGTGGAATAAAGTTTCAATTTGGATTTATACAAAAAAAAAATGATTTATAATTGATTCTACAGCAAAAAAATTATGTAAGATTAATTTGTATAGTTGAATGATGATTGTTTTCTAATGATTTATATTTATAATAATATATTTTTTTAAATATATATAATTTGACATGCATATTTGAAAATACCGTCAAATCCCAAGCGTTATGCGTTAAATAGCTAAACTGAAATATTATCCAATGCGAAATTTACAAACTTGCCAAAAACTGACTAATATAAATCACAAGTCAGTAAGACCGGTCTTATTTTGACAAACAACGATATTTAAATAAGGCTTAAAGTGCAAATAAGTAGCATTAATCAACTTGAAAGTCTATATCAAGCAGGAGGTTCGACTTCCATCCTTTTCCCCCTTGTCAAAAGATATGTCATTTTCTTTTAATGGAAAAATGGCAAATCATCATTTGAAAAATCAAAGGCTAAGATTTAACCACATACTCTAAATCATTTAAAACAAACTTCATATCGAAACACATCTTTTTCTCTTCACACATCTTCAATTAAAAAACAAAAAAGAGAGCTTTATCCATATATAATAATAAAATATAATTAATATGAAATTATAATTAAAAAATTAAGTGTTGACCAAACAAAAAATACAGAGAACAGTGATGAAAGTTGTACAATAATAGATAGTAGATAAATTATTCATGCAAGTTGTAAATATTGATTTGTATAAATGTTTGTAATAAAAAATAAATGTGAAAAAGTTATAAAAAAATTAATTCAATCAAGATTTATCAACATTATAATTAAAAAATTGTTAGAAATGAAAATTATTGAAAATTTTGAACCAAAACATCCGTTTGTCAAGTCATCAAAGTGAAGATATTTTTGAAAAATCATATTTTCTAAAATTAAAAATAAAAATAACAAAATTAGACAATTATTGTTCACTGAACTCATTATACACACGCGTGAAGGCGATCAACTTGACGAAAGATGACACTTATAAGTCTCATTTGATAACTCTTGTCAAGACCTTTCCAACGATATATAAGATGTGTTTTTTGACTTTTAATTGTTTTGATATCGTCAAAAAACTCTGAAGTAAAAATATTAAATCAATAATTTTATTCATTTATCATATTACCTTCTTGTATGTGTAAATCTCAATCTTTGATTTTTCAAAATTGGTCTTTTTGTGATCAAAAGAAAATGATGCGTCTTTGACAAGGGAAAAAATGATGGAAGCTAAACCTCCAAACAGCGACTTAAGAGATAACTTTTTCAGATTTTTGATTCATGAGAAAAATAATGAATACTTGTGTTTTACACCAAGTCTGAAGTTTTAAACAGTAATATTGAAACGGGACGTTAAAACTTGGAGCAAAGTGCAAAGATATTACCAAAGTTAGCCTGACAAAGAGGCTCCAATCATAGAGATAAAAGCTGACCAGTAATAGTCTAATCACCCAAGGAACATGTTCCACCACTCGGTAAAACAGAAACATTAGCCCATAGGTTATCAATTTTTGTGCGACACCAATTAATATTATTTCAAAGGCGATCATATGTTGTATAACACAAATTCACAGATTGCAAGTTCAGCCATAACTTAAATAATTCATGTTCTTTATATTTTGCAACATCGTTTATTAAATTCAACAGACCTCAAAACTCTGATCGTCAAAGACGGAAAGTGAGTGATAAAAATGAGAGAGAGAAAAAATAAGATAGATTGATGTCTCTTCTATCTTCTATATGATAAAATTGATGAAATTTTTTTTTAAAAAGTATTTTTTCATTCTTTAATCATTAAAATTCAAAAGGATTGTTTATCCACTCTTCTTTTCTCTCTCTTCTTTTCTCCGAAAGGATGGAAAAATCACTTTTTTCTCCCCTCAGCCTTCCTCCAACTTTTACTCACTACCAATCGCAACCCAAATGATAATGCCACTAGACAAGTGTTACCTAGGCCAAGGAAAGACAGAAGATTAAAAAGCCTAGCTAAGGGAAGGAGTATTTGCAGCCTGGGCATGGGAGGTGCAAAAGAGTTCTATTTATATTAAGAAAAAATATATCAGGCGTACAATGTTAAACAACTATCTAAAGAGAATAACCAAATACGATAATCTTGGGAGAAGGTCTACCGAAAATTCAATACGATAGCTAGTAGACTTTGAAAATTGTTCACAAAAACAACTCAACAATCGAGAGGACCATTTGCCAGTTCTTTAATAAAACTATTAAAAGATGGTAAGAGAAGGTGAACTATCCACTGGAAATTTAAGACCTTGGTTTCTCCTTCTTCTCTTTGAAGAGTGCCAGGAGGGAGACACCAGAGACCTTCACAACCTTGAATCTGACACCGGGAATATCACCGACGGCATGACCCTTACGTCCAAATCCAGCAATCAACACCTCATCCTACAATCATCAATATGATAGCCTCATGGTCAGTTAAATAACTGGGAGGACAGGACAGTACAATTTACTTTTATTATATAAAATGATAAATTTTTACTCAAAAGAGTACATACATTCTCTTCTATGTAGTTTAAGCAACCATCATTTGGAACAAATGCAGCAATCTTCTTTCCGTTTTTGATTAGCTGAACTCTGGCACACTTACGGATGGCAGAGTTTGGCTGCTTAGCCTCAATACCACTGCATGTCACAGAGCCATTTGTGAGAGGTTTGATTCCAAATGCTATAGTGGTAGTTAAATATTTAATGAAAACTAGCAAGGAAAAGAAGAATGTATGCATCTTACATCTTCTCAAGGACAATGCCTTTTGCATGAGAAGACCCAGCAAATGGCTTCTTCCATTCATTTCCAAGATGGGATTTTTTGTATGACTTATCAGCCCACCTTTGCCTTCTGCGGTGGGACTTCAGCTTGCGACCAGCTCCCATACCACGTGTCTTCCTGAAAGAATTAGATTGGTCATAACTCATACACAATTTATCTTAAACAAAGTTTATTGATACCTTCAGTCCAAACAATTATCCCTAAAAATGATTCTCATTTCTTTTTTTTTCATGATGGTGCACCATATTAAAGCATGATGATCTTTAGTCATGTATGCATATTTTAGCTGGCTAGATACCATATATTACCTCTAGATTTGGCCCTATCAACTAAAAGCAGAGGTTACAGCCAAGGAAAACGAAAATCACATTTTGATGTTAACAGACTTGCAGAAAGTTCACAATCAAACAAAAATAGAACCAAAACCTAATGCATTTACCAGCCTCATTATTAATCCAGTGGGATGATTACAAAATCTAACTTCACACAATTACATATATCCATCATTAAGAACACCAAAACACAACATAGAATAACGAAATCAGACTGATTTCCCCCAAACCCATATGTGCTTATAACTATTAAAGCTTATCCAACATTCAGATGGAACTTCATAAGCAATTAAAGGTAAAATTTACTCCCATTCTCATTCACAAACCCATAAAAGAAAAGGCTTCAAAATGCAGTCATCGCCCTAGTACCAGAAATAATATTAAGGAAGACTATATCAAATAAACCAAAAACAATCAGGAATAAAAACATAAAAAAAAAAGATCTCAGCTTGGATACTAATAAAGGTCAGGAAATAATTCATAAATTGAATATTCAACCAAAAGCATCAACTCCCGTTGATCCTAGAGCAACTATCCAACTAAGAAACAGTGCCTCATAATCATTTCTCCTCTTACTCAACTCTCTCAGAAACCAAACGGGTATCAATTTAACTAGAAAAGGATCTGAAGCACACCAAAAAATCATGTTCATAACCCTGGATGGGGAATCAAAAGTTCTTATGAGACTATAATACTCATTGAAATAAATACATTTAGTATAAATATTCAACGATAAATCAGACAGAATGACGGTTATACAATAGAATTAACAGAAGATAACGAGAATCCAAGGGATGGATCATACCCCATGGTGACTGAGAGGAGATCTTCTACAGTAGCGAGGGTTTGAGAAACTGACGATGAAGAGAGAACAAGCAGCAGCCGCAAAGTTAAAACCCTAACCCAAAAAATTGAGGTAGATGGTGAGTACTTATAGAGATAGACGAAAAGTGAATGGGCTTAGCTAAGTGGTCCAAGAAGGCTTCTTTGGGCTATTCTTGTTGTATACAATTTGGGCCTGCTTCTTGCCAAGAACTGAAGTTACTTGGGGTTGGCGTGGTTACACAAAATTTGATGGAATTATAATCATAATCAAAACTAATTTTTTTTTTAACTAAAGTTTTGGTTCGGTTTAGTTATTGAAAGTTTGCATGTAATTATGGTTAATCAAAAAAAAATTATAAAATCAATAAAGTTATACTAATCAAAGTATATTATAATTTGAAAGTTAAAAGCACTATAATTTCATTCAATCAATACTAATCCATATTAAAAATTTTGACATCATTTAATCTATATTCAAATACTTTAAATGAATATTTTTTTTAAATATATATATATTTATTGCTATATATGCTAAGCATTTTTGCTAAGACTATATATATATATATACTAAGCATTTTCATTATTATAACCATTGTCTTAAACCAGATTTAATTTATTGTTATAAGGATAAAATTATAATTGGATGTGTATATAGATATATAATTCAGGTATGATTTGGTTAAGTGATTAACTAGCATATTTAAAAATCAGTAAGCATAATCATAATAAAAAATATTAAAAAAATCCAAACCATATCCTAACAATTTTTGCTGGTAACCTCGTTTTTTATTTGATTATAAATTAGCTCAAGTTTATAGTTGTTTTACTATTTCTATTAGAGGTTAAAGATTTTTGTTTTGGTGGTTTTAAGACAATAATACTCTACAAAAATAAATTGATCAGTTTGATTTAACTTATTTAGGTCGTGTTTGGCAACAGTAAAAATGGTTTATGATTTAATTATAGTTATTGAAACGATTTGTAGAAAAACAATAATAGAGTTATACTATGTTTACTTTTTAATGGTGATTCCATGAAATAGGTTTCGTGAGAGTCACCACAGATTTGAAAACTCCACTAGTAACAACGGAAAAATTGAATAGTAATTTTGGTATTTTTTTAAAAATGATGCAATTACTACTCAATATCTCGGTTGTTACTAATAGGGTGCACGAATAGTCTTTCTCTTTTCAGATCTTCAAGTTTTTTATTTTCTTTTTGTTTTTTAAGGGAATTCTTCAAGATTCAATGAAATGCCAATATCAATGCCATTTTCGTGCACCCTAATCAACAAGGAAAACGAGTCCCACTGTTAATTGTAGCTTTTCAAAATGGGGCACTATACTGATAAAAGAAAAGGCGTCCTATAAAATTTAGATCGTGTATTCTAAGATCGTCATCCAGCCCATTGATAATTTGCTCAGCCCAAATCCCATATTTGGGTTCATTATTTGTAAATCTGTTGATTTTGTTGAACAATTTGGAACAAAGAAGTTTTATTTTATTTTATTTATAAAAGATTGACAAGAACCTACGCAGCTTGTATCAGAAAAATACATTCAGACTTGATTTGATTTATGTGCTATCCAAATTTAAAATGAAAAACTTTCTAAACATGCCTGCGGAAGACTATAAATATCAAGACTGGGAACAAAAACCATATGAAAATAAATGATAAGTGCATTTGTTCTAATACAGGATTCATCAGGCAGGGAACCCTCAAAAGTAGTCCCAAAATCATGTCTCAACTAACAAAATCAGACTGTTATTTCCATTGCCAATCACTTGTCCTCCATTCATACATTGAAAGTTCCATGTTATATCTCTCAAAGACCAACTGCTTCATCCCATAAACAAAAGATTTCAGAAGGATAGCGTCTATTCAAAGCCACTACAGGCATAAGATGAAATGGAATTAAGCAAACAGTGAACCGGTTGTAGTCTGTAAAGTAGCTTAAAAGTTTCTATGCATTTCTTAAAACTGAAACCACCTGTTGAGAATTACATTAATAGAATTAGAGCAGAAGGAAATGCTACCTTTCTCATAGTTCATCACTTTTGGCCTTTCTTCCATAACACGCCTATCTTCTTCAACATATTCCCATTTTTCTTCTTTGGCGACTCATCATCCATGTCGTCTGAATCAGGTGAACCCATATTCCCAGTCAAGGCACTGTAGTTTCTGTCAACAGAACAGGTTCTCTCTACATATTTCCCATTGCTGCCTTTTTGAAGCATAGCAGCAGCAGCTTCCGCTGCCTTCCTCCATTGGTCTGACTGCACCTTTAATCTCCTCAACTCAGCCTCCATTTCTGTATTTGCTGCCTGTGCTGCATCCAGCTGCTCAGTTGCACGTGTGACTTTTTTGCTACTTTTATCTGCTTCCTCTGTTAAACAGCCAAGTTTTGTTAAAGCCTCTTGCTCCGCAACTCTTGCAGCTTCTAACAAAGTTACAGCCTCATCACTAACTTTATTCGTCTCCAGTTCTCTTTTCTCAATTTCCTTCTTAAGCATTTCGTTTTGCTCAGTTACAGTCTGCAGCTGTGTCTCCTTATCCAACAAACTCGCCCTCAACTCTGCCAACTCTACCTCTAACATCTTCAGATCTTTTGCAAGTTCAATTTCCTTTTCACTAGGTTGGGTGTTTTCAATCTTCAGATTCAGTACATCATTCTCCTCTGTGATACTTTGCAATTCAGTTTCCTTATCCATCAGGTTTGCTCTGAACTCGTCGAGATGAGCTTTGGTTTTCTTTAATTCTGCCACCAAGTCTGCCTCTCTTTGGGATGATTCTGATTTTGTAAGTTCAACTTGTTCATAAGCACTTCTAATCTGCAATGTGCCTCGGATATATTCTTCCTGGTACCTGGTCTCAGCTGCATCCAATGCTGATCTCAACTGATCAACTTCAAGTTTTGCCAAACTAAGCTCCTCTTTGAGCTGGTTCATTTCCTTGTTATCTCCCTTCACCTGTGGAAGTTTAACATTTTCTGTAGGATCCACCAATTTTTCACTACTACCATCAACCAGATCTGCCTTGAGTTTGCTAACTAGTTCCTCCAATGATTTAACTTGAGCTTTAGACTGCTCCAACTCCACTGATAATGAGTTGTACGGCTCTGTTGCCTTGGTGCCATCTGAATGCAGCATTTCCACAGTTGCATTTTCTGTTTCCAACTGTATTTGAGTTTTGCTAACAACTTCAAGAGACTGAGGTTCAGATTCTTTGCAATCACTGAGCTCAGTTTTCAGCTTTTCAACAAGGGAGAGAGTTTCAGCAAGTTCCATTCTTAGGTTCTGAATCTCAGCATGTGCAGCCTCTGCATGCTTAGTTTGGACAGCTTCAGATTCAGCAACCTTTTCCAACTGAACTTTGAGCCTATGAATTTCATTCATGGCAGAAGCCAATGCAGCAGAATCCATTGAGTGCTGTTTTTGTACAGCCACAAGTTCAGACTGCCATGCCCTATCTTGATCCTGGTAGATTTTACGGAGCTCTTCAACCCGTGCATCCTCAGAGGCAGTAATCTCGAGAAACTGCTGTTCAGATTCCTCTAGCTTGGCTGACATGAGAAGGAACTGTTCCTTGGCCTCTTCAGCTTCCTGCTGCGCTTGCATCTTCAATGATTCAGATGCATTCAGCTGATCCTTTACCTTTTTGAGGTCCTCCTGGAGTAGAGTGAGCTGTGTTTCCAATTCAGATATCCTACTTGGGCGTTTCTTCTGGAGCTCACAAACAAACGAAAGGATCTTAGGTGAGTGGCCATTATCTAAAACATTAGCAATTATATGTTAAAGAAATATTAAGAAGATAATTTCAGATTAAAAAAATGAATGTCAAAATAACATAGAGTGAGCAGCATTTGTAAGATTGCCAACTGCAGTGAACAGCCTTTCCCTGGAAACTTGCCAACAAAATGTGCAGGTCCTCATCACAAGGGATTGTGGAATACCTCAGCTGCCGGGCTTCGTGGTGATCGCCGTTCAGTGACTTTAGGACTTATTTCTTTTGGCGTCTTATTTGCTGGATTTGGAGAGGGAACTGAGTCAGAATCTGATCCTGGTGTCTTGAGTTTGCGTGCAGTTCGAGGTGTTGCAGGAGATTTCCTCTGAGGCACTTCCAAAGAGCCCTTTCTGCTCTCAAAGTCAGTGGGAGACCAGTGTAAGTAAAGATACATGATAATCATTGAAGCATCTTAATTCGAAAGAAATATTTGATACACCTTAGTTTCAGCAATTTTTATATATGGACTACCATTGTATTCAGATTCAGCACTTACCCATCATACAGATATTAATGCATCAGCAAACTTTGAAACACAAGTAAATTTACTTATGACAATAACTTCTTTGACTTGGCCATATAACTTCCTGATATCAATCATTATTTTCATATTAACAAAATCCGGAAGTCAATAGCTTGGTTGCTGGTTGAGAGAGATATACAAGTATACAACTGTTACATATCGGTAGAAAAGAGATCAGATCTCAATCCATGATGGGATGTGGCCATGCAAAATTTACCATAAAACTGCATTTTTAAGTGACTTATTTTAACATCTACCAAGACCAAAGGTAATGGTCGTATAACCTAAAGCATTGTCTTACACATAAACAATGCCTAAATGTTTAGTATACACTATACCGTAAAAGTTGGAGTCCATCAATCACACTCACACTCACGTGTCATATTGGTTTTACTCGCAGTCATTTTCTAGAATCATGCAACAAGCACAGTAGAGAAAAAAGTAAGTTGTAGATCATATTATGCATAGTGAACAATTTACTTTGCCTACATTGTTGAAATGAGCATATATGTTTCTCCCTCTTTCCAGCCAAAGATCAATAAAGGTGGAGTATATCATTCTAGCTAGTTTTTGCTACAACTACACATCTTTTACTGCATCTTTTACACATCTTTTACAAATAATTAAACAGCCAAAATCGAAATTCACCAGATCCATCTCCAGTGGAAAAAACCCAATAACCTTAAAACATAAATACATAAATTGGCAAAAGCAACCAAACCTGGAAATAGGAAGTAAAAAATAAAATGCTTGCCAAAAAGAAAAGAGATGTAGGTGGTTTAATTTGAATAAGCATTTTTTCTATTCTTAAATGGGGACACTGCCCAGATTGGAGTGTGTTTGTCATTAACTTACAGAACATAGTACTAACATAAAAAAAAAAAAAGGAATGCTTAAAATTAAAGAGGGGGGGGAGAATGATAAGAACACTGCACAAGCAAAATTCACATAATGAAAAAGTACAATGTTACCTTGCTTTTGGCGTCTGCATCCTTTTTATATCCTCTTCAGTATAAATGTTAAAAGGACTCCTTCAACCACCTGCAACAGTTCAGAGAAACCTTTTGGCTGAGAAAGAAGCACAAAAGAGTACCTTAATATATATACATAGACGACATAAAGGAAAGCCACTCTTAAACAGTATCTACAAAAGCCTAACAAACAGACAAGACAATCGCTTCAAAGAAACTCCATAGAAACTACTCCCACTACCACCAACCTGAAACACAAGACCAAAATATTTATAAAAAAACAGAAAAAAATAGTTGCTATCAAAACAATTCACTAAATGTCATTATATAAAGTCTTTTCGACTTCTCTTTTCTCTCCATTTTACTCCAGTACTGAAACCATGCTCCACACCACATTATTGAAGCCACAATGGCCCAGCATGATGTAAATAACAATAATTTTTTTCCTTTTGCTAATTTGTAAATAACAATAATAGTCATGTGTGATTGCTCTCTCTCATTTGCAATATGCAGAATGTAAAAACCAGATCTTTGTGCTCTTAACAAAAATTTGTGCCAACCCATGTTTGCTTGCAAGATTGTATTTGATCCAAGTAGAGTACAAAAAAACGATATTTCTCTTTATCAACATCTTTCTGCAAATTGAAAAAAAAAGAAAAATATTTCATGAAGAAAAGCAGAGAAAATCGTTGGAGCCCTTCAATTTTCATGAGGTGTGTAGCAGTTTATACTGATTTTGCACCCTTTGTATTTTCTGGATAAATAAATTTGCATTTATCCAAAAAAAAAAAAAAGATTCATGAACTCCAGGGAACAAAAGTTACCCATGTTTCTTCGTCAAATCTCGGTTGCCAATACTTCTTTATACATATTTTCCCTAGTAGAAAGAAGCAAACAAACCATGAAGAATATACAGTTAAAAAGGGTAAAAATTACATATATTTGATAAAAACAAGAGAGAAATATCCTCTGGTGTAAATGGAAAAAAGGATTTAAAATAGACCACAATAAAAAATAAAAATAAATAAAAATAAAACAACTGTGTAAGAGTTGTAAGAGTTAAGAGGCATTCTGGAATCTGGACCTTCTATTCAGTTGAATCTTCAGTGTGCGAAATGCTTAGATCGACAGAACTTTACCGGTCCGAAACAAAGTTGGCACAAAAAAAAAAAAGCTTAGAAACACATTTAGCTTTGAAGATTGAAACAGAGCTTCAACTTAAGCCTTCAAATATCAAAAAACTCATGAAGCAAAAAAAAAACTTTGGGCCTTTTTCTTGTTCAGTTGTTCTCCTACTTCCTGAACAAGATTACAAAAAGGGAGAAAAAGAAGCCACATTTTCATTCTAACAACTTCTTCACCAGAAAATAGGACTTCCTCCAAATAGAAACACAAAAGAGGACCCATTTTTCACTTAACCAAAAGCAAGCAAACACATTACTAATTTATTAAAGTTTCTGCAAACGTAGAATCAACTTCAACACATTGAAACCTCAAATTTCATTGCAGCAGAAACATTTGAAAAAAAAAAAAACTAAGAACAAGAAAACAATAAGGTAACACGACACCATAGACACGTTTAGGTCTTTACCTGAAGGAGCTTTTGCTCTTGTTGGGGTTGATTTATTTTGGCTTGTTTGATATGAACTGTTACTGCAAACTGCAAACTGCAAAGAGATTACTTTAGCACTCTTCAGAAGAAACCTTAGAAAGCCCTAGTTGTGGGTAACCAAAGAGAGCCTAAAGACTCGATTTCATAGACAGGGTAGCTTCTTGAGCTGCTTCTCTGCACAGTTTTCCAGTGTCTCTCTCGTCTTTTTGTTTAATGTCAGGGGAGAAGGAGAGAGAGTAAGCAAGCAAAGAAAAAGGCAGTGCCTACCGGATCGTTTTTCTATGCTAATTAAGAGACTGATAATAGTATAGTGGCACGCTCTTCTTCCACACGCACCCTCACGGTAAAAATCACGTTCCTTTGTTCAGTCACTAAGGCCCAGGCACCTAACAAGTAGTATTAACTATTAAGTAGTAAGTAGTAAGTAGTGAGTACTAACCATAGGTAGGAAATTTGACTTTTACTCGTTGGATCCGTTGGGTTGATCCGGTGAATATAGGTATAAGTTTGGAATCAATAACTCGATAAAGAGTTGATATTTTTTACTTGCATCCATCAAATTATTGGCCATATTAGTTTACGGGTTAATCTTGCTTGTACCAAAATTTATATATTTTATTATTATATAAAATATTTAATGTTTGTGATTTATTGAATATTTATGAACTTAAAAATATGTTAAAATAAAAGAAATTTGAGTTTTTAAAAAATTTCAATTTGAAAGAAGTCCTAATTAGGCTCTCAAATTAATAATGAAAGTGTTGAAAAAAATACATATCATGTTTTTTTGTTTGATATCTTTGACTATCTCAATATTAATAATTATTTTTTATTATATAATGAATAATAATTAGGTAGTAAATTAGATTTTATAAAAATACTTCAGTTGATTCAATAATTTAGATATCTATAAAAGAAAATATGATCCTAATGAATGCATAAAGTACTAAAAATATGAATTTATTATTTTATAGAGTTTTATTTAATATTAATTTTTTTAACGAATCACTCATGGGTTCACCCATAAAAAAATATGTTAAGTTTTGGTGTGAAAAAATTTGATTTGTTTAAAATCGGGTATTTTAACTGTGTCCATTTAAACCAGCAACTTGTAACGAATTACTCGCACTCAACCTGACCCGCTTGTTATCCACCTTTACTATTAACGTAACACTACCAACTTTTGAATTTCTTTCTGCCCATAATCGTTTTAACTTAAGAAAACTCAAATTTGTCCCTAAATTTTGAACTTAGATTTAGTTTCATCCTTAAGAACCTTTTTTTTTATATTATCGATGAAGAAATCATATAATAAAATTATCATCTGCTTTTTAAAATAGATTTATAGTATAAAATAAATAATTTAGTGTTTGGACAATAATATTTAAGTTTTAAATAAGTTATGAACGTGTTTGATATAAAATTGATTTTTATATACAAAAGAAATCCATTATATATATATATATATATATATATATAACAGAAACATACACAAATAGTTTGATTTAACTTCTACCGAATTTTTTTTTTTTCAAGTAGAAGTTAAACCAAACGTTTATATATACTCTTTTAAAACAGAAGCATAAGAAAAAAAAATATTATTTTGATCCAAAGTAGAAGTTAATTTTTGTAGGTTCTAACCTAAAAACTGATAAATTAACCTATTATGAGGGAGAAAAAAAAAACCTTTAACAACACCTTTTAAAAAAAACACCGCTAAAGTTCGGGCACAAAAGTTCAATTCAGACATGGTATCTTAGTGGGTTATGTCCTCCCTTTCAACTCAGAGAAGGGCATGTGCAAAGCCTTCTTATTCGGGGCATGGAGTGTCCTATCGGTTGGTTATTAGCCAAGTCAGGGTTAGGTACAGTCCCCACCCAAATTACTACAGCTAGGACCACGTTTTCCTTGAGCATTGATTCGAAGGTTTAATTTTAAAAGATATTTTGTGATAGATGATTTTTTTAAAAAATATTTTGAAGTTTTTTTTTTTATAAAAAATATTTTATAATATGTTTTTGTTAGTAAAAAATAATACGTGGCTTACTAAAAAAACTTATAAAAGAGTATTATTTATTAATAAAAATATAATATAGAGTATTTTTTGCTGACAGAAACATATCACAAGATATTTTTTTATTAAAAAAAAACTTTCAAAGTATTTTTTATCAAAAAAAGATTTTGAAATATTTTTTTAAAAATAAAATCAACCATAAAATATTTTTTATAATTAAAACTTGATTCTGATAACTGCTCTAATGTCAATTGAATGGGCTGCTTTTGACCATTGGAGTTATTTAAAGCCAAAATGCATGAACAGCAACCCAAGTCGTTTGGCAGAGAAAAGGCATGTGTTTATGCTTACGAAGATTTTATTACCTGGATTTGGGGTCTCATAATAGTTTATGATTCGTTTTGTGGGGGACAATCCAAATGAAAATATCTTGTGGGGTTCCAGGAAGCATCGAAAACTGTTTATATATTCAAAATCAATATAAAACACTCACTAGTATTTTCTTTATTCTTTTCGAGGATAAATCCAAACAAAACAAAAAAGATTGAAGCTGTATAAAAGGAAGGGGTGTGTGTTTTATAACTCTTTGCTTTGTTTACACTGAAAGCAACAAGTATCATTTTGTAACGTATGATTTTGATTATTTCCCTTTTGGACGGCAAACCAATTGATACAAGCAATATATTTAAGTGGGACAGAGTCCCTCCTTTACAAAGAAAGATAGAAGCCAAGAACAGCTTTTCACTTTGAAATGTTTGGTTTGAGTTTTTTCATAAATATTTGTTGATATTAAATATAGATTTTTGAGTATGAAATAGTTTTTAATTTTGATTCCGATATAAGTACTGTAAAGATTATTTTAGATTCACTCTATGTGTTGAGACTCAATACTCCTTGACAGATATGTGGATAACTTACCTATTTACCCATTATAAATTTTTAAAAAAATAGAAAAATAACTTTGGTATAGACTATGTTTGTCTTCACACAAACACCACAATGACGCTAGGAAATCATGAAATCAATGGGGAATAATTACAAAAACACCTCTAATTTTATATAAATTTACATTTACATCATTCTATTTTTATACTAGTAATATACAGTTGCACACCTCTTCAGCTCCTCCACGATGCTGACCTGTGTAAATCTTGTAACCTTTCCTAATTTGAACTTAACGACAATCCTAAATTTAGTCACTAATAGAAGATCATGGATAACATTACAATAAATTTAAGTACACGTATCAAATCAAATTTTAGGCGAAAATTGCGGTTTGCTGACTTCAGAGTTGAAATTTTTATTCTTGGATAGATAATTATGCAATTAGTTCCACGGGTGCAATTAAGCAATTATTCTTGGATAGAAAATTAAGTTACAAATTTGGAACTAACCCAAACAAATTTTAGGGGGAAAATTTTCTGGAGATTGTTTTTTAATGGACCTAGGAGGAAAGAAAACAATGACCGGAAGATGCTTAATGGCAGTTCTTTAGCAGTGTGTTGGTGTGCCATTCCAGCTAGACAATCAAGTGTCTCAAAATTCAAACCCAAGTCAAGCACTTCTCCACGAGGTCAGAGTAGAATGTGTTAGTCCATTGGATTTGTGAAAGGAATTTTATCTTAATTTGCCGAATAGTTGCAGGCTGCATTGCTTTGTCTATGGCTCAATCAAATGACTATGAGGAGCTCATGGTTCTGAATTCAAGGGCTATCCTTCCATGTTTGCAGTCATTTACAATGGCAATTAAGAACAATGCAGAGTAAAGTTAGTGATTTATGGGATTCTTTTCTATAGGTACCACAGAATTTTCCTGTTGCAAGATCTAACAAAACTAGTTTCTAGTACAACATTCTCATAATGTTAAACAACTTTTATGTCTCAACTTTCCTCCAAGTTAAATCAAAAATCATAAAGAGAAACTAAAAGGGAAATAATGAAAGGGGCACTAAACCTCTGCAGTTCCAAGTGGATTTTGTGATCTTTACACCAATATACTCCCTCAAAGCACATGATAAACTCAATATACAATAGCCTCCTGATTTTGCTTGCATTCCAAGGAACTCTAGCTGTTTTATAGATCATTTCCACCAATGGCTAAGTATTTTCGAATAAAGTGAAACAATAAGAGAAGGGTACAAAGCTCTGTACAACCTTTGCCAGATTCACTTGTACATTCCAAATGATAAGCTAGCATAAATCAAAGTTTCTCTGCTTCTATATTCAAAAACAACGCTTGCGCAATAAACAAATTATGTGCTGTAATCACATTTATGCCCAGATACTTCAGAGAGAAACAATGTTTTTGCTGCCCTCTTCTTGAAGTGCTCATTAATATACAAATGTCATTATACTTGCGTACCCATATACCATGTGAATGAAAATGCTCACCTGAGAAGCAATCATTACTATCAAAATTACAAGCCCGAATTTCTTGAAGTGAGTTTGTCCCCTTGCAATGTGATCTTCCAGCAATCAACTTGGAATAGAAAGACGGAAACCTTTTTGGGCACAACTGCAAATCATCAAAACTATCTAACTTAAACACTCATTCAATGTTGTGAATTACAGATCTATATTCTATGTTCTGAACTCCTCTTGCTTCGTTTAAATTAAAACTTCATTGATAAACAGGAAATAAGATCAGAATTTTTTTTATAAGAAAATAAGATTTAATAGTTTTATAAGAAGCTATGAGAAATGCCCTATTTAGGCTAAAATTTTTAGCATTTTATTCATTATAGCCAGTCCATGTTCATTTAGCTGACAAAATCATGCGAAAGAAGAAAAAAAATACACATGAAACAAAAACATATACATGAATAAATTGATTTCAAGGACAAATACTTTCATAAACTGTGGAGGTACACCATTCAGTTCATAGAGTAGCATGTATCATAAGCCATAGCACAATCTATGAAGTAGCATAAATTGCAGCTGAATTACTTCAAAGTTTGGACTATGACAGAATTACCATGGAATTTATCGTCTCTGGTAATTATGCCAAATGTTTCTGCAGTCTCACGAACCATAATACCACTCACTCCAGTGAAAGCAGTCACCTTACACTCAGCAACTGCCAGATAAAAAAGAAGGGAAGGGAGAGAGGGAGAGAGGGAGAACAATAAGCAATCAGAAAAACTAAAAAAAAAAGACATGAAATTAAGCAAGTTGAGGGTTCTTGTCAAAATGCTTAGGAAGAGTCCACTATTTAATCTTATTTCCTTCACGTAATTGACAACTAATTATTACACAAATTGAGTCCATCTTTGCGTCCAGTCCAATTCTTTAATCTGCAGTTCAGTTTTTCGGCAAGTCATGACCAGTAGATCGCATGTAAGAGCAAATATTCAAAATGAGGTTAAAGGATATCGAGTTAAAGGCTCAAAAAGGATATCATCTATAATCGATACGATAAAATCGCTCATTTGTGTGACTTTTCAGCCGGGTGTAACAAGAAAAATCTATAGAAGCATATCAGTAGGAACCTACGTAAGTTCTCCGTGCGTCTTTACTAAACTAGAATTGAGTTTCAGAGTTCACACAATGGTATTTACCTTTATAAGACAAGTTCCAACAGTTTTCTCAGATAACCGGGTAATTCATATATGCTCCAGAACAAACATGATAATAATTCATGCAACTAAGCCACTAGCCAATAAAAAGTTTCTCATCTTCACATGTTTTAGATAGTTCTAGGACTGGATCAAGGTACGTAAAATGTCCATAAAAGTCGCTTTTGGATTTCTTACAAACAAATGGATTGAAAGTTTAAGAGGAACTCATGACGTAGACAAGAATATCATCTGACCTAGAATAATAGCACCATGCAGATCAGCACTGAGAAGACACTGAGCTAACTGATTTTTCCTGCAAGATTGAATGGAAGTATGGATATTGTATCCAAAGATCAAACTGACAATGAGCATGCTATTAAAATATACAATCATTGTAAACATTCCCCCTCCTCTCCCACATAAAAAAGAACCCAATAACAATAAATAAACAATTTGATTGCAAAATCGGCAAAGCAAAACTAAAAAGATAGCTCACCCAGTCGCTTTAAGAAGTTGCACCATGTAGGCCTTCCACATATCATGCATTGGCCTGAACATATCAAACCTGTACTTCAAACATAAGGCAAAAACCATCTTGATAGAAGAATTTTAAAACCAGAATCATGACTCATGACTGAACCATACATGATCTGAAGCATATCTAGTAAAGAACAATTTCATTATCCATTGACCACAATTTCTCTCTCTCTAACATTCAAGAAGATATTCACAGTTGTTACCCTAATGTCCAAGGACAAACAATAAATTTGTTTACAACAATCGGCAAGCATCAGTCTTACCAATAAAAAGAGAAATAGAAAAATCGGAGGAACTTTACCAGTAAATGGTTGAAATGCCAATGAGAAACTGACAGCTATGGTTTTGAACCTTACTCCCGTTCACCTACAGGTTTGAAACTGACTCCCATTCACCTACAGCTGTGAACCTTACTCCTGTTCACATACAGGTTTGAACCTTACTCTGTTCACCTACAGGTTTGAACCTTACTCCCATTCACATGTTATCAACCCAAAGGACTGATAATTAACCAATTCAATCAGCATGTTGGGTTTAGCATTATTTTTTTATAAGTAAAAGATTGTATTAAAAAGGCACCAAGGGGGTGCAACCCATGTACAAACATATCTACAAGAAAGAAACCCAATAAAGCACAACATATACAGTAATGATTATAATACTTATATATAAAGCACAGTCACAGATAGAAATATATATGTATGTAATGTGTGTGTACATATATGCAAGAATCAACTGTATAGTGGCAGAGAACTCACTTTTGGAGATCTCTAGGCAAATCTAAAGATCCACATTTCTTAAGTTGCTTCATGGACATGTGCTTTTTAGAGCGCTTTGAGTGGCTCCGCAAAGCCCTGATGTGGGAGCCAGTAGATACACCACGTCCTTGTACGTAATTATCAAGTAGGATCCAGTTGTCAATTTTCATGCTTCTGGATCCCTGCATGTACTTTTGAGCTGAATCACCACTTTGAAGCAGGTCATGCAAAAGTTTATCGACCATGGTTCCTTTTCTACTAGAGAACTGCATAATGCCAGAGAGATTTGGGCCAAGAATCTAAGAACATACCATACTCAGGAGTCTGTAATGTGAACTCATAAATAAAAGCAGGTTAAATGGTCTTACTTCAGACATCTATAAAATACCTTGAAATTAGTTGTTAGCAGATTCTCATTAATTGGTTGGAAGAGCTGTGAATATGTAAGTCCATTTTCTTCCACATCTGTACATAAAATTAATAAAAGTCTTATGTACACAAATTTCTTTTCAGAGAAAGTAAAATGAGGCAAAAGAAGAGAGATAGAAAACAAAAAAAAATAACATCTAGACAAATCCATATTAGTACCTTGTGATATAGTGTGAACTGAGAAAGAGAATTTCATTACACATAAACCAGAATGGGAGTATAAATATGTAAATAAATGAAAACTTAATAAATGACAAGCATACAATTCTATAAGTAAAGCTTGCGAGTGCTCATATAAAACCTTTCATTTTCAAGGAGAGATTAGCTGATGGATCTGTTAGATGCGTTGAAGAAGAAGCAGAAGAATTCACACTTTCTTTTCCAACTTCCTCAACTGATGTCTTTTTGCTCTTCTTCTGTTGATGAAGAAGCTCAGCTTTGGCAAGAGCAAACCTTCGATCAAGCGCGTCCATAGTTCGCTTTCTTTGATCTTGCAGAACATTGTCTGTAGCCATTGTAGCTTAACTAGCCTTCCTCTTAGAAATATGAAGAGTAAACCAAACCTATTCAGGAGTTGGAACCAACGAGAGTGAAATTTTTTTTGTAAACAATAAGGGTGAAAAATTAAGTAATAAGCCAAAGACTCCTTGCATTTAAATAGGATAATAAGCTTTTCATTCCTTTGAGTCTTTGACTACCTTTTCTTCATAAGTTAATCGGTTATTATCACCAAACATCCTTACATTTTACCTAATATTTCAATGTCTCCCTTGCGTTTTAAAAACGATCAATTTACACCTTGTGTTTTAGGGAGGTGTCCAATAGGCCCTTCTAATGTAATTTCCAGTCAATTGAACACCAGTGCACACGCACACCTCATTTGGTTGTTAAAAGACCTGATTACCCTCTCCTATTATCTCTAGAAAAAGCTGCAAAAGCCCCTCTTTTTCCTTTTATCAGCATCATGCCCTAATTCTCTCTTTTTCCATCTTCATCAATAAAAATAAAGATGGACAGCCCTTGTAAAATCCCTAACTGATTATCATGGCTGATCAGCCTGATCCCAATTTCCATAGGCAAATCCAGTTCATCTTTAGACCCTTATTCAAAGTTTTCATCAAGCAAAACATTCATAACAAGTAGAACCGATTCAACAAAAAAAAGTGCAGAGAGAGATCAAATCAGTAAGCCTAATTTTACAGTTAAGTTTTGAGATGCAGATCACAATCAACATGAAATCAAGACTGAATCAAAGCAAGCAAAATCTAGCATAGCTTATCCAAAAGCAGAACCAATTCAACAAAAAAGTACAGAGACCAAATCAGTAAGCCTGATTTCACAGTTAAGTTTTGAGATGCAGATCAATCAATCAACATGAAATCAAGACTGAATCAAAGCAAGCAAAATCTAGCATAGCTTATCCAAAACCAACTTAACAACTAATCTACTATTGAAAATCCGTTTGATAATTAATCAAACCATTTCATCCCCACATTCACATCCTATCATCAAATTATCCACATATGAAGGGAACCAGGCATATACAGATTCAGGTCATTAAATCAAAAATCTCAGCGGCAAACAGAAATCATGCAAATAGCAAAGACAACCAAGGGAGGTAAATTGGATTTGGGTGTTTTTACCTATGGGCCTTGGGTCTGTAAGTGGAAATATACTGGTTGAGCAGTGGAAGTACAATGGTGGAGCTGCAACAGCGGCTGTACGATGGTGATGACCAGGATGGAAACACGATTACTGAATGGTGATGGTGGAGCAATGGGGAGGCACAGCGATGGAGAATGGTTGCAGGTTTACGCACCAAAAATCTCAGCAGCAAACAAAGACCACCAATGAAGATGGAGAAAGAGAATCAGGGCATGCTGCTGATGAAAGGAAAGAGAGGGGCTTTTGCTGCAAAAAATAAGAGAGGGTAATCAGGTCTTTTTGAAACCAAATGAGGCACATGTGGTGGCTGCACATGTGCACTGGTGTTTATTTGACCGAAAATTACATCATAAGGGTTTATTGGACACCTCCCTAAAACACAGGGTGTAAATTGATTGTTTTTAAAAAAACATGGGGCAAATGGTGTTTGGTAATAATAACCCTAAATTCATTATTGAATTTCTCACTAAGCTCGATTGAAAGGTAAGCAAACCAAGAATAAAGGCAACTCTTATAAATTTTAGACTTTCATTCTTATTCGTTTTGAACTAGCAGCATGGAATTTCAACAAGAAACATTATCACTTTTGCAATTCAAAACACGCATGCACATACTGTCTAAACCAAGTCATATTAAGCATTGTGATGTGCTAAACAAGATCAACTTGCAATCGAACATTATAAATTCAAATGGAATCTTTGAAAAGTTGCAAGAGTATTGGTTAGCTGTTAAACAGATCAGTTTTTTTATCCCCCACATGGAGACAGATCAATTGTACTATCATTGAAGTGTTCCTTGAATCAAAATCAATGTGTGAAATGCACCTTCCTTATTTCAAAAAGCAATTAAATTCAAGAAACATTCATTTAGAACTATTGCTTTGTAGTAGTGAAACCTTGAGTAAGAGCTGTTTTATTGAAGTTGGAGAACATATTAATTTCAAGGTAGCAATAAAATGAGATTAAGACACTTCTCCTTATGAGAATCTGACCCAACTGCATCAAATGAACTGCATGTCACTGATGGGTCTAATCTCAGAGGAATAGCATATTCTTCTGAAAATTGGAAAGCCTAAACTCAACTAAACCTCAATAGTAAAAGGGGGTCTCAGACAGCAAGCTACAATCATGCCAACAAAGCAAAAATTACTCAATGCATTGAAATATTTATGTAGTGAAAATAAGTTTAAGTTAACACCGTATCCTATGAATCAAATTTGTGTGCTTTGCAATGTAGTATATAGTAAACAGTTAGGAAAATATCATCAATCATCATCCACTATAACTCTAAACAAAAGGCTAAAAAGTAGCAAAGTTATCATTCACACCACAAAATATCTAAACCTGAATAGCAGAATAGCTTTCACAACAGAAAACAATTTTTTTCTTTCGAATTCTGCCTCTTTTTTTTGTGGGAAGGCGTTTATTAAACTTCAGTTTAATTAATCACTGTGGTAGCAGTATTTCCAACCAAAACAACAGAACTACCGTCTATGGATTTCAACTCCCCCTTCTCTTCTCTTTCTCTTCAGTTCTTTTGCAAACAAACAGTTACACAAATTAAGAACCAATTTCAACATTTCCAACCGTCCCCATGTAGTAAATAAGAAATCACCACAATTCGATTTAACAAAATTAACACAATAAAAAAATCAACAAAAGAAGCCCAGAGAAAGATAACGAGAATTACGCATACCTGTTGTTGATATTGACCAAGCTTGCGCCTCTGGGTCTTGAGAGAAAGAATTGCTCGATCCACTGATCTTGATGGAGGAGGGAGATGGCTGAGCTGAGGCGCGGTGGCTAGAAAGAAATAGCGGCAAAGGGCGTGTGAGGGAGGTGGTTTCTTGCAGCGGGTTGCGAGCGGCACAGTTGGAGTCTGCGAGCTTGAGGGAAAAAAAGACGGTTAGTTGTTTAGGGTACATATATATAGTAAATACTAAATATATTTGTGACAGGTCCAGGACGGATGCCAACACCCCTGGCCCTCTAAGCTAACGGTGAGAAAATTTTTCCTCACGTCATGAATGGGGATATATTTTCCTGATCGAGGCGGAGCCCAATTGTTTTGGATTAAATTATCGAGCTTTTTATTGTTTGGACTCTATTCCTTTAATTAATTGAGTTTAGTTCAAAACTCGAGTTCAATTCTTAGCTCGATTGCGACTAGCTTGACTCGTGGCAATCATTATGTAATGTTGTATAATTCCTCAATAGGCACTTGTAGTCCGTTTGGTTTGCAAACCAAATTAGTGGATTCAAACGAGATTGAATTGAGATAAGATTAAAACGGTGAAAATAGTAATGCATGTATGGTCGTTTGATTCAAAAGATTTATTAAATTTATCTCACTCAAATCTAATATTAAGTTACAAGATAAGTATGGGTATGAAAGTAAGATAGTAAATAAAATGGCAAAATTATGTAAAGAAACTACACACTAACAGGCTTGGGCAAAGAATGCCCCATATCATTAGGAATTTATGAGCTACAAGTAACTCAATACCATAAAGACTAAGGATTTTTTGGTTGGATCGAGTCTAAACCATTATGGATCGGGTCTAAACTCAATGGTTTAGACTAATTAAAAACTACATTGGTAATCTTAGAAATTTTACTGGTAATGTTAATTTTTGGGTCTCACACCTATATTGACGTTATCAATGAAGCTACTCAAAATTACCAATGAAAGTTTCCAACTAATTTAAACCCAATGATTTGACCCGAGCCTGCCAAATTTTTTTGTAGGATCAAAGCTTCCTTGAGTAGCCAGCCAATCAGCAAGTTGATCAGCCTCATGATGGATGTGCTGGACTGGCACACCCATTGTTGGTGGATGAGTTTCTTGCAATTCAGGAAGACTTTATAGGGATCGGTTACTTCAATAATGGGGGAACATAAGCGGTCTTAGAGAGAAGTTAGAGAGAGAAGCTCTCAAGCAAGTTTCTGCTACTCCTCCTTAATCCCGCGTCCCCTGTTGTTTGATTTTAATTTTCTTGCTTCAATCCTTATCATGCTTAATGGGGAAGAAGAAACCTAGTAAGCAAAAGGATTCTACAACTCAAGATCTTAGAGATATTGAGTATGTCCAGCGGTATTTTGAAAACAAGAATGATATAGTGTCAATGTCGAATTTGAAAATTGCAGAAGATGGTACAGCTGTCTCCAAAGGCTCAACCAAAGGGAAGAGTAAGGAACAACCTGGTAATAAGTCGAGGGATTCTCTTCATGGTCACAGAGATGATTCTGGAGAGCTGAGAAATTCAAATTATCTTCAAGCTACTGTTCATGTGTCGAGCGAGAAACTTGAAGAAGAGAATGAACAATGCCAAGACAACACTATTATAGAAGAATCTGAGAGCCTCTCTTGTACCTTAGGAGAAGAGGATGCAAGCTTGGGCATTTCGAATCCTGACCCTAGATCTGATGAAGAGAGCTGCCACTCGGATGAAGGTTCAGGTACTGTTCACGCAGTGCCCCTGAACCCAGAAAATAACAAGATGAACAAAACTGTTCCTGGTACCAGTAAAGCTCCATAGGTGAGCTTATTTGCTGATAATAGGAAGCCTGAAAATGGAATGCAACTTTCAGTTAAGGAAGATAACAGTGAGGAGGTTAGTGTCTCAGAGGAAGACTTGGAAGAAGACCAGGATGAGTTCCAACACTGCTTGGTGGGCTACTTTGTAGGAAGATTTCCTAGGAAAGCAGCCTTGAAACGTATCACTGTGGAAGGTTAGTGTTCAAACACATTTTCATGATAGTGGCTGGATAATTTTTAAGTTTTACAGTAATGACTGTGTTTTGAAAGTCCTTCAAGAAGGCCCTTCAAGAAGGCCCTTATACTGTTTATGGAAGATCCTTACTGTTAAAACCTATGCCTAAGTTCTTTCAGTTTGATAATGAAGAGATTAGTACCCTTTCTATGTGGATTCAACTGAAAAAATTGCCCTTGAAACTATGGTCTGCAAATATTTTGAGCAAGATAGGATCTAAACTAGGAAAGCCTTTGTATGTTGAAAAGTTAACTGCAACCAAAGAAAGGGTTTCCTTTGCTAGATTACTAGTTGAGATTGATGTTGCTAAAGAAATTAAATTTTCTGTTACCATCAACCTCCCTGGAGGAAAATCTCTGGAGCAAAGTATTGCCTATGAAAATATGCCTAAATTCTGCAAAAGCTGTAAGGTGTTAGGACACTCTGTCCACACATGTAGATCAAACACTAAGCCTGCTCAAAGCTTGAAGGAGAATGAGAAATCTGATAAGGGTACCAGAGCTTCTGTTGCCATGATTGGAGATAGGTGTGAGGGATCCAGAAGCCTCTCTCTAATGATTTCTGAGGCTGGCCACAGTTCAGAACCTGGTGCTCCCTCCCCCTCAAAGACCAGGACCTTGACAGACCAAACCCATCAAGTATATGTTCATTTAGAGGAGAAAGAGGCTTGTACTAAAGAGAAGAATGAAGGTAGGCAAGGGAAGTCTCCCCTCAGTCAAGTCATGCAAAGAGATAGCAGCTCTAAACAAGGCCAAAAGAAGCTTCCCCTTGGCAGCCAGAAAGTAATAGAGGAGGAAAAGTTGGAAGGCTACCAGAAGGTTGTTAAGAAGAAGAGACTCAAGAGCTCAGACACAGGCAGCCACAAAGGAAGGAAGGGGGGGAAGTTTCTCATTCTGTTAAATGAGAATTGCCTGTTGGAATATCAGGGGTTTCCATAAACTCCTGAAGCATAATGGGGTCTTGAACCTCATGTCCTCTAATAGGTTAGATATTTTATGTATTCTGGAAACTAAATTGAATGAGGAGAAGCTTCACAGGATCATGGAGAACAAATTTTGTCTTTGGCTGCAAGTGAACAACTTTCAAGATCATGAGGCAAGCAGAATAGTGATTCTATGGAACCTTCTAAGGTTAGTCTATCTGTTCTTGATTCCTACCCTCAAGTTATCCATTGCAGTATTAAATGTCTCTCTTCTTCTACTTCTTTTGTATCAAGTTTTGTATATGGCTTTAATACTATTGTTAGGAGAAGAATCTTATGGTCTAATCTATGTAATTTTGGTTGTGATAGACATGAACCCTGGCTAGTGATGATGGATTTTAATAATGTATTTGCTATAGATGAGAAAGTTAATGGTCTTGCTGTTATTGACTATGAGCTTAAGGATCCTAAGGATTGTTGTATAGCAACTAGGCTGTGTGATATCAACTACTCTGGTTGTCACTACACCTGGTCTAATAATGTCATCTACTGTAAACTCGACAGAGCTATAGTTAACAGTGCCTGGATGTAGGAAGGTTTGAGGGCTCAAGCTTATTTTCCTGCTGTTGGGTGTCTTTCAGATCATTTTCCTTGTATTGTCAATCTTTTTGAAGGGGAAAGGGGAGGCAGAAGACCTTTTAAATTATTTAACATGTAGGCTGACCATGAGAAGTTTGTCAATACTGTGAGGGAGAACTGGACCAGTATTCAGAGGGGCACTAATATGTATAAGCTATGCAGAAAGATGCAGTCTCTAAAATGCCATCTCAAGTAGTTAAATGAGAGGCATTTTAGCCATATTTCTGCTAGGGCTTTGGCTGCCTCTAAAGAGCTGTGTAATCTCCAGATGGAATTGTATGAAGACACATCCAACAGTGACCTTCAAGTCAGAGTTGCAGAAATAAAGCTTAAGGCTTTCCAACTCGCAGAGGCTTAAAGGAGTTTTTTCTACCAACAAGCTAAATGCAGATGCCTTGTGAACAGTGATAGAGGTACTAAGTACTTTCATGCTATGGTGAAAAGGAAGACTTCCAAGAATCATATAGCCTCTTTGGATACTGCAGATGGGCTCAAGACTTCCTTTGAAGCTGAGGTTGTTGGAGAATTCACCAACTTCTACTTAGATCTCTTGGGTTCTACTCACTCATGTTCTCCTGTAAATACTGCAGTGATAAGGGAGGGGCCTAGAGTGTCAGATTCTCAAGCCTTCAGTCTAGAGATAGAGGTCACTGATGAGGAGATTAAGGCTGCCCTATTTAGCATTGGTGATGACAAGTCCCCGGGGCCTGACGGCTATACTGCTTGTTTTTTTTAAGAAAGCCTGGGACTATATCTGTAAAGATTTGATTGGTGCTGTGAAGGAATTTTAGAAATGGCAAGCTCCTCAAGCAAATTAATCATACAGCTCTAGCTCTGATTCCTAAGAAAAAGAATGCCTCCAAGTGGAAGACTTTAGACCTATAGACTGCTGTAATGTGGTGTATAAGGTTATCTCCAAGATATTAGCTTCTAGGCTCTCTCTTATCCTGGGCAGCATAATAAACCAAGCTCAGGCTGCCTTCATCAAGACTAGAAGCATGACAGAAAAAATCTACTTGGTTCAGGAGTTGTTCAGGAAGTATAGTAAGAAGATGATCTCTCCTAGATGCATGATAAAAATTGATCTAAGGAAAGCCTATGACACTGTTAACTAGGGTTTCTTGGACAGCATGCTGTTTAATCTAGGCTTTCTAGTTCGGTTCAGAGGTTGGGTGATGGAATGTGTCTCTACTGTCTCTTTCTCCTTGAACATCAATGGGAGCATGCATGGTTTTTTCCCTGGTCAAAGAGGTCTTAGACAATGAGACTTACTTTCCCTATTTCTGTTTGTGATCATTCCGGAGTACTTGTCTAGACTTCTTGGCAGATTGAAAGTGGAGGATGGTTTTAATTTTCATCCTAAATGTGATAAGTTCATAATTACTCACCTAGTCTTTGCAGATGATTTAATTTTTTTAGCCAGAGGTGATGCATGGTCTGTTGGGCTTCTTATGCAGTGATTTAAGCACTTCAGTGAGTGCTCAAGGCTGGAAGCTAGTCTCCCTAAGTCAAACATCTTTCATGCATGTGTTCCTAGGTCTGAGCTTACTAATATTACTAGAATTACTGGTATATCTGAAGGTAGCATGCCCTTCAAGTACCTGGGGGTACCTCTGGCCTCTTTTAGATTGAAGACTTGCCACTTCTCCCCTTTGATTGATAAAATTTCAACATACATAAGTTCTTGGGTTGGTTGCACCCTCTCTTATGCTAGAAGAGTTGAACTGATTAAATCAGTCCTTCAAGGTGTTGAATGCTTCTGGCTTGCTATCTTTCCTATTCCTGTAACTATCATTGACAGAATCTCCAGGCTATGCAGAGTTTTCTTATGGGGTGGCAAAAATCCTGGTACTAGGAAATCTCTGGTTGGGTGGAAGGATGTTTGTAAGCCTAAAGCTGAAGGGGGCTTAGGTCCAGGGCCTTATGGAATATCCATCACAAAAAGGACACTTTGTGGATAAAATGGGTTACTCATTACTATCTTCAGGGGAGTTCCATTTAGACTGCCAGTCCTAAGCAAGATGACTCTCCATTGTGGAAGAAAATCCTGGAAATAAAAAAGGGCCTTATCTCTTCTGAAGTGACAATTCAGAAAGCTTAATCCAAGATGCTTGAATGGGAAGTTGATCAACAGATCAGTATTAAGAAAGTGTATAACAGTGTAAGGCCTAGTGGTACCAGAGTTAATTAGGCATCTACGGTTTGGCACAGCAGTTGCACTTCTAAGCATTCCTTCATTCTTTGGCTGGCCATCAAGGGCAAACTGCTCACTAAGGATAAGCCGCTGGTTTCAGCAGAGGAAAAGCTTTGCTCCTTGTGCAAAGATTTTGAAGAATCCAGTGACCACTTATTTTTCTCCTGCTAGATCAGTAAAGCAACCTGGGCTATCATTAAAGACTGGCTTGGATGTAGAAGGGAGATGAACACCATTAGAAGTGCTACCAAATGGATCCTTAATGGGCTATCATTTAAAGATAAGATGAACCCTTGTACCATACTGTCATGTATCTTTCATAGACCCAGACTAAACAATTTTTTTTTGTTGATAAATAGCCAATATTTTAACATTTAGGCTATCAGTTTGGCCTAAGTTGGCCAAGAACCCACAAACCCATTCTCTATTGTCATTCCTCTCAATCCCTCCGGCTCCCGCAAGATGCCTAGGCTTGAAGCTTCCATTTGTATTCATCTTAATCATTGGAAATAATAAAATTATTTAGTTAGTATAAGTCAACACTTATATAGGCCAACAATTAATAAAGAATTGATTTTTAATTCTCATTTCTTAATTTGCAACTACATGTCTTATTCATCATGATTTTATCGACTAATTTGATAGTTAATATTTGTTTGAAATTTAATAAATCTTAAAAATTACAAGAGAACATATAAGATTGGATTGACACATATAATATGTTTATTTTAATATCAATATGGACAAAAACCTACCGTCCAATTAAAGACGTGACAACTCCCTAAAACAAAAAGATATCAATCGCAATAACACACAGCACCTATTAGGACAGTTAATACTTGTTCGATCTTAGAGTAAAACCATACTTTTGCTTTGGTGGCAAGACAGTAAAAATCACTACAAAACCCTAGTAAAAAATGATCTGAATCCTCTGTTGTTGGGATCGTCTGCTGTTAAGTCATAAGTGCTGCTCATGGTTGGATCCCAAACAAGGCCAAAATACCCAATCCGACATGAGATATTTTCTTCTACTGTCCTTGCGCAACCAAGCAGCCATTTTCACGGAAATTTGGCCTTGAGAAATCGGACCTTGTGACATATAATGCTCTAGCATGAAAAGGGAAGAGAATTTTGTTGAAAGTTTCTACAAAATTGCACTGATAAAATTGAATTGATTGCAACAATCTCAAGAGCACGAGCCATCAAAGCAAACCAAATTACTAAGTTAGAAAAAAAAAATCCCCAAATCTTCAATTCTCCAAGCAAACCCTAGATTTGGTACCTTGATCCACATTCAAGAAAGAATTAGCGATCCATATATGCCCAAATATGTAATAATCTGAAGAAGTTAATCGTTTCCAAAAGCAAGAATAAAAAATTAGACGTATACAATGAAATCTGAAGGATGAGACTGAAGAACATAAAACAAAAGCAAGAAGAGGTAGACCGCATAAGAGGGAGGAAAAAAATAAGTGAAAATCTTGTGGAATATTTTGTTCTTTGAAACGGTAACGTCATTTGCTAATTGCCACGTCGTTAAGTGAATAAACAGCTACCAAAACGGTGTTTTTCATTATTTATTTAAAATAGACTACGTGGCAAAAGTACAGTCCTAGATTAAAATTTAAATGAAATGACATGTAATACAATCATAAACGGCACTTAACAGCAAAGGATCTCATGTGAGGTGAAATTCTTATATGAATTGGGTGTAAAACCTTATGTATATTGGGTTCGAAATTTTATTGATAATTATTAAGTAATTTTATTGGTAACATAAATAGTAGTTATACAAACATTACCAATAAAGTTATTAAAATTACGACTGAAGTTTCCACCTAGTGCAAGCAAGTATTTCCCCCACGAGAGATTCTTACATGCATTGGGTGTAAAATGATTGATAATTTTTGGGAACCTCACTTGTAACATTAATTGAGTATGTCCATATGTTACCCTTGAGGTTCCCCAAAATTACCAATCAAGTTTTCACTATGTGTAAAATTAATCAAGTTTTCACTCTAGTGTAAAAATTAATTTTACACCCGGTATAAACAAGAATTTCTCCCCAATCACGACAGATCCAGATCTAATGGAAAGAAGGAATTATGATCTTATTAAGATTCATCTTCTTAAAAAGACTAATCACTCCCCCTGTATAAGAGAGATTCAACTAAAGAAACAACTATCTCGTAACTTTTTAATTCTCTATAGGGTGTGTTTGAGAGTGTTTTGCTATAGCTGTGCTAGCATCAAAAGTGTTGTGACAGCTTTGGTACTAAAAAAATTGTGAGAATTGTTGTTGCTAAAAGCTAAATGTAACGTTTGGTAAAATGTCTTGTAAAAGCAATGTGAAAGTGTTGTGATCAATAATAATATTTGATAATTGTAATTTTAATAGTGCTATAAAACTGTAAAATTATTAAAATAGGCATGGTTCAAAGATATACAGTTTTAATGAATTATTTTTTTAATCAAAGATATATTCTTTATTAACAACAAAAAAATAAACTATTCATTATCTAATAATAATCAACAACTTTATATTAATAAAAACATTTATTACTTAATATAAAAAAATATCTACAGTATTTGTTTTCTTTGGTCGCTTCTTCCAAGTGTCATTTCCATGATCGAGCTTATTGTTTCAACAAAGAGAAATAAGGATTAAGGGTTTAGATGATTTGAATGTATAAGGAATTAGATGAAAATTAGTGAAATGTGGTAAGAGCAATTTCGGTTTTACGTAAAATTCATTAAAACTTTAGGAGTTACCCGGTCAAGCACATTTTAAAAGCTCCGTCACCCTTATTTCTTAAAAAAATGAGATTTTTAGCTTTCCTTGATAGCTATTTTTGGAAAAACTGTAGTAGTGAAATTTTACTAAACAATAATTTTAGGAAAAACAATCAAATCTATTTATACCAACTCTTTTTCTGTGAGCAAAACCTTTCCCAAACGCTTGTATGTTTCTTTTAGAATATTAATTTGAGCGTCGAAATTATGGACGATTATTTAGTTTCCACCATTTAGTTTACGTGTTTAAAGAAGCATATGCTCACATGTAATCATCCGTTAGATTTTCGATATCAACTGTTTTCTTTTATCTTTTAGGTATATTTAATATGAATCATGAACAAAATAGGCCCACAAAATAATCGAAATTATACTTTCATGTGATTCTTGTAAGGAAATATATAGAAAGCAAGAGTATTTTATGATTCACTTTTAGAAAATGGACAATCATTTTGGGACCCTCATTTTGAGAATAAGTAATACTTTTATTGAACAAAATGAGTATTATAGATTGGTCACAATACTTGGGCCTTATTTGTGCGTTTGCTTAAATATAACTTAAATGATCAAAATTTAAAATATTTAAAGTTTTTTTATTTTTTATTTTAAGTTGTATTTAAACATCTCATAAACAAAGCTTCATAACCATATACCAAGATGTCTCCTTCTAAGATCTACATATCCAATATTTTCTATGTGAACATAGCTACTCGAATTGTCCATTCAATTTATCTATTTGTACAAACTGAATGTCTGAAAAATAAACTGAATCCTTACATGGACAAAAAGTCAAAATGTATAGATGCCCATTTTACTCTTCCTGCATCATTATTTTGTTTGAGTCTACCTCTATCCTCTAGTAATAAGCCAAAGGAGCAGTCCAAATAGGGTCCATTTGGTATACGAACAGGATTACAGTGGGATTAAATTAGGAGGATTAAAGTGAGACTATTTTAATTATATGTTTAGTTTATGAGATTGTTAGATTGATATTAAAGTGAGATAACAAATCAAAAGACTAAAATAACATTTTATATATATATATATATATATATATATATATATATCGTAAAGCTATCTTTTTTCATTCTTTTTTTCGCTATGTATCATGAAACAAAAAATGGGGAAAGAGGGGAGGCGTGGGGAGGAAGAGGAAGGGGGAGGAGAAAGGCCGCGATTTGGTGAAGAAGGAGGAGAAGAATGAAGAAGAGAGGAAGAAGAGGAGGGGTGAGAGGCAGTGCGCGGCCCGAGACGTGATATAGGCAAGGAGGAGGAGGAGAAGGAAAGAGAGAGGAAGAAAGAAGAGGAAAAGGAAGGAGAGCAGAAGGTCGCGCGATTTGCTAAAGAGGATGAGGAGAGAGGAGAGGGAGGAAGAGGAGGAAAAGAGAGACGCGGGGTTGGATGGGAAGAGGCCGAAGGGGAGGAGAGGGGAGGTGGCTGGGGTGAGGGAGAGCTGGCCGAAGGAGGAGGGGAGGTGGCTGGGGGTGGTGGCTATCGCAAGGAAGAAGAAGAAAGAGAGAGAGGTAAAATGGTCTATGAAAAAAATCAATCTCACAAACCTGAGATTGATTCTGTCCCGAAAGGAGGATTGAGATAGATTTTTAAGGATTGAGACTAATTTAGTCCCAATTTAATCTCAATTTAATTCTTCATACCAAATTGCCCCTTAGAGTATCCTATTTTACTAAATTACCCCTGAACGACCACAAGGGACGACCCTATGAAGATCAAAAAGAGCTGGCAGTCAGCCAAAAATTATTGTCTTTGTCATCAGTGACAAAGAATTCTGCAATTATGCTGAAGTTCTCATCATCGCTCACAGACGCCTTTTAAAGTTTTAAAAGTGTTTAATAATTAACATCTTATACCATTAAATTACTACCATCTGTCCCTGTACTACGTTCTTATGACTTCATCACTGTAGGATGGGATTAAACATTAGCTTGATGAAGATAAACGGTTGCGATCTCAGACAGATTAGCTCTTTAACACAACAGCATCAAATCTCACTAGAAAAAAACTACTTAATCCTTGGAGAACATTCCCCAAGTCACATGCACCCAGCTACTGCCCATCACTCCCTAATCCGTCAGCGCCGTATGCTACAACCGGTAATAGCAGGTTGCACGCTGAGCTGACAGCCCTCCCAACGAGCACTGGCCAAACCGGTTGCCAGCCGTTAATTGCACGGTACAGCAATTGGGTGACGTTGACAGATCCTAACCGTCCAAAACCATTCACATCCAAATAGTGAACCCATCAACGGTCCGTACCCATCTTTCAACTTTTTCAAGTCTCATTCGAATCAGTGAAAAGCCATAAAAGCTTAAAAAAACCAGTAATGGCTGAATATTAGTTACCTAGGCAATTTCATGAAAAAGATTGCAAAGAAGAAATAAATTTATTTATATAAACATTAGATCGGTTATCGTCCTAGCCAACGGTTTCGGTGTCATATGGTCGGTTAGTCTTTTTTTTTTGGGATTAATTAATTATAAATGTATATGTTCTTAATTAATTATAAATATACATGTTCTTAACGTAAATAATATTAAAATTTCAATTCTATCTAATAAGCCTAAAATTTTCTATTTACAAAAATTTCTAATATTATTTACGTATATGCATTTACATTAATAAAAATAAAAATTTAAAAAGAAAACTTGAATATCACGCTTGCGAAGTTTCAGTTTCAATTCTGTTTTATTCTGCTTTAACATCATTAACCTGCATTTATCCTGAATAAAATACAAATTCTTACTCTGCAGTCTGCATCTTCTCAGTAAAGCAAAGGCTTATCTCAGTCACCACTCTCTCTCTATAGTACATATAGTTTGCATTGAGGATTCATTGAGGTTGATGTCGGTGATATTATTGCAGTGAAAATGGAGGAAATGAGAGGATCGGTCACGTGGCGAGACGAGTTGGCTAGTTTGGTGGAGGACCCGGGGATACGATACGCGGGGGAACCAATCGGAATATGGGCACGGGCATTCGAGGCGAATAAATCTGATTTCGTGTCGGGCGAGACGGCGATGGAAGGATCAGAATCGGAGAGCTTCAAGGATCAGGTAACGGGATTCTTGAAATCATGGGGAGAGATGCTTCTAGATTTAGGGAGGGGGTGCAAGGACATAGTAGAACAGAGCGTGGTCACTGAGGACTCATTTATAGTGCGAAAACTCGGAAAACCAGTGGCTAAGGCATCGGTTAGATTGAGCTTTTTGAACGAGTTTTTGCCCGAGGATCGTGATCCAGTTCATGCGTGGCCTGTGATTTTCTTTGTTTTTATCCTCGCTTTTGCAGGTATATATACTATGATAGTAGTAGTTTTTGAGTGGTTAATGTGTTTTTGGTAATTTGATTTTTCAGTGTCATTGTTGTGGAAGAGAATGGAACTTTCGTTTGTTATTTGCTAATTTCTGATAATCTGTAAGTTGTTATTGCTTTAGCTGAAGTTTTGTTTGTAATATAGTTTTTGAAATAGGTTTCATTGTAGTTTGGTCCATTTTTGGCTAGTTTTGATTGCTGTCTTCATGGGAGATTTGTGTTGTTTATTAGTATTGAAACGGCAACAAAGTAGCAGGTGATGCTTTTAGCTTGGTTTAGATGTTTAATTTAGAAGTGAATTGGTGATTATTTGTTCCTATTATTCAATCGGTTAAGCTCTGTGGTACTAAAGTGAAGTTTTATGCTTGTGTTAGTTTGTCTTAGCTTAGTAAATGCACTGCAAAATTTGGTCACTTTCCATCTTGAAATGCAGTGCTTGGCCCTAACTTCGGCACATATTGCAGCCATGAACAAAAAGGTTTTATGTAGATTGCCTTCTATGGGCAAAGGAGTATTCAATGAAACACCAGACTCTTGGTGGTAATGCATTTAATTTCACCATTGACCTTGTGCCTTCTTTTACAAGCCAAAATAAGGTCTCATAGTTACTAAGTGACTCGTAGAATCCCAAGAAGCAATATTACAGGTGATTGTAGCATATAAATTTCAGCCTCGTCTGTA
The DNA here is from genome assembly GCA_023935145.1 of Bretschneidera sinensis. Classification (NCBI taxonomy): domain Eukaryota; kingdom Viridiplantae; phylum Streptophyta; class Magnoliopsida; order Brassicales; family Akaniaceae; genus Bretschneidera; species Bretschneidera sinensis. Next base: position 105,201,778 of record CM043699.1, read on the forward strand.
GCATTTAGATGCAATTTAATCATTACGGCGATGCATAAATGAAATGACTAAAGGTCTGAGATTTTTCAAATTTCCAATATATGAAATACACATGCATCCCAGCAGTTGGTTTTACGATTCTTACTAAAGAGAATTATTTTCTCGAACCTTTATTACATGTGCTGGTCTGAACCTTGTATATTTATCCCTCGTTTGCTGCTGATGTATCTTCTATTGGTGTTCATTTTCTATGGTCCTAAAGTCGCCCAAAATTAATGATTAGTTTCAATTGAGAAAGAGGTCCAATAACTGCTATATTATTTTAATCGTTATCCTATTTTCTCTTGGTGATCTAAGCTAATTATATATTTATATTTCCATTATTAAACAATGTGCAGCACTGAGTTTGAACAATGAACATGATAGCTTGGTCCCACCGATAAAGAAAATCCGTATACATCCTCCTGGTGCAAGTCGCATCCTGCTTCCAGATGGTAGACATTTGGCTTATCATGAGCTAGGTGTTCCAGTAAACAGGGCTAGGATTTCCCTAGTTGCTCCACATTCTTTTCTTTCCTCCCGACTTGCAGGTAGAGAATGACTGACAAGATTCAAATCTTTGAGGAAGTGGCGATCAAGTTTTGATTTGTGATTTGTGATTTTCGTTGGACTTTATGCAGAATTGTCTCCAATTTTTTAATTAATTTTTTTATGAAGGTATGCCGGGAATTAATATATCACTGCTTGAGGAGTTTGGTGTTCGTTTTGTGACATACGATCTTCCTGGGTTTGGAGAGAGCGATCCTCATCCCGGTCGGAATCTTAATTCATCAGCATTGGATATGCTTTACCTAGCTGATGCTGTTGGTATTAATGACAAGTTCTGGGTGCTGGGCTACTCAAGTGGTAGCATGCATGCCTGGGCTGCACTCAGATATGCTGCTAACAGAATAGCTGGTACATTGGCCTTTCGTTTATACTCTAAATTTGTTGTTGTGTTTAAGTGATTATTTGGATAGTTAATTTGAATGGTAATATGTTATTTATATTTGTAAACTAAGTTTGGTTATCTAAAAGTAATACCCTTACCATTGTATTGGAGACAAGTCAAGCTACCAGATGATGTTGTTCACATTTCACAAGATAAGTGTATCAGTGATAGTGGAAAAATTAGGGCAGACATGTTCTTCAGTATATTTTCATCAGAAAGAAAGCCTCATGTTTTAAGTTCACTAATGAAGGCCATTTTAAACTGTTAGGTTGATGGTCTTTGTATGAAGACAGCCCACTCTCTCCAAATAAAAAGAAAATAGGAAGGAAAAAGAAAAAAACAACAAATGTTAATTTCAAAATAGATGTGGTCTTACACATCATAGCAAGGTCTTGTAACCTTAGGCATATTTATTATGGATACTTGAAGTACAAGTATCTATAATTTGGATAAGAAGTAAATGTTATGCCAATGAAGTTCTAGTGTCTTATATTCTCTCTGTGTATGAATTGTTTTCCAAGTTGGTTTTCTGCCGTCTATATGCAGCACTTAAATCCTTTGTGGTATTTGTTTTAAAATTAAAACTCAGTGAGCTCTCTGTCGTGAGTTTAGATTTAGAAAGATTATACAACTCATACTTGTGACTTAACATAACTCGATTGTTATGCATCTTGACTGAATCTGCAGGTGCTGCCATGTTTGCCCCTATGATTAATCCATATGAGCTAAGCATGACTAGAGAAGAAATGAGAAGAACTTGGGAAGAGTTGTCACCAAAAAGAAAACTAATGCACTTTTTAGCTCAGAGATTTCCAGCATTACTTTCTTTTTTCTATTCAAGAAGCTTCCTATCTGGGAAGCATGGTCGAGTTGATAAGTGGATGTCTGTGTCACTTGGGAAAAAGGTGAGTTTATTGTGATCTTGAGTTGTTTCTCAAGAATCAAAAAACTTTACAAAATCTTCCATTTTCATCATTGCTAAGTTTCATAAATTGTTGAGATGGATTGGGATCAAAGCCAGCTGGAAACAGTACCATCATAGATATATCATTTTTGGGTTCTTTGTTTACTGTTTTTTTTTTCTTTCACAGAAGTAAGGATATTTTATATATTAGTTAAAACATTTACATACTATCATCTCCACTGGAGATGAGTTCAGGACCCAGTATATTTACATCCAGATTAAGTTACTGGATAAATAATGTGGCCTCCAAGGGCCTATCAGATCTTGTAACAAAAGACTAGAAAGGGAAGGGTGTGGATTATCAAACCAGCAATTTTCTTGAGTTCCAACCCCTCTTTGCCAAAAAGTCTACTGCTGCATTAGCTTCTCTATATAACATATCCATACACATGGGATATCTTTCGATATATTATTCCCTGCAATCCTGCAGAAGAAGGTCAGTCCTGCAGAAGAAGTTTGTGGTGTGGTGGAAGAACTCCCTGCCTGGAAAAAACAGAAACAGCAGTCCAAGAATCAGACTCAATAATGGTTCTTTGTTTGTTTACTTTAATTGCCCGGATTTAACTAAGTCTGAGTTTAGTGCATAATTTATCACTTCATGTAATATACTACTAAATAGGGCTTACATAACCTGATCAGCAGAGTTGGTTTTGTTTGATTCTGCAAAGATAAGAAAGATCCGGATTTGTTGCTTTTATTTTCCCAGCAACATAATGCTTTCAAGATTGAGGATTAGTCAATTCAGTGCAAATGAGCCATCACCTGAAATAACTTGAAAAATAACCTTTATCTATGAAAATTCTATTGGAAGTCTGCTATTTCTGTGCATTTTTTGATCTTTTTCTCTTGTGAGAATTTTATCCAACAGGTAATGGCCGCTGCAAAAGCTGCATTTTGAGTACATATGGAAAATTTGACTATACTTTTATAAAATAGCTAAGACAACTCAAATAATCATACTTAGGTGACAGACTTGATCAACTGCCATTGTTAAAGTAGCTTTTTTATTTTTTAATGAGGGGGAGGGGCGTAAATAGTTAAAGTAGCTTCTTGATATATTATCACTATTACATGACATAATCCTGGTATGTTCAGGATGAACTTCTAATTGAAGAGCCAATATTTGAAGAGTTCTGGCATAGGGATGTGGAGGAGTCAATCCGCCAGGGAAACACAAAACCATTCATTGAAGAAGCTGTGCTACAGGTATCAAACTGGGGTTTTAGCCTGGCAGATCTTCAGGTGCAGAAGAAGTGTCAGAGAAAAGGCATTCTTCCTTGGCTCAGGTCCATGTACAGTCAGGCAGAATGTGAATTGACAGGATTTCTTGGCCCAATACACATATGGCAGGTTTGTACACTTTCCCTTTTTATTATGATATTCCTCATTCTTTGCAGCACTATCGTCTTTACAAGACTGGTGTGGCATTAACTTCAAATGTAATCGGAATGTCAGTTGCAAGTATCATCTGGACAAAACTTATTTTGTATCTCTGAGTAATACGAAAAAAAGGAGATGGAGTTCTGCTTTTCAAAATATAAAATAATTGACATTATTTGCACAAACCATTCAAGTACATGGAATTCAATATTTGTGGTTTTTTATTAAATTTTTATATCTGGTTCTGATCATTCAAGGACAAAAAGTTAAAGAGCATATTAGAACAGTGATCTGAACTGCAAGTGATTAGAATGCAATGCCATATCTTCACCAAGCAGGTGCCTTAGGTTATCTCGAGGAAACCCCCCAAATTCACATGCATGTCATTCATTTTGTCTCATTTCTGTATGTATGATTTACAATTCTAGCAACTTAGATATGCTCTTTGATATTTTAAGCATATTAGTCGCCTTACATATTCAAATTAGTACAACTTAATCCGAGATGTTTCTTTCGTCTTTTATTTACCAATGCTGAGCAGGGGATGGATGATCAAGTTGTTCCACTGGCAATGATTGACTATATAAGCAGGGTTCTACCAGGGGCAATCATGCATAAGCTCCCAAATGAAGGCCACTATTCCTATTTCCTTTTCTGTGATGAGTGCCATAGGCAGATATTCTCAACTATTTTTGGAGGCCCTCAAGGTCCTATTGACAAAGCAGAGGAAACGAGTGAAACTCCATTCGAATGAGTTATGGAAGAAGCATCTAATTCTGCCACAAAATGATACCACTAAAAATAAAAATTTACTTGTTTTTCTTGTTCTTTTTTGCTTCTATTCTTATGTAAATATCACAGGTTGCTCTGCTTGGTGGGGCATGAAAAAGGTTTCAGAAATTTTAGATGATACGCACTCTAACGATGAGATATTGAAAAGCACTGAGGTAAAAAGTTTATATACTTCGATGATAGAGTTATTTTCAGGGTTGACTGCCTATTTTAACTGTATCCTTGCATAATTTCTATTTGAGGGTTTTTTTGTTCTGCCAGGAAAGTTATGGTAAACTATTGATCACTTCTGTCGAAGGGGATATTGTTGAACTTGTTATTTAGTTATTTTCTTTTATCTTATTTTCATTCAATCAATTTAAATCCGAAGTTTCAATGGCCAGATACATTATTTTGCATCTCGTGTTATTGATGTAATGGATCACAACAATAATATATTATCTCAAAATCATATAATGACTATACATGCCATTTACAATGAAGTTTAATCCCTGGTAAGTAATAAGGTGAAGTTAATCAATAATGTGATCTCCACTATGATGATAATGTCTTTGAGAAGTTATTTTCATGGTAGATTGTTGGCGATGATATGTTTCTAATGTAGAGTAGCCACTGAAAACAGATCCCTCCAGTTCTCAACAAAACTACGCAAATGAGATGAGCATAGTTTGAGTCATTACTAATGCGAAACATGTTCTTCAAATGCTTAGAGATCATCTGGGTACAAACTAGAGGAATGGAGTGGTTATTCAAGATTTAGATTCACTGGAGTCTCAAATCGATGTACAAGCCAGTTAGTTACATGTAACCTGCGCTTCAGCTCGCAAAACTAGCTAGTTTCTTCTAGCACTGCTTCTTAGTTTTTGGAATTTATGCTTAGTACTGTTTCTCTATGTTGGTCGCTTGACTTTGTTTATTTCCCTGTATGGCTGTACTGATACATTCTTCTTTGGTTTAGTTCCGCATTTGGAAGGGCAATTCTTCTCATTTTAATTCTAGCCAGGCATTGGAAGAGTACATAAGTGCCGCAGTATAATCATTGCCAAATAAAAGGGCAAAAAAAGCATGTTTACTCGAGCAAATATTCAAACGTTACAGTGAGTTGAACTCGTAAAGCAAAAATGATACTACAGAATCAATTGACCTAAGACCCTTAACTTTGTTATTTCAAGGCTCTAATGAAGTGTGCTATAACATTTTGCATAAAGTGCGCAATCTACAATAGCTGTGAAACTGTTCTAGGCAGCATATCACTCTGTAAGTCTCCCCAAGTTTTTGGCAGAATGGCCTTCAGAGGTACCAGAGGTAAACTCCTATCAAAATGTAGAACTACCACCCTTGGTTTTCGCAAGTATCATATCTTTTGCTTCATTGATTTTAGATGCAAGGTAATGGCTACCACCTGCATCTGGATGGTTTGCTACCATTACCCACCCTCCTATGTGCATTCTTTAATCTTCTCTGCCGCAGTACTTTCTCTGAAACAATAAATGAATTAAAAATGAAAAAAACAATCAGCTAGAGAGCATAAAAAAGAGCAACATATAACTCAGGAGATGGTAGAATACTGATGTCATTTAAGGTGATTACAAGAATGGTATAACAGTTAGGTGAAGACGAAAAGTCATTTTTGCTACAGTAATGAAACTTCTGGTAACCAGTAGTTGTAGCTATGCAATAATAGGTACTCACACATGATGCAAGAATTAGAATCTTTAAATCAATATCATTAACTGACCTGTTTTAACTTACAAAATCGTTAACAATACAAATGATTTTTAGGAACTCTAATCATTAAGCAATTCGGAAAATGGTTTTGCTGATAATTTCATGATGTTGTGATTTTTGGAAGGGATCAAGCAATGGCATATCCCCTCAACTAAAAATTATTGAGTTGGTTTGAGATTCATCAGCCTCAAGCATTCCCAAATTTTTGTCCTGTCAAAGAAATATCCTTATGAGGGGTGATCTTGGAACAGTTAACCCCTTCAACATTTTAACACGAAGTGGCTGCTTCAAGACTTCCGAGCTCTTGAGCTTGTCAGCCCAAGACTTAGCTGTAACAAGCATTGGCCACTAACCAAACATTTCTTCAGTTGAAACCAGGTTGCAAACACTCAAACCATTAATAATCAGGCCTCACCAAAATGCGTTTAGAATTAGTTTTTTTAAATTAGTGATTAGATCATTTTTATGAGTTATTATTTGTATCATATGAATATTAAATGAAATCATCTAATTTTATTTTCATCTTAATCTGGTGTACCAAATAGACACTTAACGTCTCTTGGTTTAGCATACAGAAGGTTTAGACCCTTTCTGCCACATTTTTTCAGTTGAAACCCTTTCTAATCACTAATTTAAAAAAACTAATTCTAAACGCATTTTGGTGAGGCCTGATTATTAATGGTTTGAGTGTTTGCAACCTGGTTTCAACTGAAGAAATGTTATATATATATATATATATATATATATATATCTCACGAACTGAGGGAAGCTCCGGTCGCATATCCCATTAAGTGTGCCATTAGTTTGAAAAAAAACTTGCCCCCAATCCATTTTATGTCCTTGTTTGCCATTCCTTCCTCGGTTTCTAAAAGATTGGAGGACAGTCATATCGGTTCCTTCGGGAAGATGTGGGGGAGGATCATGAGTTCCACTTGGTAAATTGAAAGATTCTGAAGTAACCTATTGAGTAGGTCGGATTGGGTATTAAATCCTTGCTTCTCTTTAATAAAGTGCTTCTTGGCAAGTGGCTTTGGAGGTTCTTAGCTGGAGCAATTATGGAGGAGGGTAGTGATGACTAAATATAATACCACCCATAATGGGTGGGTGTCTAAAAGAGGAAGGATCTGTATGGGGTAGGGTGTGGAAATGGATTGGGAAGGGGTGGGATGAGTTTTGGCCATTGATGCGGGAAGGGGGAGTTCTATTAGTTTTTTGAATGACTCATGGTGTGGCTACTCTCCTCTGAAAGAGCAATTTCCTTCACTTTTCACTTTGCAAAGGAAAAAGGAGGTGTTGATTAGTTCTTGTAGGGCTGAAAATGATTGGATGAAGAATTAGAGGGCATTATTAACCCGTAACGCACAAGATTGGGAGCAGAGTTTTCTTACTTATTTGAGTTGTTGTATAATAGTTTTCTTAATGGAATCAAGATGATAAAGTGAAATTTGGAGGAGGATGGGCTGTTCAAAGTTAAATCTTTCTATAATCATCTCCTTCCTACTTCTCACGGGGAGAGGAAGTCCAGTTACCCTTGGAAAAGCATTTGGAGGACTTCTACCCCTTCCAAGGTGGCTTTGTTTGCTTGAGAAGCTTCTTGGAGTCGAATTCCGACTATTGACAATCTCAATCGAAGGACTATTGTGCTAGTAAACAGATGTTATTTATGTAAGAATGATGCTGAAACAATGCAGCACCTTTTGCTTGTATGCCCATGAGTTAGATAGCCGTGGGATTTGGCGCTTTCGATGGTTGGCATTTCTTGTGCAGTTTTGGGGTCTATTGAGGAGGAGGTTTAAGCATGTGGTATTCACAATGCAAAAGAAAAAAAGAGTAAGAGTTTTGGCTTTAGTCTAACTTTCAATTTTTTGGTTGGTTTGGTGGGAAAGGAATAGAAGAGCTTTTGAAGCGGTAATGAATATTAAATACTTTGATCTTTTGGTTTGGTTTAAAGGAAAGACTAATGTAAACGAACTCGATTGCTTTGAGATTTTGAGTTTGTGCATGGGTTGGCAGGCCCTTGATGCCTTTTTGATACATACTTTGTGTTTCTATTAAAAAAAAGGTTAGCAGTTAAAAGCTAATGCTCGAATAAAAATAAAATCTTTTTTTGATAAATAAAAAACAAATCTGTAATCACAGAAAATCCAAGGTTAGTGCAAACGAGATGCAGTCTGAACAAAAAGGCAGGGTTCATCCACGTGAAAATAAAGGTTCTAGCATATGTACTTCACTTTAGGCCTCTGAATACTAAATCCAATAGAACAAAGTGAGATCATATAGCCCACCATTGGTTTGTTAACAGGCAGAGCTACTACCCTCAACTCACCCAAAAGAGACGTGCAATGGAAATCATAACATTACTATTGATAAAGATTACCCAAAACCCGAGCAGGCTTTAGGAGGTCAGGGGCATTGAATCTGATCAGAGCAAGGAGAAGAGGGCAACAGAGACAAGCCAGAGTTTGGCCGAGCAACATTGAGCCAAGCTCCAACTACCATAAACTCATTGCAGCTAAGTTTCTTTGCAACCTGCATGAGACTAGCAGGCAGTTTCACCACCCTGATGCATTGGCATCAATTAAGTAATATATTGTCCAAATACACTCCAGGACAAAGTATGAAAGTACTGAATGGGAAGAGCGAAGATAAAGCTAAAACAGGGCACTATATAGTGATATAAATCCAATGTATAAATCATCTGCTAGAGCAAAAATGCTTAATGGTCCATGCCACAAGATTGCTCTTTTTTCCTACCCAGGCAAATCTCACCCTACCTTGAGCTCTAATCAAATCTTGACTAAACACAGTACGTGAGGCTCGAGCAGCTCATAAGCTTAAACATATCTAACATGCCATAGTCCAAAGTCCTAACATCTGTCTACAATTTCAACCTAAGAAGTGACGCATAACGTTATAGTGTGCTGTGCCCAGCAGTTCACACCTTTCGACCCTAAGAAATGACCTATACGGCTGGCTAATATACTCTTCATTATCACAGAACCACCATGAATGCTCAAAACACAATGTCTACATAGCAAAGCTTGCACATGCCTTTAGTGTTTTTTTTTTAAAAAAGATAATAAAAAATATTCTCCTTTTTCGGGCACAGGGGTGGGGGGATGCGAAATCAATGGTACCCGACTCCAAGAATCATAGCCGCTTCCCTTCGCGTCATTGAAGGTTGAAAACCACCTTCGTAGAATTTACGCATTCTAGGACTTGGTGGTCTTGCCTTGAATGCTTGCCAAGCCAGTATGCCGTTTCTACCGGCATACGTAGCAGCCGCCACCACAAATACTGCTATAAATGGCGTAGCCTAATATGCAGATTTTACAACAATACATCAATGGTTATTTGTAAGTGATACAGTCCAAAAATAGGCACGCAATAGTGGCACAACACGTGGACAGCCTCAGAACAAAAAGCGAGGCTACATGCGGACAGCCCTGATCCAACAGCAAGACAAACGCTTGGGCCGTCTCACCCTGAAGTACTGAAGAAGAATACGATAAGGAAGATGTCGATAAACATTCTCCCTTTAGCTTACCTCGTCTCCCCTGTGCAGGTCTCCTCGAGAATCGGCCTCCAATTCAGCAGCACAGTTTTTGACAACAACAGCACGAATTAGAGGCTCAAAATTAAATATGAAAGGGAGAGAGAAAGAGCGAGTGATTTTGCCAAAAGCAATAAATTCCAAATACTCACAGAAATTGGCCAAGAGAAAAAAAGAATATACACATACCATGTGCGTAAAACGAGAAAAAATGATAGCTCTCTTGTCCGATCTGCCGGCCGATGTTGAGGATGATGGCTTAGATGTCGTCGAGGTGGCCGGTTAGAGAAGAGAAAGATGAGAGAGCAGACCAAGGATATAATTAAAAAGATTAAAACAGAACTTACATCCCTCTTTTGATTTTTTTTTTTTCTGATTATGAATTTTTTTTTTTCCTTTGATTTTGTGTTTTTGATGATTTTAATTACAAATTATTACATTGACATACAAATAAAAATCTAGAAATAAATAAATTAAATTATAAAAAAATAAAAAAGATATCAATTTTTAATTTAATTTTTAAAGTAAACCTAATAAGAGAATAAAAAAATATATATTTTTATTTTTATAATTACAGATTATTATAATAATAAAGATTGAATAATTAATACCCAAAAAACCTTGAGCAAAATGCTTAAATATCCGCTAAGAGGATAATCAGCTTGGAATCCACCAAATATCTCCAGTTAAATGGAGTGATAGTCGGTCAGTAGAGAACTTTGAACACCAAAGAAACAGAAACGGAGAAATTATGCATCAATTACACGTTAATCCCAAAAAATGAAGAAATTTAAGTAAACTGAGTTTGGACATGATTTGCTTCATCACAAATGTTACAAAGAAAATAAACATGAACATCAACATAAATAAATAAATAAGAATGAAAGTATAAGAAGTAATCCGTGTTGACAAATGAGGCAACAGCTCAACTTACCAACACTCCTGCACAAAGAATAAAAGCTTTTAACAGAAGTAGAAGACGAAATTCAGAAATCAAATGGCTATTATTTCTCCTTTTCTCTTTGACTTCTCTAAGGCCACATAATTGCTTTCCTCATTCCTCTTCAATTAGAAATAATTTAACTTCCATTAGTCACATTGATTTCTGCATTAATGCTGTTGTCCACCTTTGGTGGACCTGAATGCCGTCTTGGCCTGGCTGGTGAGGGCGGATAAGAAAGCCGTTTTTTGGCAGACCCCAATGGACCTTTCTCTGGTGTTTCATTTTTCTCTGTCCCCAAGGGGCTCTGTAACTTGGACTTTGCTCTGGCAGACTCAGTCGGCACCATATAGCTTGGAACTGCTGGAGAGCTTGCCAGTCTCTCATCATCTCTGACAGATGACCCTGCAATGCTGTGCCTGCGATACCGATCTGACTGCACACTGACCATGCTTTTAGAGTCATCATCTGGACCACACATGCTGCCCCTTTGGCTTGCCGGCTTCAACTTCCTAGCAACTGCGGAAGAAGCTGGCTTAGGAGTAGAAGGGGATTGAAGACTTGTCGTTGGGCTTGGCTTTTGGCTGGCAGTTGGGGAATGTTTATCAGAATTGAGTTGGTAGCGAACATAAGATTTGCTGATTTCTCCTCCAAGATTGTTGTGGCTTGCACTCTTTACCGATGAATGCTCATTGTCAAGTTCTTTCTCTTTCATGGTACGGCTCTCCCATGGCCGGGCTGCCATCCATCGTTCCAACCAGCTCCAACCCCAGGTGGGATTGCTTGGATCCGTGAACATTAGGTTTTCATGTCTTGGAGAATTCTTCCATGTTTGCTGCAGAGTGATTTCATGCAGAGGTTAGAATCAGAACTTGGTCTGACTACTTCCAGGGAACTTAAATTAGAGCCTGAAATTCTTTCAGACTTGTAAATGGTATCCACTGACTCCCTTTTTCGTCCCCCTAAGCACAGACATATATTCAATAATGATGCATATTGATGGGTAATAGATAGTTGTGTGTTTCAATTAAATTACTGTCTGCTAATATTTGATTGATATCTAAGGAGTCTGCATAACTTGACCAACCAAAATACTGAATCAGGGATAGAGCATCCTAAGCTACTTCTAACACCTGGAACTTTGATATGTTTGTTTTTCCAGATTTTAAAAAGCTTATCAAGCCACTTCCACTTATATGACCCTGCGCTTTGTTCATTAGCCCCTTCAAATCTCTCTCCCTCGTGCACACACATACATTAGGGAACAATCAAATAATTGGTAATCAGTAACCTGATGAGAGAACGCATAAGCCAGTGCCCTTTCTCTTCTCATTGCTGCCTCGTGCTTGCTTAGTAGGTTTGCTTCAACTTGTTCCTTTGACTGTATGCTGTCATCCCATTCCTCCCCAATCTGTTTGTTCAAAACAGTCATGTTAGCAAAAAAGGAAGGGCTAGAAAACCACCATGATTACAAGTTTTTTCCAAAAGAAGAAATGAGCTCAAGTCATATTCTACATGAATATTAAGGTGATTAATAACACTCCAAATATAGTGTTGAGACCAAATTTCCATTTCAGAAACTTATCTGATAGGCCTATAAAAATTTGCCAGTGTATGGACAAACTATTTCATAAATCTTTTTTTTTTTTATAAGTAAAGAAATATTATTAATAAGTAGGCACCAAGAGGGTGCATCCCAAAGACAAAAAGCTAATTACAAGCTAGGAGATCTACAAAATCCAAACGGTCAAAATTATTTACAAAGAAATTCCCTTTAACCCAAAAATTAAAGGTTATTTAGCCAATTATCTCTAATAGTAACAAAACTTTTCTCCTTTCCATCGAAAGCTCTGTGATTTCTTTCGTTCCACATTAGCCAAAAAATCGAGTGGATTAGAGTAAACCTTTTTAATTTCCTTTGTTGCTTTCATAAATCTTGCCTATTCAATATATAAAATGCATTTTCATTAGTACGTAAATAAACCCAGCTGCCACATATCTAGATTCCCAAGTGGCCACTATATTCTTCATTAGTAAGGTAATGTGGTCAAACAACCCACAGCAGCAAATAAAGCAATAAAACCAGCTAAACAGGTCAATTAAGGTAGATTAGCAGAATTAAGGGATAAGAGAAAGACCCGCATTGCGAGCTCTTTTGCATGTTTCTCTACGAGTTGTCTCTGCAGAGCCTGATTCTCTTCGGACATTCTAATCCTCCTCGACCGAATCTGCGACTGCACCCGGGATAAAGTCTGCATGCATCTGAGGGTATTTGCTGATTGTCGTTTAACAACAGCTCCTTCCATCTGTGATTTAAGTCTGACCAGCCCTCTTAAAGCCCTCAGTGCTCTTCTAGCCTGAATACAAGAAATCACAAAAAGAAAGCCTAGTTGATAAATTTAACTTGTATCACAAAACATTTGATAATAAAATGAATACCTTTTTTTCTTCCAAAAAAGAGGGGGAAAATCTCAAATAGTGAAAGATAACCCTAATGCTATTACCACAAGGGCAAACCGACCCTGAAATAATGATTAAAGGAATCAAGAATTTTCAGGAAGTCGCAAGAAAAACCAAAATATTCTTAGGGGTGCAAGATTACTTTGCCAAAGAGACAACCATATATTTATCTTTCCATTTAAATCTATTTCTGTTTTTCAGTTTCAGCTAAAAATGCATTCATGTCCTTTAGAGAGAATCATTCATCTTTGCATAAACAATGATCGAGCTTCTTCTGCATTTCCAACTCATCTTAAGAATTCCACAACGAGATAAGAAAGACAAGATCTGCACTAACATTTTCTCTCAAATTTAAAACTATGTAAAGATTGCAAGTGACAACCAACAATCTCTGTCTCAAATTTTTGGCCTACTTCAAATTTGCATCATCTCCAAGTACAAACATATGTTTAAACAAATACTCCTTATAGCAGGATACCTTCTCCAGAGCTGCATAGCCACTTGGACTGCATTTGGTGAACGGATGAAAAGCCAGATAGGATGATTATCATCCTATCTGGTGTTTGGTGCACCATATGAGTAAACAGACAAGATAAATGGCTGGATTCTTATTCGGTGATGACAGGATGAAGTAATCAGACACAAGATATTAGGATGAGACTGGATATCTCTCTTGAAGTCAAGGTTTGTTTTGTGTTTTACTTAATAATTTTTCTTTTGAGTTTTACCCTTCACAAAACATCAGCCACAAATATTTCTTTTCATTATTAAACTGACAAGAAAGATAAGAGATCCATTGGCAAGGGGTATGGATCTCCTGTAGTAAAAACAATGTAACACTGTTTTCCCAAGTTCATTTGAATTACTAAGTTTTTTTGATAAGTCCCTTATTTAAAGGAGTCATATCTAAAATCAGTGTACTACATGCATAACTACACTGTTTTTACTACGGGTGATCTATACTCCACAGACAACTGGCTTGCACTTTTCGATTTGGTCCTCTCTCTTTTTTTTACTTGTTTATTTCATAATTTATTTAATTTTCTTATGCAATGGCATTTTACACTGAAAGCAAATCATGACATGGCCCATTAGATAAAAATAAACAATATGAGAAAAATTAGATACTTTTAATTCTATGGCCAACTAACAAAGAAAATAGGAGTATCCCATATATTAACATAACATAAATACCAATTAACGATTTTTTCTTATAATTGAAATAAACCATGTAAATATTTTACTTGCATGACAACGATAAATATTGAAATTCAGCTTGACAAGAAAACATATAACTATGGAGTGAGTATTATATATGTTGATAGTTTAGTGTCATGTTTGAAATTATGCAATGGAATTGTGAAAAAAGGGTATATAATAAGTGTAAGAGAGGGTGTGAAAATAAAAATTTCATCATATCCTTTTCTTGCTCATGTATATATCAAATGAAAACACAAGATAAAAATCATTTTATCTACCCCTAAATCATGTGTGTACCAAACATAAGATGGGACGAAATCATAATCCTATCCTCTTACTATCATGTGTGCCAAACGCACACTTAACTAATGTAAGTTACCTCTTCTCCAATTATTAATTTTGTCTGGATGAAAGCCTCTTCAAAAGCTTTTTATTTTTGTCCTTTTTTTAACACTAGCTAAGATATTGGCCTTCCATCTTAGCAATGAAAATTGATGGAAAGCTGTCCTGACAATTAAAGACAAAGCTCCAAGGAATTTGCTTCTAATAGGAACAAGATCTCTAAGGAAAGACCTAATTGCATCAAGTCCTACTCTTTTAGTTGTTATTTGTTAATGTTTGTGTTTAGGGTTTAGACAGTGATTAGAGTTTCGAGAAAGAAAGGAAATAGAGAGATAGTAAGCAGTAAACTGGTTACTAACCCTAAGGTTAGTAGTCATATATATACAGAACTTAATATTATGAAATTACATCAATACCTTTAAACCCTAATACTCTCAACACTCTAACACTCCCCCTCAAGTTGGAGCATACTCCAACTTGTTACAACGATACCCATCCAATATGTTACAAATAGATTCAAACTCAAATAACAGCGAAACTCATAACAATTCGGGGCAACTAGGCCCAAGACAATAGTTAGGTCACCATGTCGGTACCACCAAACGATAATGGATCAACATGATCAATGAACAAGGTCCGCAGACATTGGACAAACAAGACCCCCCACTTAGGGGTCAACAAGACAATAAAACAGACTGGAACGAGCTGCTTAATATGGGCTGAATTCACAAAACGGGTTGGATTGTGTCGAGGGGCAAATCTGACTTGGATCCGGGTGAGATCAACACATAAACAAAAACTAAAAACTTTCTTTTCTTCACGTAGCATCACCACACATAACAGGGGACTCATGACCGGCAACAGGATGTCACAATCTCACCGGAAAGAAAGAAAACTGAACTTGTTGGAGACGAAACAAAAGTTGCTGGAGAAGGGGGAAATACTTGAAGAGCGTCGAGAAATTCGTTGGAAAAACATAATAGAAACTAAAAATAGAATCTAAACCTAGCTATATATTTTTTTTCCTTTGGTTTGCCTAACGTTTGTGTTTAGGGTATAGACAGTGATTAGGGTTTCGAAAAAGAAAGGAAATAGAGAGATAGTAAGCAGTAAACTGGTTACTAACCCTAAGGTTAGTAGTCATATATATAGAGAACTTAATTTTATGAAATTACATCAATACCTTTAAGCCCTAATACTCTCAACACTCTAACATTATTCACATAGGGCGCACAGTGAGGCATCAGCACTCAGAATCCAGAATATTGTTATGTATACGATATAGGGATAAGATGATTGAACATCTCCATTTGAAAGGAATTAGTACATATAGAATCTTTCATGAAATTTGATGAGCAAGGATGTTAAAAGCCTTGAAAGTCTAAAACTTCAATCTAGGCGTTTGAGAAAACCTCGCCAGTCAATCTATTAGTAAAAAGGCAAATACTGCTTATTTCTTCTTTTTTTTTTTTCAAATGCCGCCTATTGATACATTCCCTTTTGGAACAATGTAAGCATTTTCTTTTTTGGGAGGGGAAGGAGAGGCAAAGAGGCATGGAAGAAGCAATTTAAAATAGTAACAACTATACCGTGCTTCTCCAACACATAAAGAGTGGTGAAAACTCAGGCCATCACTGAGAAGATTTTCTTCAAGATCATGATGAAACATAACATAATTTGGAGAATTTTTTTTTTTTATGAACAAGATTTACCTTTCATTTCATAAACTAAGAATCAGCTCAATAAAATAGATGATTAATGAAATATGACATTTCTATAAGGACTTAATTTCTAGGGAACTAAACAGCCTACAAAGTATAATAAAAAATATACCATGTATCCCCGGAATACTATTTGAATTCTTATGGCTGCCACTTCCTCCTTTGTTTTTCCGGCAAACCGAGTAACTGTAGTACGTCGAACAACCTCAGCAGAGAACTGAGCAGCAGTAACACCAACCTCCACGGCTGCAACAGAGCTAACCTCTGCAGAGTATGCATGGTTGCTCTGTTCATTATCCACCTCAGCTGATTTCACCTCTATTGGTGGAGGAGGAGGTGCTGTTACAGGTCCTAAAGAGGTGGAATCGGAACCCAAATCTTTTTGCTTCACGAACCATTTCTTCTTAGCTTTCTGGAAACACAACTCAAAATATTTAAACACCCAAAGAAATACAGAAGTCCAAGTAATTATGTAACTGAAATATAAAAATGAGATTTCTCCAAACCTGCTCTTTCTTCTCCTTGGACTCTGGGCTGAGAGCTTTCTTTACATTAGAAAACCATTTCCCCTTCCTACCCATCTCCTTATCATTCCTTGATTTGATCCTTTTCTGGAGAGAAAGCAAATGATTACTTTTGAATTTCTAAACCTGCATTAATGATTTGCAAGCTTAGTGAATGCAATATTAGATTTCATAAATAGAATGATTGTGGAAGGTAAAAGGAAAATTTGTCCGACAAGTAAGGCTGATAAATCATAGTAAATGGTAATGACAGACATACCATAAGCACAACCAGTCAACCAAACACTCCCTTTGGTTTAATGAATTCCACAATTTTTATGGAATTCAATTGAATTCCATGGGTTACTCTGTTTGGTTTGTTAATAAATTGTGGTGTTCATTTACAAATGAATTGGCCACATGTTTGGCTTGCTAATAAAAGTATAAAATTCATTTAAAAATGAATTCTTATAGAATTGATTAAGCTCTGAACATATTTTATTAATAAATTTTGATACTGATTACTCTAATATCTGTTGCAATTAAAAAATAGTAATTTAAAGAATCCTTGTGATACTCTATTGGTTTGGTGGATTAAGTATTTAAGTGCCTTGTAAAAAAAGAAAAAGAAAAAGACAAGCAAAAAAGCAATAAAATGAAAAGTGTTATAAAACTATTTAATAATGTTAAGGATATTTAAGTAAAATTTAGAAAATGAATTGAATTCTAAATTTGATTCTAAACATAAAATACATTTCAGTTCTACATTTAAGTAAAACATACTAAACATGAAAATTCGTTTGAGATCATTTGGAAATGAATTCTAGTTTCATTTTGTTTGAAAATGAAGTATGAATTCATTTGCAAATGAATTCTAGTTTAAGTTCATTTTCAAATAAATTCTATACTTAACGGAGTGTAATAATCAATGCTAATCTGTAAATTTTTAAAAAGGATTGAATAATTTATTTCTCAGAAAATCTCAAACGCAAGCAAGCCAAATAGTTGACTTAGCTCAGCTTAATTTTCTCCAATTTTTATGCACAGTTCACTAAATAATTTCCTTTACAATCAAAGACAGACATAAATTTTCAATTTTTATTGCTTCCCTAGATTTTCTCATCCATCAAACAGAGGATAAAGAGCTACATTCATCCAAATTTATCCGACAAGATCCAAATTTTGAAACAATAAATCATTATCAGCTACAGCAGATTCAAGTTTCAGACAGAAAAGGAAACAAATTGCACGCATCAAGCAAAAATGAAGTGAAAAGCCAATCGTAATATTGGGGTCCATGAAGAAAAAAAAAGAGAGTGAAAATAAAAAAGAAGTACCAGTAAGCGAAGTGGCCAGATCTCAAAAGAGCTGCTTCTTTCACTTCAAGATATGGCCCTCCATATATCCCCTCTTTTCTAGCTACTTACAAAGCAAACAATGACCAGAACTTGAATGAATTATGAATTGCACACTCTGCCTTCTTCTGTTTGTTGACAAAAGAGTAATTGATGGAGTATAAAGAAAGAGAAGAATTTAGATCTTGCCAAATGCCAAGCCAATAGAATCTCTCTCTCTCTCGAGAAAGAATATTTAAGACCCAGCAGGTTTTGCTAAGCGTGTGACCCCACTTCTTTGGTTAGGAAATTGGGACCCACTTCAATTAACAGCCTGCCACCAGTTTTATTAGTCTTGGTGGTTGCTTCCAATATTTCTGCAACTAACCATTGTTTTTACAGTTGCAAGAAGTAAAAATTTTGGGACAGTTGCATTGAACATTGCGGACATACATCTTAAAAAGCTTAACTTGAACCGTAATTATTTGAAAATTAGACCGTTAATTATCATTAGAGTGTTTTGGATAAGATAAGTGTTTTAGTTGAGTGTTCTAATCAAATAATGGTATCTATAACGATGCCTTTGTTAAAAAAAAGTAATTTATTTTTTCTATATTCTGTAATAAAAATATATACATATTTTTTATGATAAAAACAAAAATGTTGATGTTAAAAATTTATCACAAAAAATATAAATCTACCATATATATTTTACTATAAAATATAAAAATAATTTTTTTTAATTACAATAACGTAACTCTTTAATTCTATTTATGAGTGACATGGTACGTGGAAAAAAAAAATGTGACATTAAGTAATCAAAGTTAAATGATGAAAATGAAAAAAAATGATAAGATTAGTTATGTGTAAGGTAACTTTTTGCTAGCTACTTAACAAAGCAAAGATTATGTAATATTTGAGAACTGGTTTAAGGGAGGATTAAAACAAATTTTTTATTTTTATTTTCTCTTGGAAATAAAAATGAATGCATTAATTTTCTAGATTTGAATTTGCTTGGTTAGTCAAAAGTTGCACATGCATTCAACTACGGCCATGTTTGCAGCTAACACTTTAAGCAGGGTTGCTTAATTCAGTCGAGATTTTGTCATCTAGTACAGCAAAGTAATTTACTAAATTAACCTCGTCTGATCTTAAAATTACAAAGGCTATATAAATCCAAAACCTCTTCTTATCCAAACAAAATCTTCAGAAAATCTCTCTACTGCCCGTAGCTTCTCTCCACCTCCCCATCTCGACAGCCGACCGCTCAGACCATAGTCGCTTGTCGTCTTCTTCGTCTCGCGAGGAACTGCTACAGGGAAGTCCTGTGTTCATCTCTGAACGTCCTCTCTCTATCTCGCTTCTAGTTTGCTTTGTGAAAATTTCACACTTTGGACACAGATCTGAGAGAGGTTGGTAAGTAACTCTGAAAATATCTTAACTCTCTCTGCTCTTGTTTCTCCCAAGAGACCAATTCACCAGATGGGTATCAAACACCATACGGGTATCAAGAATAAATGAATCCCAAGAGAACTCACTGTGAGCTCTAAATAGAAAAAGAGAGGCTAGGGTTTTACAGTAGCTTTTCTTAATCTGTATTACATCAGGCTATAAGCTAGTAAAGAAAGAAAGATTATTCTACCCTTAATAATAAATAATAGTAACTAATATAATCAGCATAACTAATATAATTAACATCTCCCTCAAACTCATCTCCCTCAAACTCATGATGCGGCTGCAATAAGCATCGAGAGTTTACCGGACAAAAACTGAAAACACGAAGTGGAATGTAACTTGGTAAACAAGTCAGCAATCTGTATATTAGAAGAGACGAAAGGTAACGTAAGAGTGCCAACTTGAAGATGATGTCGAGTGACGTGACAATCAATCTCAATATGCTTGGTTCGCTCATGAAAAAAAGAATTGCGCGCAATCTGAATAGCACTCTTGTTGTCACAATACAAAAGAGTAGGCTGATGAAGAAAAACACCCATATCTGCAAGTAACCGACGCAATCAAACTATCTCACAAGTAGTAGAAGCCATGGCACGGTACTCTGCCTCCGTGGAAGATCTAGAAACAATATTTTGCTTCTTACTCTTCCAAGAAATAAGAGAATCACCCAGAAAAATACAAAAGCCAATGGTAGATTTACGATCTGTAGGGTCACTTGCCCAATCTGCATCAGAGAATGCACGCAGCTCTAAGGATGAAGTGGATGGAAATAAAAGACTCTGAAATTGAGTACCACGAAGATACCTCAAAATGCGAAGAACAGCAGTCCAATGAACAGTAATAGGCGAAGTAACAAACTGACTAACTATATGAACAGCATATGCAATATCAGGACGAGTGATGGTGAGATAAACCAAGCTACCAACAACAGTACGATATAAGCTAGGATCCGACAAGGGAGAGCCATCAGAAGAAGAATACAGAGCATTAAGTTCAAGAGGTGTATCAACAGTCTTATTATCAGTAAGACGAGCACGCTCAAATATGTCAGTTATATACTTAGATTGAGAGAGAAGATAACCTTTTGGAGAGGAAGCAACCTCTATTCCCAGAAAGTAACGCAGCGAGCCTAAATATTTCATTGTAAAACAACGAGCTAACTCTGATTTTAGTGCTGCAATCCCATCAACATCATTACCAGTAATAATCATATCATTAACATACAAAGAAAGCATAATACGACCAGCAATGGTATTTTTGATAAATAAGGCTGAATCATGATAGCTAGGACGGAACCCAA
This sequence comes from Bretschneidera sinensis, assembly GCA_023935145.1. Lineage (NCBI taxonomy): Eukaryota > Viridiplantae > Streptophyta > Magnoliopsida > Brassicales > Akaniaceae > Bretschneidera > Bretschneidera sinensis. Next base: position 105,222,420 of record CM043699.1, read on the forward strand.
GTGAAGTAATCACTGTAGAGAACTTCGCAAACCAAGCTCGAGGTGCCTGCTTGAGACCATAAAGAGCTTTTCTAAGCCTGCAAACTTCACTAGGTTGATAAGGAACCCCTGGAGGGGGTAACATGTAAACCTCTTCTTGAAGGTCACCATTCAAGAAGGCATTTTTAACATCCATCTGAGATATGTGACAACGACAAACATAGGCGACTGCAATAAGGGTGCGAATTGTGGTCATTTTTGCAACCGGAGCAATGGTTTCCTCATAATCTATGCCATACTTTTGAAAATATCCCTTAGCAACCAACCGAGCTTTGTATCTTTCAATAGACCCGTCAAACTTGATTTTGATTTTATAAACCCAACGAGAGCCAATTGCTCGTTTACCTGGCGGAAGAGGTACTAAATCCCAGGTGTGTGTCTGGTGCATCGCAGTAAGTTCCTCGGCCATAGCCTGCTGCCAAAGTGGATCACAAACTGCCTCTCTATAGGACAAGGGCTTAGAAAGATGATGAATAGAAGCTAAAGTGGAAGCAAAAGAGCTAGAATAATAAGAGTAAGCAAAATCTGGTTGTTGAGTGGACTTACGAATACGTGTAGGACGAGCTGGAGGAGCAGCCACAATCTCAGGAGGTGATTGGGTAGCTATAGGAGGAGAGGGATCAACAGCTGTATCGGGAGCCAAGGTACCAGTTGTTGAACTATCAGCAAGAACTCTGCAAGAATTGGAATCTGAAGTAGGAGTTGGTGAGTATGAAGTAGGGGTTGTGACAGCATCAGTATCAAGAGTGAAGGGATCAATATGAATAAGATCAGACTGAGTCATATTATGAGAACTAGTAGGAATGGAAAAGAAAGGTATATGCTCAAGAAACTTAACATGACGAGATACATATAATTTTTTACTAACTGGATCATAACAACGATATCCCTTTTGACCTACACTATAACCCAGAAAGACACAAATAGCGGACCAAGACGACAATTTACTACGTTCAACAGAAGGTAAAAGGACAAAACAAGTAGATCCAAACACGCGCAAAGATGAGTAATCAGGAGCACGACCATATAATTTTTCAAAAGGTGACAAACCTGAATTGTGGGAAGTGGGAATCCTATTAATCAAATGAGTAGCAGTAAGGATGGCTTCTCCCCTAAATTCACTAGGAACATAGGCTGACAATAAGAGGGAGCGAGCAGTCTCAACAAGATGCCTATGTTTTCGTTCAGCAGCACAATTCTGTTCAGGAGTGTCTGTACAAGAAGTTTGGTGAATTGTTCCATCGAAAGCAAGTAATTCAGAAAAATCATTAGAAGTATATTCCCCACCCAAATCACATCGAAAACTCTTGATAATGGCTGAATGTTGAGTTTTAACAAGCGCACGAAAAGTATGAAAAATAGTAAAGAACTCATAACGATGTTTCATAAGATAAACCCAACAAAAACGAGTGCAATCATCAACGAAGGAAACATAATATCGCGACCCCCCTTTTGTAGCTATAGGAGAAGGTCTCCACACATCAGAATGAACAAGATCAAATGGTGCTAGAGAAAAAGAAAGACTTCTATTAAAAGGTAAAGCAGAAAATTTTGCCAATTTGCAACCACTACAATCAGAAATATCATGAGTTTTCACATTTCCTAATGCTCCTGTAGAAGTTAAAAACTGTAAACAAGGTGCTGAAACATGACCAAGACGAGAATACCATAAATAAAAATTAGAAGATGAACGATTCAAATGAAAAGATGACAAATCAACACTAGAAGCTGCAACTTTTGGTACTTTGAGCTGATCCAAAACATAGATTCCTCCTTGCCTACGACCGGTCCCAATCAACTTCTGAGATTGCAGGTCCTGCACAAAACAAGTAGTAGAGAAAAAGGAAACTAAGTATCTAGATTCACATAATTGACTAACAAAAACAAGATTCAAGGTAAGATTAGGAATGTAATAAACATCAGTAAGAGACAAACAAGGTGTGACAATGGAACCGACACCTACTAAAGGCATAGAAGTACCATCAGCAGTCATAACTGAAACAGAAGAGTTGGGAGATAAGGAAACAAAGGATGACAAATCAGGTGACATATGATGAGAGGCTCCAGAGTCTAAGACCCACAAGGAAGACATACCTAAAGAACCAGTGCGTGACAAACCTATATGAGAAGAGGCAGACATAGCATTCGGTTGTGTAGCAAGAAACTTCTGAAACTGCTCAAGCATATAGGGGTCCAATGATGGTGCAACCATAGCAGTATTAGGCTGAGGTGGCCTGAAAGTCCATTGCTGTGATTGATTTCCAGACTTCCATGTTGGAGGAACCTGTGATGGCAAGGGTAGCTGTTGCTTTTGTTGTTGTTGTTGTCGATGCTGCAACTGTTTGGTTCTATTTAACAATGTTGGACACTGAGCCTTCCAATGACCCTTATGCTTACAGAAACTGCATTCATCAGGAGCAACCCTCAAATTCGACCTATTTTGATTGTTGGGAGGAAGTCGTTGATGTGTTGGTGTTGCGAAGACAGAAAGATTGGATATTGGAACAATCCCTTTCCCTGCATGAGACTTAAGACGTATCTCCTCTGCCAACAATTCACTGACCACCGAGTCCACTGAAGAAAGTGGACTGCGATGCAAAATCGACCCACGCAGCCCCTCAAAATCATCACGGAGGGCCATCGGAAATTGAACTAGTCGTTGTTCTTCTCTTCGGGCAATGTAAGGAGTAAACACCCGCAACTCTTGCGATTTTGTAAGTGCCAACTGGTCCCATAGGTTGGTCATAGCAGAGTAAAATTCCTGAATGCTCATATTTTTCTACTGAAGGCCACAAATATTCGTCTCTAACTGGTATTGTTTTGCAAAGTTAGACTGTGTGTATAATCTTGCCAAATGCTCCCAAACTTCACTGGCAGACTCATATTTAGCCAATTGAGTGCCTATCGAATGCACAACAGAATTATTAATCCAAGTAATAATCTTCGAATTATCTGCATCCCAAGAATCCAACAATTCTGCATAATCGGTAGCCATCTTATCAGTAGACCTGACCGAAGTGCCTGTGATGTAACCCCACATCTTTTTGCCTTTCAAAAAATTCTTCATTACATAACTCCAATACGAATAATTCTTGCCATCTAATTGCACACTAATAGACTGCAAAGAATCGTCTCTAGCCCCAGCCATGTTTAAAAAAAACTGTCACCACTCACAAAACCACAAATACAATGGTGAAAGCTGATTCAAGATAATAAACAAAAACACGCTATCGAAGTATTTTTAGAGTGATACATGCCATAGTAGTACAGTAACCACAAGCCTGAAAATTGTAACTGTTATTTTTCTGAGAGCTAACAAAGAAATTCATCAAGATCTATGAAAAACTTTGACTGAACAAAGACTGAAATAGAGTAGGCTACTGCCAAACAATAGTTACACAGCACTGCACACATCATTGTCATCAAGCGTAAATAAAAGAAAAAAGAAATACTGGTACTAACCATTCTGCCCCATCAGCCGTAAATACCAGTGTGTTCTGTACTAACCATTCTGCCCCATCAGCCGTAAATCCTATAAAGTTTGAGTCAAGCTCCTTTTTATACATAAGTCACCTATTATTGCAGCCGCCTGTTAGTGTTCAATCCTGGATAGCACTAATAGGCTCTGATACCATGTGTGCTCTAAATAGAAAAAGAGAGGTTAGGGTTTTACATTAGTTTTTCTTAATCTGTATTACATCAAGAAACAAGCTTATATAAGCTATAAGCTAGTAAAGAAAGAAAAACTATTCTACCCTTAATAAAAAAATAATAATAACTAATATAATTAACATTCACCACCACGCAACCTTCCTTTATTTATCAATTCTTGTTTTTACATGCACTTCTCTTAATGTTTAATATCTGATTTTGATGTAAAACAAAAAGAAAAGGCAAGTAAAGACGGTCGCACATGGCTCCAAGCAGTGATAGCTCTCCTACCGAAGATAATCAAACCTCTACTACCGAAGATAAGTTTGATTTTGCACTCTTTTTTAGCACTGGAGCTTTATAAAAGAAAAAAAAAAGAGAAGACGGAAAAGACTTGACAGCGAGGGAGGAAGATTAGTTTTGGAAAATCACCAAAGATAGTAACAATCTGGCATTAGTGGCTCGCAACTTTCAGGACATAATTTAAGTAAATATAGCTTAAATCAGCTATCAAACATGGTTTAAGAGGGTGCTATCTGATTTCCTGATGTGCTCTCTCTCTTTCTCTGATATTTAAAAAAAAAAAGAAATATAATTAATTAAATTAATAGTGAGTGGGAACAGAAACTTCTGAAAAGAAAAATTTAAGAGATAATATAAAAAATTTAGATCTAAACAATTGCGTCTAAATCATTTAAAAAATTTATTGATAATTTTAAAAAATTTCATTAATAATGTTAATATAAATATAAAAATAAAAAATTAATACTATTGTAAAAAAATTTAAAATTATCAATAAAGATTTTAATTGATCTCAAATCATTTAAAGAATCCTGCAGATCATGAATTGGGCCCGCATTTGATACAAGCTTTGATATGAAATTTTTAGGGAGATTAGGACCAAGTTTGTTAATAACCCAACAGGCAACAGCATGTCACGCTACAGCTGTCTATTTATATTACTCTAGGTTATTAAGGAAATTGAAAATCCATATGTAGTCTTCACACCACTGGCGGATAGCAGGGATGGACAAAAATACTCCATCCGTTCAAGTAATTTTGATTTTATTTTTTAAAAATATTTTATTAATTTAAAAATCTAAAAAATAATATTTAAATATTTGTAAACTTTATCAAATTATATTAATTTAATGAATAGTACAAAGCGACATATAACTGAAACGAAAGGAGTAATCGATGATTATTATAGAATCGAAACTGTCTTATAACTAAATAAAAAACACGATTATCAAAAGAAATGGTTTGATATATAGTTATGATTTTGATTTTTTTTATTACTGTAATAATTATGGTTATTGATTTTTAAACATGCTAGTTTTTCCACTTGTGACTATTTAACCTTCAACTTTAATTTGTGTTTATATATTTGACTTTGAGAAACCTGATTTCTTCCGATTGAATCTTTCTATTTATGTGACCTTTTTTCTAACCATCCATCTGTCAATTTAATACATGATTTCATTCAAAGGAACGTAGATCATGAATGAATTTTGACGAAAAATTTTAATTGGATGAAAACACTCCAAAATCTAGCAAGATGAGTACTAATAGGTTTGACATTCTTCATGCCAAAACGCTCCAAAACTTTCTCAATCAACTTATCTTGTGTCAAATATAACAAACCTATACCTCTATCTCTTTTAATCTCCATACCAAAAATCTTCTTAGTTGGACCAAAATCTTTAATCTTAAATTCATTGTTGAGCAGTGCTTTGAAGCTAGTAATCTCAGACTTACTCTTACAAGCAATGAGCATATCATCCACATACAATAATAGATAAATAAATGATTCACAAGCAAGCTTTTTGAGATACATACAACTGTCATACTTGCTTTTTGAATACCTATTACTCACCATGAAGGAGTCAAACCGCTTGTACCACTAACGAGGAGACTGCTTCAAACCATATAGGGATTTCTTTAACAAACAAACATGGTCTTCCTTCTTTAACAAACAAACATGCTCTTCTTTGCCATAAATAACAAAGCCTTCAGACTGATGTGTGTAGATTTTCTCTTCAAGCTCACCATGGAAAAACGCGGTTTTAACATCAAGCCGTTATAATTCCAAATTTTGCATAGCAACCAATGATAGTAGAACACGAATCGAAGTATGCTTCACAACCGGAGAGAACACATTATTAAAATCAATTCCTGCAACCTGACTGTATCCCTTGGTAACTAGGCATGCTTTATACCATGCATTCCCAAGCTTTGTGATACCTTCATTTTTCTTGAATATCCATTTGTAACCAACTATCATTTTATCCATTGGTGGTTTTACTATTTTTCAAGTTTGATTCTTCTCAAAAGACTTCATTTCTTCATGTATGGTTACCAACCACTTTGAAAAATCTGCACAAGCAATGACTTCTGTATATGTGGAAGGTTCACCTAGTTTTTTACGCAACTGACAAAGGATAGGCAATTACATCAGTATTACTAGACAAAACAATATTATTGTACCTCAATAGTAGTCTAATCTCTCTTTTCAATCTATGTTTGGCAATACTATAAGGTTCATCCTGAATCTATTGAGTTTGTTCAACACCCAAATTCTCACTTTGTTCAAAAACAAGTTGTGAGAAAATATTCTGCATAGGATTTAAATCAAAACTTTCTAACTCCACCTGTTGTGTGCTACTCTTATCCTGATCAAAATCACAAGCAACATACTCATTTTTTTCTTCAAGTTAACCAAAACAAATTCATTAAAAGTAACATCACGACTAATAAGAAATTTAAGTGACTTAAGATCATGACACAATAATCAATATCATTTCACACCATCAACATAACAAGAAAAATGCACCTTTTAGCTTCCAGACTCTAATTTTCCATCATTAACATATGTATATGCAGAACATCCAAATATTTTTACCATAGAATAATCAAGAGGGTTACCAGATCCTACCTCGTGTGGGGTTTTAAACTCTATAACTATAGCAAACAGTAAACACTACTTTTGCTCAAAACTCCTTGGTTAAACTAGCATTTAAGAGCATACAACAAGTTCTCTCCAAAAGAGTTTTGTTCATTCATTCAGCAACCCCATTTTGTTGTGGTGTAACTCTGACCGTCTTGTGTCTAACAATACCATCATCTCTACAGTAGTCATCAAATTCGTTTGAGCAAAATTCCAAACCATTATTTGTCCTCAGTCTTTTAATCTGCTTTCTTGTTTGCTTCTCAATCATTGATATCTACTATTTAAAACGCTTGAATGCCTTATCTTTGGTCTTCAATATAAACACCTAAATTTTTCTTGAATAGTCATCAATGAATGTAAGCATTTATCTAGCACCACCCTTGGATGGAACACGTGAGGGTCCCCAATGATCAAAGTGAATATAATCCACTGTATTCTTTGTTCTGTGAATCACTATCCTAAAATTAACTCTCTTCTGTTTGTCAAAAACACAATGCTCACAAAATTCCATTTTCCCTATATTCTGTCTATAAAGCAAACCTCTTTTACTCAACAAAGTTAGTCTCTTTTCACTCATGTGACCCAATCTCATATGCCACAATTTTGTAACATTAGAATTTGACATAGTGGAAGTAGTCGCTGAACCAGTAATTGTAGTACCCTATAGAATATACAAATTTGCCGAAGTAACCTTTGCTTTCATGACAACCAGAGCACCTCTATTAACTTTTATAGGTCCACTTTCAGATGTATACTTATACCATTTGACATCAACGGTACTTAGAGAAATCAAATTCTTCTTGAAGGTAGGAATATGTCTAACTTTCGTCAAGGTCCTTATTACACCGTCGTGCATTCTGATCTAGATAGTTCCTATACCAGTAATTTTTCGAGCTATATCATCACCTAGTAAGAAAACTTCATCATAAGGCTCATATTCTGAAACCAATCATTATTTCGGCAAATATGGTAGGAACAAGTTGAATCCATAATCTAATCAAACATAAAAAAATCCATTACCAATGGCAGCAAGGACACGATCATAGTCATCAGAGTCTTCTTCACTGCCATTAGCTTCAGATTGTTTCTCTTTCTGATCCCTATCCTGATTTTGATTCTGACCTCGATTTTGACTTTGATTTTGATTATTTTCTTCTTGAATTTTCTTTTTCAAATTCCAACGCTCATATTTGTAATGTTCGTTTTTCTTATAGTAATGACATGTCACCTTTTTATTTATTGACTTAGATAAGAAGTTCTAGCTACTGTTACCTGAACCTCTTTCTCCAGATCTACCTCTAAAACCACTAGTTACTAGAACATCACCTTGACTTTGTTTCTCATTATTATTCCCAGACATATGTTGCTAAAGCAATTCTTTTGAAAATAGAGAGGCTTTAACATCTTCTAAAAAAATTGTATATCTACCAAATAGAAAAGTTTTTCTAAAGTGCAACGATGATGGTAGGGAGCACAAAAATAGTAGGGCTAGATCCTCATCATCTAATTTAACTTTTATTGAATTCAAATCAGTAATAATAGAATTAAATTTATCAATGTGGGATTTCATTGACTGTAACGACCTATCCCGGGTTGGTCACCCCCGAGACGGTATCGTCACTTTTTTGAAATCCCAGCATGATACATATATACAACAATAAAAATAATACCAACTGCAATTATTATATCTTTCATCAACCCTTAACAGGGGAGATACATCATTTAGATCTCAACTTAAACATTTTATACAACGTAATATGTATGAATATTTACAATTTTTTTTCAATTAGTCTGAGGATGTGAACCACGTGGCTTACAGATAATGACTTCGTCTGAATATCAGCTCACCAAACTATCTGTCCTGCCTGCTACTTGAAATCATTGTACAATTATGAGTGAGCTTCACAAGCTCAGTGAATTAAATTTACCAGAAGTATTCGATGATATACTCTCAGTTACATCTTATAATTCAATTACTTATAATAATCTTTCGATATTCATTCATCTCTTTCCTCAAATAATTCAATAACAATATTCTGTAATCACTACTTAATTTCATGAGTCCCCAATTACACAATCTCTTCTTAAGTTACTCATCAGACATATCAATATTTCAACCATATATTTAATCATCTCTAAATTTTCAATTCAACCTCATAATTTACCTCGTTATGAGGTTCACAGCATATAATCAAATAATCAGACAATTCTCATCATATCATACTTTCATATTTCCTTCTCATCATATTTGTTTCTTTGTTAGACTCATTCATTTATCAAAAAATTTACACTTCAGAATAACACTTTAGCATCTCAAGCAATAACAATCAATATTTAAAGCAAATGCAATGCGTGAATTTAAATGTTATTATTATTTGGGAATGTCTTACCATATATCGACATGTTTTAGCTTAGATCGGTTGTCTTCCCGGTTCTTTTATTCTCATTTAGACAGGATACCTTCTTGGTTCTTTTGTTTTTATTTAGATCGACTATCCTCCTGGTTATTTTATTTTCATTTAGACCGGCTGCCTTTCCGATTATTTTATTTTCATTTAGACCGACTGCCTTTCCGGTTCTTCTATTTCATGCATATGTATATGAATAATGATATAAATATGCATATGAACAATAATATAAAAACAAGCATGTATTCAGACATTCAAATTAGCTATCCTACTTCTTCTCAAATTATTATTTGATCAATTTCACTAAATTCTTCTCCTCATATATCATATCAACTCATTAACCATAGCTTGTCAAGAATTTCATTTATCACATTTATTATTAATTCGACTCATTATTCTAATAATATTACTTCTCATATAATAATTCTCTACATATCAATTATACCTGTCATACCCATCAACCAACTTTCATCTATCTTCAAATCATAAGTTAATAATTTATTCAAATATTTTCATTATATATTTCATATTTATCTTGATTCTTAAAGTAAATCTAACTCACAATGTAGCAATTAGAGCTACTCGTGGATCACCTCCTTACATTTCCTGCTCCTTTCAACAATTTTTCCTAGTTGCTGATCGTCAACACCTGACATAATATTTATATTAAAATTTCTAATTTTTTCTTCAATTCCTTCATAATTCATACCATTTGAAAATTCCACATTGAATTCCGGGAATTTCATGTATGCTAAATTTCAAAAATAAACTTCATGTTATTACCTTCTGTTTTTCTTAGAGCTTCCCGTGAATCTCTATAAAATTATCCCCCTAAATCCCTTCAAAATTTACCTTTTCAATCTTTCTTTCGGCCCCCAAGTGTTTAAAGAAATAGAGTTGTTTGAATTGAAGAAAGAAGAAAACCAAACAGGATTTGGTAAGTATATTTAAAATAAAGTAAAAAGTGTGTGTGTACGTGTGTATGTGTGTATATATATATAATTTACCGTCCACCGTTTGCATGCATTTTCTTTTCTTTTTTTTTCTTTTTTTCCCTTTTTTTTTCTTTTTCTTTACACCACCACATGTCCATTTTTTTTCTTCAAAAGAATTATTTATTCAATAATAAATCTTTCAGGTATATATTATTTTAATTCAATGTCATATTGATTAAATTACTTCTTTACCCATACTTTAAGAGCACGAGTATTACATTGACGTACCTTCTATCATACGCAACAAATACAATTGTTGTTTCAAGAACAGTTTGTTGGTGAGGGATTTCGTCATGCACAAGGACTCTAACTTACTCCATAAGCTAGCAACGGTTTTCTCTGTAAGAACTTCACGCAAAACTTCATCTGACAAACACAACTGAATTGTAGTCATGACTTTCTCATCCATATCCAACTTATGCTCATCTGTCATCATACTACTTATCTTCTCCTTCCCTAGCAATGCCTTTTCAAACCCTTTTAGGTTAATACGGCTTGCATCTTTACTTACCAAAAATTAAAACTGTTGGTTCCATCAAAATTATGTATCTCGTACGAAGTGGTAGAAAATATATTTCCTAGATCGATTTTAACAATAGCTCTGATACCAGTTTGTTAGGAATAAAGCAATTGAAAAGTAAACAGACACATAAAATTTACGTGGTTCAGAGGTAAAACTCCTACGTTCAAAGGCGATGGTGAGAGATTCCACCGTAATCAAAATTAGAGTACAAATAAAGAATGATAAAACTCGTTAAGCCCAAATCCCAAATACACATAAATCTAGGTTACTGTAAATTTAATTAAGAAAATACAATAATCTAAAACGAAAGAAAAAAAATTGCAAACAGGCTTGCTCAAACGTTGCTGCCGTTTTATTTTCTGTAAGGCTAGTTTTATCTCTAATTGATTTTCTATCTTACTAGGTGTTCTGTTTATACTAACAAAAGAAGAAAGTTTCTCTTCTAATAAGCTTTGGTTTATGAGCCCAATAACAATTAAAACTACTGTCACCACTTTGTTGCCTTTTGCTGTACTTTCCAAAAACTGTTGTTCCACTTGCATCAGGTCTTTCATATGAACGGTTTTTTTTTCTTTCTTTATTTCTTTGGGTTTCCTTTTATTTTTTAACTCCAAAGTTAAAAGCCAAAAATTAACAATGCTTCTGTATTGTTTTGTTGTTGGGGTAATGGTGTATGATTGAGAGATCTCGTTGGCTTTAAGCCTTAAGACCAACGTTATTTTATTCGTCGCCATGTTATTTTAATCTTAATAAGATCCATGGTTCAGTATCAAAGATCCAGGCTTCTTTGGACCTCCTGTAACAAAAAAGTTCTTGACTGTCAGAAGTTTGATATAACTCAGGTCTCTTTTCAGAATTTCTAATATGGCAACTGATCATGTGAAAAGCGTTTCCTACTCCTTCGGATGCTTCAATGGTAACTCAGACGATTCCTCGTCAAATTTGCTGGCAGGGTCTTGAAACGTAACACTGATGGAAGCCTCGGGCTGCTGGTGGCTTATATAGAAATGACCTGGGCAGCTGCAACATTAGCTAGTGTCCAGTCGATGTTACTGAGCTTCGAGGGGGCCTTCGTGAAGGGTTTAAGCTAGCCTTTGCTAACGGGTTTCATGGCCTTCCAAGTTGAATCTTATTCTTTACTGGCAATCTCTCAAATCAAAGTGCTAACGAGAATACTGCTGATTTTTGTAAGCAGCTGCTTTAAGAGTTTCAGCATAGTATATGTAGGTCATCAAATTCATGCAACTGTCAAGCAATGATTTAGGCCTTGTTTGGGCGTAAATCACCACATAAAATATTGAAATATGATTGGACTATAATGATTAATGCAAGGAAATTGAGTGACAGGGAAAAATGCTTCCAATTGGCTATAACAAAAAATGAATGAGAATGTATAATAAAAAATACAAAATAAAAGGGGTAAAAAAACTGAGGTCCCCCTCGTAGGAATCTGTTCTTTTCAATATCTATCATATTCTTGATTTCCTTTGCCATGGATGAGCATTATACGATTGGGTTGAACCAAGATGATTAACTAGTTGGTGCTATTACGGTAGGAAACTGGAGATGCCAAAGCATGATTTTGGAGCAATCCTGTGGTGGGATTCCCTTCAACTTGGCCTCGTCTTCAAGAACTACTTGTTTCACATATTTGATTGAATTCTGCAAAGGAAAATTAATTAGTAAAAGCCTTCTCTTCTGGAAAAGATAGGAAAGAAAAGAAAATAATCAGTAGTACCAAAATATATGTGCACATTAAAAACGTTTTAAATGAAGTTAGTGAACCCAAAATTTCCCCTGGGTTAAGGTCAGACAGGCAGAAGAAGCGAGAAATTCTACAGGTCCTATTTCGTTTGATGACGTAAAATGGCCGACTGTTGTAGTAGAAATGGGAGACTATAAAGGCCTTTCAAGAAAAGTAAGTTTCTTAATTATAAACATTTGACCAGGGTTGAGAGGAAAAATGTGCGAAAAAGAAAAAGGAAAGAAGACCCTTTTTTTTTAATCGTTTGGTGGAAATAAAAAAAATGAAAAGAAAAAAAAGTGATATAATTGATTTTTTTTTCTTGTACATGAACAAATCACAGTGAAAGCAAAATTAAATTTTTTTATCATTTTTTTTTCTCTAAATTTTCATATTTCTACCCTACAAAAAATGAAAACACTTTACCTTTTATTAATTATGCGTCAGCTTTAAGTTGTGATTAAGTAATTAGAAGAAGCAACATCTTTGATAAAATCCCTTCACCTAATGACATGTGCAAGTGTGGAAGTTGGCCAAAACCTGATCTCCTAAACCTCATCATTAATTCAAATCACATCTGATTAGAGTTGCTATAATGGGACCCAACTCCACCAGTGGAGGTATATTTCTGCGTGTTTGGTATAGTTTATGAAAGGGCATTTATACCAATACTCCTTCAAGTTTAGGACAAGTTTACGAGAAGACCTTGCATTTTCAATTGAATCCATTGGCACCTTGGATTTTAATGATGTCTCTAATAGACACTTTCATCCATAATTTTTGGTTAAAATTACAGAAACGGATTAAAATACTATTTTTTTACCCTAACAATGAAATCAAATTCAATGCCATGCACTAAATTTTCTTTTAAGACGAGAGAGAAACAGTGTATTGATTCAGAAGAATTTGGGTTTTCAATTTTGGATATTAAACAAATTTAATAAGCGAAAATCTAATCTAAAACTACATAAATCCAATTATAAAATATCTCCGTATCTTTTACTCTCTCATCATCATTGTCATTTTCACTCTTCTTCTTCTGTTCTTCCGTTCTCTCACACTCGCCACAAAACTGAAAGTAATTGTCTTACATCCCCACAACCACCTTCCCAGATCACCTAAAGAAACCTACTCTTTTCCTTCAAAATCGTCTTCTTCTCCCATCATAATCCACCGCCGACTCACCATCACAGCTCCTCTAAGAATGACGATCGATCTACTCTCTCACACAACCCCCCTTCACTACCACCACCACCACCAAAATGATCATCAAACTACCTCAATAAATATCCAAAATTCCCAATCCCTGGTTTACAAGCACGACCACCACCGATCTTGCTAGGATATGGGCCACCACCAATTATTCCATATTGTGATGTGACCTAAACTTTAGCCCTCTTTTCTCTCTCTCATTATGAGTTTTAAGATTTTCGATTAAGACAAACAAAATTTTTCAGCTGATTAATCCAAAAGGAAATGAATAATAGGTTCTTTTTTATTAACTCGTGTATTTTTGATTGAATTTTGTGATGAATCTATGCTCTAAGTGTCATGATTTGTGGGTTAGAATTTTGGTGATGGTGGCACGCATGACGGGTGCTGATTGTTAACATTTCACACAATTTAAAAAAGAGAAGAAAAAAGAAAAGAAAGTGCAGCTTTCTTGTAATGATGATGGCATGATGCAACATTGTTCTTCATCTCGTTGAGGATGATGAGCAAAGCTGCAGTTTTTTATTTTCGTTTTTGTTCTTCATAAATCTTTAATCTTTTTCTTATTTTATTGATAGGCAAAATAGATAATTTGTAAAACTCTATTTGGGATTGTGATGTTTTTGAAGGTTATTTTGCACGATTAAAAATACAAGGAGCTATTGCAGACTTGTCCCAAGCTTAAAAGAGTTTTGATATAAAAACCCTTTATGAAATGATTTTTATTTTATATAAACAGAATTTAAGTTAAATAAATTGTTCACAGTCATTTTACTCATAACCAAACAGTTTAATTTTATTGTAATTTACCAACACTCTTATAAAAAAGTTTATTATGAAATAGTTTTAATTTTTGAAAAATTATTTTTACCGTTGTTTTATCGAATACTAAATAATTTATAATTTTATTACTGTTTTACCGTAAAATGTTTTGAAAACCTTAAATTAAACCATAAGCTGGTTCTATTATCAGGTCAAACAAAAAGGGTAGTTTTGATAAATCAGTGATGTAGAGAGATGTTTGACCTGATTCCTGTTTATAAGAAATGCAACAGATTAAAATGATTTCTATTAGTGCAGTGCTCGGTTTAGATTGAATTGCATACCTGTTTGGTGCCTTGAACAGAGGAAGGGCGACCCCATCTCTCGGGGTCCCAAAGGATAGAACTGTTGAATGCAAAACTTGAAATGTGAATTGGAGGTCTTGAATCTGTTTCATTGTTCATTTTTCTTAGGTGCCATCCAATTACTTGTGAGGAATCACAAACGGGTCCTTCAATAATCACTTTCTGCTTGTTTGCTGATAGCAATGCCATTGGCCATGTCCCAAATACCCTGCAAAATTTTCAAATCACTAAGCTTCTTATGACACTTAATTAACCTTTCCTTCATCATTAATTGCATAATTACAACTTAATATATACTTAAGAGTAGGTCAACATTGAATTTGGTGAGTGCAAAGCTTTAAAAACTCCTTAGTCTGGTACAGAGTTTCATGCTTCCATTTCACTCTTTTTTCATTGAAATTTGTTTAAGAACATGCAAAAAGTTTGAAACTTCCAGCCTCCAGCCAGAACATTTGTTCTTTTTTTCCAAAACCCAATTTTACACTCTTTTGTTTTTTGTTCTTTAACTCTAATTTCTTTCTTAAATTTCTACAAATTAAGATCTCTGCAACAAACCAAAAACCAAGAGTATGCAACTATAACTAATAAGTTTTCAAACTCTAAAAACATAAGATTTATCCTAGAGAGAAAAAAGATAAGGAATTAAAGATTACATACTCGATGTCTCTGAGCTTGTCGAAGAAATCAAGATCATAAACATTGGAAAGGCCTGCAAAATGAACAATCCCACTAAGCCTGTGATGCTCAATGTGCCTAAGAGCAATGTTCCTCTGATGATTCAACCCGGCTTCTGGGTCCGTAAAATTCTCCTTGAAAACCAAATGCCTATACATCACACCTGTTTTCCTAAGTATATCAGATACTTTATTAGAATCTGATTGCCATTCAACAACAATCCACAGCAATGGTGGAGGCACCAACTTTATTGAATTAGCTAACCTCCTTAAAAACACTCCTCCATACCGATCTTTCGTGCTCATTGGAGTTACAATAATTACAAGTCTTCTAGGTGACAACTGATCATCATGTAATTTTTTCTCTTCTTCTGTTTCCAATAAAATTCCGCGCTCAAATTCTTTAGACCCTGTTGGAATTGGCACTGGAGCTGGACTTATCAAACTTCTGTTAACATTAATTTCTGCAGCCTTCATTGTTGTTGTTGCTGCTGCTTCTGGGAGGAGAATTTCAAGTGGTGGTGGAGAAAATTGTGATTTACTTGACGGAATCACATATCTAGAGAAAATTGTAGCTTTACCAGTTGGAGCAAAGCCTGTGAAAAATCCCATGACAAAACACAGAGAAAAATGGACAATAGCTTTCTTCCATAATTGAACTTTTTTCTTTGATCTTTCAAAAGACACCATTTTTCTCTAAGCCTCGAAACAATAACCTGAATCTGAATATTTTACCACACAAAAAAGGGTCGATGGATTTGAGACCAAAAAGGGAAAAATAAAATGGTTTTAGAGAAATAAGAGGGATGTTCTGTAATATATAACGTGTCATTTCCATATTTGAATGTTGAGAAGGTTACACGATTTTTTTTTGTTTTTGTTTTAAATGTAAGGTAGGAGCCAACAAGTTTATGATTGGAACTGATAAACTCAATGTGCGTATCGTTCTTGTTTGGAGGCGTTTAATTGGTGAGGAATTGCTTCACTTAGTTGTCCCTTCAAGTGGAAGAAAACATGAATGAGGACTTCAGTTGCTGTCTGTACCAAATAGTTGTTGGGATGGAACCCATCAACTAAATTGTTTGAAAATTTAAAGCAGATTAGGATTTAATTTACTGTATGAACAAACCCGCTGTTAGGATTTATATATTTTTTATACAACATATTTTTTGTTTAGTACGAGGACATGAAAGATGTACGACACATAAGTTTATCAATGAAATGAAAAGTAAATTTTTTTCTTTTTACTATTCAATAATTGTTATATTATTACTATTTTTAGATTAAATTACTACTCCTAAAATAGAAAAGATAACATCATTTTGTCGACGAACTTACCGCTAAATAGTTTTTATTTAATTCACCAACAATCTGAAGGAGAAATTATCAAGCCTTCCGTACTCCAGTGCAAATCTATACATGTACGTGAACTACTTTTTGACTCCAATTTCATTTTAAAAAATGCTTTAAAGGTTTTTTTTTTAATAAAAAATATCATATAATATATTTTTATTAATAAAAAAAATTACGTTGTAATATATTTTTGTTAATAAAAAATATCTTATGATATGTTTTTTTTAATCAATCATGAAATATTTTTTGCTAATTGAAACATAACACAAAGTATTTTTTGTTACAAAAAAAATTTTAAGTCATTTTTTGAAAATAAAGTCAACTATATAGTAAAAAAAATCTCGAGGTATTTTTTGACAATACAATCAATTACAAAATATTTTTTTATAACTAAACCTAAAATTAAATACAATGAAAAAACTGCTTGTAACCAACTTGAACCAATGAATATATATTTCCTTGTTGGATTTCAATTCTCTCAATCTTAAATAAAATATTTTAAACTAAAATTAACTTCATCTTAAATTTTTAATTATTTTGAACATATAAAATTTCACACAAAACAAAAATAATATAATATAAACAATATAATAAATTTAAAGTTCCACTTAAAAATTGAAAGAACCGTAATAATTGATGTGATACTCGCAACGTCATATTTGCACCCAAAACGTGTGGCTCTCTCTAATTGCTCCATCTCAAGTAAAACGATCTTTTCCTGTAATTTCTACCTCTTACTAAGATATCTGAGTACGAACAGAAGATTCTTTGCTGAATGATAACTTAGAAAAACAATTTTTTGAGGTATTTTTATTTATTTGTTTAACTTCTTGTTTGCTTAACATTCGAGTTTCTTGATTACACTGCCTTTTTATTTTTGTTTCATGAATAATGTTACTCTTGCACCACAATTATGATCCTGCTTTCTTGATTGCCTAATTTTAATGCTAAAGCTTTATATGTGTATTCTACATGCCATTTGCACTCTCATTTTTGAAGAATTGCCTCTTTGAGCCGTTAACAAGTCTCAATACACTTGGTACTTGAGAAGTTGACAAATAATAAGCAATTAAGGAAATACAAGAAGTGCTAGGGATGCAATTTCATTTGGATAAACTGATACTGTTTAGCATCAATATGATATTTCTTTTTGCTAAGTCAATTTGATTTGAACTGGTGTCATTGCATAAGCCGCCTGTTGTCTTCCTTAAAAGGTGTTTAGTTTAGTTTAGTTTAGCCATGCAAATTAGTATAATGTAGAGTTACTATGTGGGTAAAATTTCTAATGGTTGATTGAAAAAATTACGTAGTAATGAGTTAGAACTTTTAGTGCCTGCATTCTTAGCAAGGTATGATAGTTGAAATATGAAACAAACGAGCAATTGATAAGAAAATAGGCCTAAACTGTTGGACCCTTTTGATCCCCAGACGAAGTTGGCATATTTGCTTTTCATGAGTTGTATATACCTTCAATCTTGACATCCTTTCTTTTCTTCATATTGTTATGTGCATGTTATCTTGACAACTTGTTCTCTTATTTGCCTATTTTTCATTCTCGTAGGTCGAATTGACGGGGGTTTTAGAGGATATCATGAACTGTTGTATTGCCTATTAGGAAATGCTGTGGGATCTAGCTAGGGAGGTTGCAATTTCTTGTTTAAGAAGCTCAAAGACGTGTGGACTTTGGGTCATTCATGTACAGGGAAGGGTCGAGTGATGATTCAATTCAACTCGGCTAGTTGAGATTGACTACATGAGTAACTTTTTCTACATTCTGTCCTATTTAGGGTGGAGTGAGAAAAGACTTGAAATTTTTTCCTTCTTGTAATCTACCATTTTCACTTATTGCTTTATTTCTTTGCTTTCAAATGCTTATCCCCATCAAATATTCCACTTTCTTCTTGAACCTTTACTTGGATGATTTTATTGCTTAATCATAGGAAAATAATTTTTATTCGCACAAAATCTCGTGACCATGATCAGAAACTTCAGACCACAACCACGATTCACCTTCACTTACTGCCAACCAAACATGCAACCAACTGCTTTACCCAACTTCAGGACCGAAAACTTTAGCAATGATTATATAAGCTCCCTGTGCAAGCAAAATCTTTACAAAGAAGCTCTAGAAACATTTGATTTCTTGAAAAAGAGCACGAGCTTCCAGATAAAGCTAAGCACTTTTGCGCATTTGATCTGTGCCTGTTCCTCTTTGAGATCTCTAGAAAAAGGCAGGAAAATCCATGATCATATTTTGAAATCAAACTGCCAGACAGACATTATTATTCATAATCATATTCTTAATATGTATGGTAAATACGGATCATTTAAGGATGCTAGAAAGGTTTTTAATGACATACCCCAGCGGAATGTAGTCTCACATGCTCCATTATTGCTGGGTATTCACAGAACGGCCAAGAGGATGATGCAATCAAAGTGTACTTGGAAATGCTACTGGTAAGTCTAATCCCAGATCAGTTCACCTTTGGAAGCATTATAAAGTCTCGCTCGGGTCTCGGTGATGTTGGATTAGGAAGGCAAATGCATGCCCATATCATAAAATCAGAATTTGGTAATCATATTATTGCACAAAACGCTCTTATTTCAATGTACACAAAGTTTAATCAAATTACTGATGCATGCGATGTCTTCTGTTGTATTGTTGCGAAGGATTTAATTTCTTGGGGTTCAATCATTTCAGGGTTTTCACAACTTGGTTATGAGCTTGAAGCTTTGAACCATTTTAAAGAAGTGCTCTGTCAGGGTGCATTCCAACCAAATGAGTTTATATTTGGCAGTGCTTTTAGTGCCTGTAGCAGCCTTCTACAACCAGAATATGGAAGGCTTACATGGGATGTGCATAAAATTTGGGTTAGGGACAGACATATTTGCTGGATGCTCCCTTCGTGACATGTATGCTAGATGTGGTTTGTTAGATTCTGCAAGAGCAGTATTTTATCAGATAGAAAGACCGGATATAGTATCATGGAATGCAATTATCGCTGGACGTAATAATGGTGGGGATTCCAATGAAGCTATATCATTTTTTTTCTAAACTGAGGAATCCGGGATTGATTCCAAATGATATCACCCTTCGCTCCTTACTTTGTCTTTGCGGCAGCCCTTTGTCACTGTCTCAAGGTATGCAGGTTCACTCCTACATTATTAAGACAGGTTTTGAATCTAATGTTCCTGTATGCAACACTCTACTTACCATGTATGCAAAGTGTTCAGACCTTTGTAATGCATTTAATGTATTTGAAGAGATGAGAAACAATGTTGATTCAGTTTCTTGGAATGCAATTCTTAGAGCGTGTTTGCAGCACGGCCGCCTTGCAGAGGTTTTCAGATTATTTAAGTTAATGCTTGTTTATCAAAGTAAGCCTGATCATATTACATTAGGTAATATATTAGGGGCTTGTGAGGAAAAATCATCGCTAGAAATGGGGAATCAGGTCCATTGCTATACTGTAAAAACTGGACTTGCGCTTGATGTCTCTGTCATGAATGGATTGATTGACGTGTATGCAAAATGTGGATCCCTTGGATGTGCTAGAGAGCTCTTTGATTTGATGGAAAATACTGATGTTATCTCATGGAGCAGTTTAATTGTGGGATATGCTCAATTTAGGTACGGGGAGGAAGCTCTTAAACTTTTTACGGCAATGAGAAGTTTAGGTGTTAATCCAAACCAAGTAACATATGTGGGGGTCCTTACTGCTTGCAGTCATGTTGGACTTGTTGAAGAAGGGTGGTATTTATACAGAACCATGGAAATCGAGTATGGGATTACAGCGACAAGAGAGCACTGCTCATCTGCTCTTGTATGGTTGACTTACTCGCTCGTGCTGGACACTTGGATGAAGCTGAAGATTTTATCAAGTAAATGTCATTTGATCCTGGCATAGTTGTGTGGAAGACTCTACTTGCTGCCTGTAAAACCCATGGGAATGTTGATATTGCCAAGCATGCTGCAGAGAATATTTTGAAAATTGATCCCTCCAACTCTTCTGCAGATGTACTACTCTGCAACATATATGCTTCTTTGGGGAGATGTTGCTAGATTGAGGAGCTTGATGAAACAAAAAGATGTTAGAAAAGTTCCAGGACAGAGCTGGATTGAAGTGAAGGATAGGATCCATATTTTCTTTGCAGAAGATATTCTGCATCCGGATAGGGATAAAATATACAACATTCTAGGTGAGCTGTGGTTGCAGATGCTAGATGATGGTTATGTTCCATTCAAATAAAAAACCCTGAACCTAACCATGACACTGGTAAAAGAAAGTTAAGGTTCAATCTCACTAGTGAGAATCGTGGAAGAGGGTCCTGTGGTCATCTGGAGGTTCCAGTTCGGAAGGAATTTTTGCCAAGCTATCATATTGGAGAGACTGGGCTATGCTTTTCTTGGTAGTCACATTCTCAGAATCTCCTTATGTACATTGCATTTAACCCTGAGGAATTGTTGATTGCTAAACCACTTAACTAAGAACTCTGAATGTTTGATTTAGTAGTAATTGCAAGCCTTTCCGCCTCAGTAGCTATTAATAAATAAATAGGTTTCAAATTTGCTTCTGAAAATCCTATTTGTGAGTTGTCTAATATATTTGAATTTTAACAATGATTCTGTTTATTTATTTTGGTAGGGAAGATATATTTTAGTTATTGGCAAAATAACTAGCCTATGGTGCCGGTGCCTGCTGGTTAGTCCTCAAGGTCATTTTTCTTATTTCCTAAGTGAGCTTAAAAGTATCTACTATATGTTGCAAAGGGTACAATAAATTTTCATAAATTCTTGGCAATTATTATTGGCATGAGCAAACGAATTTTGAGATCAATGGGACCAGAGTTTAAATTATATGTGCAACCTGTGTTACTCAGTGCACTCTGAAAACCATACTATGCAATCTATTGATGTGGCATAAACCCAAGCATCCATTTCTGGCCATTGCTACGGCTCTCTGTTCAATGAACACCCGTTGCATCTTGTCACCATTCACCACCAGATGCAGCCATTCAGGTGATCTTTTCTTTTATGTTCTTAAGCATCTCTATTGACGATTTCTTTGGCTCTTCTGCTTTATGCTTGGTTCTCTCTTACTGCCTTAGCTGGTTATGCTGGATACACGATAGTCTTTTGGGCTTCCTTGCAGTAGCCTGTTATGCTCAGGCTCGTGTAATTATAAATTATAATCTTGTGTACATTCTCTGAATTCTGAAAGCTTACGCACAAAAGAGATGCACAGAGTAATATTTGATGCTGAAGGACTCTTAATGGGTTCTCTTCCTTAAATGCATTAGATGTAGGATATTGTATCTTAAAATTTAAAGGCTCATTGTTAACTATCTTTTCTTTCTCATTGGTGATGAGATGGCTTAAAGTTTAAAAGCTCATTGGTGATGAGATTGTATCACTAATAGCTCATGGGGTTTTGGATATTAAAATGTCATAAGCGTCTTTAGCTGTAAGGTCTAGCTATGGAGGATGGTGAACAGGAAAAAGAGAACAAGTTCATCAAGATTTATCTACCCTCTATGTTGTTCGATCCTAGGAACTGAAGAGCGATACACAATTTACTACCTCTGCCTGTGCCTCGTTGCAGGTCTTACCTTCTCTTGCTGAGCATCTACATGATTTGCCAGTTTGTTCCTTTGATATTTGCAAGGCTGATATGATTGCTAAATTAATGGTTGTGTGATGGAGCTTGAAGCATGCTAGATTGTGCAAGTGCATTTTGAATTGTAAAATGATGAATTGTGTGTGAACAATTCGATGCAGTTAGTTACAGTCTTACCTGTAATCTGACTATCAATTGTTGAAATTAATGGATTTAGGATTAACTTTTTGAGGACTCCTCAGAGATCTTCAAGGAATGGTTTTTTCCATGTATAGATGATTTTAAGCAATGTATCTATCACACGAACACAATACACCTAAATAAAGTCATGATTGTATAAAGAAATACTTTGCTCTTTACAAAAAATTGATGTTCTTTTTCGTTTATATTCTTTTTTGGTTATCTTGCAACGTGAGAGTTGTGTCAATCCAACTAGCACTGTTCTTCTATCTACCCTGTACGTGGAGTAAGAGAGCATAGTAATTTAGTTGCAGACTTGCAATACTACCAATTGGTTGTCCATGTAGCTATGGTTCAGGAAGTTCAAACTTCAAGATAAATTGCTTTCTAACGTTCAAGTAGCCTAGTAGTGTCGCTTTTGCTTCATGCTAATGTTCAATTTTTATATATATCAGGTACCCCACATGATAACCAGAGCCCAAATTGGTAATCCAATTTGTTTTATAGTATTTTTTTTTCCAGCGAGCTTAATGATGATTCAAAGTTGCAAAAATGACAAATATATTCATAATTTTTTAATTTGTTTTATAAAATGTCATATACTGCAAATAAAATATGCATGCTTCCATCTCGTTCTCCCTCATATTCTTGCCAACAATGGGCATGGCTTTTTAGTGGGGGGTTTCAAGGAAGGAAATTTCCTGGTTACTTGGGTGCGCCCCTTGTTTCGGGTAGATTGACGACTCGTATAATTGAGCCATTAGTAGAAAAAGTAAGAAAGAAGGTGGTAAGGTGGAAATTTAAATCGCTTTCTCAAGGGGGACGGTTGATTTTATTGCGCCATGTTTTGTCGAGTATGCCCATACATCTTATGTCGGTGATTAGTCTCCCGGGGGTTACTATCTCTCGCATAAATTCTATGTTGGCTAATTTTTCCTGGGGGGAGGTAGATGGAAAAAGGAAGGTTCATTGGCGATCCTGGTCGAAACTGAATAAGCCAACGATGGAGGGTGGTCTGGGTTTGCGAGACTTTAAAGAGGTGCAACGATCTTTGCACATGAAGTTTGCATATCGCCTACTGTCGACTAAGAATTTGTGGTCTGATTTTTTCCGAGCAAAATATTTCAAAGAGGGTCATATAGCTGCTGGGAGATCTACAGGCTCTCGTTTTTGGAGGTCTATCGTTTCAATCTTACCTGAGGTCATTGAGAACATTAAAGTGTTGGTGCGAGGAGACAATGCTTCTTTCTGGTATGATAAGTGGCTTGCTTCGGGTCCTCTTTCTGTGAAGGTGGAGGATATTGCCAACGCTCAGCTTCAAATTAAGGACTGTTGGGCATACCAGTTTTGGGATGTTGGCCTTTTGACGGATTTGGTTGGTGCAGAGGCTACTTTGAAAATCTTACAGAATGTGCGTACTGGTAAAGTTGGCCCGGATGTCGTTGTCTGGACCCCTTCACGTGATGGCAAGTTCTCGGCAGCAAGTGCATGGGGGGTGGGTAGATCCAGAGGTGACCTTCTGCAGTGGAAGGACTGGTTTTGGCACCGTTTGATACCTAAACGAGTGTCCATCTGCCTTTGGAAAGCATGGTTTAACTCTCTTGCAGTTGATGAAAGGGTGCAAACGAGGGGTGTTTCTTTAGCTTCTGGGTGCAATTGCTGTACTCAAAGAGTTACGGAAACGTTGGATCATGTTCTATGCTCGGGTGATTTGGCTACTAAGGTTTGGGATCGAGCTAGTGTTGCTTTGGGAGCCCCGTGTGCACGTCATACTGCATGGAAGGCGAAGGTATCGGCATGGTTTCAATGTGCAAAAAAGTCGTCCATAACATGAATTTTAACGGGTTTCTTACCATGTCTAATTTCTTGGTGCCTTTGGAAGAGAAGATGCAAGGCACGAATGGAGGGGGTGCAAGATAGTGTCGACCAAGTGTGGTGGTCTGTGAAATACTGGACTCGTTTGTTAGCTGGAGAGATTAATTCATCTCGCCCACTATCTTCGAATGATTTGCAGATCTTGTCTGAGCTCCAAGTTGAATGTCCAAGAAATAGGGTGAGACGGCAGAAATTCGTAGCCTGGACGAAACCTCCTGTGGGTTGGGTTAAGCTGAACTGCGATGGGAGCTGTCGTGGTAATCCGCGGACTTCAGGGGGTGGGGGGGTGGTAAGAGATGCGGCTGGCAATGTGAAGGGGGCTTTTTCTATCCATTTTGGTGTCGGCACTAACAATGGAGCTGAACTAAGAGCTATCTTAGAAGGGATTATTTTGTGTAGAATGTTAAATTGTTTTAATATGATTTATTGAAAGAGATTCCAGTCTTGTAGTGGATTGGCTTACGAAAGGGAGATGCTCTTTGTGGTACCTATGGGATTTTTGGGAAGATTTAATGGTGGCTTTTGAGGGGATAACGTTTAGGGGGTCCACCAATATCGCGAAGGAAACCAAGCGATGGATTTTCTAGCACGGCAAGGTGAGATGGGAAGGAATGTTAGTTATGAAGGCCCTCATGATCTACCACGGCTATTGAAAGGCATTACCAGACTTGATAAAGTTGGGCTCCCAACTCTCAGGAGTTAATTTTCTGGAGTTGGATCAATCTGTTTTATTTGGAAAAATATCTTTAAGCATATCAATTGTCAACGCATGTTAGATTGTAACGCATGTTTTATTTGGTTTTTGGGTTTTTTTTTGTTTAGGTTTTTGTCTGGTTATGTTGTTGCTTTGATTTTCGGGTGTATAAGGTTTTCCTCTGCCATAAGTGAGGCTACTATTTAATAAAGTGCTGGAGGTACCGTCCTCTTTATTTTAAAAAAAAAAAAATTTATCTTAGAAATCATGTTTGAATGATTTGATAATATAAATTACAGAATAAACTCTTGCTTTTATTGAGGGGTTTCAAACTTGGTTCTATATTTCATCATTATCTTCTCTTCTTCTTTTTTTTTTTTTTTTTTTTTTTTTTTAGATTTTTGCTGCTGTTGTTTGTATGGCTTTACCTTCCCTTGAACATGTGACCTTGAGGAATGACTTGTATGCCACAAACCATCAAGGTTACAAAGAGTTATTATATTTCATCTTTGTCTGCTGTTGTTTGTTATGTCATTAGGATGCCTAAACAAAGATAATATCCAAACAGATCCTGAAATAGCATATAAATCCCTAGGCCTTGGTACAGATTACAGATGGCATAGAGTGGGGTGTGCAGTTTTAAGGTTTTTTTTTATTTCTTTAGTTTGGGGATCTCAGGGGGATAAATTCTACACTAGACATTAGGAGCGGACCGAGCTGAGTTGAGTTGAGCTATTGGTGTGGTTTACTCAAACTTGCGCCCAGCATGAAAATCTAAATTCAAGCTCTACTCAATCTCACTTTCTCAAGCTTGAGTCAACTTCAAGCTGAGATGAGCTCAAGTTTGAACCCTAGAATGTGAACTTTTAAACATGATTTCCAAGAAAATTAAGAAGGAAGGGAGAAAGAGTGTGTCCAAAGAGAGAGGTTTACGATACGTTTTAGTTATGAAAAATATTTTTTTTATTTTTCATTTCTATTTTTTTAATATTTTCTTCAGCAATTTGTATATTTTTAACATAATTTAAAGAACAGTTTTTCTTTTTCTAAGATAATATTGAAAAAGTTGAGAAAAAAGTGGTTTTTCAACTATTTCAATATTTTATTGGAAAAAAAATATTGTTTTCCAAATTATGTTAAAAATATTCAAATTGTTAAAAAAATTGTTAAAAAAATAAAAATAAAAAATGAATAACATTTTTCACAACTAAACGTACCATTAGAGAGGAGAGTATATATATCACACAATTTATAAATACTAGCTATCATAGTACGTGCCTTGATAAATATTGCGAGTAATTAATTTATATCATATTTTTAGATGTAAATAAAAAAAATAATATATTTTAATTTCGATTATAATGAAATAAGTGTAATCATCAAAATTTATAATATTAAAAACATTAATATTGTTTTAACATGAATAAAATTTAATGTTGACAAATTGATTATTATGATAAAATTCTAATTAATATTTTTTTGTTAAATTAATGTATCTAATCACATAGAAGTAATTTTTTTTTTTGTGAAAAACTTTTTACAATTAATGATTTTTTTTTGTAAATAATTTGTTTATATACACTCTTCACTCTATTTTTTTAATTAAGAATCATTAATGTTATTGGAGTTTATACAAAGTCCAATATATTAATGCAGTAAAATATTATAAAAATAAAATAAAATAAAATTTTTAATTGAATACTAATTAATATTTAAAAACTAAAATAATTACTAATAAACTTTTACTGAAAAAACTAGTTTATATTGAGTGTTTATTCTTTTTTAGTTTTTTTCAAATAACTTGTTTATATAGAATTAAAAGTAAAACTTGGACTCAATATAAAATTGAATTTTGACCTCGTACTTCCCAAGCTTCATCTTCTGCACCTTTCAAAGCTAAGTATATCCCTACCAAAATTCTTCTGAAACAAAGCATTAACAACATCGAGGTTTAATAAACCTTTTTTTTTTTTATTTGCAGGGGTTGGACTTATTTCTAATGAAACTTTCTTTTCTTGTCTCTAAAACAATAAAGGGAAAAAAAGGGGTTTCAAAGTTCAAAACTAGCTATAAAGGTCCTGGGTTCTTTTCTCCTCAAGGCAATTTGGAGTGTATTGTCGTCATCATCATCAAAAAGATTCTTAGGTGGGAGAATTGTACTAGCACTAAGTGACCCCATGGAATTTCTTCTTTGGGCAGACTATTTCCTTCTAAGACTAGCAAGGCTCAGATTAAATCCGCTTCGGCAGCTTTATTTTGCAGAGGCATCTTCAGAATGGCATCCGGTGGAAGCTTTGAATGATTGGTATGTTATCTGGATGGGCCCTCATCAATCCATGCCAAAAAAAATTGGACTGCTAATCCTTTTCTATGAGCAGTTTTTTAAAATTGAATTGGGATTCTTATTGTAAGTTACGATTCAATTTAGGGTTAAAAGGGATTAGGGATTCCTAAACGAAGAAGGAAGTACTGTGGCGAGAGAGGAAAGGGGAGAGAGAAATTGTGTCGGATGAAAATGTTGACTATGATCTGACAAGCGATGAGATATATACAGGGGCAATTGAGTTAATTGCTATTTTTCATTTAAATTTAACGTTGACTTAACAGTTCATGCTGGGCAAGAAAGGAATTTGTAAGTTTCGAAACTTTGGTTCTTTATATGCAGATCAGAGCATATTATAAGTGGTTTAATGTAATTTTTTTAAAAAGTATTGAAATTAAATAATATTTTTTTAAAGTGAAAGAATATAATTTGGTTTAAATATGTGAGAAATATAATAAATTTAAGTTTATCAATTTTTAATTAATTTAATGAATTTAAATACAAATTAGTTAATTGTTTATGAAAAAAATTTGTTCATCCAGTAATGATTTTTTCTTCTCTAAATAACTTAGTAAAACTAATTCTTAATTATTTGAATAAACTAAAAAATAATTTAATCTATTTAGTTATATAATAGTTTTTTTTTTTTGTAAAACTTCGGTAATTTGGTTTGATATCAGTTCAATTTTTTATATTCTGATAATATCAAATTACTGATTTTTTATTTAAATAAATCTGAAATGTAATAGGTTTTTTAATATTTCAGTAATACCAAATTATCAAGTTATATTTTGATAATACCAAATCACTTGAAATTTCAAAGAAAATATCTAATAATTTTTTTTATAAATTAATTTATTTTATGTAAATCGATAACTAAAACTTTCAATTTGATTATCGATTAATTTGCACCCTTAAGTTGAAGGTAGAATACTGTTAAATCAAATCTCATAAAATCACCAATTATACAGATCAAGAAAATCAACCCATATATATATATATATATATATATAGGAAAAATTACATTTAGCTACCTATAGTATGACCTAACCTACACATAAAGACCTGTGGTTTCAAAATATACAGATACCCTCTAAAATATTCATATTTTGATTTAAGAATACAGATATCTCTCACCGTTAAATTCAAGTTAGTCAATTTTGATAACTTTGGTCAATAACCACTTCATGTCAGCATTTATTTAGAAATAACCCAAGAATACCCTTCAACTTTGTTTCCTCTCTTCTTTCACATACTCTCAGAGTCTTCTGTCACACACGAAAAATTCACAAAGCCCTCAACAAAAAAACACACGACTATCTTACTGTCAGATAAAGCCTCCCTTGTTTACAACTACTGGACCAGAGCAAAAGAAAATAACCCCACATCGCACCCTCAAAACTCAAATGGATTGTAGTTTCTATCATGTACCCAAGCGTCCAACTGAGAGACTCTTTGTAAGTAGTTGTAGTTCGACTTCAATGTAGTCCATGTTCAACTTAGATCAATTGCAAAATTCCAAAAATCCTTTTGAAATTGAAAAATTAAGATAATGAAACTACAAAATATTCTTCGAGTTTAGCATCAATAAGAGCAAAATGTTTAGAAAATTAAAGTCCAAAAATCAAGGGAAAAAGATAAATAACAATCTAAAAATTTTCGATTTTTTTTGGATAATTAATAATTTAAATAATCAATTGTCAATTTTTTTGTGAACATCAATGTCACAAATTTTCATTAACCCAAAAGGAAAGAAAATATGGCAAACCCAGATCTTGCCATCCCCATTGGTGTTGAATTGAAGGGGAGAGAGAGACGGTGGATCACAAAACCGTTTCTTAAAGCAACTATACTACCCCTCCACCGTAGTTTCTGGTGGATTTGTGACCACTGAAATCTTATTGTATGCTTGAACAAGATGAAGAGAGAGGCAAGATGGAGAGACGTAGGTGAGTGAAGATGAAAAAGAACCCGTGATGGGTCTCTTTTGCTTTGCTTTACTTTGAGTCTCTTTTATTTTTACTTTTTTCTTTCTCTATCTTGGTGTCTTTATATCTAAGAGAGAGTGTAGGTAATTGAAGAAGAAGAAGAAGAAAAACTTGTGATGGAGAAAAGTGGGGTAATTATGACCTTTTCTTTTTTCTTTAAACTGTAATGGAGGTTTAATAGTCAAACCTCATCCATGAAGGCATTTGTATATTTTGAAATTACGGGTCCTTATTTATAGGTTAGGTCATACTATATAGGTGGCTAAATGTAATTTTCCCTAAAAATTAATATTCTAATAGAAACTATGTTGATAGAAAGAAAAGTTATATATATTCTCTTTATTCAAAATAAGTATTCATTTGAGTCTATACTCTCACATACTAAATTTTCTCTCTTTACATAATGATACTAATTTTTTTTAGGAAATAACGATAAATAAACTGAAAATTCTGAATAAAGTACAATCATAAGATTCTTATAGGATGCTTAATTAACATATTAATTAAGATGACTGTTTTTAATTTAAATAAAAGTATCTTATTTATATGGAGTTGAATAATGGTATTTTTGTCTATAAATTTTTTTATACCCTATTCAGACTCAATACAAATTATAATAGAACAATTGAAGATGTTGACCCTCATCTAAATTTTAATGATGGCAAAACACAACTTTAATTGTACTAACAGTGCTATCTAAGTGTATTAAGCATACAGCCAGAAATCAAGGTGCAAGAACTCAACCTGAATCAAACTCCAAGTCAAGATAGAAGATCTTGTATAGGTATAAGGTATTGAAACAAGTTGTAAAATCTCACTTGTTCAGGTAACTAGCTTGTCCAATGGCTCCTTTTGAAAAAATATTTTAAAAACTAACGTTTAAAAGTCAAAAACATTTCAAAGAATGAAAAACTATGTTGAAGGGCAACCCAGTCGACTGGGTACTTACACCAGAAGACTGGTGTTTTGGACAGTGTGTCCCCAGTCGACTAGTGTTTTGGACAGACAGTCCTCAGTCGACTGGTAAGAACAACCCAGTCAACTGGTACCAGTCATAGCCTTAAAGGTGAGACTTTTCACCTAATCCAGTCGACTGGTACTAAGATCCATTTGACTGGTAATTCAAAAAATATGATCGTTGAGACGTGAGAATTCAGCACAAAATGCACCAAAACATTCCAAGTCAGTACGAAACGGCCATATCAATACAAGGCTATATAAACCCACTCTATTGAGCATTTAAATGAGGGAGATTACACATTCAATCAAGTTTTTACTCATTGATAAACAAAAGCTTTGAAATATTTATTGTTGAGCCATTCTTCAAGCTTTACCTTGAAAGAGAGATATTATTCAGTTGTATAAGCTTTTATTGCTATCTCTCTACCATTTACTTTACATCATTTATTGTAAAGGGATTAACTTCCGAAAGGAAGAGATTAGCTTCCGAGAGGAAGGGATAAGCTTCCAGGTGGAAGGGATTGTTTGTAAGGTTTGTGCAACACCCGTGAAGTTGTACGACTAAAGGTTTTTAGTGGATTACTTTAAGAAGGTTCCTTGAAGAGAGTGAATATAGGGTCGGAACGAATTCGATATTGCTGAACCACTATAAACTGAGTTTGTATCTTCTATTCCTTAAACTCTTTTGTTTACATCACTTTACTTGTTTACATGCTTGTGGATTAAACTGTTTTTATAAACTTGATGAGTGAAAAATATTGCATATTTTGGCCACTTAATTTACATTTGCTAGCTTAGGAATTTGTTACTTTGAGTTGTTTTCGTTGTTTTTTAGGTTTACAAGCACTGGGAAAGGAGTTTCACTAAATTGTCAGAATTGCTCGTACAGATCAGCCATTTTTTAGGATTAAACTGTATTGATTCAGGAAGAACCAGGAGATGAGCCATATATGCTTGGAAAGATCCGGATGTCTATTTTCTGAGGAATTTACGGATCAATAAAATGATTTTTCTAGAGAAAGTTATGGCTGTTTTAGTAGACAAAGGTCAAAGAGCAAAAGTTGGAATCTGCAGTATCCCACATCGGATTGGAAACACATTGCACTTGTGATGTTTCCCTATATAAGCCCCTCTTCACTTCATCTTTAGTGTGCAATTCCAAGTGCCATTTTGGTGCAATTTGGAGGACTTCTACTAACATTCTGGTGGATCTTTGAAGACTTTGCTACCACGAGGGGAAGTGCCGCCCAACAGCGAATGGAATTTCTCCCATGTATAGTCAGTTTTAATTTACTATTTTTTTTTAGTTTAATGTTTAGAACTTTTATTATGAACTCTAGTTTCATGATTATGAGTGGCTAAAATCTTCAACTAAGGCTGAAGATGAAGCCTCGCCGTTGTTTGGCATAATAGTTTCAGATTTGTTTATACAATTCTGATGTTTTTTTTTAGTATACATGTTCTGTCAATTATTTGAGTAAAATCTTATGATTGATTGCGTTTAAATTGTTCTGTTGGATATTCCGTGTGTTTCGTCTGATGGATACATCAAATTGTTTTTGATTAAATTGGATTTCCTTTGTGATTTGTTAAAAGCGGATACATTGGATGCTTTTGGTTTAATTGGGATATTTGTTGTTTTTTGTTTTAAGTTGGATTCATGGAATGTTTTGATAGGCTATTTTTATAACATGAAGATATATGTTTAACTTTGGTGGGGGTGGATTCAGAAACCTTAGTGTCTTTATTATTAGTTTTAAATCAATTTAGTTTAGTTTTTATTTGTTTTGAAACATATAATTCAAAACTCAGAACTAGGTTAAGATAAGTTTAGTTTAGATAAAATTACATTTTCACAACGCAATTCCCTGTGGATTCGACCTCGCACTTGCACAACACTATATTGCAAATGACTCGTGTGCTTGCGAGTAATTTAAAACTCACAACAATAAACTTGTGATTAATTAGAAAATGTTTTTAAAAACCCAATTCACCCCCCTCTTGAGTTTATAAAAACAGATAAACCAGTTTTTTGGTGTCCAACACACTGTCCAAAACACTAGTCTTCTGGTGTAAGTACCCAGTCGACTGGGTTGCCCTTCAACCCAGTTTTTCATTCTTTGAAATGCTTTTGACTTTTAAACGATAGTTTTTAAAATGCTTTTTCAAAAGGAGCCATTGGACAAGCTAGTTACCTGAACAAGTGAGATTTACAACTTGTTTCAATACCTTATACCTAAACTAGATCTTTTGTCTTGACTTGGAGTTTGATTCAGGTTGAGTTCTTGCACCTTGATTTCTGGCTGTATACTTTTCTCGCTTAATACACTTAGATAGCACTGTTAGTATAATAAGAGTTGTGTTTTGTCATCATTAAAATATAGGTGAGGGTTAATAGTACTAAATGGGTATATAGAAATAAAATAAATGAAAATGGAATAGTAACTAAGAATAAGGCTAAACTAGTTGCTAACGGTTACAATAAAGAAGAAGGAATAGATTTTGATGAGACTTATGCTCCTGTAGCTAGATTAGAAGCCATTTGTATGTTATTAGCCTTTGTATGCTTTAATAAGTTTAAGCTATTTCATATGGATATAAAACGTGCTTTTTAAAATGGTTTTATTGAAGAAGAGGTGTATGTTAAGCAACCTCTTGGTTTTGAAAATCCTAGTTTTCCAAACCATGTGTATAAGCTTTCTAAAGCTCTCTATGGGTTGAAGCAAGCTCCAAGAGTATGGTATGAAAGACTAAGTTTTTACTTGAAAATGGTTTTATAAGAGGAAAAATAGATACAACTCTCTTTACAAAAACTCACAAAAATGACATACTATTAGTCCAAATATATGTTGATGATATTATATTTGGTGCATATATTGAATCTATGTGTCAAGATTTTGCTATGTGTATGCAAGGTGAATTTGAAATGAACATGATGGGAGAGCTTACCTACTTCCTTGGACTCCAAATCAAACAATTGAAGGAGGTATCTTCATCAATCAATCAAAATACTCCAAAGACCTATTGAAGAGATTTGAGATAGAAAGCTCAAAATCAATTGGCATTCCTATGAGCACCTCTATAAAACTTGTCTAGATGAGGGACGTAAGTGTGTAGATACTAAAACTTATAGAAGTATGATAGGAGCTTTACTATATCTAACTGCAAGTAGACCCAATATAATGTTCAGTGTATGCCTGTGCAATACATGTGTTCTTAAAGTAAGAGCAAATAAGTAATTTGCTAGATATTACATGAAAATAAAATAATATATACATGAAAGATTTATTATTGAATAAAATAATTCTTTTGAAAAAAAACTGGATGCATGGTAGTGGAATAAAGAAAAAGAAAAAGAAAAAGAAAAAAAATTGGATGCTTGGGACGTCCAGGTGTAATTTTTATTATTTCAAAAAGATAAGGAAAAAAAAAAAGAACAACCACATGGGCACTAATCGTCCAAGTGTAGAAGGCATAAGTAGGGTAGGTGTTTTGCATGTCTTGCATGCAAGACACATAAAGAGGGAAAAAAAATAGTTCAAAAATGGTGGGAGTTAATATAAAAACTGTTTTGTTTGTTTTGTTTTATTATTTTCCTATCAAATCCTATTTTGTTTCTTCTTTCTTCAATTCAAATTATTTTCTTTCTTTAACCACCTGGAGACTGATAGAAAGGTTGAAAGAGTGAAATTTTGAATAGGTTTACGGGAGATTTTTTAAGAGATTCGAGAGAAGCTTTAAGAAGAACAAAAGGTAATGATGTGATTTTATTTTTGAAATTTAGCATACATGAAATTACCAGGAATTCAATGTGAAAATTTTAAATGGTATGAATTCTGGAAGAACTGAAGAATAAATTAGAAATTTTAATATAAATATCATGTCACGTGTTGACGATCAGTAATCGAGTGAAATTGCTGAAAGTGGCAGGAAAGACAAGGAGGTGATCCACGGGTAGATTTAAGTGCTACGTGGTGAGTTAAATTTACTTTTAGTAATCGAGATAAATATAAAATAAAAAGTGATGATATTTGAGTTAATTATTAAGCTACAATTTGATGATAGATGAAAGTTAGTTGATGGGTATGATAGGAATAATTGATATGTTAGAGATTTATTATATGAGAAGTAATATTATTGAAATAACGAGTTGATTAAACATATAATGAAGGGATAAATAAAATTATTGACAAGCTATGATTGATAATTTGATGTAATATATGAGGAGAAAAATTTAATGAATATGATCAAATAATAATTTTGAGAAAAAGGCTAAACTAAATTGAATGTCTGAATATATGTTTGTTTTTATATTATTGTTCATATGCATATGCATGAAATAAAAGAACTGGGAGGGGGCCGGTCTAAACGAAAATCGTGACAACCAATATATGCTGAAAATAAATGAAAACAGTGACAATAGATATATGTTGGAAATAAAATAACCGAGAAGGAACCGGTCTAAATGAAAACCGTGACAACTGATATATGCTGGAATTAAATGAAAACCGTGATAGGTAATATATGCTGGAAATAAAAGAACTATGAGGGGGCCGGTCTAAATTAAAACATGTCGATATGTGGGAAGATGTTCCCAAATAATAATATTTAAATTCATGCATTGTATTATTCTTGATTGTGAAGTTATTAATCGATAAATAGTTTCACATATATGAGAAAGAAATATAAAAGTTTGATATGATAAGAATTATCTGAGTGATTGATTATATGTTGGAACCTCATAATAAGGTAAATGATGATGTTGAATTAAAAATTTAAAGATGATTAATATATATTATTGAAAGATTGATATGTTTGATGAGTAACTTAAGAAGAGATTGTATAATGGAGAAATTTTAAAATTGAGTAGTGATAACAGAATATTGTTATTGAATTATATGAGGAAATAAATGAATGAATATAGGAAGATTATTAGAAGTAATTGAATTAAGATGTGACTGGAATTATATAATTGGGTACTTCTAGTAAATTTAATTCACTGAGCTTGTGAAGCTCACTCCTTATTGTTAAAATAATTTCAGGTAGCAGACAGGACATATAGATTGGTGAGCTGAGATTCAGACAAAGTCATTATCTGTAAGCCACGTGGTCTATATCCTCAGACTAATGGAAAGAAAAAAAATGTATTTGTAAATATTCATGCATACTATGTTGTATATACTGTTCAGTTGAGATTTGAATGATGTAACTCCCCTGTTGAGGGTTGAGGATTTATGTATGTAGATAATTTAGTTGATGTTTTTATTTTGTTGTATAAATATATATCGTGATAGGATTTCAAAAAGTGACGAAACTGTCTCAAGGGTGGCCAACCCGGGATGGATCGTTACAATTTTGGTATTAGAACAATAGTTTTTATGATTCTATTGACTACATAAAAAGAAAGAAAGTGGAAGATTAAAATATATTATATTTTAATGAATAGTCTGAGGATGTCGCGTAGACATGAGATACCTAGAGTTAAAATTACTAATCAAAGAGGGCGTGGTAGGCCCTAATTTTTAGACAAGTTGAGATTAAGCTAGAGTGAGTTTCTTATAAATGAAAGTGTTGATCGTATAATTGATACTAGTAGAGGTGTGAGAGAATCTAGAGTTGAAAGAGATGAGCTAAGAGAAGCTCTTACTCATGCTCTTGAGATAATGAATGTTACAAATGATAGAGTTGATAGTCTATAGCATAGATTTGAAGAACAGGCTAGAGTAGTGCCTGAGGTTATTGTAAATTCAGTAATGGTAGACGTTCAAAAGAGGAAAGGTGAGTTTATGCACGAGATGCAGGGAGATTTTTTTAAGTTGAATGCTTTATTGTTTTAAGGATATATGAATCCTTTTGAGTCTGAGCTATGGATAAAACATGTAAAGAGATTATTTGGTATTTTACCAGTGATTGACAAGGCAGAGGGTCGTCTTTGCTTCGTTTAAGTTGAAGGAAGAAACTTTAGAATGATGAGAGTGCATATATTGATAGACCCTTAACCTGGAATAGGTTTAATGAGGTTTTCCTTGATAAATACTCTCCTTATACCTTTAGAGACCAACAAGAGAGAGATTTTATTTATTTGAGGCAAATATATTGACTATGGCTCAATATGATAGTAAATTTGTAGCCTTGTTAAGGTTTGTATAAAAAAAATGGTAGATATAAAGAAGAATGAGTGTAAGAGGTTCCTGGATGGATTATATATTGAGATTAAATCAAAACTATCTTACATGAAGCATATGAATTATACTAGGTTGGTGGATATAGTACTACAGATTGAGAAGGATTTGATGAAATTTAGAGGGAAAAGAGATTGGTTGAAGAGGTCTAGATTTGAGGGACCCAGAGATGGTAGTAGTATGAGTGTGTAAGGCGGGAGACCACCCCAGAAGAGGATTTCCTTGTCACAGGGAACTGTGATACAGAGTCAGAAGTAAATATGATATGTTGATTTTGTAGCTCAAAGTAATATTGGTGGAACCCCTAGATTTGGGAAACAGTCTTTGGGAACTAGAAGTTATGGTAGAGGCGGGAGTGTATTACTTAGGGGATGTGGTAAGGTGATAGAAAGACTAGAACGTGTTATAGATATAATCAGATAAGATATTTATCCCAGAATTGTCTTAATTTGTGGTGTTTTGTATGTAGAAAATGTGGACATATCAATGTTGGTTGATCCTAGTGAAACTCAATTTTTTTTGCATCCAGTGTGTTTATGGAGTCTATTGATGTTTATATTAGTCCTTTGATGCATAATTTTATTGTTGAAATTCCTACTGAAGATAGAATTATGATTAAAACTATTTATTGGGGTTATGTAATCCGTATGAATGATAGAGAGTTCGAAGTTGATTTGTTTTCTTTGAATAGGGTTGATTTTGATTTGATTTTGGAGATGAATTGGTTGTTGGCGTATCATGTCTGGGTTGATTGGTCTAAGAAAAATGTGGTGTTCAAGATACCAAGAAAAGAGGAGTTCAGCTTTCAGGGAGAACGTATGATACTTGCCAACTATATTATTTTTGCCTTGACTACTAGCAAATTGCTGAAGAATGGTTGTGAGAGATATTTAGCATATGTTGTGAATCCTAGAAAGAAAGATAGAAAGTTTGAAGAAATCTTAATGGTGAAAGATTATTCTAATGTATTTCTTGATGAGTTGTCTAATTTACCTCATAGTAAAGAGATTGATTTTTCTATAAATGTGAATATGGTTTCTGAACCTATTTGAATACCACCCTACATAATGAGACCTGTTGAACTGAGAGAACTAAAGGTTCAACTTTAGGAATTGTTAGACAAATAATTTATTTGACCACGTGTGTCACCATGGGGAGCCACTGTATTGTTTGTGAAGAAGGAAAGATAGAACGATATGATTGTGTATAGACTATAAACATTTGAATAAGATCACTATTAAGAACAAATATCCTTTGTCCAGGATAGATGATTTGTTTGAACTGTTGTAAAAAGCGAGGGAGTTTTCGAAGATAAACCTGAGATCAAGTTATCACCAATTAAGGATAAAGGAGGGAGACATGCGTAAGACTGTTTTTAGGACACGTGACGATCATTATGAGTTTCTTATGATGCCATTTAGGTTGACTAAGTCTTTAGCAGCATTCATGAACTTGATGAATAGAGTGTCTAAGCCATTTCTTGATAAGTTTATTGTGGTATTCTAATGAATTCTAAGAATAAGGATGAGCATATAAAACATTTAGAGATTGTGTTGGAAATTTTGAGGAGAGAGAGAGTATATGCAAAATTTTCTAAATGTGAAGTTTGGCTTAATCAAGTTACTTTCTTGAGACATGTAGTATTTGGAGATGGTATAGCAATTGATCCACAGAAGGTAGAGGTAGTATTGAGTTGGGAAAGACCAATTAATATGACTAGGATCATAAGCTTTTTGGGGTTGATTGGTTATTATAGAAGATTTATTCAAAAAAATTCTATTATTGTTGTACTTTTTACTAGATTGACCAGAAAATAGGTGCAATTGTATGGTCTGAGGAATGTGAACAGAGTTTTCAGTTGCTAAAAAAGAAATTGACTACAACTCTAGTATCAGTGATTCCTTCTAGTGATGAAGAATTTATGTGATGCGTCGCATCAATGGTTGGAATGTGTGTTGATGTAACATGGGAAAGTTGTGGCCTATACTTTTAGGCAATTGAGCCACTTGTGAGATATTCACTGATCATAAAGAGTTTGACATACTTACCTACCTAGAGAGAGTTGCATTTGAGGTAAAGACGATGGATGGAGTTTGTTAGTGACTATGATTGTACAATTCACTATCATCCAAAGAAGGTGAATGTGGTAGCTGATGTATTGAGTAGAAACTCTACAAGAAGGTTAGTTGCTATAGAAAGTCATTATGTGAAATTGATGATAGACCTAAGAGAGATGAGACAACAATTGAATATCAGTGATAGAGGATCACTGTTAGCAAATATGGTTATACAATCATCCATAGTAAAATGCTTATTAGAGATGCAAAGTAGAGATAAAGAGATAAAAAAGATTAAGCAGGAAGTGCTTACTGGAAAGCAATATGAGTTCAAAATTTGAAATGAGGGTATTGTGGTATCGGAACATAGGATTTTTGTACCCAATGCTGCTGAGTTGAGAAATGAGATACTGAGAAAGGCACATGATGATGTATAGAGGATTGAAACATAATTATAGGTGGTTAGGATTGAAAAAGGGAGGTAGCTGAATATATTTATGAATGTTTGGTTTGTCAGTAAGTGAAGTCTGAGAATAAACATCTGGTAGGCTTATTATAGCCTTTTTTCAATGCCTTAATAGCCATGAGAGAATGTGAGTATGGATTTTGTTTTCTGGATTTTCCTGTACCCAGAGAGATTTTAATGATGTATGGGTGATTGCAGATAGATTATCTAAATCATCTCATTTTCTTCCCATTAAAACTACCTGGAGTTATGAAAAGTTAGCTGAACTATATGTAGTGAAGATAGTAAGATTGCATGGGGTACCTTTGCGCATAGTATCAGATAGAAATTCTAGATTTATATCTATATTCTGAGAGGTTTTCAGAAATCCGTGTGTATACAGTTGCAATTTAGTACAATTTTTCATCCTCAAACAGATGAGCTGACAGAAAAGATTGTTAGAGTACTAGAAGATATGTTGAGAGAAAATGTGATGAGTTTCTTAGTAAGTTGGGATGCTTACTTGCCCTCAATTGAATTTGCTTATAATAATCAACAATCTAGTATTGGAATGGAACCGTTTGAAGCATTGTATAGTAGGAGGTGTAGAATTCCTATATGTTGGGAAAGAGTGAGAGAGAGAAAAATATTTGGTCCATAAATAATTGAGTTAATAACTGAGAGGATCAAAGTGGTTGGAGAGAACCTTAAAGCATCACAGAGTAGACTGAATAGTTATGCTGATAATAGAAGAAGACCTCTTGAGTTTCAAGAAGGTGATTGGGTGTATTTAAAAATATCTCCATGGGAAGGTGTGCTGATGGTCAAAAGAAAAGGAAAGTTGAGTACGAAGTATAGGGACTCTATGAGGTTATTGAGAAAGTTGGGCCAGTTGTGAATAGCCTGGATTTGTCTCCAGAGTTGAAGCAGTAACATATTCCATGTTTTACTTTTGCGAAAACACTTACATGATGAATCTCCTAATATTTCGAGCCAAGCTGTAGAAATTCAGGAAGATTTGAGTTTTATACAAGTACCAGTTAAAATTTTAGAAAGAAAAGAACAAGTCATGTGTAATAAAGTAATTCCATTGGTTCAAGTATTATTGCAGAATAAATATGTTGAACAAATTACATGGAAGCATGAGACAAGGATGAGAAAAGAATACCCACAACTTTTTCATGAGTTAGGTAAGGAAATTTCGGGGACGAAATTTTTATAATGTGGGTAGAATTGTAATACATGTGTTCTTAAAGTAATGGTAAGAAGCAATTTGATAGATATTACATGAAAATAAAATAATATATACATGAAAGATTTATTATTGAATAAAATAATTCTTTTGAAAAAAAAACTGGGCGCGTGGTGGTGGTGTAAAGAAAAAGAAAAAAAAAAAGAACAACCACCTAGACACTAATCGTCCAGGTGTAGAAGGCATAAGTAGGGTGGGTGTCTTGCATGCAAGACACATAAAGAGGAAAAAAAAAAAACACAATAGTGCAAAAACAGTGGGAGTTAATATAAAAACGGTTTTGTTTGTTTTGTTTTATTATTTTCCTACCAAGTCCTGTTTGGTTTCTTCTTTCTTCAATTCAAATTACTCTCTTTCTTTAACCACCTGGGGACTCAAAGAAAGGTTGAAAGAGTTAAATTTTGAAGAGGTTTAAGGGAGAAGTTTTAAGAGATTCGAGGGAAGCTTAAAGAATAAAAGGTAATAATGTGAATTTTATTTTTGAAATTTAGCATACATGAAATTACACGGAATTCAATGTGCAAATTTTAAATGGTATGAATTATGGAAGAATTGAAGAATAAATTAGAAATTTAAATATAAATATTATGTCAAGTGTTGACAATCAACAATCGGGTGAAATTGCTGAAAAGAGCAGGAAATACAAGGAGGTGATCCACTTGTAGCTTTAAGTGCTATGTGATGAGTTAAATTTACTTTTAGTAATTGAAATAAATACGAAATATAAAGTGATGATATTTGAATTAATTATTAACCTACGATTTGATGATAGATGAAAGTCAGTTGATGGGTATGATAGGAAAAATTGATATGTCAGGGATTTATTATATGAGAAGTAATACTATTAAAATAACGAGTTGATTAAATATATAATGAAGGGATAAATGAAATTCTTGACAAACTATGATTGATAATTTGATATGATATATGAGGAGAAAAATTTAATTAATATAATCAAATAATAATTTTGAGAAATAGCTGGATAGCTAAATTGAATGTCTGAATGTATATTTGTTTTTATATTATTGTTCATATGCACATTTCATATCATTGTTCATATATATATGCATGAAATAAAAGAACCGGGACGAGGCCGGTTTAAATGAAAACTGTTACAGCTGGTATATGCTGGAAATAAATGAAAACCGTGATAGCAGGTAGATGGTGGAAATAAAATAACCGGGAGGGGGCCGGTCTAAATGAAAACCGTGGCAGCTGGTATATGCTAGAATTAAATGAAAACCGTGATAGGCGGTATATGTTGGAAATAAAATAACCGAGAGGGGGCTAGTCTAAATTAAAACATGTCGACATGTGAGAAGACGTTCTCAAATAATAATAATATTTAAATTCATGCATCGCATTGTTTTAAATATTGATTATTATTGCTTAAGGTGGTAAAGTATTATTCTTGATTGTGAAGTTATTAATCGATAAATGAGTCTCACAGAGAGACAGATATGATGAGAAAGAAATATGAAAGTTTGATATGATAAGAATTATCTAAGTGATTGATTATATGTTGGAACCTCATAATGAGGTAAATAATGATGTTGAATTGAAAATTTAGAGATGATTAAATATATGATTGAAAGATTGATATGTTTGATGAGTAACTTAAGAAGAGATTGTATACTGGGGGAATTATGAAATTGAGTTATGATAACAGAATATTGTTATTGAATTATATGAGGAAATAGATGAACAAATATCATAATATTATTAGAAGTAAATGAATTATAAAATGTGACTGGAAGTATATAATCGAGTACTTCTATTAAATTTAATTCACTGAGCTTGTGAAGCTCACTCTTCATTGTTAAAATAATTTCAGATAGCGGACAGGACAAATAGATTGGTGAGCTGAGATTCAAACGAAGTCATTATCTGTAAGCCACGTGGTCCACATCCTCATACTAATGGAAAGAAAAAAAATATTTATAAATATTCATGCATACTATATTGTATATACTGTTCAGTTGAGATTTGAATGATGTAACTCCCCTGTTGAGGGTTGAGGATTTAGGATTTATGTATGTTGATAATTTAGTTGATGCTTTTATATTGTTGCATATATGTGTCGTGCTGGGATTTCAAAAAGTGATGACACCATTTCGGGGTGACCAACCCGAGATGGGTCGTTACAACATGTGTGCTAGGTTTCAAGCTAATCTTAAGGAATCACATATAATTGTCATAAAAAGAATCCTAAGATATTTACAAGGCACTCAAAATCTAGGTTTATGATATTCTAGAAAATTAACTTTTGAGCTTGTTGGGACTCGGATGCTGATTTTGCGGGTTGTAGGCTAGATAGAAAAAACACCAGTGGAACATGTCAATTTTTAGGTGCAATGTTAACCTCTTGGTTTTCTAAGAAACATAATTCAGTTGCACTGTCAACCACCGAAGCGAAATATGTAGCCGCTGGAAGTTGTTGTGCACAAGTTTTGTGGATGGAACAACAACTAGAAGACTATGGCATGTATTTTAAAAATATACCAATTCATTGTGATAACACTAGTGCTATCAACTTGACAAAAACTCAATTCAACATTTGAGAACCAAACGCATAGAGATAAGACATCACTTCATAAGAGATCATGCTCAAAAGGGTGATATTATATTAGAATTCATTGCTTCGGAAGATCAAATTGCTAACATTCTTACTAAGCCCTTGAATAAAGATAGCATTTGTAAGATAAGACTATTAATGGGTTTAACAAACTATGAACATATTTGTGTTTGATTGCATCTACATTCATCATGTGCATACTTGTCATTAAGTGAATGAGTATTAACTCATATTTAATATTTATCACTCAAAATGACATAGATAAATCATTTCTTGCAAAATTCCTACTTAGAGCTCAAAATTTTATGATTTTTTAAAGTACCCAGTTGACTAGTTGGATGACCCAATCGACTGGTATCACTCTGTCCATTTACCTAGTCGACTAGTTGGGTCAATCCAGTCGATTGGTAACTCATTGCCCATTTCACTAGTTGACTAGTACAAGGACCCAGTTGACTGGTACAAGGACCCAGTATACTGGTATCATAAGACAAGCTTGGAGCCCAAAAGTTTGGAATTTTTTTATGAACCTAATCGACTAGTAGGGTCAACCTAATCGACTAGTGTCTTACTACTAGTTTTACCAGTCGACTGGTATCTCGATTCTATATAATATATGCTTTATTTTTTTTCTTCAGATTTCATGCCATTTTCTCCAAATACTAATTTTTTCTCTCTAAAAAATTCTTTCTTTTAGCCTCATATCACTTGAAATCACTCCAAAGAACCAATAACTTTCCTTCAAATCATATAATCCTTAACTTTCACGGTTGAATCATCACCATTTTCACCAAAAACCTTTCACCAAACGTGATTTCCAAAAATGTTTGAAAGAATCCGCATCAAGACAACTGTTACTGGACCTCACGTGCCCAAGGGGTCTAGATCGCGGAAGTCCTCAGCACCGTACTCAAGAGGCAAAAGGATTGCCAGTTCCTTGAGAAAGCAAGCGAGGACCGAGCTCGACGATTTGCTCTTCTAAAGTCCAGCCGTCAAAAGCAGGTATAACACTTTCATTAGGCATAAGAAAATCACGACGGGTAGATTTATAGATTTTGATTCTATTTGCCATGCTAACTTTGATATACTACCTGCTTTTGAGATGATAGACCTAACCCCACTTGTAAATATCCACCGTAAATACTACCCCCGATTAATTCATCAATTTTATACTAATATTGTAAAACCTAGTCCCCTAGCTCTTAGGTTTAAGACTAATGTGATGGGTGTGGAGTTTGAGGTCAACACTGACCTATTGGTCAGCTTGCTAAGAATCCCAATGGCCGAGATCTCATGAAATCTAGATGGATAGTCAGAAAATTTTGATTATGAGGAAGCATATCAAATAGTTAGA
The DNA here is from genome assembly GCA_023935145.1 of Bretschneidera sinensis. Lineage (NCBI taxonomy): Eukaryota > Viridiplantae > Streptophyta > Magnoliopsida > Brassicales > Akaniaceae > Bretschneidera > Bretschneidera sinensis. The sequence continues at coordinate 105,266,599 of CM043699.1, forward strand.
GGAGACCCTAACTATGTCTTTCGACCCACTACTTTAAATCAGTGTAGTGACATGCCCCTTGACTCAAAATTGTTTAACCTTATAGTGAGCTAGACCATCCACCTTAGACTCGGAAGTCGGGGTTATATGTCAAAGGTTGACATAGTTTTGATTTGGTGTCTTAAAACTGGACACTATTTCAATATCTACTCCCTATTGCTGGCCAATATACTTAATGGCAAGGCTCATGACTCGGGGTACCTCCCCTATGGCATGCTTATCAACCTGATATTGCATCACTTCAAAGTTCCCTTGTCTGCCTCTGAAGCTCAAGATATCAGCCCCAAAGACATCATCAATGTCTCTGATAACTCGAAATAAATCATGTTATTATACTGCTTTTAGGCATGATTTTGGTGTGGATCTTGAGCATTAGATTTGTGTTTCATATGCTTTTAGAAATTTTTTAGTTTAGTTTATTTTATTTTACTATTAGTTTGTTTTAGTTAATTTGAATGTTTGATGCTGAGTTTTGGGAATTTACTGTGCAGACGCTCAATGCTGCAGCGCTGATTCAAGGGTGCTACAGTGCTAGAAGGGAAATATTTATAAAGAGAGGATAGAAACACAATGCTGCAGCGCTGGTTCAAGGGCGCTACAGCGCTGAAATTTGCGAAATATGTGAAAAGAGGACAGAAACTCAAAGCTGCAGCGCTGGTTGGTGGGGCACTGCAGCTCTGGTTAGGGTTTGATTTGTGTATAGCGCTGCAGCGCTAGGAAGTCAATGCTGCAGTGCTGGCCAGCGGATTCAGAATATTATAAATAGCAACCCTAGCTGAACAAAAGGGGAGGTAGCTGTTGAACAAAAAAGAGATTTTGGAGACGCCAAGACGTAGAAGGAGAGTTTTAAACGTTGGCGAAGGCTCCTCTGAAGCTTTTAATCATTCCTCTCTGGTTTTATTTTATTTTCATTTGGCTACGTTGATGCTCTATGATATGAACTTGGTTTGCTTGAATATCATTATGGAGTAGGTATTTTTGTGTTAAGGATAGATGAATCTTAAACCTATGTCTTGAGTTGCTGTTTGGACAAGTTAGAATTTAATATGCTTTTCAAAGAGTGCGTTTTATTGTTCTTAATGCTTTTTGTTACTTTGATTCCTTCTTTAAGCATGGTGATGTGTCGAATAGAGAAGCTATGTTTTTATGAATGGTTGAATTAATAAATATGATGTTGGATTGTTGTCTATGCAAAAGCCAGGGTAAAACATGCCATGAATGGAATAGAAGTAACCGAATAGGGATTCTAGGAAATTCATGTGGTCCGTTTAAATCGTAACCGAATAGGGAGATTTAACTGAAAGGAATTCCACTGAACTTAATGCTTCTGAATTTGAATTAATCTATAATAGACCTGGAATATGGATATTTGAAATTAATGATTCTTGAGATTGTGGTTAGACCTGAAATATGGATAACTAATTTATTGGGAATTCTACTATCTTGAAAAATGTATTAAGCGAAACTTGTCCATTCGAAACTCTTGACAATACTGGTTTAAGTGAAGTCGAGCCCTTAGCACGTTAGTTTATAAGAATCTAATTCCAAAGTTTGCAATTCTTCCTTTAATTTACTATTGGCATATGTTTTTCCTTTAGTTAATTTTTAGTAAATTCTTCTCCCACAATTATTCATTTGCTCAAATAACGGTAAGAGTTGAGTCATACTTTCTGTATTTTCTATTCAGTCCTCATTGGGAACAATACTTACTCATCATTTTATTACTTGAATGATTAGTGCACTTGCTAGTGTCAATTTTATCGCATCAAGTTTTTGGTACCGTTGCCGGGAACTGAAATAAAATATTACATTTATTGTGATTCTACTAGTTAATTTGAGAGTTAGTTAATTTGGTTTTTAAGTCTATTTTGCAGAGTTTTCGTTTCTAGTGCATGACACGTACTAGTGGGAGAATACTTACAGAATTTAATCCAGAAATTGAGCGCACTTTTCACGCTTTGAGAATAGCAGCGTCGGTAACAGTCAATATTATGGCAGAAGGGAACAATGCAGAGGTGCAACGTGCACTTTGGGATTATGATATGCCAAAGATGGTTAGTGTTGAATCTAGCATCCGACGACCACCTATACAAGCGAACAATTTCGAAATTAAGCCCGCCATCATTCAGATGATTCAACATTCAGTACAATTTGGGGGCTTATCGCAAGAAGATCCAAATGTTCACTTGGCAAATTACCTTGAACTGTGCGACACATTTAAGCATAATGGAGTATCGGAGGATGCAATTCGCTTAATACTTTTTCCATTTTCACTAAGGGATAAAGCAAAAAGCTAGTTGACTTCTTTTCCAGCAGGATCCATAATGACATGGGTAGAATTGGCACAAAATTTTTTAGGGAAATACTTTCCTCCTGCAAAAACTGCAAAGTTATGTAATGAAATTACTATGTTTTTACAGATCGATAGAGAGTCACTCTATGAGGCATAGGAACGTTTTAAAGACCTTTTGAGAAGATGTCCTCATCATGAGTTGCCCATTTGGATGCAGATACAAACTTTTTATAACGGTCTAACCAGTACAACCCGGAATATGATTGATGCAGCTGTAGGTGGCACTATCATGAGAAAAACTCCAGAAGAAGCTATTGAATTGCTAGAAGAGATGGCCACAAATTCTTATCAATGGCCAATTAAAAGGTTACTTATTACCAGAGCCTCAGGATTGCACAATATAGATGCTGTTATATCTTTAGCAGCACAAATGGAGACTCTCACTAAGAAGATAGATGGACTTAATCCTACCACACATGTAATATGTGAATTGTGTGGTGGTAGTGGCCACCATAGCAGTAACTATCAGGTAGGTAATCAGTTTACATATAATTCATTTGCTGAACATGTTAACTTTGTTTCAAATTTTCACAGGCAAAACAATCCATACAACAATACATATAATCCGGGATGGAAGAATCACCCGAACTTGTCTTGGAATCAAAGCAATGCAAAACAACCTCCTCCTTGTAGCTTGAGATTTCAACCCAAGAGGGGGGTGAATTGGGTTTTTAAAAACTTTTTGCAGAATTAATACAAGTTTATAAAAACAGATAAGTAGTAGACAATTAATACAAGTAAAGTGCTGTAAATAAAGAGTTTAAGGAAAGAGGATGCAAACACGATTTATAGTGGTTCGACAATATCAGATTTGTTCCGACCCTATGTCCACTCTCTTCAAAGAACACCTTGAAGTAATCCACTAAGAAAACTTAGTCGCACAACTTAGCCGGGTGTTGCGCAAACCGTACACAAGCAAACTACAGGAATTGCTTAAACCGAACAATCCCTTTTCTTTCGGAACTTTCCCCTTTCTCTCGGAAGTAATCCCTTTACAAAGATGGTGTAAAGTAAAAGGTAGAGAGACAGTAAATGAAAGCTTATTACAACAGAAATGTCTCTCTTTCAAAGTAAAGCTTGAAGAAATGGCTCAACAAGATTATTTCAAAGCTTTTTGTGTTTCAAGAGTATAAAAACTTGATTATGTGAAATCAACTCTTTTTGAATATATGCAGCTTGTTATTGAATGCTTAACTGAATGGGTTTATATAGCAATCAATTAATATGGCCGTTTAGGACTTTAATTTGAAAAAGATTTACTTAAAACGTTCATATTTAGAGTCCAACGGTCATATTTTTGAACTACTAGTCGATTGGGTCGAGATACCAGTCGATTGGGTTCTCCTGAAAAATACACGTTTTCAGACCTTCTAGGTATCCAGTCGGCTGGTATATATCATCCAGTCGACTGGTGAATTTCTGTCCATTTTACCAGTCGACCGGGTGGTTTCATCCAGTCGACTGGGAACTTACTGTCAAAGTACCAGTCTACTGGGTTGATTCATTCAGTCGACTGGGTATCTTCTGTCCCATATACCAGACGACTGGTATATGTACCCAGTCGACTGGGTTGTCTTCCAACCCAGTTTTTCTTCTGTTTTTCATTAAAAACATTTTAAAATAATGGTTTTAGAAAAATCTTTTGTGTTCGAGCCATTGAACAAGCTAATACAATGTATGAGTGAGACTTACATTGGTTCTAAACCTTAAGACCTATACTAGATCTTCAGTCTTCACTTGATACTTGATTTGGTTCGAGTTTTTGCACTTTGTTCCTTGGTTGAATGTGTTTGATCCTTAATACAACTTAGTTTAAACATGTTAGTTAAATAACAGTTGTGTTTTGCCATCATTAAAATACGGGCGAGGGTCAACAATCTCCCCTTTTTTGATGATGAGAAAACTGATAATGTAAAAATAGTTTTAAAAGCTAAGTGATAGGATTTTACAAAAATTTGGACAGAGTCTCCTCTGTTTTTCGAGTAAAACCACCCTATAAACAAGCAAACACAGTTTATATTTCTTTCAACCAATCCAGAATCAAACTCAACCAATCAATAAACATTTTCACAAAGATATGGAGCAATGCTCCCCCTAAATCTATGCATTGGTTGCGTTTACTTAGATTTTCTCGTTTTTCTCATTTTTCTCCCCCGTTTTGACAACAGCAATCAAAGGGTACATAACATAAAAATAAGCTACTTAGCCAGTACAATCAAATAGAGTATAATAAAAAAAATTTGTACGCGAAGATTTGGCTTCATTCGAATTTCGAAAGCCTTCCCGGACAGAACCGGAAGTTTTCAAGCGTATAAGCATTTTATAACAGTTTTAGTGACCAAACAGAGTTTTAAAACAGTGCTAACATATCACAAATAGCATAAATAAATGCAAGAAATATGGCTAATAGTAATATATCACCATAGAGAAAAAGTTAATACAATCAGGGCTTCACAGAGCCATAACTAAGAAAAAAATAGTACATGAGAAGTGGAAAAACGCTAAGTACAAACAAAAGATAGAGACTCAAGGTGCGGGAGAGTCCGAGCTGTCACGAAGAAGTTCCCTAATCTCAGCTAGGGAGCCCTCGGTGTGCTCTCGATGTAACTCGAAGTCGTCCCGTAAATGGTCTATGGAGGAGCTCAATCTCTGGTAATCAGACTGCATGGACTGGAATCCTGACTCCATTGTCATCTGAAGGCTCGTGATAGCTCGTAGGATGTCGCCGTAACCGGTCTGACCAGTACTCGAGTCACTAATGGGAGGTGCTCTGGTATCCGTCTCCATCTCAGCAGCCGTATCAGCATCCTCATCACTGTGGCTCGCATCCTCACAGATCTTTAGGCGCTTTTCGGCCTTCGGATAGAGGAACCTTTCACGAACAGTACATCCCATCTTCTTCAGAGATGAGATGTTGATGATGTCCGTCAATCCAATATCCTGAGCCTCGGAGGCAGGCAAAGGTACCCGGAAGTGCTGGAGGATGAGTGTAATGAGCATCCCATAAGGAAGACATCCTCACGGATCATACATGTTTATCATGTTGGCGAGCAGCGGAGGATATATATTGAAGTGGTGCCCAGATTTTAGGCACCAAATCAATACCGTATCTATTTTGGATAGATACCCTCGACTCCCGAGTCTTGGGTGGATGGTCCAACTGACAATCAGTTGAAACATCTTTGAGTCGAGGGGCAAGTCACTACATGTATGAAATGTAGTGGGTCTGTACACATAGTTAGGGCCTCCCCTGACTATCCGACAGACCTCCTCAACCTCAAAGTTGTTTGGCCATCCATCCAGACTCTATTGAACCCCCCTTACAGGGATTCTCAGAATGCTCATCAAGAGGTCAGTGTTGACCTCAAACTCCACACCGCTAACTCTGGTTCTAAATCTCAGAGCCAGAGGACTGGGTTTCACCAAGTTCGCATAGAACTGGTGAATCAGTCGCGGGTAATATTTTTCATGAATTCTGACTAGTAGGGTCAGATTATTGCCTCAAAGGCTGGTAGAATATCGAAATTACCATGGCGAATAGAGTCGAAATCAACGACTCTACCCGTCATGATTTTCTTGTGACGGATTATAGAATTATACCTCGTATGAGCCGCTGGGCTGTAAAACAGAGTCTGCTCCAACTCTGTTCTGGGCTCCTTGCTGGATAAGCCCGCTACTCCCTTCCCTTTCGACTCCGAAGCCGAAGGTTTTGAAGACCTTGGCTTTTTAGGCGCATTAGGTCCACTTGTTGTGAGTTTTATACGGATTTTATCACTCATTTTGAAGAAAAATGGGTTTTTGGGGAAAATGGATTTTGACAAAAAATAAGAGATTTTAACCGTAGAAAGTCAAAAATCTCTTTAGGGGTGAGTAGATCGGTGTGTTTAGATGAAGTTTGGATGATTTTTGGATCAAAATGGTGAATTTTTCTAGAGAGAGAATTTTTGGAGCTTGAAAATGGCGTAAAATTTCAGAAAAATGAACAGTCATATTTATAATATCGCATTACCAGTCGACTGGGTCGAGTTACCAGTCGACTGGGTCCCATTGAGAAGATGAACAGTTTGCGTACCAGTCGACTGGGTAAACTTACCAGTCGACTAGATAAACTGACAGTCATTTACCAGTCGACTGGGCTATCTTTACCAGTCGACTGGAGATCAAGGATTTTTCAAAAATTAGCGCCAAACAGGGATTCGACCTAATAGACGACTGGAGAAGACTTACCAGTTGTCTGAAATATTTGGCAGAGATTTACCAGTCGACTGGGTCACATGTACCAGTCGACTGGACCCTTAGTAAAATTTCCAGTCTTGAATTTTTAGCACGAATTTGCTTATCTATGACATTTTTGAGTGAGGAAAATAATTAAACAATGATTAATACTCTTTCACTCAATGTAAAATTTGCAAATGATGAAATGAGATGCAATCAAACATTCAGTTTATCAAAATCAAGCAATCCCATCAACATTCTAATCTTACAAAAACTAGCTTCACTTAAGGGTTTTGTAAGAATATCAGCTATTTGATCTTCTGAAGGAATGAATTCCAATCTTATATCACCTTTTTTAGCATGGTCTCTTAGAAAATGATGTCTAATCTCTATATGCTTGGTTCTAGAGTGCTGAATAGGATTTTTGGTTAGGTTGATGGCACTAGTATTATCACAAAATATAGGAATATTTTTTAGACTCATGCCATAGTCTTCTAGTTGTTGTTTCATCCATAATACTTGGGCACAACAACTGCCAGCTGCTACATATTCCGCCTCAGTGGTTGATAGTGCAACGGAATTCTGTTTCTTGGAGAACCAAGAAGTTAAAATAGCACCTAAGAATTGGCATGTTCCACTTATACTTTTTCTATCTAACCTACATCCAGCAAAATCAGCATTTGAATATCCTACTAGCTCAAAAGATGATTCTCTAGAGTACCATAATCCTATAGTCTGGGTCCCTTGTAGATATCTAAGGATTCTTTTTACTGCAACTACATGTGATTCCTTAGGATTAGACTGAAATCTAGCACACATGCATACACTGAACATTATATCAGGTCTACTTGCAGTCAAATAAAGTAAAGCACTTATCATGCTTCTATAATATTTAGAATCTACAGTTTTACCTCCTTCATCAAGATCAAGTTTAGTAATTGTGCTCATAGGCGTTCCAATTGGCTTTGAGCTTTCCATCCCGAACCTCTTTAGTAGGTCTTTGATGTACTTTTGTTGATTGATGAAGATACCTCCTTTTAGTTGCTTGATTTGCAGTCCAAGGAAGTAGGTAAGTTCTCCCATCATACTCATTTCAAATTCACCTTGCATGCACTTTGCAAACTCTTGACACATAGATTCATTAGTAGCACCAAATATAATATCATCAATATATATTTGAACTATCAAAGTGTCATTTTTGTGAGTTTTTGTGAAGAGAGTTGTATCTATTCTACCTCTTACAAAATCATTATCAATCAAAAATTTACTTAGTCTTTCATACCATGCTCTTGGAGCTTGCTTCAACCCATATAGAGCTTTAGAAAGCTTGTATACATGATTTGGAATACTAGGATTTTCAAATCTAAGAGGTTGCTCAACATAAACCTCTTCTTCTATAAAGCCATTTAAAAAGACGCTTTTCACATCCATTTGAAATAGCTTAAATTTATTAAAGCATGCAAAGGCTAGTAACATTCGAATGGCTTCTAATCTAGCTACGGGAGCATAGGTTTCATCAAAATCTATTCCTTCCTCTTGGTTATATCCCTTAGCAACTAGTCTAGCCTTATTTCTAGTTACTATACCATTTTCATCCATTTTATTTCTATATACCCATTTAGTTCCAATATGAATGATCTTTAGGTCTTGGAACTAGTTTCCAAACATTGTTTCTCTCAAATTGATTTATCTCTTCCTGCATTGCAATTATCTAATCATTATCTTTTTCAGCTTCTATAAATGTCTTAGGTTCTACTTGAGACAAATAAGCTACAAAATTGCAAATATTTCTAATGGAAGAGCGAGTTCTTACCCCTTGTGAATGATCACAAATTACTTGATCAATTGGATGATGATTTACATACCTCCAATCCTTAGGTAGATTTTCCTCTTGTTGATTTGAGGATGGTTGGTCCAAATTGGGAGTTTTCATCCCTTCATTTGCTTGAGGAGAACTCACTTTTGGGTCAACAATGGGAGTAGGAGTTTCCATTCTTGGAATAAAATCTGCATCATCTTTAAAGGAAACTTCTCTATGACTTTTCCATGCCCGATGATCTTTATTTTAGTATTGTCTCCAATGGTCACAAGTCCACCATCTCTTAGAGTTAGCTCCTTGAATACGCTTTTATCACCGGTCATGTGTTTCGAGCAGCCGCTATCAAGGTACCAACAGTTACCTTTCTCCTTGGTGTGAAGGCAAATCTACATCACACAAGGATATACGATAGCACTTTTAGGTACCCAAAATTTCTTGGGTCCTTTGGGGTTAGTCCTTGAAAATACGGTTCCTTTTGGGACCCATACTTTCTTAACATGAGGTGCTCTATGAACAAGTTGATGATGCACAGTCCTAGTATGATAGTCATAGAAATTTCTAGGATGTCTTACATGTGCATTCCTATAATCCTTAGGATAATAGTTCCTAGGATACATGTTTCTATGGTAAGGAGTATGAAAATGCATGTCATTTCTATAAAGAGTATGATGATGCATTCTATGATACATGCTAGTATTATTTTGCATATTTTTTCTAGGATAACCATGATGATAATTCCTAGGATGAGCATGAACAGAATGCATTCTTTGATTATACACATTGTTCCTAGAATGAGCATGATAATTATTTCTAGGATGTGTATGAGCATTTCTAGAATGAGCATACATATAAGCATGAGTATTTTTAGGATGCTTCAATTTAGTATGATCATTTAAGTTTCTAGACTTCCTAGCATTTATCAAGGGAGTGCTTTTAACAATGCTAGGAGCTTTTGAAGTAGAAGCTCCATCTACACAAGAGGCTTTCATGAATAAGCTCTCTTTTATTTTTTGTTTTCCCAATGGAGAATATCCTACACCAGATTTTCCTCCACTTAATCTTTGGGAAGAAAGCACTTCATCAAGTTTTTCTTTACCAAGCATAAGTCTAGATATAGTGCTATTTAATTCAGAAATTTTATTTTTCAAATTCTCATTTTCATCTTTAAGAAAATCTTGAGAAGAATCATACAGTAAGGATGATAATTTTTCTTTTTCTTCTCTAAGAATTATCGTTTCTTTAGAAAGAGATGATACTTATTTCTTAAGAACAGAATTTCTAGAATCAAATTTCTTTAATTCTTCATGCATTTCATTTATAACTTCTAGCAGTTCTTCACTACTAGTAACAATATTATTTTTTGAAGAGGGAGAAGATGTTACCTCACTTTCATCATCGATTGCCATCAAACAAAGGTTGGCAATTTCCTCGTATCCGATTTCTTTGTCTGATGACTCATCTTCTTCGTCATCGCTCCAGGTAGTTGCTACCATAGCTTTCTTCTTGAAACCCTTGTATGGTTTGTTTGAAACCAGACAATCAGCTTTTATATATCCTGGCTTCTTGTAGCCATAGCACATAAGTGGTTCCCTTTTTGAGGTGGAATCCTTTGAGTAAGGTTTCTTGCTTTTCTTTAAGAACCTATGGAATCGTCTGATGATTAAAGCCATTTCACCATCCTCTCCATTGCTCTCTGCTTCTTGTTCTAATTCCTTTTCTTTGTTGCTCGTAGAAGCTTTGAGAGCAATTTGCTTTTTCTTCTTCTCATCATCATTGACGATGGGAGTCATTTCTTCCATCTCGTATGTCAATAATGACCCAAGTAGCGTCTCAACATCAAGCTTGTCAAGATTTTTGGCCTCCTTAATGGCTGTCCTCTTTGGTTTCCATTCTGGTGGCAGAGATCTTAAGATTTTTCTGGTTAGTTCAACTTCCTCAATATTCTTGCCAAGCAATTTTAAACCATTTATAATAGTGGTGAATCGTGAGTGCATTTCAGAAATGATTTCGTTAGGAGACATCTTAAAAGATTCATACTAAGAAATTAGCATGTAAATTTTAGACTTTTTTACTTCACTTGTTCCTTCATATGTGACTTGTAATTTGTCCCAAATTTCTTTATCAGAAACGCATGCAGATATTTTGTTATATTCAGAAATATCTAATGCACAATGTAGCATGCTTGTTGCTCTGCTATTGAGAGACTTCGTTCTACAATCCTCGTCAGTAAACTCAGTTTTGAGTTTAGGCATTGTATGAAGAGTCTCTCCAATAACTATTTCTTTTGAAGGAATTTTAGGTCCTTCTTCTATAATTCTCCATAGATTGTAATCTTGTCCTTCGACGAAGATTTTCATTCTATTTTTCCAATAGTTATAATTTGAGCCATTGAACAATGGTGGTCTAGTATAAGAGTGTCCCTCATAGTAGCTATTTGCTGCCATTGGATCAAATCTAGGATTTTAAGCCTAATTAAGAGAACGAAGCTCTGATACCAATTGTAACTCGAGATTTCAACCCAAGAGGGGGGGTGAATTGGGTTTTTAAAATTTTTTTACGGAATTAATACAAGTTTATAAAAATAGATAAGTAGTAGACAATTAATACAAGTAAAGTGCTGTAAATAAAGAGTTTAAGGAAAGATGATGCAAACACGATTTATAGTGGTTCGACAATATCGGATTTGTTCCGACCCTACGTCCACTCTCTTCAAGGAACACCTTGAAGTAATCCACTAAGAAAACTTAGTCGCACAACTTAGCCGGGTGTTGCACAAACCGTACACAAGCAAATTGCAGGAATTGCTTAAACCGAACAATCCCCTTCCTTTCGGAAGTTTCCCTTTCCTCTCGGAAGTAATTCCTTTACAAAGATGGTGTAAAGTAAAAAGTAGAGAGACAGTAAATGAAAGCTTATTACAACATAAATGTCTCTCTTTCAAAGTAAAGCTTGAAGAAATGGCTCAACAAGATTATTTCAAAGCTTTTTGTATTTCAAGAGTATAAAAACTTGATTATGTGAAATCAACTCTTTTTGAATATATGCAGCTTATTATTAAATGCTTAACTGAATGGGTTTATATAGCAATCAATTAATATGGCCGTTTAGGACTTTAATTTGAAAAAGATTTACTTTAAAACGTTCAGATTTGGAGTCCAACGGTCATATTTTTGAACTACCAGTCGACTGGGTCGAGATACCAGTCGACTGGGTTCTCCTAAAAAATACACGTTTTCAGACCTTCTGGGTATCCAGTCGACTGGTATATATCATCCAGTCGACTGGGGAATTTTTGTCTATTTTACCAGTCGACTGGGTGGTTTCATCCAGTCGACTGGGAACTTACTGTCAAAGTACCAGTCGACTGGGTTGATTCATCCAGTCGACTGAGTATCTTCTGTCCTATATACCAGTCGACTGGTACATGTACCCAGTCGACTGGGTTGTCTTCCAACCCAGTTTTTCTTCTGTTTTTCATTAAAAACATTTAAAAATAATGGTTTTAGAAAAATCTTTTGTGTTCGAGCCATTGAACAAGCTAATACAATGTATGAGTGAAACTTACATTGGTTCTAAACCTTAAGACCTATACTAGATCTTCAGTCTTCACTTGATACTTGATTTGGTTCGAGTTTTTGCACTTTGTTCCTTGGTTGAATGTGTTTGATCCTTAATACAACTTAGTTTAAACATGTTAGTTAAATAACAGTTGTTTTGCCATCATTAAAATACGGGCGAGGGTCAACACTCCTGAATACCCACCTCAAGAAAAAAAGTCCAACTTGGAGGATATGATGGCTAAATTCTTAAATGCAGCTGAAACTAGGTTCCAAAATCAAGAAGCATCCATCAAAAATCTGGAAGTTCAGGTGGGCCAACTAGCAACCATAATTTCTGGACGTGCACAAGGTTCTCTTCCGAGCAACACAGAAAAAAAATCCTAAGGAGGATGTCAATGCCATAACACTAAGGAGTGGCACACAATTGGATAAGTCAAAATCTAAAGAAATCACTAATCAAGAAGACGAGAGAGAAGAGACCATGCAAGATGAGAAATGTGTTTCAGAAAAGAAGTCTATTGGTAAAGGTTTGATCGATTCTAACTCTGAAACTAAATATATGCCACCTCTTCCCTATCCTCAGAAATTTCAGAAAGAAAAATTAGATAAGTAATTCTCAAATTTTTTAGAGATTTTCAAGAAATTGCATATAAACATTCCATTTGCAGAGGTTATCACATATGCCTAGTTACACTAAATTTTTGAAGGAAATTTTGTCTAACAAACGGAAGCTTGAGGAACATGGAACGGTGATGTTAACTGAAGAGTGCAGCACCATACTACAAAACAGGCTACCTCCAAAATTGAAAGACCCAAGGAGTTTTACTATACCTTGCACTTTGGAAGTTCGTTCTTTGATAAAGCTTTATGTGACCTTGGTACGAGTATCAATCTTATGCCTCTTTCAATTTTCAGGAAACTTGGATTATGAGAAGTCAAAACAACGATAGTGTCGTTGCAATTAGCTGATCGATAGATTAAGAGACCACGGGGAATTATAAAAGATGTACTGGTAAAGGTTGATAAATTTTTATTCCCTGTAGACTTCATCGTTCTCAACATGGAAGAGGATAATGAGGTACTTATTATTCTTGGATGTCCATTCCTTGCTACAGGGAGAACCCTAATTGATGTACAACAAAGGAAATTAACTTTAAGAGTCAATGATGAGCAAGTAGTTTTTGATATGTATAAAATTATGAAATACCCTTCTGGCTTATCTACTTCTTCTTGTTTTCAAGTAGATATTGTTGATAACCTCATTAAAGAGTTTCAGGAGAAAACATTAAATGAAGATACTTTAAAGAGATGCATCATGGAATCAGGAACTGTTACCACTGAAGAACTCGTCATCAAAGAAGAAGCAAGGAACTTTGAGTCTGAAATGGGAAAAGAAGTGCCAGAAGAACAAATAATAATAACTGAATTAAAAACTTTACTTGGTCATTTGAAATATGCTTATTTAGAGAAAAATATTTTCTCTGTTATAATATCTTCTTCGTTGACAAGTAAAATGGAAGAACGGTTGCTAGAAGTCCTAAGAAGGCACATATTTCCGAGAAAGCTGAAATCTCAGTGGACTGGACCATACACCGTGATAAGTGTATCACCTTTTGGTGCCGTTGAAATACGACACAAGAAAAACAAGTAGACGTTCAAGGTCAACGGGCATAGATTGAAGCACTACATCATGGGGACGTTTGACCCTCAATCGTCCACAACCATTCTCTAAGAGCCATAAATCGAGAAGTCAAGCTAAAGACTATAAATTAGAACTAACATTTTGTTTTTATGTTTCTTGAATTTGATATTGTTTTGTGTGTTTATTTTCGTTATATTTGTCTTTTAGTTAAGTTTTTATTGTTTTAAATTAGTTATTTTCTTGTTTTTAGGTTGTATTGGAGTCAGACCAGAGAACCAGAGCCGCAGCCATGAGTTTTGGCGCCGCGGCGCTGAAAAGACCAATCTGAAGAAGTTGGACCTGAGACTCAGCGCTGCATCCCCAGGATACAACGCTGCAGCGTCCACAGGAAAAGAGCTCAGAGCCGTAGTGCTAGACAGTCAGAGCTGCAGTGCTAGGTCGCATTGCTATGTTTTTTTTAATAAAAAAAACACTCTCCTCGAATTTTCAACAATGATCAGGAGAATGAGGACAATAATGAGGACGATTGATTCGGGTTCTGACTAATCAGGGAAGTTCCTTTCTCTTACTTTATGCTAAATGTTTATACATTGCGGACAATGTATCATTTAAGTTTGGGGGGGGGGGGGGAAAGTATCTGAGTTGTTGTGTGTTGTTCATGTTTTTAGTTATTTTTCTGTTTGTTTTATCTCCGTGCTTTATTTTGTTTGATTTTGATTTTGCCAAGGATAAGAAATAGATTGACTTGATTGTAGCCGTTGAAAATTTGAAAAATGTTGCATTTGTCTATGTGCTTGATTTTGTTGTTGGATTTATTTTACATCGAACTCTTTGAACACAATGAGCACTTACACCTAAGTACTTTGTTGTCTTGCCATTTCGGAGAATGTTTATGTGTGCAATGTAGTTTCTTGAGATCTCATGGACTCTAGAACTTGTTTGAAGACCACTCAAGGTGAAATCCTAGGTAGTACAGTACCAAAGAAATGATTCAGGCCATGTTTGGAACGTTTGAGCTTTTCTAGCCAACCCTTGATATGTGATTATCCTTAGTTTCCCACTTTTGAGCTTGAATATCCTTTGTTTTGTCACCTGATCATCTAACCTATTTTCAAAAAAAAAAAATGCTACAACTCTACCTTTCACCTATAAGCACATCGATTAGTGAATGGACTATTCTCTTAAGTGGTAGCAGATGACTGAGCAAAAGAAAGCGGTCTTCAACTTAGCCGTGTTAAGTATCAAATATTTCCCATCGAGAATGAGCAGGGGATCCTGGTCATAATTGGGCAAGGGAAAGATTGAAGGCGAAATGGTTTACCACACGAATTATTTGATCAAATTGTATTTTTCCTATCACAGGCAGCTGGCAAAGCCAAGTTTGATCGTCGCGTACATGCTCTGTTACAGTTTCATTCATGCGCACAAAAATAAAGACTAGTGCTACTATAGTATAAGCATACGAAAAAAAAAACAAGGAAAGAAAAGAAAAGAAGAAGAAGAAGAAGATGTGACAACAGCAAAAGTATTGGAGTATTACATGATAACTGAAGGAAAGTTTAAATTTTTATTGGTTGATGTGCTTAAGGTGATGTGAGACTCATTTGATCCTTTACCATACCTTAGCCTTAGCCAAAGTTATAAGCTAAATAAAGTCTTGATGATCTCGGGTATTGTCATAGCCTACATTAGTGGAGAGTGGTGTGAAAAGCAAGCTTATGGACTCTGAGAAATTGGCATTTTCCTACTTGCATGCATAAACCAATCAAAGTGGCGAGGCGATTAAGTTTATAAAGGTGTTACACACACATACATGTTTGAAGAATTTGATGTAGGATAGGACTGGCAATGAATTCGAAATTCTAAACATTAGCAGTATTTGGAAACTTTTCTTGCGTTATGATCTATATGCAATCTTTGAGGCATTTTGTTATCAAATCAAATCAAACCATCTCTCACTCTTAGGATGTGTGTTTCAAGATTTTGTTTTAGTTTGCTCGAGGACTAGCAAAAACGTAAGTTTGGGGGTGTGATAACTCGAAATAAATCATGTTATTTTACTGCTTTTAGGCACGATTTTGGTGTGGATCTTGACCATTATATTTGTGTTTCATATACTTTTAGCAATTTTTTAGTTTAGTTTAGTTTATTTTACTATTAGTTTGTTTTAGTTAATTTGAATGTTTGATGCTGAGTTTTGGGAATTTACTGTGCAGACGCTCAATGCTGCAGCGCTGATTCAAGGGCACTACAGCACTGGAAGGGCAATAATTGTGAAGAGAGGATAGAAACTCAATGCTGCAGCGCTGGAATTTGCGAAATATGTGAAAAGAGGACAGAAACTCAAAGCTGCAGCATTGGTTCGTGGGGCGCTGCAGCTCTGGTTAGGGCTTGATTTGTGCATAGCGCTGCAGCGCTGGGAAGTCAACGCTGCAGCACTGGCCGACAGATTCCAAATATTATAAATAGCAACCCTAGCTGAACAAAAGGGGAGGTGGTTGTTGAACAGAAAATGAGATTTTGGAGACACCAAGATGCAGAATGGGAGTTTCAGACGTTGGTGGAGGCTCCTCTAAAGCTTTTAATCATTCCTCTCTGGTTTTGTTTTATTTTTATTTGGTTACGTTGATGCTCTATGATATGAACTTGGTTTGCTTGAATATTATTATGGAGTAGGTATTTTTGTGTTAAGGATAGATAAATCCTAAACCTATGTCTTGAGTTGCTGTTTGGACAAGTTGGAATTTAATATGTTTTTCAAAGAGTGTGTTTTATTTTTCTTAATGCTTTTTGTTACTTTGATTCCTTCTTTAAGCATGGTGATGTGTCGAATAGATAAGTTATGTTTTTACGAATGGTTGAATTAATAAATATGATGTTGGATTGTTGTCAATGCAAAAGCCAGGGTAAAACATGCCATGAATGGAATAGAAGTAACCGAATAGGGATTCTAGGAAATTTATGTGGTCCGTTTAAATCGTAACTAAATAGGGAGATTTAACTGAAAGGAATTCCACTGAACTTAATGCTTCTTAATCTGAATTAATCTAGAATTGATCTGGAATATGGATATTTGAAATTAATGATTCTTGAAATTGTGGTTAGACCTGAAATATGGATAACTAATTTATTGGGAATTCTACCATCTTGAAAAATGTATTAAGTGAAACTTATCCATTCGAAACTCTTGGTAATACTGGTTTAGGTGAAGTCGAGTCCTTAGCACGTTAGTTTATAAGAATTTGTTGCGTGTTTATCTACCTAAATTAATTAATAAGTAAATAACCGTACAGTTTTACTTGCAAGTGCACAAGGTCAGTGGTAGCATAATGTGCAAGTGCGAGATCATTTCCACAGAGATTGGTGAATTTCATTTTAGAATCAGTTTCTTAATAAAAGAATGTCAAAATAACTGTTGAATGTGAATTAATAATAATGAGACATAGGGCTTTGATATCCACCACTAGTCATACTTTCCCAATGAGGAACAGGTCAATGCACTAGCCTTCCTATGAATACCTAATGGTTGTCAACTTAAGGGCGTGGCATCTACTTCTTAAGCTATTGATTTCCCTAAGCAACGAGTTAGGCATGGTATCTACTCTAACTCTTTTCTATCTTAAGGGATTCAGCATGGTATCTACTGAGTTGTTCCTTAAGAGAGCATAGGTACTATGGAAATCGACAACCACACAGGACCTAAGGTATGGTATCTACTCCTGGTTTCCTATGTTGATTAACCCAAGAATCCAGTGTGGATATCTTTTGTTACTAATGTCAGACCCAAGACTTGGTCATCAAAATTGGTCTAACTAACAAGTCCATACCACATGCACATATTGATCAGACATATACATATGAGAAATTTAAATAAACACAGGCATTAATCAAGTTAAGAATCATAATCAAGGCTATTGTAAAGATAATCAATTAATGTATATATGGGAAAGCATAACTAGGGCTTCAATCGAGCCCTATAAAGAGTTAGTTACACATGTTAATTAAACTAAACATTCTAAACATAATGAAATAAAACAGAAAAATAAAATTGAAGAAGACTCGGGAGATGGGTTGTCAATCCTCTCCGAAGTTTACAACTCCGAGCTAAGCAAAAGATAAAAGAAGGGATGTCCTTTGTGTGTGTTTACAGGTGTATTTATAGGGGTTGAATAATCCTAGAAGACTCAGGAAACCCTAAACTTCCTAAAACGTAAAACCTCCTCTATTTCCAAAACTGGTTCTGCTGTGTTATTGTTCACGCCCGTACATGTGAGCTCGATCGCATGTGTTTTGCGCTCGATCGCGCCCAATAATGCGCTCGATTGCACTTTTGGCAGTAGCTGCTACAGGATTTCCAGATTTCTTCCTTTAGGTGCCAAAAATGTTTCTTTTTATCGAAGACCCTATAAAAACATGTGAAACACAGAAATGAAGTAAAATGGACTAAATTAACATAACTAAGGACTTAACAAATGTAAATAAGGGGGCTTAAATATGAATATTTAAGCACCTATCAGAATCTAATTCCAAAGTTTGCAATTCTTCCTTTTATTTACTATTGGTATCTGTTTTTCCTTTAGTTAATTTTTAGTAAATTCTTCTCCTACAATTATTCATTAGCTCAAATAACGGTAAGAGTTGAGTCATACTTTCTGTATTTTCTATTCAGTCCTCATTAGGAACGACACTTACTCATCATTTTATTACTTGAATGATTAGTGCACTTGTTAGTGTCAATTTTATCGCATCAGTCTCTTCACTGAAGAAGATGGGGTGCATGATACGGAATGGCATGGTTCATTCCAAGGCTGGGAAGAACATTCGTATATGGGATGATGATGACAGCGATAAGGACGACGACATGCTTGATGATGGTGCTCGTCCCACTACCATGGACACTGACGAGCATACACCTAGTCCACAGCCTGTTGGACATGGTAGCTGGACTGCTGGTTAGGTTGGATATGATGATCTAATACATGCCATAACAAGCCTGCAGATGTCTATATAGTCCGAATTCCAGAGCTTAAGCTCTTTAGTCGACTAGAGCTTCCAGATGGTGCGGATCGACATCGACTTTATGCGTCACGACATCAGCATCCTCCGGGATGATTTCGAGTTACTTTGAGAGCACTCAGAAGGCTCTTTGACTAAGATTCAGGATCTTCACCGAGACAGCTCTGACTCGCCAGCTCATTGAGTCATTAATCTTTGTCATTTACCTTTTTCTTTTGGCTCCATGGATGTTTTAGCAGGAACATTTCTTTTAATTTTCTTCTCATACATTCATTTGCTTGGGTTATATATGCTTTTCTTGACAGCTTACTTAAGCTCGTGATGTGTGGACATTTGTATATGCATGCTTACTTTTCATAGCTTGTGGCTCATGTCTGTGATTTACTTTTAGTATATGATTGAATAGTTTGAGCCCTTATAGCTCATCCATATGCTTGAAATGTTTCAAGCTTCTGTGCAAACTTCTGATTCTTCTCAGGAGGTCTTACAAACTCCTGTTTATGCTTAGTTTTTGCACACAAGTTTGTTTATGCCTTATTTTGCTATCTATGGTACTTGAATTGCTTATTTTCCAAGTTTACCCCCCTTTCCCTTTTCTACTATTGTCAAAACAGAGGAGAAAAGGAGAAAAATCTGTGTAAACTGATACAAAGCATAGTTTTAGGGGGAGTATTGCTCCAAACATATTAAATGTTTAAAATAGTCTTGCATTGCTTACTTGGGATTGTTATTATTGTTATTGAATGCTTGCAGGTTGGTTTTTATCATAAAAACAGAGGAAACTCTATCAAAATTTTCCCAAAAAAACCGACACTTAGTTTTTAAAATTGTTTTTTCTCTCTATGGTTTTGTCATCATCAAAAAGGGGGAGATTGTTGACCCGTATTTGATTTTAATAATGACAAAACACTACTTAAATTGCACTAACAGTTTTATCTAAGTGTTTAAGCAAAAAAAGCATTCAATGCAGAAACAAAACACAAGAATACAACACGTTCAAATGCCAAAAGAAGATAGAAGATCTAGAATAGACTCTAAGGTAATTGAATCATATTGTAAATCTCTAATTTCAATTACCTAGCTTGAACTATGACTCATTTTGCAAAAGACTTTGACAAAAATAAATACAAAAAATGTCTTTTAAGTCAAAAACTGTTTTAAAACATAAAAACTGGGTTTTTGGACAACCCAGTCGACTGAGTCTCTGAACCAATTGGCTGGTAAAAGGGACAGTAAGTTCCCAATCAACTGGTAATAAGACTCAGTCAACTGGTAACTTATCCCTGTCGACTGGTACTCAACCTAAGCCTAAAAGTGAACTTTTTTCACTTGACCCAGTCAACTGGTACAAGGACCCAGTCGATTGGCAATTCGAAAATATGACCGTTTAAGACGCGGGACTTGAGCATTTAATTCTCCAAACCTACCAAATCAGTGTCTAACGGTCATACAAGACCAATGAACCCCATCAATGAGCATTTAAATAACAAGATAGAACATTCAATTCATTTTATAGCTCATTAATACTCTCAAAAGCCTTAAAAAAAATTATTTTGAGTCATTCTTTAAGCTCATTCTTCAAAGAGAGATAATCTTCATCTTGTAAAGTATTCATTGCTATCTCTCTACCTTTCTTTTACATTTAATACTATTCATGTAAAGATAAAGAGTTAGTGTAACTCTTAGAGTGTTTAAGATTAAACATTTCTTTGTAACTTGGAAGAGATTGCTTGTAAGGTTTGTGCAACACCCATGAAGTTGCTCGACTACGTTTAGTGGATTACTTCAAGGAGGTTCCCTGAAGAGAGTGGAAATAAAATCGGAGAGATTCTGATATTGCGGAACCACTACAAACATAGTTTGCATACTCTTCTTTTACTTCTTTAATTTCAAGCATTTTATTTGTTGTGTGTCTTGCTTGATTAAATTGTTAAAAACTTGTGTGTTAATTAGCAAAAAAAATTTAAAACCCAGTTCATCCCCTCTTGGGTTTGTACTTTAGTTTACAATTATCTCAAGTTATAAGTATTTAAACACGATCAAATTTTTTAGTCAACCACTTCCTCATGGATAAGGAGAATTACTATCATGAATATATTTAGGAAATAGAGAAAGATTAGATTAGTATTGTACTAAAAAAATAATTATCACTCAAGATCGATATACTAAGTATGTCATGTTTTAACAGTTAATAATACAAACTTATATTGAGGGTAATATCAAACTATTATTAAGTTCTTTTAATATCACTTGTTTACTATAATATTTTTTCTTTAAAAAAAACATGTTAGATATATGTTATTTAGTTTTAACTGATAGAGGTTTTGTTCTCTAGTTTTTCTCACGAAATAAATTTCAAAGTGGAAAAACATATATTTCGTCCTCGAAGTGAAAGAGTAATTTGATTTAAATTGGTAATAAATATCCTTAATTTAAGCTTAACAATCTTTATTTTTTTTGTTAATTTACTTATAAATTTATTAATTGTGTGAAAAAATTGTGTTCATGTAAAGTAATGATTTTTTAACATGCTTATATAAAATAAAAGCGAATCTTAATTATTTGAAGAAACTAAAATAAATTAATTTAATTGATTTAGTTACATTTTTGGTAAAATTGTTTTTTTAATATAAAATCGTAATTTTTTTGTCAAATGATCCAATTTTAAGAGGAAAAAAATAATTGTTAAGTACACATGTCTTATTTAATGAATGTTTTACACTTTCGTATTTATATCTTAATTATTTGTGTGTGTATATATGAGCAACCTCAACTCATTAAATTAAATTAGTCCAAAATCGAACTCAAACTCAACTTGGAAATCTTATCAAACCGCCACGAACCAAACTCCGGGCAGACTCGTGGCCACCGCTACCTGAGACTTGATTTATGAGCTCGTACTCCCCACCCACCCAAAGAAGGTAGACAAACTTTTCTGTGCATAATATATACTGTTGACTTGATTTATGTGCTGTTTGCATAAGAAAAATTGAAAAATAGAAGAAAGGATAATAAAACCAATTAAGCATACGGTTGAAGGCCACATTAATGTTGAGTACCCAAGTGTAAAACTTATACAGGCCCTTGCAACGATATTCAAATAGCATGATGTTACATTAAGCAATTAAAAATAAGGTCCATTCACCTAAAAGTCCTATCATCGAGAAACAGAAACAGAAACAAAAACAAAAAACAAGACAAAAATTACATTCCTTAACCTTCCAGTGAAAACTCTATGGTCATCATTCTGCTCTTGCAACCAACAATCAATAACAAATGATTGTTTTTTCAACCGCTAACTGTAAAGATTTCTAGCGCCAAACTTCGCTGCAAACAGAAGTTTTAATCTTTCTCCTCTTTAGGTTTGGTTGAAATTGAATCTCTTTGTGGTCGATGCTTCTTCCACTTACGTTTCGTCAAGGACATGACCCAAGATGGAACCTCACAGCCTGATGCTGCCATCACATTAGCTACGTTACGCAAAAATGGTACATCAGCTTCAGTGTAGAGAGTGATAGCTTCTCCATTCCTCCCTGCTCTGCCAGACCGACCTATTTGGAAGATCAATAAATATGGTTTCAGTGATGACCAAAAAGACCTTTTAACACCAAAGAAAATCCAAGTAGTTTCTCCAATCATTTAAAATAAAGTGCAGAATGGTGCAAACATCGTCAAATAGATGGCTATGGTAAAGCATTATGGAAAAAGAAACTGATATGGACTCAATAGAAGTATAAGTCAGTTGGAACGATCTTAAAGGAATATACAACTCAGAAATAGAAGCAATAAATATTCACAATAACTTCAATAGATGACTTGTCATCCCACGTTCTTTTAGGGGAGGGGGACTATAGGTGAATGTCACTATGTCATCTAAATTTGAAATGTCTTGATAACAATATTTGCATCATATATATTTGGACAGCATCACGAATAGTTTAAATGTTTAATAGCTTTGCTACATTATCCCACTTGAAAGCTGGTGCCCAGAACACCGTTGGTTTCTTAAGTTCTTATAAGAAATTTTCCATCAAACTAATGGAATAACCACATAATTTACAGGGTAGCAGAATTTAAAAGTTGAACAACATACCAATCCTGTGAATGTATGCAGAAGCGGAATCAGGGAAATCATAATTAATCACACAGTTGACACCTTTGAAATCCATACCCCGGGCAATAACATCAGTAGCAATCAAAACCCATGTTTTTCCAGCTCGGAAGCCATCAACAGCATTTTCACGCTGTATTCAATTATAAGAGATGAGCATAAAGTAAACTGTGATTATTGTAAATATAACTATTAAGAAACCATATGAATCTGGTGACTTGAGTACTACAACGAGAAACCAAGCTCTGGAGGACCAGAAACTAGAGGGGCACTCGTTAGAATATTGTTTACATCCAAATCTAATAGAGATCCAGCAATCCAATTTAAAGATTTTCTCAGCCACATCTAATTATTAACTTGGATAGGAAACCAATTCGAAGTGATTGCGTAAAAATCAAGACATTCAAATTAATTCCACCGTCTTCACTTTTACATCAAATTCTTGATAGGGCCCACCAAAATAGAATAGATCTCCTCCTTGTTGGTCATGCTTCCAACCAGCAAAGTTTGCTTATTTAAGTCCAATTATTCAATCATGCATTAGTTTGCTTCATTTTCATCATTACGAATAGGGTGTATTTTGCTTGACAACCATGGGAATAAGAGTACCTGTGCTTGGGGCAAATCAGAATGGATGACATCAACTCTAATGTTGTCAAATTTCAGTTCGTCATAGAGTTCCTTTGCTCGCTCCTTGCTTTGTAGAAAGATTAATACCGGTGGATTCAGACTCTACTGCCAAGTATGAGAACAAACACAAAAATTGGTCAAATGATGAAAACATTCCAGTTGAAATTACTAAGATGAATAACCTAACATAGACATCTTGAAATAGGTAAGCTAAACAAGTCTAAGCATATAATTACTGTCATGAATTGCAATGTGCATAAAAAGGGGCATCAGGCACATTCTCCCAAAATGTTTCCACCATGTAACACATATCCCAGCAGAAATCCAAAATGCAATATGATTCAGTTACCACAAGGCAACTAAATTGTCCACAGTGAACCAGTTAGACTAGAAAAACATAACTTATGTTGTTATGGTCCAAAAATGAACTACCAATTACAAGTATTTTTCCCCATCTCATTTGCAGATCCCTGCTAACGTATATCCATTTCGGTGAGATGTAAAATCATCCAAAAAAAATTGTGCTGAGATTCTGTGATTTCAGGGAGGAACTTCCCATGACAACCATCTGAAGCATAATGGGGATCTAAAGCTAATCCAAACAGCATTTCCTTATGAATCCTAAAATGGAGAATCCCAAATAAAAGAAAAATCCACAATCACTTGCATACCTCAGCAAAGCTTTGACGCAGTGCAAGAAGCTTCCCTTCTTCACTTCCAGCAAAAACTAATTTTTGCTTGATTGATTCAGAAGCAGTATTCCTGCGCAAAATTTCACAAGATGCATATCAAGGAAACTGCTCTATGCTATTTGACAAAGTAACAATCTCATACTTACTTCCTGCCAACAATGACTCGAACAGCATCATGCATTATTGTACGTGCTAGCTCCTCAACAAAATCAGGTAAAGTAGCACTAAACAATGAGCGTATTATTGAAGGATTAGAGCATGCTTTGACCACAGAATCGATCTGCTTTAGCAAGTCTAGCTCAAATAGCTTATCAGATTCATCCAGGACAAGATATTCAACCCTGCACAACACGAGCTTGAGTGGGAATGCATTTCTATGCAAGTTTGATATTTACTCATGTGAGTGTATATGACCTATGAAATAGATCTAAAACTCAGTTATTTGTTCATCCATCCTTACATAACTAGAACCTGAGAAGTCATTCTTAGATCAATCAAGTTTGAGAGGTTTAATTGCACATGCGGTTGAATATTTTAAGATTTTAATCATTTCATTTTAAGAATAACATTGCCACAGACTTGAGTTAAATCGATTCTTAGTTTCATAACAAACCCTTTCATATATGCAGATAAAAGATAAATTAAGTGAAACCAACAGCACTGTCCACAATTTCAACAGATAGGTACATGCAAATACGTCAATAATTATTTCTCAATCATGTCAATAGAGAAACTCAACAATGCTTGATAGAAACGACTTGGTCAAACCAGGAAGTCATTTTCAAAACTAGATCAAACAGTAGCAAGAAAGTATCCTTAAGATGTGTACCTGCCACCACTATCCCCCACCAGGAAACCCCAAGAATCCATCACTGGATTATTAGATTCAGCATGGAAAGCAGTTGAGTATGTTGTAACACATTTCAAGAAGTACACTAAATTAACAGCTAGAGTTCTAATCTGGTGTCCATATTTTCTTCCCTTTTCTTCTTTTTTATTGGGTAAATTTGTGAAAACAGTTGATATTGATAGAAAGACTTTTTCTTTGTTTTTGAGATACTCATGTATTTCCTTGACCATTTATTGGAGCTTGTTTTTGGCATAAAAAATGTCATTACATTTCTTATTTGGAGTGTCTACCAGCTTAAGTTTAGTTCGGAGATCAAATAATCAATCAGCATGCACCTGCTTAAATCAATCTTTTTCTTCTGGATAGCCAACTGTAACCGCAGTGGTGTGGATATAAGTATGTCACAATGTAGCTTGGAAAAATCAGCACTTCTTGCAAGCTCTTTGGTCATCAACTTGATACGAAACTTTTTTCCCTTTGCAAGTTTTTTGCACTCTCTTGTTGTCTGAGCAGCTAACTCTCGTGTAGGACACAGGATAACAGCTCTGATGCCATCAGTTGATGCATGCTGACACACAAGGAAGCTCATCAGTGATACCGAAGAATCAGCATTTGCAAAAGTGGTTTAAAAGGCATATCAAATACCTTAAGTTTCATAAGCATGGGACAAACAAAAGCAAATGTTTTGCCAGATCCAGTTGAAGCACAAGCAAAGCATTCCCGTCCCTGACACGACATGATAGAATAGACATTGTTAGAAGCAATGATAACTATAAGAACAATCAACACCAAAGCATCAGCTCATTTCAATGTTTTTATCGAATTTTAGGGCCTACGTGACCAACATCTAATCTTTTGAATGCCACACACACACAGAGGGAGAGAGAGAGAGAGACAAATAGGCAAAACTAGACGCAGAAGATCATACAGATAGGAGAACTGGAATAGCCTGCCTTTGGATTGGTGTTGGCTCTTTAAATCCAAGTTCCGCCAAATTGCGTAATATATAAGACCCACATCCAAATCTGTAAAGAAACCAAATAACTTGTCATTCTCATTCATTAAAATGAGAAACAAGTAAAACAACATAAGGGAATAGCAAAAATAATATTCGTGAAGACTGACAAATTGAATCAAAGTACACCCAACTATGGCCATGATGCAATGTCAACGAAAAACTGCATCATGACATCTTACCGTGTGAGTGAGTTCAGCAAAAAGAGCTGATTTTTGGTAGGCTATACAAATACATATACACACATTATGATACTGGTGACAATGAAAATAATATTACAGAAGAGAGAAGCTTTTGCTATTCCTGCATAGCATGATATAGAAATTTCTCGCAGGACAAGCAAAACTAGTAGCAAACAAAGCCAAAATTGGCACCATACACCCATAGCAAACTTAAACTACAAGCATAAATAGAATAACTACTTACCTAGAGCTTAACTCTGCAAAATCCTTAAGTGGGGATGGTACATTGTTCCCAGAAACATGAATGTTATACTTTTTGCGCAACAGGGCATCCTTCTAAACTCATCAAAGGAAATTAAAACAGATGACATTCGCTTAAGAACAACAATGATCACATAAGAAAGTGTCAGAAAGTAAGAACAAGAAGACTACGAACCTCCATTTGTCTATACAGTTCCTTCTTTGTATTGGAAAGCTCATCTTCATGGCGTTCATCAGCATCTTTACTAACTGCAGGTAGTGCCTTTTTTGAAGTTTTGAAGACAGTGAATCCCTCTACCGTTTCTTTTTCAAAACACACAAACAAACACAAATTTAGCTTAGCATCAAATTAACTATTAAGTAACTTCGATTGAAAGTCGAATTAGTTTACCCGAAACAGTTGATTTTCGCTTTCTCTTCTTGACAGACGCCGCTCTTTCCTCTGGTTCAGGTTTTCCGATCTCGACGAAGCTCAAATCGTTTGTGATGTCATCACTTTCTTTTTTCTCCTAAACAAAAGTTCAAAAGAAAAATAAATAAATAATTCTTTCTTTTTTTTTAAAGTATGCCATAAGATCTGCAGAATTAGAATAAACAACTGCAAAAAAAAAAAGTACTAGAAACGAAAACAATAAGCTAAAAGGAGATATCAACATCAGAATCTAGAATTAAACTTGCTAATAATCCAAACAGAGAGGAGCAGAGGAGATAATCTTACCTGAAACCTGGCAAAATCACCGGCAAACTTCTTCTTATTGAAATTCGTACCAGAGAAAAGAAAAGAGGAAACTTTCTCCATCATTAAAGACGAAAAAAACTATATCTAGACGTAGATGAGGAACAAAACAAGTAACGGCGGCAAAGGGGTAGGGGGGTTGAGCAAGGGTTTTGTTCGATTGTTGTTAGTCCTTCTTATTCTGATTCTGAGTATGCTAATTATTTATTTTTTTCTCCTTTATGGTTGCGACTGCGTGTGATTTAGGCACCCCGAGGGTTCATAAACGGATGACCAAACACCTCCTTTTTTAGCAATCCAAACACTTCTTTTAAAATATTTATAAAACATTTAAGTTGACAAATATTTTTTAAAAATTAAATTTGATAAAAAAAAAACATTTTTACTACAATATTATCAAACATTAAATAACTTTTAATTTTATTATTTTGTAAACTATAAAACGAAACTATTTTCAAATCAAATACTACTTTATCTAAATTATATAAACTCTATGGGTTCTAAAATTAAATTATCAATAACCTCAATTTCTATTTCTCTGAATTTATAATTAACTTTCCATTATGTTGCAAGAAAATTTGTTATTTTCTTCTCATCAAAAAACTTAAGAAAACTTGGTATCTTTTCAGCTTTTTAAATTCTTGTTTTCACTTCTTTTATTTTTGTTTTGTTTCAAAACTTTAAAAACCAAAAAAATTGTTTGGTAAAAATATTTGTAAACTGTGTCAAATCAAAATTGATTGTTCTATGAGAAAAAGGACCCTTCCAGATAAATTTCAGACGACCTTCAACAACTATTCCAATATCACTTTTTTTAGTAAAACCAGCAGAACAAATTAAAAGAAACACAAATCAAAATTTACATATGGTTGACAGGAGCATAGTGAACAACATTGCTGAAGAGCGCCTAATGCCAAACATCCCAAGACATTTTTACACCAATCCTCCACAGACTGATTCAATGTACGCAATAATGAGAATGGATCCTTTATTACACTCACTCACATACCACAAAGATGGCCAAGAAGTGAAAGGAGCATTGGTATACAAGGAGGAAGATGAGAGCTGGGAATCTATAACAAATCATCCTATCATTCAGTTCCAGCTTACTCATCAAGCCCGTAGTTCTCACCGAAGTATTTATCAACGAGATTGTTTGCCATGATTCTCAGGTCTTCGTTTTCATGAAATTGAAATCTTTCCATAGCATCAATTCCATCCTCTTGCTCGACAAGCTTTGGACCCTCACCATTCGGCATTCCCCTCAAAACCTACAAATTATTTGAATGCTTTAATTCTCACTGAGATCATAATACAAAACCAAGAATGTGCATCATCAAATTATACAATATGCCAAGGAAAAAGACAAGCGTGCTACATGAAATTGTCAAAAGGAAAGAAAAAAAAAAGGGGGGGCGGGGGGGTGGGGGATGGCAGTGGGGTTGGAGGTGGAGGTCTACCGCATGAGAAAACTTCCGTGCACGGAATAAATTGTAAGAAAAGGACTATTAACATGAAGTATGGACAGAAGGCCAAAAAATTATTTAAGACTTCTGCAAATATGCCTTGGTTATCTTGAAACAACCAATAAAACATTCCAGAAGAAAGAGCAAAGCGATCTTGCTACAGGCAAGAAAAACACACTCCTGCAGTGTAACTAACATGAAATTGACATGCCATTGGATTTGCTTACCAGCTCCATGAACTGAAGACCGAGTCGGGCAGCCTCGATATCAGCAGATCTAACCAAGTCAATAAAACCAGGAAGGCATCCTCTACCAACAAGGGAGACCAAGTGCTCCAGGATCAAACTTGGCTTTCCATCTCCTTCTGTTGGGGCAACACAGAGGTTGCCTAAAACATATGCTACTTCCTTTCTTATATCAAATGGTGCCGTCAAAAGAAGGCGTACCAACAATGGCACTGCCTCACTAGAATGTATCAACTGCTTCTGCTCAACAGAACCAGCAGCTATATTGGATAGCACCCAGGCTGCTTCCTACAAAATGATAAAATTCCAATAAGAATAGGGGAGAAAGGTTAACATCAGAACAATGAAGACATACTGACCTTCTTCAAGACCCTGTGCTCACTTTTCAAACATTTTACTAGGACAGCTGTGACATTATCTGAAAATGTGATAAGAATGTCACTTTTTGACATAAAATATGTGATTAAATGTGCCAATATTTTATACAAAATGTGCAATGAAGAAAACAATATCTCTATCTTAGGAGGTAATCACTAGCCTGTGATTTCACATCCAGGAACAAGAACAGCAGAAGTCGTTTGCCAATCACCAGCCACAACATTACCTAAACTTCGAAGCACCTATATGGAAAATGATTTGTTAAAAGAAGTCCCAGAGAAGGCAATAAATACTCTAAAACCATTCCATTGCAATATACAATGCAATATTACACCCACATAAATATACAGCTTCAGAAAATGAAATACTAAATGGTATACATTAATTAATTTTAAGACATTCCTCACAAAAAAGAAGGAAAAAAACTTGAAGATGTTCCTAAGTTGCATCATCTTTAAACATTGCATAGATGCAATTTGTTGGAAGATTAATCAGGGAACAACACTAAAAATACGTTTTCAAAGCCCACTTTTGTTCTCAACCTCTAGCCAACAAGAAAAACTAGCAACATTATTAAGACCAATGAATTTCAGGATAAAAAATACTTAACAGCAACTAGCATGTCAACTAGAAGGTCACCAACATCAACGACAAAAGAGACAGTCAATGAAAAAAATTATTAGTCACTCATTTTGCATGTTACCGGAATGAGCAGTTGCAAACTATTTGATATCGCCAATCTTTCCACAAGTAGTTGAAGAATGTCTCTCTTCACCAGCATACTGGTAGCAACATTTGAAAGGGCTGAAAGATAAACAACTACCCATGCTACTTCAGTTGCAAGCTCCTCGTCCCTGAATTTGACAAGTAAATATATTATACTAGAAATTACATCTGTCTCAACAAAAAAAAGTTCTCCATGGTAAGCCCAATGAATTCTGAAAATAGTGCAGGACAAAGATAGATATAAAGTTCCATATCAAGTTTTAACATCAAGTAATCCTAACTTAGATTCGTTGGACAGAAATACTCCACAATGCTATTTTCACAGTTTTCACTTCAAACCTCTGATTGTAAAAAAGTTGTGTTTTACTATTGCACTTCATAAAGATACATCGAGGACAATCACCTTCGCAAACGAGAACTTTTGTTGTTGAAAAGAATGTTTCACAATAACATGAATTGACAGGTATGAATTCTTCCAAAGACAAGTTGCTCAGACAGGTCCACACCCAGAAAATTGTGCAACATGAGTAGGTACAATCTTAGAAAGCCCTCCTAAAGAAAAAAATTTCAGCTTACAATCCCTCTTCCTAGTGGCCAAAGAATCTGCTTTCTCACAAACTTTTCTTAAGTTTAAGCAACTCCTGCTATAGGGCAAGTCCCATAGGGATCATACCATGCAATAATATGGGGTTAACACAAACCAAAACCATAGAATACCTTTCTTGCAGATAATCTGGGCATGCTATCTCTCTCCTTAACATGGTTTAACATGGAAAGGGAAGGGTCCAAGAGATAAATGATTCTAAAAGGCAGTCCAAAAATCTTTCAAGACAGTAAAACCTAGGGGCCCGGACTCTAATTAAATCTACAAAGATAAAACTCCACTTACGCTTTCTTTAAGTGCCGGAGAACTGCATCAAGCACCCCATCAACTCTAATGAGTTCTGTTGCAGCTTTAGGATCCAGTCCCTACATTCAAGTATAAATGATATATTGTACGTGAAGTTTATATAGGACACACATATTGAAATTAAATCCCGAGTATGGTGTAAATGAAATTTGGAACAGATTCACATGCAAACACAAACACACACATAAAGAACTAAAACAAAAGCATTACAAATTTCATGAGCACAAGTTGTTCACTAGGAAAGGTTCAAAACCTTGATTAGGTTTGACAAAGCCCAAGCAGCTGTTCTCACTGTTGAACCTTTGTTGGGCAGCATCATTCTTGCAAGAGGTGGTAAGGCCCCTTGAGATAGCAGAACATTTCTCAACTCCTGTCCTTCACCAGCAACATTTCCCAATGCCCATGCACACTGCTCCGCCACAGGCAGAGAACTTTTTTCTGTACAATAAGCACAAATTCACAATCAGATAAGAAAACTTTTGCCTGATAATCTAAGAAACTAAAACAACTGGGGAAGATTTAAAATAAAGAACCGGTCATAAGATAAGGAAAGGGCAGACATCACATGTAGGTTCTTGAATAGATGGAGCAGATCTAGGTTTTTAAGAATCACAAAGTTTCAAGAAAAAAAAAAGGAAAAGATCATTTTTTGTCCCCAAACCTTAGGGGGCCGTTGCGATTAGGTCCCCAACCTTCAAAACCTTTCAATGTTTACCATAAACTTCATGGCACGTTTCAATGTCACCCTTTTTTGACAAAATTGATGTTATCCCAAAAAATTGTAACTGAAAATAGTTTTTTAATTGTTGATTTAATTAAAAATAAAACAAAATTACATTAAATGTAAAAAAAAATATATATATATATTTTAACCTAATTCTTCTCTCTCCTCTCTCTTTCTCCACCCTCCTTTCTCTACAGCTCTTCCTCTCTCTCTCGTCTGCAGCTTCTTCTCTCTTTTCCCACTGCGTAGGAAGCTTTCCCGGCCATGGCGAATCCACTGCCACACCACCAACACTGAGTTCCCGGAGTTTTGTTGCAGCTCCGTACCTCCACGCAGGTCAACGCACGAAACTCATCAATGCTTCAAGCTCCGCCAATCCTTTGCTGGTAGCACCACCCTTCAAGCATCACAGATCCCATAAGGTTCCAATCGTGAGCAACCGTAGACCCTCTTCTTCCCCCACAATCTTCTGCCGAGCCTCAGAGTATTTATTTTAGGGTCCCACACTCCCACCGTTGCAGTACCCTCTTTGACCTCACAAATCCGCACTGAAATCTCCAAGCTCAGTATCGCTCTCATGCCTCTGGCACCCACCACAAACAGAGCTAGTCATTAAGGACAATGAACAACCCACAAGTTCCCATCAAAGACATGAAATCGACAATGGGACACTTTTGGCCACCTCCATCGATGTAGAAGCACGTTTGATACTAGCATAGCTCTTGCAAAACCAAATATCCACAATTTCTTGAAGAAAAATTCGACATAATCCAAGCTTTCACCAAGGATGTCCATCCCCTTCTCCATGACGACATAGGATCTAGAAATGGTTGTGTTATGCTCATTGATAGATCTAAAATTTTTTTAGCATATTTAAACCAATTATTATTTTCCATATCAACGTTTATACATGTAAAAACAAAGCCCCTGTTGAGAATCCTAATAGGATTCCTAATGTGTGTCCTAGTAGGCTTAGATCATATTTATCTTATCTTATCGTTGTGTCCTAATCCTATTAGACTTCGTATTCATAAGTCTATATATTGAGTCAACTGTATTCTTTTCATTCAATCAAAAAGACAGAGAATTTCTTTTCAATTCTTATTTTCAATATGCTGTCAGAGTAAGATCTTTCTTGGGATCCTAAATAAATTTTTCTTATTTCTAAAAAAAAACTTATTGATACTATTCACACAATACTGTTCATCGGTGTTGTTCATCGGCACTATTTGCGGGTACCATTCACATGTAACAAAGAAAATTTGATAAATAGATTCGTACGAAAAAAAATTAAAAAAATGACCGTAAAAAAGCCTTCAGTTCAAAAAAAAAGTCATTCCTATGACTTCAGAAAAATTTGCTTTGGTAACTCAAGTTTGGCAAGGTTGTAGAGGACATGGTTTTAGTGATCTGGGTCGTTGTAATGGTAGAAGTGGTCATGAAATTGGTGGTAGTGGTATATTTGTTGGTCGTAGTGGTGATGGTCAGAGTTTAGTTCGTCAATGTACTCACTGTCATCGTTATGGGCATACTGAGGAGACATATTGGCACTTGGTTGGTCATCCCCTAGTTTCTAATAGTGTGACTTCTAATTCAGTTAAATGTGATCCTATGTTTTCGGTTTCCAAAGCAGAGTATGATGAGTTCTTACAATATAAGGCAGCTAGCTGGACATATTCCTCGACTGCCTTTTCCACCTAGAAAGGTACACCAAAAGCTTATCTATCATCTAGTAACTATTTATCTAGACCTTGGGTCCATGACTCTGCAGCTACTAATCATTTGTCAGGTACCACTTATGTTTTATCTAGTTTTTATCACTCTTCATCTTTTCTTGATGTTACTTTTGCATATGGATCTAAAACCACCACTAGTGGCATTGACACTATGCACCCTAGTTCTTCTATGTCTTTATCATATGTCCTTTATGCTCCATTTTCTCAATATAATTTGATATCTATCAACCAGCTTACAAAACGTCCTTTTGCCCTTCGTAAAGGTAAACGTTTATGTAATGCTCATCCGATTACTAATTTTGTGTCTTATGATTATTTATCTCGTTCATATGCTTAGTTTGTTGCTTCGATTTCTTCTGTCTCTATTCCCAACATCATGTGTAGAAATGAGCTATAGATGAAGAGATAGATGGATTGCAACAATCTTCTCGAGCGTGATTTGGTCGGTTCAACGAAGTAGTGATTAATTTTGGCCTCAGCAGATGTGTAGATCATTCTGTATTTTATAAACACAATGAGGCAAGTATGATATTTTTTATTGTATATATGGATGATATTGTGATCACAAGAGATGACAAAGAAGGAATTCTAGCACTGAAACAATTCTTGAGTACTAAATTTCAAACAAATAATTTAGGATAATTGAGATACTTCTTGGGTATCGAGGTTGCTAGATCTCGTCATGGTGTTTCTTTATCTCAACGTAAATATGTTCTTGATTTGTTGGCTGATACTAGAATGTTAAAATGTAAGCTTATAGATAGTCCAATGGATCTCAACACAAAACCATCGTTGATAGGTGACTTATTATCTTATTCAGTGCAATATAGACGTTTGGCTAAAAAATTGAATTATGCCTGATATTTCATTTACAACAAGTGTGGTTAGTCAATTTCTCAATGCTCCACGAACTAATCATTGGGATGCTGTTGTTCGAATTTTAAGATATCTTAAAAGTTCTTATGGTCGTGGTTTACTTTATCAAAATCATTATCATACTCAAATTGAAGGTTATACTGATGCAGATTGGGACGGCTCTCCATCTGATAGAAGGTCCACTACTAGATATTGTATATTTATTAGAGGTAATTTAGTATCATGGAAAAGTAAGAAGCAAACTGTGGTTGCTAGATCGAGTGCTGAGTCCGAATATAGAGCAATGGCGCATACTACCTCTAAGATGGTTTAGCTAAAACAGTTATTAGCGGAAACCAATCAAGTCCTATGAGTTTTGTGTGTAATAATCAAGCAACTATTCATATTGCAAATAATCTTGTATTTCATGAAAGAACTAAACATATTGAAGTTGATTGTCATGTGATTCGAGAAAAGTTTCTACAAAATATGATCAGTACCAGACATGTGAAGTCGACAAGCCAGTTAGCAGATTTATTTACTAAGCCATTGGATAATTCTCGAGTTAGATTTATTTATAACAAGTTGGGTGCATATGATATCTATTCAACTTGGGCAGAAGTGTTGAGAATCCTAATAGGATTCTTAATGTGTGTCCTAGTGGGCTTAGATCATATTTATCATCATATTCATCTTATCTTATCGTTGTGTCCTAATCCTATTAGACTTAGTATTCATAAATCTATATATTGAGTCAATTGTATTCTTTTCATTCAATCAATAAGACAAGAATTCCTTTTCAATTCTTATTTTCAACAGCCCAAATAAAGAAAGATAAACTCCCTAAATCAAAACAGATGAAAGAGTTATCCAGAAGGTTCCTAGGAAAAAAAAAAAACTAAAGCAAACGTGTTTCTCTTCAATTGTGAACAAAGCAATCAAAAGGTTAGATTTTTCGCCGGGTATGGCCTTGAAAAGAGAGAAGAAAAAAAAAAGGAGGGATGAAGGGGATCTCATTTAACAGATTGAGTAGGAGCTTACACGCAGAGGAGAGAGGGAAGAAAGAAAAGAGAAAGAAAATGGGATAAGGGAAATTGTAAGATCTGCATCTTAAGAAGCTTCAATTTGTTTCTATGGAGGATGCTTTTGCTAGAGATTTCATTTCTAGGCTGGAATCAATCTGAATCAGGGAAGAGGGAGAGAGTAACAGTGTGATGTGTATTGAAATTTCCAGAAACCAAGTGGGGGAGGAAGAGCTGCAGAGAAGGGAGGGTGGAGAAAGAAGGGATAGAGAAGAAAATTAGGTAAAAAAAATGTTTTCACAGTTAATATATTTTTGCTTTATTTTTAATTAAATAAGTAATTTAAAAACTATTTCTGTTATAATTTTTTGGGTAAAATCATTTTTGGTCAAAAAGGGTTACATTGAAACGACTTGTGAAGTTCTGGTTTGATATTGAAAGGTTTTGAAGATTGGGGACCTGATTGTAACGGACCCATCTGGGGACAAAAACGATCTTATCCCCCCAAAAAAATCATATCTCATGGTTTCAATTTTCAAAGTTAAAAGCCGTGTTTCAGGATCATTCAGATTCTCATCTTACTTCAACACTATGAGTTAAACAAGCTGCAACAGAAGTATTTACATCACAAATGAGTACAGTAGTCAATCACTAACCCCCAAGGTGAGCAATGAGCAACGGCAATGCAGGTAACAAAGCCTTTGTTTCTTCTGGCTTTCCTGCTGCAATGTTCGTAAGGCACCAGGCTGTCTCAAGCAACTGCAATATGGCAAAAAAAAAAGGAATAAAATACGTCTTCCCTATTTCTCTTAAGTCTTACTCAGTTTACCACCTCTAAGTTGCCTACCAAACAAGCATCTGTTAGACATATTAACTTTAGTGTGCAAGCTCTAGAGTCAACCACTATACAGTAATAGAAAATCATTCAGCATTATATTAACATAGAGTGGAATTAGTTTTTATTTATAAAAAACATAGAGTGAAATTAGAAAATTTCACTAATAGGTAAGAATTCAGAATCTATCAGTGAGTGAGAATCACAGTTTCCTTCGTTCATTCTCTTTCAGCTCGTAAAATAGATGGTAATTTTCATAATTTAGTGCTAAAAATAATATTTAATCAGTCGTGCACACATAACAAGTATTCACAATAACACAGCACCTAAATTACAAAATAACTCAAATTCGTCAGACCTGTTCATCTGGAGAGCCAAATGAAAGACACTGCACAAGTATTGGTATAGCTCCAGCTTTAAGGGCAGCCTCAACAGGAGGGAACTCAGACCTTGACAATAAACGCCTTAATTCACGAAGGGCACTCACTCTCTTCTGCATTGCACCTTTTCCCCTGACAATTAAACATGAAGATGGTGTAAGCAAATTCTAACAAATATTAGGTCAAACTCCTGACAACGTCTTTAAGTAAAAAAGTGAAATAAATAATGCACATCATTGTGAAAGAAAAAGAAAAACTGTACAAACTGAGCATTGACAAATAACTAAGATATTACACTACTCAGTAGTCAAGGTAAACTTTTCTTTTCCACTAGAGCTAAACTGCCTCCAAAAAACCTACCTCTGAAACTAAATATCCTGTGAGAAATGATCCCAGTCTAATTTATAGTTTTCCAACAACCTCTAGGTGATTTACACTGTCATTGATGCTTCCTACTTCCCACATTGATAACCACATATCATCTCCTCTAAACCTGCCAAACTACCTTTTTTTTATAATTAAACATGCCAAACTACTCATAATAAGTTTCGAGATATCAACTCACCAATTGATCTGGTACATAATCAGAACCTATGAGAATCTTGAATTCAAGCATGTTTATTAAAAAAATAAATCTAAACTAGATTATAAACTAATTCACATAAAAATCAATAGAATATAAAGGTAGATCATGTACTATACAGGAAATCCAAAATTTTATAGAGCAAATGCTTATTTTATATGGGAAGACAAAGAAAAAATTAAACTTTCTTTATGCTTATTTTGTAGAGAAAATGCAGGATCTACATACTGATAAGCGATGGCAGATTTTAGCTCTCCCACTGCTGAAGTAGTTTGAACCTCTACTATCGACTGCTCTTCATCAATCATCATATCATTGTCAATAGGGACGCCACTATTGCCACTAGTCCCCACTATGCAAAGGCGCTTTGCGCGCACCAATGATTCTCTTTTTTCCTTCCCCACAGTCACTGCATGTTGCCGCCTCCGCTGCGTCGCAACATTCCCAACTATAAAGCATATGCACAATCAGCGTTGCGCGCACACTTAAGAATATGTTAGGAACAAACAAATTCCATAAATTTTATAGAACTCATTTGTAATTTCATGCATTGTTATGTTTCGAAGGACAATAATTATAAAATTCATTTGTATATGAATTCATTATGAAATTAAGTTCGCTCGCTGCAAATCCAATCAAAATTGATAGATTTGCAAATGAGATCTACAAAATGACATAAAATAATGTTGGCCAAAATATCCTTCATAAAAAATAAGAATATTTTGTCCAATGCATATTCTTTTGCTCATGTATAATACTTAGAAAGCTATGATACTTTAGGAAAACAGAAACACTAAATTCAATTATTCATTTATTCCAAACATTCTAAGCATGAGATATTAATCGAATTCTATTTTCATTTGGCTCCGAACATAGTGTAAGTGAGCAATTTCTCGGAGATACTCAAGAAAATCAAATAAAGCTAGTTCACTTAACTTCCTTAACTGGTAATTGAATTTATACTCTCTATGTTGCCTAAGGGTTATAGTATAACTGAAGGATTGAACTGATAATTACATTGTTTGCGACCACATAGACCAAAACACTTTAACCAAGTCTAATTCACCAGTTTGAAGATAACTGAAACAACGCTAAGCACCTGCTAAAAAAAACAGAAACAACACTAAGCACAAGTCTTTACCCTTTTTCTGGGCAACCAAGCAGATAATTACTAGTTCAAATACAAAACCTAAACCTACAATAGTACTGTAAAAAGGAAAAAAAGAAAAACAAACCTGAAGACTTGATAGGGTCTCTTCTGTGAGAAGCCAAACCATCATCGGCCATTGAAGAGAATAAAAGGTTGCTCTTCCAAGCAGAGAAGTGTCAAATGTGAAGTGAAGATTTAAACGGTGAACAAGGTGGAGAGTGGGAAAAAAAGACCCCCAAATTACAACGGAATCGCGCTCTCACGTGCGCAAGCGCGAAAATTCGCCGGCCCTGATTGATTATTTATATTGGCCCAAAAAAAAATTGATTGTTTTTTATTATTGGAAATTGAAAATTAGCCCACCTATTTTCTCAATATATCACGCTTGACCCTTGAGTCGTTAATTGGTAGTTTGCTAATGTTAATTTTGCCATCACCTTGAGGCTTTGAGCTGCGATGATAATGCTAACACCCGTGACTTGTAGGGGTGTGCATTATTAGGATAAAACTGAATTACCTAACCGAATTTATCATTATTTCACACTTTATCCGAGTCATGTTAATCGGTAAAACTCATGAACTTGTTTAGGGTCATATTTAAACAAGTTTAAGTCAACTTATTTAAATTTAATCAAAATGATTTTTATTTCGAAAAAGATTTAAGTCTATCTCAAACATCGTCGATGAGATTTAGACATTTTGTTGCAGTTTTGTAATTTGTTTTTATTTATTTTTTGTCTCCATTAAATTTCAATCACTTTGTTATCGTTATGGCACTTGCATTCTTAGAAAACAAAATAGGCTTATTTGCAAATTTCACTCTCACTTTGAGATTGAATGATAACTTTCTCCCTCATATTTCAATTGAGACAAATTAATTCCTCACTTTATCAAATTGGAACAATTTAAACTCTCTATATGATATCGTCAAAACCATCAAATCTTGTCAGAATACAACACGTGCAGCACTTGGTCAACCCTGCACATGTGAAGTAAAAAAAAAAAAGCAAAAATCAAAACACATCAAAATGAGCATTAAACCCGATTGTGAAAGGAACTAGAAGGCAAGAACAACTGTTAAAGGAACCAAAAAAAAAACTAAACTTAAACCCCAAATTTAGATGTCATTCCTTAACAAAATCCCCTTGTGGTTTTCCCGCTAAATCGAAATATGAAGATTAAGCTCTATTAATCCTAGAAATACACTAGAACCTTGAAATAAAAAATGGCCCAAATTCTAGGGTTTGTATCTGTGACATATCACTATAAATCAAGCACCACCTGCTCGAAATCAACCACAACTATCTCATCTTAAAGGCTTGATTGTGGTTGTGATCACGTTGCTCAATTGCGAATTTAGTGGACTTGATCCAACCCAAGAATGAGGTTTTGGGACTACCCAGGTTATACGGTAAGCATTTTGTGTTAAATTATTGCTTGCTTTTGCTATCTTTTGTGAAAAATAAGATTGATGTATCGAGTATGCCTAGTGGCATGAATTGTAGGTTCTTCGTATAGCATGACAATCCAACATGTGAAAGTGGACTTCAAATCTTGCCATGGTTACTAGAGAAGCTCAATGATGTGCGTGAAAAATTGGCAAGGACTAAAGATATGGTGAGTTTACTTCAAAAGAAAATAAAACTTTGCAAGAGTAGAGAAACCATGCTGGAAAAAAGAAGTGGGTATCTTCAAGAGGAATGAGAGATTGCACAAGTATTTGATGGTGTTTTTGTTTTGTTGTTTGATGTGTTATTGGTGTTGTTTGTTGTATTTGTGGTAGAGTATATTGTTTTTATGGTGTTTCTATTTGGGATTTAGGATTGGTGTTTGCAAACACATGTTGTGTTTGAATTTTGGTGGGTTGTAAATACATACTAATGTGTTCAATTTGGTATTGTAAATGTTGAATTTTGGGGTTTGTAATGACATGCATTGTGTTGAATTTTTCTAGTTGTAAGGACTGAATTTTGTAAACTTTAAATCAATGAAATGGATTTCACAATCCTTTTGTCATGTATCTATATCTTAAATGTGTAATTTAATTGTAAATGTGTTCTTCTTTTTTACTCATTTCACAGTTGGGTTTAATGCATCTTTTGTTGTGTTTCGATTTTCTTTTTACTTCTCATGTACAGGGTTGACCAAATGCTCACGTGCTGGCTTTCAGTAATATTCAACGAAGTCATACGGAGGGATTAAATTGTTCCAAAATGATAGAGTGAGGGGGTTAAATAACTGAAGGATAAATTTGCCACTTGACCTTAAAATGAGAGAAAATTTGCAAATAAGAAACAAAATAGAAATAAACTCACCCAAATGCAAATGCTTAAATTTTTACATTTTGTTACCTATTTTCCAATTAGATTTCATACTGAAATATTTTACCTATTTTTGAAAGATTTTTAGATAAAGACAATATACGAATATAATAGTGTTTTCCATACAATTTAGAATTCTACAAGCAATCGAAGGATCCATCTCGACCAAGAACCAAAACTAAACAATATCATCATTGATTTGAATTAAACACCAAATAATATCAAACAAATCAGAACCAAATTAAAAATTATCTAATTTTCAACAAGAAATAGAACAACAAATAAATACATAAAGAAAAAAGTTTAAGAGTTATAATTGTACATTGATTGTGGAGAAGTCTCATGAATTGGTTGAACAGTGGCAATGGTGGGGTTTTCAACGATGGTTTGACAGATCTTGTGACTTAGCTTGAAGAACAACATTACAGGTGGCTAAACGACTGCTTTGGCTTTAATGTTTGAGGTGAATGCTCCGTCATATTGACAAAGAAAGATCAAGTGCAGAGTAGTAGCGATTAGGGGTGAGCATAGGTTGAGTTGGTCTAAAAATTCATCCTAACCCAATCATAATGGACTAGAAAATTTTCAACTCAATCCAACCCATTCAAATTGGTTTGGATCTTCAGTTTGATATTTTTTTTTTCACTTAAAAATTAATTCAAACATATTACATAAGAAAAAATATTATACTACAACAATTCATTATTTTTTATATCCAAAATCAAATTTGCACAAGAATTCATTAAATCTTGCAAATCCATCACTTACAAAGTATCTTAAATCACTTAACACAAAGTTCAAACAAGCTTAATTAAATACAAAATCATGCAAAAGTAAATAAATCTAATATATATATATATATATATATATATATATATAGAGAGAGAGAGAGAGAGTACTGTATGTTGTAGTTGCGCCACGTGTACAAGACATTTATCCACTAATAACTTTGATTTCCCCTCCTCATTTTGTTTTGTCATGTAAATATTACTTTCATTGCTTAGTTTACATGATTTTTACTTACATTCATTTACAATACTTATCATAAATATTCA
This sequence comes from Bretschneidera sinensis, assembly GCA_023935145.1. Lineage (NCBI taxonomy): Eukaryota > Viridiplantae > Streptophyta > Magnoliopsida > Brassicales > Akaniaceae > Bretschneidera > Bretschneidera sinensis. The sequence continues at coordinate 105,308,106 of CM043699.1, forward strand.
TTATTCAATATATGTCATTCTTTTTCTTCTCCTTTATTCTTTCTCCCTTGACTAACCTGTAATGCAATTTTTATTCCTCTTAACTAGCCTTCAATGTAATTTTTATTACAATCATTTTTTATATGGCTTTACTTAATGTGTTTTCAATATTGTTTTTTAGACCTATATAGAGAAAGAAAACTCCTACTTCCTAAAAGGCAAAACCACACAAAAACAAACTCTCCCTCTTCTTTATACCACATCTACAACAAAAATTTTGTTATAAGATTTTACTATTTAGTTGATTAATCAACATATTTTTCTATCATTTGTTTATAGTATATGTTTTCTTTTATTTGCAAGTATTTTTTTTATAGGTTTTTCTATCAAATGCATAGCATCTTTCAAATTTTTTTGTAATTTTTCCTATTAGTTTTTATCTTTGGTTTGCATGATTCTTTATGCTTGCTATTCTAACCTCTCTTTTCTTCTTCTTTTTTTCAATTTGCAGGTTCTTTATAAAATTTTATTTTTTCATTCAAACATATGCATTGCGTCTTCCAAATTATTTAGGTAACAATATTGATAGTTTACGATTCTATCATTACACTCTTTCGTTTGCTCATATATGTATTCTCTTTATTTTATTGATAATTTTTTATAGTATATGTATTCATCAATATGATATTTTATTTATTTAATTAAATTTCACGAAGTCAAATTGGATTTGTGACTTTGATCAAATTTCAATAAAACTATATTTAACCGGATGATTTTAATGGTTGGGTTAAAAAAAATTAGTAACTCATTCAGTTCTAATAATATTGGCTGAACAAAATTGTTTTGACGTTTTATTTAAGCCACAAAAAGTTTATCAGAGCCGAAATATTAATTTATAAAAGTTTATTAGAGAATGGTCAAAGACAGTTGCTGTTTTTTTTTTTCACGAGAAAAATGGAAGAGATGAGAAAGGGAAAAACTTAACGGCATTAAGTGAGAGCTAAAAGGTTATTAAAGTTTTATAATGGTGGCTATGTGAACAACGATGATGGTGAGTAAAGAGCTTAGTGATGTTAGAGAATGTAGCTAGATTGGGTTTAAATAATGTTGAGGTAGTTGTTAGGTGACTGTCAAGTGGACTTTCTGTTTAGGATCAAATTGAAAGAGGAATAAATTTGTATAGCCATTGTAAAATATTGTGTGCGGCGTACGCTACATACCTGTAAGTCTCGTTTGGTTTACGAACATGATTATAGTTAAGTAGGATTAGAATTAACATGGGATAAAATAAAATGAGATTAAAGAGGTAATACCTTAATCTTATATTTGGTTCATGAGATTGCTGGATTGAGACTAAAGTAGGATAAAAAGTCTAAATACCAAAATACGCTAGAACTATTCATCATCCTTAACAACCCCTATTTTCTTCACAAACCCTAACATTTTACTATTTTTATTATTGTAATATTTGTTATTATTATTGTTGTAATTATCATCTTAATTATAATTATCATTACAATTATAAGTATAATTATTATAATCATATTATTATAAGAATAATTATTATTATCATAATTATCATAATAATAACAATAATTGTAATTATGAGAATAAGAATAAGAATAATAATACTTATTATTATAGCAATTATGACCATTATAATAAGAATATATTATTATTATCACAACTATAATCATTGTTATAATAATAATAACTATTATATTATTATTATTATTATTATTATTATTATTATTATACTTATAATTATAATTATAATAACTAGTATTATAATTATAACTGTTTGAATTATTAGTACTAATAATTATCATAACTACAATTATTGTTACAATAACAACAATAATAATTATATTAATAATATAAAAATTATTATATTATAATTAGAATTATAATAAAATAATTATTAATATAATTATCAATGGTAGAAATGAAAAAAAGAGAAAAATTTAATCCCAAAGAGGTGAGATAAAATCTATCCAATCAGAAAGGTGAGACAAAAATGTGAAATTAGAACTAATTTTATATCACCTTAATGCGACATCTATCTATACTATTATTGTAACGACCCATTCCAGGTTGGCCACCCCCGAGATAGTGTCATCACTTTTTGAAAATTCCAACACGACATATATATGCAACAATAAAATAATACTAACAAAATTTTTTACATCAATCATCAACCCTCAATAGGGGAGATACATCATTTTAATCTTGACTTAAACATTATAAACAACGTAAAATGCATGAATATTTACAAATAAATTTTTATTTTATTTTCTCATTAGTCTGAGGATGTGAACACGTACGTGGCTTACAGATAATGATCTTGTCTGAACCTCAACTCACGAAACTATTTGTCATGCCTATTACTTGAAATCATTGTACAATGAGGGGTGAGCTTTACAAGCTCAGTGAATTAAATTTACTAGAATTACTCAATTTGTATAAATGGTCCTTCAATATTTAATCATTTATATCTCATACAACTTAATACTAGTATTCTACTATCACTACACATATCATAAGTCTCATTCTCTATCAATCTCTTCTTCTTATATATTGGTTCACCTTAAGACCATCAATTATCTCATAATTACCTCATAATGAGGTTCACAACATAAAGTCTATCATTTAGATGGTTCTTATCATATCATATTTTTATGTTTATTTTTCACCATAACTGTCTCTATGTGAGACTCATTCATCTATAAATAAATTCACAATAATAAACAACATTTCAGCATTTCAATAATGTAATCAATATTGAAAACAGATGCAATACATGAATTATTATGAAGGAACATCTTCCCACATGTCAACATGTTTTTATCTTAGACCGGCCTCTTTTTGGTTCTTTTATTTTTCAGCATATACCGGCTATCACGGTATTTATTTCCAGCATATACCGGCTGTCACGGTTTTCATTTATTTCCAGCATATACCGGCTATTACAGTTTTTCAATTAGACTGGTCCCCTCCCAGTTCTTTTATTTCACGCATATGCATATGAACAATTACATAAAAACAAACATGAATTCAAATATTTAAATTGGCTATCCTGATTATTCTCAAATTATTATTGAAAAAAATTCCACTAAATTCCTCTCCTCATAAATCACATTAAATCATCCATCATAGCTTGTCAAGATCCACTAAATTTCATCTCCTCATAATTCGTATCAAAACATCAACCATAGCTCATCAAAAATTTCACTTATCGCTTTTATTATTAAATCAACTTATTAATCCAAAAATATTATTTCTCACATAATAATTTTCTACATGTCCAAAATTCCTGTCATACCTATCAATCAATTTTTCATCTACCACCAAAGCCTAAGCTAATAATTTATTTTAATATTATCACTAGATATTTCATTTTTATCTAGATTACTTAAAGTAAATCTAACTCACCATGTAGCACTTAGAGCTACCCGTGGATCACCTCATTGCCTTTTCCGTTCCTCTAAGCAATTTTCTCCAGTTGCTGATCGTCAACGCCTGACATAATATTTATATTAAATTTATAATTTATTCTTCAATTCTTCCTAATTTACACCCTTTGAAAATTCTCACTTTGAATTCCGGGAAATTTCATGTATACTAAAATTCAAAAATAAACTTCACGTTATTACCTTCTGTTTTTCTTAGTGCTTCCCGTGATTCTCTGAAATTATCCCGTAAAATCCTTCAAAATTTTACTCTTTCAACCTTTCTTTTGGTCTCCAAGTGTTTAAAGAAAGAGAGTAATTTGAATTTGAGATTGAAGAAAACTAAACAGGATTTGGTAAACTAATAAAAAAAATCAATTTATAAAACCTTGTAAGTGGTAGTTGCCGCCTTCATACTGTTCCCAATTGAACAACTGCACAACATGCATCATATACTAACTAAAGTTGCAACACTTGGACTTCAAGGTGTTGCACGAATTTTTTTTAATAAAAAAAACTTTTTTTTCTTTTTCTTTTTCCTTTTCCTTTATACTGTTCACGATTTTTTTTTTCTTTTTCTTTGTAACTATACCTCCACGCGTCCAGTTTTTTTTCTTAAGAATTGTTTTATTCAAATAATAATAAACCTTTCACATATATTTTATTTTAATTCCATGCTATATTTATTAAATTACTTCTTTACCCTTACTTTACGAATATGGGTATTACAAATCTACCCACCTTATAAAAATTCTGTCCCCGAAATTTATTTACTTAACTCAAGAAACAATTGTGAATAATATTTCTTCATAATTGTCTCATACTTTCACCTAATTTCTTCAACATCCTTATTCCGCCACATAACTTGAACTAATGAAATTATTTTATTATACAAGATTTGTTCTTTTTGTCTGAAATTCTCACTGGTACTTGAATATAAGCCCAATCTTTCTGAATTTCTATAGCTTAGCTCAAAATATTATAATATTCATCATGTAAACACTTTCTCAAAAATGAAACATGAAATACATTATATAAATGTTTTAATTCTGGAGGTAAATCCAAGCTACTCACAACTAGCCTAACTTTCTCAACAACCTCATAGGGTCTCACTTACCTCAGACTCAACTTTTCTTTCTTTTTGATCCTCAGCACAGATTTTCATGAAGATATTTTTAATTACACCCAATCACCTACTTGAAACTCAAGAGGTCTTCTCTTAGTATCAACATAGCTATTCGGTCTACTCTGTGTTGCTTTACGATTCTCTCTAACCAATTTGATCATCTCAGTTGTTAGCTCAATAATTGATGGATCAGATATATTTCTCTCTCTAATTTCTTCCCAACACAGAGAAGTTATACACCTCCTACCATACAATGTCTCAATCCGTGCCATCCCAATACTAGTTTGATACTGATTGTTATAAGTAATTTCAATCGATGGCATGTAAGCATCCTAACTTACTGAGAAACTCATCACATTTTCCCTTAACATATCTTCTAGTACTATAATAATCCTTTCTGTTTGAGCATGAAAAATTATATTAAATTGTAACTGTGTACTTGTGGCTTTCTAAAAGCCTCTCCAAAACTAATATGTAAATCTAGCATCTCTTTTTGATACTATGCTTAATGGTGCTCCATACAACCTTACAATTTCAGCTACATCCCTCTTCAGTCCTGACCACCATAAATTCTATCTTAATCCTCTATACATCTTATTGTTACTTAGTTGCATCGAATCTACATCATCATGTGCCTCTCTCATTATCTCATTTCTCAACTTCGCATTATTGGGAACACAATTTCTATGTTCCAATACCAAAATACCATCATTTCAAATTTTGAACTCATATTGCTTTCTAGTAAGCACTCAATGCTTAATCTTTTCTATATCTTCATCTCTACCTTGCATCTCTAAAGCATTTTACTATGGATGACTGTACAACCATATTCGTTAACGATGATCCTCTATCATTGATATTCAACTTCATTCTTATCTCTTTTAAATCTATCATCAATTTTACATCAGGACTCCCAATAGCAGTTAACCTTCTTGTAGACTTTCTACTTAATGCATCAACTATCACCTTCACGTTTTCTAGATGATAGTAAATTGTACAATTATAGTTACTAATCAACTCCATCCACCATCTTTGCCTTAAATTCAACTCTCACTGTGCAGGTAAGTATGTCAAACTCTTATAACCCATGAATATCTCACAAGTGGCTCCATATAGATGATGTCTTCAATCTTCAAAGTAAACACTATAATAGCTAGCTCTAAGTAATTAGTAGGATAATTTCTATCATGAATCTTTAATTGCCTAGAAGTATAGGTCACAGCTTTCTTATGTTACACATATCCTAATCATTGATGTGACGCATCACTATACACCACAAATCCTTCATCACCAGAAGGAAACACTAATACTGGAGCTGTAGTCAATTTTTCCTTTAGTAATTGAAATTTTTTCTCACACTTCCCTCACCATACAAATCTCACATCTTTCTTGGTCAGTCTATTTAATAGTATTACAATAATAGAAAATTCTAAAAGAATCTTCTATAATAACCAGTTAACCCCAAGAAGATTCTAATCTTAGTCACATTAGTTGGTCTCTCCTAACTTAACATTGCCTCTACCTTTTGTGGATCAACTGTTATGCCATTTCTCGATATTACATGTTCCAAGAAGTTCATTTTTTTCAGCCAAAATTCACATTTAAGAAATTATATCATACAATCTCTCTCTCCTCAAAATCTCCAACACAATTTCTAAATGTTTTGCATGTTCTTCTTTAGTCTTAGAATACACCAAGATGTTATCGATGAACACAACCACAAAAACTATCAAGAAATAGTTTAAACATTTTATTCATCAAGTCATGAATGTTTTTGGAACATTAGTCGATCCAAATATCACAAGAAGTTTATGACCATAACATGTCCTAAATGCAGTCTTAGGCACATCTCCATTCTCTATCCTTAATTGATAATAACCCGATGTCAGGTTTATTTTAGAAAACACTCTCACTCCTTGTAATGCTCAGACAATTCATTTATCATGGGTAAAGGATATTTGTTCTTAATGGTTAGCTTGTTTAATTATCTGCATTATATACACAATTTCATCATTCCATATTTCTTTCTCACAAACACTAAGTGGGCTTCTCATGGCGACACTAAATTGAATAAATTGTTTATCTAACAACTCTTGAACTTTCAACCCTCTTAACCAGTGGGTGTCACTCTGTAGGGTGCTATTAGATATATGTGTTGAACCTGGTATCACATCAATAGATAATTTAATCTCCTTACGGGGAGGTAACCTAGACAATTTATCAAGAAATGCTTCAGAAAAATCTTTCACTACTAAAATTTTTTCCAATTCTCTACTATCATTTCTAAAATCATCCACATATGCCAAATACCCCCTACATCCTTTCCTTGACCATTTACTAGTAGTCAGAACAAAATAAGATAGTTCGAGAGTATCTTATGTTTTCCCTAAAAGTTAAACTCCTCATATTCATATCTTGAACACTATATTTTTTCTGGAACAATCAACCCAGACATAATACGTCGATCACCAATTCTTTCCCAAAATCAAATGAAGATCTATCATATTCAAAGATAATAAATTAGCTTCAGATTCTCTATCACTGATACGAATCACACAACCCTTGTAAATATTTATGATTATCACTCTATCTCTAGTGGGAACTTCAACAGAAATATTTTGCATCAAAGTACTAATACATACTTCAATAGACTTCATATAAATACTGGATGCAAAAGAATGAGTTGCACCAAGATTAACCAACATTGATATGTCCACCTTCTCTACACATAAAGCACTTTAAATTTTGACAATTATGGGATAAATATCCTATCTGAATATTTCTATAACAAACTTTTGTCTCTTGATCATATATCATAATACTACTTCCCCTTGGTAGCATAATTACTTCCTTTACTATGACTCCCAGTTTCTATAACCTGTCCCCAAAATCTAAGAGTCTCATCGATATTAATCTTAGCTACAAAAATAACAGATCTTACTTGTCTCTGACTCCGTATTAAAGTTCTATGTGACAAGAAATGCCTCATCTGGGTGGTCTCCCACCTTGATAATTCATACTGGTACCATCTCTGGTTTCCTCAAATCTAGATCTCTTTCGTTGATTCCTCCTACCTCTGATTTTCATCATATCCTTCTCAATTTGAAGTGTTATATCTACCAACCTGACATAATTCATATATCTCATGTAAGATAGTTTTGATCAAATCTTAAAACATAGTTCATCTATGAACCTCTTACACTTCTTCTCCTCTAGGTCTACTATTTTCGGTACAACCATTAATAAGACCACAAATTTGCTATCATATTGAGCCACAGTCAGCACATTTACCCCAAATAAATAAAATCTCTATCTTGTTGGGCTCTAGAGGTATAAGGAAAATATCTATCAAGAAAAGCCTCCTTAAACCTATTCCAGGTTAAGGGTCTATCAATATCTGTACTTACCCCGTGAAAAATATCCTCCCACCATTCTAGGACCTTTCTCTCTAACTTGAACATAGCAAAGATGACTTTCTACCTGTCAGTCATTGGTATAATATCAAATAATCTATCTAATTGTTTCTCCCAGAACTCAGGCTTAAAAGGGTTTATAAATCCTTTAAACAACAAGACATTCGACTTGATATATCTAACAAAACAATCTCTCTGCATCTCGTGCATAAACTCACTTTTCCACTTTTGAACATTTACCATTACTGGATTTACAACAACCTCAGGCACTGCTCTATCCTGTTCATCAAGTCTATGCTATAAGCTATCAACTCTATCATCTGTTACATTCATTTTCTCAAGAGCATGTGTAAGAGCTTATTTTAGCTCATCTCTTTCAACTTCAGATTCTCTCATCCTTTTACTAATATCAATGATACTGTCAACACGTTCCCTTCTAGGAACTACAGATTTAGACTCAACCTCGACTTGTCAAAATATTGGGGGCCTATTACGCTCTCTCAAATCAACAACTTTAACTCTAGTTCTAGCACGTCCACGTGTCACCCTCAGACTATTAAAATATAAATTATTTTAATCTTCCACTTTCTTACTTTTTATGCAGTCTACAGAATCATAAAACCTAATGCTCTGATACCAAAATTGTAATGACCCATCCCGGGTTGGCCACCCCCGAGATGGTGTCATTACATTTTGAAAATCCCAGCACGACACATATATGCAACAATAAAATAATACTAACAAAATTTTTTACATCAATCCTCAACCCTCAACAAGGGAGATACAACATTCTGATATTGACTTAAACATTATATACAACGTAAAATGCATGAATATTTAAAAAAAAAATTATTTTATTTTCTCATTAGTCTTAGGATGTGGACACGTACATGGCTTACAGATAATGATTTCATCTGAACCTCAACTCACCAAACTATTTGTCATGCCTACTACCTGAAATCATTGTACAATAAGGGGTGAGCTTCACAAGCTCAATGAATTAAATTTACTAGAAGTACTTAATACATATAAATGGTCTTTCAATATTTAATCATTTATATCTCATACAACTTGATACTAGTATTCTACTATCACTACACATATCATAAGTCTCATTCTCTATCAATTTTCTCTTCTTATATATTGGTTCACCTTAAGACCATTAATTATCTCATAATTACCTCGTAATGAGGTTCACAACATAAAGTCTATCATTTAGATGGTTTTTATCATATCATATTTCTATATTTCTTTCTCACCATAACTGTCTCTCTGTGAGACTCATTCATCTATAAATAAATTCACAATAACAAACAACATTTTAGCATTTCAGTAATGCAATCAATATTGAAAACAGATGCAATGCATGAATTATTATTAGGGAATGTCTTCCCACATGTCAACATGTTTTTATCTTAGACTAGTCTCCTCCCGGTTATTTTATTTCTAGCATATACCGGCTGTCACAGTATTTATTTCTAGTATATATCGACTGTCATGGTTTTCATTTATTTCCAGCATATATTGACTGTCATGGTTTTCATTTATTTCCAGCATATACTGGCTGTCACAGTTTTTCAATTAGACCGGCCTTCTCCCGGTTCTTTTATTTCATGCATATGCATATAAACAATAACATAAAAACAAACATAAATTCAAATATTTAAATTAGCTATCCTGATTATTCTGAAATTATTATTGAAAGAAATTTTACTAAATTTCTGTCCTCATAAATCACATCAAATCATCCATCATAGCTTGTCAAGATCCACTAAATTTCATCTCCTCATAAAAATTTCAATTATCGCTTTTATTATTAAATCAACTTATTATTCCAAAAATATTATTTCTCACATAATAATTTTCTACATGTCCAAAATTCCTATCATACCTATCAATCAATTTTTCATCTACCACCAAAGCCTAAGCTAATAATTTATTTTAATATTATCACTAGATATATCATTTTTATCTAGATTACTTCAAGTAAATCTAACTCACCATGTAGCACTTAGAGCTACTCGTGGATCACCTCATTTCTTTTCCCGTTCCTCTTAGCAATTTCCCTCGATTGTTGATCGTCAACACCTGACAAAATATTTATATTAAATTTATAATTTATTCTTCAATTCTTCCTAATTTACACCATTTGAAAATTCTCACTTTGAATTCCAGGAAATTTCATGCATGCTAAAATTAAAAAATAAACTTCGCTTTATTACCTTCTGTTTTTCTTAGTGCTTCTCGTGATTCTCTATGCTATTCTCCAGCAAAACTCTTCAAAATTTTACTCCTTCAACCTTTCTTTTGGTCTCCAAGTGTTTAAAGAAAAAGAGTAATTTGAATTTGAGATTGAAGAAACTCAAACAGGATTTGGTAAACTAATAAAAAAATCAATTTATAAAACCTTGTAAGCGGCAGTTGCCGCCTTCGTACTGTTCCTAATTGAACAACTCCACAACATGCAGCATATACTAACTAAAGTTGCGACACCTAGATTTCCAGGTGTTGCACGATTTTTTTTTTTTTAAAAAAAACGAAACTTTTTTTTCTTTTTCTTTTTCCTTTTCCTTTTCCTTTATACTGTTCACAATTTTTTTTTTCATTTTCTTTGCAACTATGCCTCCACGCGTCCATTTTTTTAAGAATTATTTTATTCAAATAATAATATACCTTTCACATATATTTTATTTTAATTTCATGTCATATTTATTAAATTACTTCTTTACCCTTACTTTACGAATACAGGTGTTACAATTATATATATTATTAATAAAACCTTAACACGTATTTGGTGTCCTTCTTTTTTAAATGTCAAAAATATCATTTCATAAGGTGTTTTGGAAAATAGATGAACATAATAAACCAAGGGTAAAATGGCCTTACAAAAACTACACAACCCATGTTCTCTCTACTGCCTCTTCTTCTTCTCTATTTGATCTCTCTCTCATCAACCCACTTCCCCTATCCCAACCAACTCTTTCTCACTCACGTTCAATTTCAGTTATTCACAACTTCAGTTGGTCTCCTCAAATTTCTAAGATTCAAAATCATGCTTACCCACTAACTAAACCTAATCAATTTTATAATTTCACCTTATACACATGCCAATACGGTTGCTTCATCTCTCTTCCTCAAAATTGCTTAGGATTTTAATTCTTCACTCCTACCTCTCTTATCTCTTCATCTCTCTCACGTGGTAGTAGATTTCATCTCAACATTTAGGTATCTACGTTTTTACTTTTGATTATTGCTTTTTCAACCAAAAAATACAACGTGTTTTGATGTTCAAGTTTAATTACTCCAATTTGTAGCTGTTAATTTCATTTAACATGCTTTTGATGCACATTTTGTATTTGTTTTTCTTTCTTGTGATTATGGAACAGTTCTTGCAGAGGATTCGACTTACAGAGAAGTTGCTGTTGATATCAATTCTTCTTCGTAATTTTTCTTTTCGATTTTATATTTATATATTTTTGTGCTAATTTTAGTGGATCAACAACCATTATTTATTTTTGTTTTACCCCACTAAATCAATACAACAAAGCCCACTGTTACCAAATTTGGAGATTAGGTTCTCTTTGTCCTCTCAATATCTTTCCTCTATTGGTGTAATAGATACAAATTCAGGTTAGCCTCATATTTTTATATCTCAATTTTTGTTTAGCCACTAAGATTTGGAGGAAATTTTGTTTGATTTTGGATATGTTCTATTTTAAGTTATGATTGTTTGGTAGGTTTTATTTGTGTATCTTTTACACAGGTTCATTCTAAACTAAAATGTCTTCAAGGCTTGGAAGATTGTAAGCGGAGAATAAGAAAATTGAACATAAAGAAAAATGAATGAGAGAAATAAAAGCATGGGAGAGGTCAGTTCATGCTAGTTTATTTAAGTCTTAAATTGAAAATCGGTTGATAATGAAATCTGCCTGCACAGTGTTTGCTATGATGATTTGTAACATTTACAGGGTGTCAGTGGCTTAGTTATATTATTATATGATCATTTTGTGTTGGATTTTGCAAAGATAGGGCAGAAAGTAGAGGTGGATGACTACGCGCAATTGGTGAATAAGGTTAGTAATGCTTTACCCTTCAAGGTCATCGACAAAGCCATATAGAAATTTAATAATGTGTCCACTTTTTTTTTTATAAGCTTTGTCAATCCCTCAATGATAACCATTAGCATTAAATGAAATATAATTTTCTTATTTTTTGCTATATGCTCAATTTAATATCACTGCAAAGTTTATTAAAGCACTTGGTATATGCAGCTAGTATTAGTTATACTTAATTCCTAATTTGGAGGACATATGTACAACACATGGGCCCTGACCTGCAATTTTTTTTCCTTTTATTATGTGCAAAGTTTGGTACTGGTGTTCTTTTGATTCTTTTATACCATTTAATTGGTTTTCAATATGTGATCAACCACTTTTATATGCCATAATTTTAAACGTGCAATATATTCTTTTGTTGGAACAATAAGAACTTTTCTTTTTCATCTCTACCTGCCATGTTTTCCATACTCTTTCGTTGTGGCATTGGACTAATTTTGTTATTCTATGTGCTTTTCTGGTTTAAAGTCAATTATCACTTTATATTTTCGTCTTCCATAGGTGTTGTACACTTATAGCCATTGGTCAAGATGGTCTCTTTTTGCTGTAAGGGACTGATTTCGAAACCCTAAACTGTCTTATATACACCCTTTAGTAAAAGGTTAGGTGCTAAAGGTTATTAGAGTTCTCTACTTTCTTACTAATGAATTAATAATATTGAATTTTTATAACTTGAGTAATATGATTTTAAAAAATGTTCCTTATGATTTTCTCCTATTTTAAATGTCTTTGTCCATCTATGGTTGTACCAGAGCAGAGAGATAGTCACTAGGCAGAACAGATTTTTGATTACAAGGTGATTCATAGATTCTGTTATGCAATCTTATGCTAATAGAGAGTTTGATAAAATGCTATTGTGGTGATTGATACATGGGTATGCCTTAATTTGAACCAAAATTGATGATGCTATAATACATGGATAAAAAAGTTATTTCATAAATATGACATGGAATGAAATAAAATATATATGCATGAAAGGTTTGTTATTGAATAAAATAATTGTTTCGAAAAAAAAATGAAAAAAATTTGGAAGCGTCCAGGGTAGGTAAGAAAAGAAAAAGAAAAAAAAATTGGACCTTAGAAAAAAAAAAACGTCGACAACACCTGGAGCCCAGGTGTTGTCACACAATAACATGCCTTAGTGCATGTTATACACCAAGGTAAGGTGACAGAAAAGAGGGATGGTAAGTATATAAATACATATATTTAGTTTTTGGTTTTATCTATTTATTACTTATCAAATCCTGTTTGGTTTTCTTCTTTTTTCAATTCAAAATTCTCTCTTTCTTTAAATACTTGGGGACTAAAAGAAAGGTTGAAAGAGTAAAATTTTGAAGGAGTTTACGGAAGAATTTTAAAGAGAGTCAAGAAAAGCTCTAAGAAAAGCAAAAGGTAATAATGTGAATTTTATTTTAGAAATTTAGAATACATGAAATTTCCCGGAATTCAATGTGAAAATTTTAAAGGGCATGAATTCTGGAAGAATTGAAGAATAAATTAGAAATTTTAATATAAATATTATGTTAGGTGTTGACGATCAGCAATCGGGTGTAATTACTGAAAAGAGCAGAAAAGGCAAAGAGATGATCCATGGGTAGCTCTAAATGCTACGTGGTGAGTTAGATTTACTTTTAGTAATCGAGATAAATATAAAATATATAGTGATAATATTTGAATTAATTATTAATCTATGATTTGATGATATATGAAAGTTGATTGATGGGTATGATAAGAATAATTGATATGTTAAAGTTTTATTATACGAGGAGTAATATTATTGAAATAATTATTAATAATTTGATAGAAACTATGAAGAGATAATTTAATGAATATGATAAAATAACAAAGAGCTAGATAGCCAAATTGAATGTCTGAATGTATGCTTATTTTTATATTATTGTTCATATGATTCATATGCATATGCATGAAATAAAAGAACCAAGAAGACAACCGGTTTCAATAAAATAAAAGAACAAGGAAGGTAGCCGGTCTAAATGGAAATAAAAGAACTGGGAAGACAGCCGGTCTAAATGAAACCGTGACAACTGGTATAGCTTAAAATAAAAGAACCGGGAGTCCAACTAGTCTAAATGAGAATAAAAGAACTGGAAAAACAGCCAGTCTAAATGAGAATAAAATAACTGGGAAGGCAGCCAGCATAAACTAAACATGTCGACATGTGGGAAGACATTCTCAAATAATAATAACATTTAAATTCACGTATTGCATTTGCTTTAAATATTGATTATTATTGCTTGAGATGCTAAAGTGTTATTCTTGATTATAAATTTATTGATAGATGAGTGAGTCTCACAGAGAGACAAATATGATGAGAAAGAAATATGAAAGTATGATATGATGAGAATTATCTGAGTGATTGATTATATGCTGTGAACCTCATAACGAGGTAATTATGAGACAAAATTGATAGTCTCAAGATGTAATACCTGTATTCGTAAAGTAAGGGTAAATAAGTAATTTAATAAATATGACATGGAATTAAAATAAAATATATGTGAAGGTTTATTATTTGAATAAAGTAATTCTTAAAAAAAATGGACGTGTGGGGTGCAGTTACAAAGAAAATAGAAAAAAAAAATTGTGGCAGCATAAAGTTGAAGAAAAAAGAAAAAAGAAAAAATGAGAGTAAAAGTAAAAAAAAAAAAAAAAAGAATGTGGTAACAGGTGTTGCTACGTGCTGCCAAGTAAAAAGAAGAGCTTTGCATGTGAGCCACTTCTCAAAGTCGTGGCAGCAGTTTGAGGGGCAGATGTTGAGCCTTACACAAGATTGCATATATATATATATATATATATATATATATATATATATATATATATATATATAGGTTTTTTTTATTAATTACTCACCAAATCCTATTTGGTTTTCTTTCAACTACGATTCAAATTACTCTATTTCTCTAAATACTTGGGGACCGAAAGAAATATTGAAAGAGAAAATTTTGAAGGGTTTTATGGGAGAATTTTATAGAGAACCACGAGAAGCTCTAAGAAAAACATAAGGTAATAACATGAAGTTTATTTTTGAAATTCAGCATACATAAAATTTCCCGGAATTCAAAGTGGGAATTTTCAAAGGATGTGAATTATGAAAGAATTGAAGAATAAATTAGAAATTTAATATAAATATTATGTCAGGTGTCGACGATCAACAACCAGTGAAAATTGCTAAGAGGAGCAGGAAAGGCAAGGAGGTGATCCACGGGAAGCACTAAGTGTTACGTGGTGAGTTAGATTTACTTTAAGTAATCTAGATAAAAATGAAATATCTAGTGATAATATTAGAGTAAATTATTAACTTATGCTTTGGTGATAGATGAAAAATTGGTTGATAAGTGTGATATGAATAGTGGATGTGTAGAGAATTATTTTATGAGAAATAATATTATTGGAATAATCAGTTGATTTAATAATAAAAGCGATAAGTGAAATTCTTGATGAGTTATGGTTGATGTTTTGATACGATTTATGAGGAAAGGAAATTTAGTGGATCTTGACAAGCTATGATTGATGATTTGATGTGATTTATGAGGAGAAAAATTTAGATGAATTTTTCAAATAATAATTTGAGAATAATCAAGATAGCTAATTTAAATATTTGAATTCATGTTTGTTTTTATGTTATTGTTCAGATGCATATGCATGAAATAAAAGAACTGGGAAGGGACCGGTCTAATTGAAAAACCGTGACAGTTGGTATATGCTGGAAATAAATGAAAACCGTGACAACCAGTATATGTTGGAAATAAAAGAACCGGGAGGGGGCCGGTGTAAGATAAAAACATGTCGACATGTGGGAAGATATTCCCTAATAATAATTCATGCATCGTATTTGTTTTAAATATTGATTGTATTACTGAAATGCTGAAGTGTTGTTTGTCATTGTACATTTATTTATAGATGAATGAGTCTCACAGAGAGACGGTTATAGTGAGAAAGGAACGTAGAAGTATGATATGATAAGAACCATCTAAATGGTAGACTTTATGTTGTGAGCCTCATCATGAGGTAATAATTTATGGTCTTAAGGTGAATAAATATATAAGAAGAAGAGATTGATAGAGAATGAGACTTATGATATGTGCAGTGATAGTAAAATGTATTTATCTAGTTATATGAGATATCAATGATTAAATATTAAAAGACTATTTATACAAATTGAATACTTCTAGTAAATTTAATTCACTGAGCTTGTGAAGTTCATATCTCATTGTACAATGATTTTAGGTAGCAGGCAGGACAAATAATTTGATGAGTTGAGGTTCAAATGAAATCATTATTTGTAAGCTATGTATGCGTCCACATCCTCAGACTAATGAGAAAACAAAATAAAAATTTATTTGTAAATATTCATATATTTTATATTGTATATAATGTTTAAGTCAAGATCAGAATGATGTATCTCCCCTGTTGAGGATTGAAGATTGATATAAAAAAATTTATTGGCGTTATTTTTCTTATTGCATATATGTGTCGTGCTGGAATTTTCAAAATGTGACAATACCGTCTCGGAGGTGGCCAACCCAAGATGAGTCATTACACAAGATGACTAAACATATTAGAAGAAGAGATTGATAAAGGATAGAGATTATGATATGAGTGGTGATAATAGAATGCTATTATCAAATTGTATAAGATATTGATGAATGAATATTGGAAGACTAATTATACAAATTGAATACTTCTAGTAAATTTAATTCGCTGAGCTTGTGAAACTCACTCCTCATTGTAAAATAATTTCAAGTAGTAGGCAGGACAGATAGTTGGCGAGCTGATATTTAGACTGATTCATTATATGTAAGTCACGTGGTCCACATCCTCAGACTACTGAGAAAAAAAAATATATTGTAAATATTCATGCATCATATGTTGTATATAATATTTCAGTTTGGATCTTAATAATATAACTCCCTTGTTGAGGGTTGAAGATTTATGTATATAGAAAATTTCAATTGGTATTTTTATATTGTTGCATATATATGTCGTGTTGGGATTTCAAAAAGTAATAACATGTCTTGGGGGTGGCCAACCCGGGATGGGTTGTTACAAATTTGATATCAGAGCATTAGGTTTTATGATTCTATAGACTGCATAAAATTTTAAAGAAGTGGAAGATTTAAATAAACTGCAGTTTAATGCAAAGTCTGAGGATGACACATGTACGTGCTAGAGTTAGAGGTAGAGTTTTGACCAGAGAGGGTGTGGTAGGCCCCTAATTTTTTTAGACAAGCTGAGGTTGAGATGAAAATTAAGTCCGAGTATGTGGTTCTTAGAAGGGAACGTGTTGACATTATAATTGATATTAGTATGGGTGTGAGAGAATCTGGAGTTGAAAGAGATGAACTAAGATAAGCTCTTGTTCATACTCTTGACAAAATGAATGTAATATATGATAAAGTTGATAGTCTATAATATAGACTTGATAAACAGGCTAGAGCATTGCCTGAGATTGTTATAAATCTAGTAATGATAGATGTTCAAAAGAGGAAAGGTGAGGTTATGCACGAGATACATGGAGATTGTTAGATATATTAAGTTGAATGCTTTGTTGTTTAAATGATCTATGAATCCTTTTGAGCCTGAGCTATGGGTGAAATATGTATAGAGATTATTTGGTATTTTACTAGTGACTGACAGGAAGATGGTTACTTTTACTTCGTTTGAGTTAGAAGGAGAAACTTTAGAATGATGGGAGAATACTCTTCCCAGGGTAAGTGCATATGTTGATAGGCCCTTAACCTGGAATAGGTTTAAGGAGGTTTTCCTTGATAAATACTTTCCTTATACCTTGAGAGCCCAACAAGAGAGAGATTTTATTTGTTTGAGGCAAATGTATTGATTATGACTCAGTATGATAGGAGATTTATGGTTTTGTCGAGGTTTGTACCTGAAATGGTAGACCTAGAGGAAAAATCGAAACTATCTTACATAAGGTATATGAATTGTACTAGGTTAGCACTACAGATTGAGCAGTGTTGGCAGGTGTTGTTAGCAATTGTTTCATGGCGGAGGCCCGGGTTGGGTCAAGTCACAATCGAAACGTGATGCTTGTGTGTTGTGCAGTTTAAAAGATTAGAGTTGCACTCTGGCTAACAACTCTAGCTTTTGGCATACTGGTAGGCACTCGATCTTGACAATTGGTATCAGAGCCCAGGTCACGAGTTCGATTCCCAGCGGTGTAATTGCTTAGGGGGAGATTATTGGTAGGTATTGTCAGCAATTATCTTGTGGCAGAGGCCCAGATTGGGCCAAGTCACAATCAAAATGTGATGTTTGTGTACTGTGCAGTTTAAAAGATTATGGTTGCACTCTGGGCAACAGTTATAGCTTTTGGCGCAGTGGTAAGCAATCAATCCTGATAAGAAGGATGTGCTGGAGTTTAGAGTTAGAAAGGATTGGTTGAAGAGGTCTGGATTTGAGTGACCTAGAGGTGGTAGTAGTATGAATGTGTAAGGTGGGAGACCACACTAGAGGGGGCATTCCTTATCAAAGAAAACTGTAATACATAACCAGCGGCAAACAGGATATGTTGCTTCTGTAGCTCAAAAAAATATTCGTGGGACTTCTAGATTTGGGAGACAGGTTATGGGAACTGGAAGTTATGGTAGAAAAGTAAGTATACCACCAAGGGGAAGTGGTATTATGATGTGTGATCGAGAGACAAAAGTTTGTTATAGATGTAATCAGATAAGATATTTATCTGACAATTGTCCTAATTTGAAGTGCTTTGTATAAAGTGGACATATCAATATTGGTTGATCCTGGTGCAATCCATTCTTTTGCATCCAGTATTCATATAAAGTCTATTGATGCATGTATTAGTCATTTGATGCATAATATTATTGTAGAAGTTTCCACTAGAAATAATTGATAATCATAAATGTTTACAAAGGTTGTATGATTCATATCAGTGATAAAGAATTTGAAGTTGATTTATTACCTTTGAATATGATAGATTTTTATTTGATTTTAAGAATGAATTGGTTGTCGACGTATTGGTTAATTGTTCCAGAAAGAATGTAGTGTTTAGGATATGGACAAGAGGAATTTAGTTTCACAGAGAACGTAAGATACTCTCGAACTTATCTTATTTTGCTCTAACTACTAGTAAATGGTCAAGGAAAGTATGTGAGGGGTATTTGGCATATATGGTGGATTTTAGAAATGATAGTAGAGAGTTGAAGAAATCTTAGTAGTGAGATATTTTTATGATGTATTTCTTGATGAGTTGTCTAGTTGCCTTCTTAGTAAGGAGATTAAATTCTCTATTAAGGTGATACCAGGTTCATCACATATATCTATAGCACCCTACAGAATGACACCCACTGAGTTAAGAGAGTTGAAGTTCAAGAGTTGTTAGATAAACAATTTATTCGACTTAGTGTGTCTCCATAAGGAGACCACATAATGTTTATGAAGAAGAAAGATGGAACAATGAGATTGTGTATAAACTACAGATAGTTGAATAAGATAACCATTAAGAACAAATATCCTTTACCTAGGATAAATGATTTATTTGAGAAGTTGCAAGGAGCAAGGGTATTTTAAAAAAAATAAAAAATAAACCTGAGATCAAGTTATCATCAATTGAGGATAGATGAGAGAGACGTGCAAAGACTGCTTCTAGGACACATTATAGTCATAAGTTTCTTGTGATGGTATTTGGGTTGACTAATGTTCCACATTCATGAACTTGATGAATAAAATGTTTAAACTGTTTCTTGATAATCTTGTGGTTATGTTCATTGATAACATCTTGGTGTATTCTAAAACTAAAGGAGCATGTAAAACATTTAGAAATTGTGTTGGAGATTTTGAGGAGAGAGAGATTGTATGCTATAATTTCCTAAATATGAATTTTGGCTGAATGAAATAACTTTCTTGGGACATGTAATATCTGGAGATGGCATAACAGTTGATCCACAAAAGGTAGGGGTAATGTTGAATTGGGAGAGACAAACTAATGTGACTGAGATTATAAGCTTTTTGGGGTTAACTAGTTATTATAGGAGGTTTATCCAAAAAATTTCTATGATTGCTGGACCATTGACTAGATTAACTAGGAATGAAGTGAATTTTAGGTGGTAAGAAGAATGTGATAGGAGTTTCCAGCTGTTAAAAGAGAAATTGACTACTGCTCCAGTATTAGTGCTTCCTTTTAGTGATGAAAGATTTGTGGTATATAGTGATGCGTCACATCAGAGGTTGGGATATGTGTTGATGCAACATTGTAAAATTATAGCTTATGTTTCTAAGCAATTGAAGAACCATGAGAGGAATTACCTGACCTATAATTTAGAATTGGCTGCCATAGTTTTTTCGCTTTGAAGATTTGGAGATATCATCTGTATGAAGCTACTTGTGAAATTTTTACTAATCATAAAAGTTTGACACATTTACCTACCCCAAAAGAGTTGAATTTGAGGCAGAGGAGGTGGATGGAGTTGATTAATGATTATGACAGTACAATTCATTATCTTCTTGGAAATGCTAATATAGTAACTGATGTATTGAGTAGAAAGTCCATAGGGAGATTAACTGCTATTGGGAGTCATGATACCAACATAATGATAGATTAATGATAAAATTAAAAAAAAATGAGGGTGCAGTTGAGTGTCAATGATAGAGGAATATTGATGGCAAATATGGTCGTACAATATTCTATTATTGATCATTTATTACAGATATAAGGTAGAGATGAAGGGGTAGAGAAAATCAGGCATGAAGTATTGAGTGGTTAGCCGACTGAGTTTAGAATTAGAGAATATGGTATAGTGGTATTAAGACATAGAGTTTGTGTTCCCGATGATGTGAAAATGAGAAAAGAGATACTAAGGGAGACTTATGATTCTGTATATTTTATGCACCCGGGTAATAATAAGATGTATAGGGGTTGAGTCAAAATTATTGGTGGTCGGGGATGAAGAAAGATGTAGTGGAATATATTTCTAGATATTTGACTTGTCAATAGGTGAAGTCTGAGAATAGACATCTAGCGGGTTTATTACAACCTCTTCCAATACCTAAATGGCCATGGGAGAATGTGAGCATAGATTTTGTTTCTGATTTTTCCCGTACCTAGAAAGGTCATGATGCTGTATGGGTTATAGTGGATAGACTTTCTAAGTCTTCGCATTTCCTTCCCATTAAAACTACTTGGAGTCCTGAAAAGTTAACTGAACTATATATAACTGAGATAATAAGATTGCATGGGGTACCTTTGAGCATAGTATCAGATAGAAATTTTAGATTTATATCTAGATTCTGAGAGGCTTTCAGAAAGCCATGTGTACATTGTTGTAATTTAGTACAACTTTTCATCCTCAAACAGATGAGCAGACAAAAAAGATTGTTAGAGTACTAAGAGATATGTTGAGGGCAAATGTCATGAGTTTCTCAATAAGTTGGGATGCTTACTTGCCCTTGATTGAATTTGCTTATAATAATCAACATCAATCTAGTATTCGAATGACACCGTTTGAGGCATTATATGGTAGGAAGTGTAGAACTCCTATATGTTGGGAAAAGTGGGAGAGAGAAATATATTAGGTCCATAAATAAATGAGTTAACAACTGATAGGATCAAACTGGTTGGAGAGAACCTTAAAGCAGCATAAAGTATACCGAGTAGCTATGCTGATAATAGAAGAAGACCTCTTGAGTTTCAAGTAGGTGATTGGGTGTATTTAAAAATATCTCCGTAGAAAAGTGTGTTGAGGGTAAAAAGGAAAAGAAATTTGAGTCCGAGGTATGGGGGACTCTATGAGGTTATTGAAAAGGTTGGGCTAGTTGTGAATAGCCTGGATTTTCCTCTAGAATTAGAATAATTATATAATTTATTTCATGTTTCACTTTTGAGAAAGAGTTTACATGATGAATCTCATAATATTTCGAACCAAGCTGTAGAACTTCAAGAATATTTGACCTTTATTCAAGTACTAGTCAGAAAAGAACAAGTCTTAAGCAATTCCATTAATTCAAGTTCAGTGTCGGAATAAATATGTTGAAGAGATTACATAAGAGCATAAGGCAACTATGAAGAAATATTATTCACAATTGTTTATTGAGTTAGGTAAAGAAATTTCAGGGACAAATTTTTTATAAGGTGGGTAGAATGGTAATACCTGTGTTCTTAAAGTATGAGTAAAGAAGTAGTTTGATAAATATGACATGAAATTTAAAATAAAATAATATATACATGAAAGGTTTATTATTGAATAAAATAATTCTTTTGAAAAAAAAGAAAAAAAATTGGAAGTGTCAAGGGTAAGTAAGAAGAGAAAAAGAAAAAAGAAAGAAAAAAATTTTGGATGTTAGAAAAAAAACGTGGACAACACCTAGAGCCCAAGTGTTGTCACACAATAACATGCCTTAGTGCATGCTATACACCAAGGCAAGGTGATAGAAAAGGGGGGCGATAACTGTGTGTGTCTATATATATATATCTATATATATATATATATATAGTTTTTGGTTTTATTTATTTATTACTTACCAAATCCTGTTTGGTTTCCTTCTTTCTTCAATTCAAATTTCTCTCTTTCTTTAAACGCTTGGGGACTGAAAGAGTAAAATTTTGAAGGGGTTTATGGAAGAATTTTAAAGATAGTCAAGAAAAGCTCTAAGAAAAACAAAAGGTAATAATAAGAATTTTATTTTAGAAATTTAACATATATGAAATTTCCCGGAATTCAATGTGGAAATTTCAAAGGGCATGAATTCTGGAAGAATTGAAGAATAAATTAGAAATCTTAATATAAATATTATGTCAGGTCTTGACGATCAGCAATCGGGTGCAATTGCTGAAAAAAATATAAAAGACAAAGAGGTGATCCACGGGTAGCTCTAAGTGCTACGTAGTGAGTTAAATTTACTTTTAGTAATCGAGATAAATATGAAATATACAATGATAATATTTGAATTAATTATTAGCCTATGATTTGATGATAGATGAAAGTTGATTGATGGGTATGATAGGAATAATTAATATGAGGAGTAATATTATTGAAATAATGATTGATAATTTGATAAAAACTATGATGAGATAATTTAATGAATATGATAAAATAACAAAGAGCTAGATAGCCAAATTGAATGTCTGAATGTATGCCTATTTTTATATTATTGTTCATATGCATATGCATGAAATAAAAAAATCGAGAAGATAGCCGGTTTAAATGAAATAAAAGAAACGGGAAAGTAGTCGGTCTAAATGAAACCGTGATAGCCAGTATAGCTAAAAATAAAAGAACTGGGAGGGCAACCGATCTAAATGAGAATAAAAGAACCAGGAAGGCAGCTGACTTAAGCTAAACATGTAAACATATGGGAAGACATTCCCAAATAATAATAACATTTAAATTCACACATTGCATTTGCTTTAAATATTGATTGTTATTGCTTGAGATGCTAAAGTGTTATTCTTAATTATAAATTTATTGATAGATGAGTGAGTCTCACAGAGAGACAAATATGATGAGAAAAAAATATGAAAGTATACTATGATGAGAATTATCTGAGTGATTGATTATATGTTGTGAACCTCATAATGAAGTAATTATGAGACATATGATGAGAATTATCTAAATGATTGATTATATGTTGTGAACCTCATAACGAGGTAATTATGAGACAAAATTGATAATCTCAAGATGACTAAACATATTAGAAGAAGAGATTGATAAAGGATGAAGATTATGATATGAGCAGTGATAATAGAATGCTATTATCAAATTGTATGAGATATAGATGAATGAATATTGTAAGACTAATTATACAAATTGAATACTTCTAGTAAATTTAATTCACTGAGCTTGTGAAGCTTACTCCTTATTATTAAATAATTTCAGGTAGTAGGCAGGATAGATAGATTGGCAAGCTAATATTCAGACTGAGTCATTATCTGTAAGCCACGTGGTCCACATCCTCGGACTAATGAGAAAAAAAATATTGTAAATATTCATGTATCATATGTTGTATATAATATTTCAGTTGAGATCTTAATAATGTAAATCCCCTGTTGAGGGTTGATGATTTATGTATATAGAAAATTTCAGTTGGTATTTTTATATTGTTGCATATATGTATCATGCTGGAATTTCCAAAAGTAACCACACGTCTCGGGGGCGGCCAACCCGGGATGGGTCGTTACAAATACTACACAAAGACCTTTAATAGAAACTACATTACCTTGAACAACAATATTTATAGTTACATGGTGGTATGACACATGTTAGTGAATCAAATTTTAAGTCATATTCATCTTTTAAATTAATTAAGATCCTGTAATGTGGATAGTATTGTCATTCAGCTTACGAAAAATAGCTCCATGAGTTTATTGTAACTAGGGGTAGCAATTTTAGACACGACACACGAACCCGACACGAGAAGACAAGACATGGTATAAACCGTGTTAGTGTTGAGTAAAAATGGTGTCATGTCGTGGGTTGACTCACTAACTTAAAATGACAGGATTAATTCACCCGATTATGACACATGATCGATTTATAACCCTTATAATGAATATATTATTAATAGTTGATTACAATTTTACCTTATAACAATATACTACATATGTTTGAAACTAAGGGCTAAAATGGTCTGTTACAATTTAAGTACAAAAAAGAAAAATAGTAAATATATTTGAAGATGAGAAACCCTAGACATCATTCTCAATTTCTCACCTCTCTGCTTCTCCCCCTCTCTCTTGAAATTGACCATGGAAGAAACCCCCAAACCTCCATAATCGCTATTATGTGGCTTTAAGCGTGAAACCCATCAACCACCATTCCTTCAACATCTACTTTTGCTAGTCCTCATATCCTCCATCTCCCGGTGTTGCCAAAGACCAGGCCTCCAACACGGGCCCGTCGTAGCTACCATCTCTATGCCATCCACCAATCGTCAAGTCTTGCACCTATCTCCACCGTGTGTCCCGTCCTGATTCAACTGCCACAGCCGTCGCAACGCCATTGTTGGGATCTGCAACAGATTGGGCCGAGCTTTGGCTCTTTTTTATTTTGATTTATTTATTTATTTTCTTTTGTCTGTCTTTCAGAATGAGTTTAATGACCGAAAATTTGATCTGGCTTTTTGAATCAGTTTGTGGTATGATTTCTCACCCCTTTTTTTTTTTTTGCAGAACCAATTTTGTAGACTTTGAGGAACAAGCTCCAGAATTTGTGTTTTTTTAATTGATGGACGAGTTTCAGTATAGTTCCCTTCGTCGAGCCATGTTTAATCTTGGATCTTTGGGTTGTATTACTTTGATGAGAATCTGTTTTCTTGCTGCTTATATTGATTTCATGTTAAACAAATTTACTTATAAAAGAGATGCCATGTTAATAAATTATTGTGTTTATTATTTTCTTTTCATTAAAGAAAATGAAATATAATACAGTGTGTTGGAAGGATTTGAAAATGTTAGAATATGGTTGATTGGATTTGGATGGATGGTAATAGTTTATATAAAGATTTTATGATGGATTAATCAGTAATGTGAATGTTTCATGTTAAATAAGTGGTGTTAAGCTTGTCAGGTAATTTGTGTTATCCGGGTCATATATAGTCGGATTGTGTTGTGTCTAACACAATCCGTTTATTAATTGAGTTAGGCGTGTTATGTTATGTTATCCGTTTATTAAACAATTTATGTTAATGTTGAGTTTTTTTGACACGATTAATAATTATATCGTGTTTGTATCGTTCCATTTAGTGTTATAACCAATTTCAACACGACATGCCAACCCGAATTGTCACATCAGTGTCACTCTTTTTTGCTCCTCATTCACCCCACCTATGAACCTCCCAAACATAATGCCATAGGAAATATTTTCAATACCAACAAAAGCTTTGATTCATCCATATACAAAGAGGGATTGTTAGCTAATTTGCTCACTTAGGTATAAAAGAAAACAAATTTGCTTTTTCGAACACCCTCACGACACTACATAAGCAAATTGGGTATGTAGAATCTTTTTGATTTTGTCCTCTATATTGATTGTCCTATTTCATATGAATTGTCTATAGGACCAATGTTAATTGCAGCACCGTGGTTATATCTTAAGTTCTCTTATCTGCCAATGATATTATATTGTAGAATAAATTGTTATATAACCATTTAATTAGACTTCTTGATGGTTTCTTCATATAAGATGATATAATCATACCTTCAGATGTGAAAGTATCTATTTTGAAAGATTTTATTACCACGTATATGATCATTACTGGCATTTTCATGTCGGCATTCTAAAATTTTGTCACCGTAGTGTTTTCTCAATTTGCATCTTTGTAATAGTACTTTTACAGTGTAGTATTTTTATTTGCTTCACCTATATATCGATATTGTTCTCTTTTGTAGAACAAACCATTATACCAGTCGAGCTACTTCCTGACAATTGACAACAGTTGTATTAACAACAATTGTTTTTGTCTATAAGTGGAACTGACTGTAAGGTTTTTATAGATCAATTACATTATATTCAAATTGTTTTTGTTGGAGCTCAAACGAAAGTTACGTCTTATTTAAGAAGAAATGTGGTTTGAGGCCTATAAACCCCTTTCAGCATCGAAATGGCCTAATAACCGGAAAAATTATGAGATAGAAGAAAGACCACTATGAATTTAGGGATTTATGTAAGTGCTTCAAAGAAATTTATTTGCTTCTCTCTCTCTCACACACACACACACACACACATATATATATAACAAGCCATTAGACCAATTGAGCTGCTTCCTGGCAATTGGCAGCAGTTGTATTATCAGTCGTTTTTGTCTACAGGTGGTATTACTGACTGCAAAGTTCTTAGGGAACAATTACATTATATTCGAACTGCTTTGTTGGAGCTCAAAAAGAGGCCACGTCTTATTTAAGAAGAAACTTGGGTTGAGGCCTATGAAGCCCTTTCAGCACATGGCCTAATAATAGGAGAAATTATGAGATAGAGGAAGAGGACTAAGAAATCAAGGATTTGTGTATTTGCTTCAAAGAATGGCGGATGAGGCCTGGACATTTGGAATTTGGGATCTATGCTATTTTTGTTTTTGTTTCAATGGTGTAATGAGTGCGACTCTGATATAAATTTGTAAGTTTAAAAATATGATACTCCATTATTATTTTGTAGATTTTTAAAATTGCATGTTAGTTTTGCCATTGTTGTTTGGCTTTGAAAATATTCTAAGGCCTTAACTAGAATGGAAGGGTTTACATAGTTTTTTTCTTTTGATCTCCATGCCTTGGATTCCTTAATAGTGTAATGAAAGTTTCTTTGGTTATTCTTAAAATGAAAAATCTCTACATGTGCTTTTAAAACTTTTTTCTTTAAAATCTCATTTATTTTAGCTTCTCTTTCTGGTTAACAAATAAAACTCTTCATATTCCTGTTAGGTTAGTAAGAAAGCCTATGAAAAGAAAATATTCATGTTTTGGTCTTTTATTTTTCATTATTTAAAATTTTTTAATTTGAAAAAATATCCAACTCAATTTGTGTTATTTGTTAATTAGAAAATTAATCACAGTGTCGACCAATATTCTTTAATTCAAATTTTTCTTTTATTTATTTGTCAAGTCTTTTTGAACTGAATGAAACAGGACAAATAAAGAATTCATAGCATGAGGTGATTGCTTTAAAACATGTTCTTTAGATCTTAATCTTTTTTATTTTACAATTTAAATAAAATATAAAATTAATAATTTAAAAAATAATAAAAGTATTTTAAATTACATTATTAGTATTTCACTTTACGTTTTACAATCTACAAATCCGTTATGGTAAAGGAAGATCTACCAATTATGATCATAAGATTAAATTTTTTATTTTTATTTTTAAATTATTAAACCCATAATTCGTTTAATGCATAAAAGGGTAAATAGTAAATCAATAAACCAAATATTGGATAACTACTGAGTTGATATTAAAGCTGTCCCACGGTTAGTCTTCCAAATAACTGGACTCTTATTAGAGTCTCTTAAATAGATGCCCACGTGTTGCAAACTCCCTGGCTTTTAGGGCCACCTCCGTCCTGTACTATTGACCCTTATTAGCTCATATTCCCTTTCTCCAATTTTCTTTGCCGACGGGTTCCCGAGAAACAAAGTCTAACCAAATCCATTTCATCAACTTCCGTTATTCATTTCCCAGATCTCCCTAAAACCCGCCTTTACACACAAATGGACACCATGACCAACCACCCTTTACTCAAGGCCGTGACTCTAACCCATGTCCGCTACGGAAGAGGTGACCAGCTTGGCCACTTCCTGGCCTGGGTCTCTCTAGTCCCGGTCTTTATCAGCCTAGGCGGCTTCGTTTCCCATTTCTTCTTTCGACGCGAGCTCCAAGGAATGTTCTTCGCTCTGGGTCTCCTCATCTCCCAATTCATCAACGACCTCATCAAGAAATCCGTACAACAGGCCCGACCCGAGACCTGCGCTCTCCTCGAGATGTGCGATTCTCAAGGGTGGCCCTCGAGTCACTCCCAGTACATGTTCTTCTTTGCCACTTACTTCACTTTGCTGACTTGTAAGGGAATCGGGTTCTGGGTCGGGGTAAAGAACAGGTGGGTCTTAAATCTGCTCCACTGGTCTTTGGCTTTGCTCTCTATGTACTCGAGGGTGTACTTAGGGTACCATACGGTGGCTCAGGTGTTCGCAGGAGCTACGTTGGGGTTGGTGCTTGGTGCGGCGTGGTTTTGGGTGGTGAACTCTATGTTGTATTGTTACTTCCTGGCAATTGAGGAGAGCGCTTTTGGGAGGACGTTTTATGTCAAGGATACTTCGCATATACAACATGTGTTCAAGTTTGAGTACGATAATGCGAGGAATTATAGGAAGAATGTGGATACTAAGTGCGAATGATCAATGAAATGATCATCTGGGTATGTGGAAATTTCACTAATTCTGCATTTCATTTCTTGAATTGGTTAATTGATTTTTATATGCTGTGATTGGGCATATGTTGGTTCTAACTTCTGCTGTGCATTCGTTAGGTGGATAATGTATGTTAGAGGGACCTTTTTTGTTCTTTCAAGTTTTGATCTTGCAATTTAAGTATTAATAGGATAATTTTACCAAAAAAAAGGGATAAAGAAAAACCTTATTTTTATATGTTTGCTAATCAGATGTTCGATCTTAATCACGTGGATGTCATAATTTGGACATTGAATGCCCGGAATTTCAGAATGATAATGTAGTGAATCATGTAAATCCTGCATGTAGTATATTTTATAATATGTTAGGTGTTACGCAAAAATTCCGGTGGCATGTGACAGAATCTCCCTTACCTTTTTAAGCATGGATTTCTAACATGGATTTACTAGTCTACCCAGTTTTGATCACTTCTACAATTATAGACTGATTTAGTGGGTGTGAACATGGTTGCTCTTCATTTGTTAATGAAGAAAAAATTTCTCACAGTTTTTTGAGCTTATAAGAATTATGCACTTGCTTTCATTCATCTGTTAAATGACTATTATTTTATATCTTTTAAAGGGTTTCACTTGCCTCGTGTGTCTCTTCATACTTGTCCTTGACATCCAAACTTTCTTCTTTTTGTAAAATTTGTAAAAAAAGTGTTATATAAACTACAAACTTGTTTTGCAATTAGTCTTCTTCCCCAATTTGTTGACATGACCCCACAATGTTTTGGTAAAAGTCACTTAAACAAGGTCACTGTTACCTATAAGTTTTACCCCATTGATCATTGTTGATGCTCGGTTATATTAGTTCAAAAACTAGCAATATATGTTTTATAATTTCATATTGGTCTACTATTTGGCTGCTTCAATGTGGAATGTGGATTGATGTGGTTTAATGGTTCATAAGTTCGTTAATCTATAGAGGAGAATTTGTTATAAATTAAAAGTAAAAAGCCATTATAAAAATTTTGACAATGACTTTAATGCACTAAATGAATATGGTAATAATGTTGCTTAATTTATTTTATTTTTCGATAAAAGGGAGCTTCAGTAAAACAAATTAAGTATTACAGATAACGATCTTAAGGGTAGCAATTCCCCTGAGATCAGCATCATACAAAGTCCAACAAAAAGAGGAAGGGGCATGAGACAAAGACAAAAGTTAATGATTACCAGAAGCCCTCCTAGGAAGACTGTCAGCCACCCTGTTTGCCTCCCTAACACTCTGCTTAATATTTGAAATGAATAAGAATGAGAGAGATTTCATTTCAAAAGGATTTTTTTTTTTTATAATTTTTTCCCTTTTTTTTCTTTAGCTTTGGCCTCCCCAACATAAAAATCCAAGTGGCCTTGGTCGTATTGCAAGGTGGCTGTGGAGGAAAAGGATCTCAGGACTTTTGTCATCCTCTGGTATAAAGCATCAACTTTAAACAAATGTTGAGTAGCATCTGTGCGGCAGGGATACAGATACATGCTCACGCAAACCCAAACTTACACTTGCACACATCCAGGGGATGCTTTAGAATTAGTTACGTGACATAAGTCTGGGGGTTAATGACCTGAGTGATGAACAGAAAAACCGAGGCCTACAATCAATGCTACTAGGCTTTAAAGCCTGAGCTGGGTGGCATAAGTATGACCATCCAATTATAGTAGGTACATGATCTATTGTGGTAAACAAAAAAAATTTAGGCCGTTGTAGGAATTCTGCTCAACCTTATTTTCAGTTGTTTGCCTCTTTGAGAAGGGAAAATTTGTATATGGAACTCCGAACAGGGAAAAAGAGCAAAACATCTAGGCTTAGAAGTTTAGATCATGGACTTGTGAACCTGTGTTTGTGTCTTAGCTCAATTTTTGACCTTAAGGTTGACCAGTAGTGTGGGGGTTTATGTTAAAATCATAATTTTTGATAGTTGTTTAAATGCTTTCAGTAAATTCTCAAGGATTCATATTAAATTTTAAGCATGAAATTAGATTTATGCGCAAAATTCAACTCTATATCAATGGAAGATAGAGATAACTTCCCTTGGAAGGCTATTTGGAAAACTCACGCACTTTTGAAGGTTTCTTTTTTCGGCTTGGGAAGCGGGTTGGAAAGGATTTTGACTATTGATAATTTGCAAAAGAGAGGCAACGTTTTAGTCAACCGGTGTTATCATTGTAAAGTGGGCACTGAGTCCGTTAATCACCCCTATTGCGGTGTTCTTGGACAAGAAAATTTTTAGAAATGGCTTTGATGTTATTAGGTTTTTGTTGGGTCACTTATAAAAACTGTTTTGTTGGGTTGAGGGCGAATCTATTAAAAAAAGTTAAGAGCTCTAAAGAACCATTCGTGGGAATGGGGACATAAGAAAGTTATATCCTCAATTCCACTTTCTATCTTTAGTTGGTCTGGAATGAAAGGATAGGCAAGCATTTGATGGAGTTGAGAAGTCACTATCTTTGATAAAATATAGGTGGCCTCACACTTTCAACTTTTGGTTCAAGGGCCATCTTCTTGTGAGTGAGGAAGAGTTTTTAGTGTTTGTCTATTGAGAAATAATTTTTTTGATAAGTGTGAGAAATATTGTAAGTAGGTTGGCACACCTTCTATATAGATACTTTTACTTGTCAAAAAAAATGATCAATGTTCCTAGCTGGTTTTTGATGTTCCTCGACATTTGGTCATTCATAGCATCCAAGGATTTTAATCTGTCATCTGTGTATCATTTACTTGTGCTAGTTTTAGTTTTCATCAATGAAGGCAGAGTCTGTTCCTAATTGGCTAATCTTATGATATAATACAGTGGAAATGTTAAATGGAAGGTTGTAATACTCTTGTTGTCTTTGTGTATGTTTTTAAATAGGGTAAGTTACACTAATGTCCCCGGGTGTGGCCATAATTGCAACTTTATCCCAACTTTTCCGAAAGTATCATTCTCTTCCAAACCTTTATCTGACCGTTACAACTGCATCCCAAGGGGTTAACGGATGTGAAAGAAGTTAACTGAACGATGATTTTGGCCTAGGTGGCATTACATGATGCCCAAAATGCCCTTAGATTATCAGCTGCTGCCCATGTACAACACCCCCTCTTTTTCATTTAAATCATAAAAACGAAGCGAGGACACAATTTTGGATATTTTAACCCTTTAAATACCGAAACAAGAAGAGATTTACCAATTTTTTAAGAGAAATTACTTGATTGACGCTATTCTGAGCAAGAATCTTCGACAAATGGTGTTATCTAGCAAAAATCCCTTTGTGATCAAAAAGCCCTTTGTGATTTTCGATATTTTGTTTCTCGAGTAGGGTTTAGGGTGAAATCCTTACGAGGGGGAAGGAAGCTAAGAGAAAGACTATCAGAGAAGTGATTTCCTTCTTTTCCAATCGTGTTTTGTATGTGTGATACAAACAGGTAATTTTGTCTTTTCAAGTTTTCTGGTAAACTACTCTAAACCGTGGGATTCCCATGAGTAAGATGATGAGTATGCTGGAGAATAGCTTGGGGATTTTGTGTGATTGGTTGATTAGTAAAATGTTTGTAAGATGATAAAATACTTATGTTGTGGAATTGGGCTTGGAATTGGAACTGCGGTAGAATCATGATCTTTTTCAACAATTTTATTGTTGAAAATAATATGGTTTCATTTCAATTCCGTACTACTATACACAACGTTAGAGAAACTCTACTTTCAATATTTAATTTTTTACTGATAAAAAATATTGAAAATGAGTTTCTCTATGATAGCTATGAAGACCCATCATTTGCATGGTATGGTGCACAATTTGGTCTGTGAAAAAGTAACAAGAAAAGTTGAAACAAGGATTGAGATAGATGTAAGAAAGTAAGGTGGAAGTTAAAAGGAAAACACTTTGTCCAAAAAGTTATGTTTAGGACCATTTGAGCACAAATGAAAAAAAATCTAATAATATAGTCACGGGCAGCTAGAGAGAGAAGCTCTCAACTGTGTACAGTGTTGCCCATGGTCACCAGCTCTTCTCTCCTCCTTCTTCTGATCTTTCTGTGCCATTCCTTCAGGATTGTTCAGCATGGGGAAGAAGAAACCTCCCAGGAAACCTCCTCTCACAATCCAGGATCAAAATGATCTGGAATTTGTCCAGAATCATTTCAAAAACAAAGCTGCTACAGTAGCTCTATCGCGTGAAGAAGTTTCAGGTAATTCAAGCATGGATGGAGCCAAGGGACCATCCAAAGAATCAGTATCTTCTTCCTGCTCCTTGGGAGAGGAAGATTCCCAAGCCTCAGGGTCTCTTTTGAAGGCTGCCAGCTTGGGGAGGAATGAAAGCTCTGTTGGAGCTTCGAAGGTGAACAGTACCAAGGACCAATTCCAAAGCAATGCTGCTTGCCAGACATTGCAAGAAGAGCCCCTAGACATTGAAGATGAGAACCAAAGCTCCTCTGGGGAGAGTATAGAGAGCTCAGGTCAAATGGAGTCCAGTTCTTCCAGTGAGGAAGATGATTCAAGCTGTGAAGCTACTGTTCATGGAACTGTTCATGGCAGGAAGCCTGTGGTAAGGCAAGGAAGAGGAGAGGAAAGCAGTGAGTCTAGACCTCATCCTCCAATGAAGAATGGGGGCCTCCAAGCTGACTCAAAGGACAATGCAGCCTCCCCTGCTCCAGTTCCTGTGGGAGCTCAGTATCCCTCCAAGTCTGTGGGCAAAAGGCCAGCTAACAATGAAGAGAACAAGAAGGCTCCCTAGGTCAGCCTCTTTGCAGAGAATAGAATACAAAGCAAGGGTCTCCCCTTGTCTACTATATCCAGTGAGGGATGAGTTGTTAGAGTCTCTCATGAAGATGTGCTGGAAGTCTTTGAGAGCCAACCTTTCTGCTTGGTGGGGTATTTTGCTGGAAGATTTCCAGGAAGGGCAGCCCTCAAGAAGCTTACTGAATCCTGGAAGGTAAGGGTCCACACTCAGTTTCATGAAAATGGATGGATAGTATTTAGATTTGATAACGAAGCTGCTAGCTTGAATGTGTTGCAAGAAGGCCCTTACCAAGTATATGGTAGGCCTTTGCTCTTGAAGTCATTGCCTAAATTTTTCAAGTTTGGCAATGAGGAAATCACTACAATTCCTGTATGGATCCAGATAAAAGGCTTGCCCCTTGAGCTATGGTCATCTAACTGCCTTAGCAAGATTGGCACTGTAATTGGGAGACCTCTATATGCTGACTAGTTCACTAGGACCAAAGAGAGAATATCCTATCCTAGACTTCTAGTTGAAATAGACATAGCTAAGGAAATTCAATGCACTGTCCCACTGTCCCTCCTAAATGGAGATACTTATGAACTAAAGATTTGCTATGAGAACCTCCCTAGATATTGCTCAAAGTGTAAGGTTGTAGGGCATGACCTGCACTCCTGTAACCAGAATGTCAACTCAGAAAGGGGTAAGAAAAGCAATGAGAAAGGGAAAGAGCCTGCTAGAAAGGAAGCAACCAAGTCAATGGGTGTGCTAGCCAAAGAGATGACAAATCAGACTGTGAAGCCTAGTGAAGCTAGGGAAAGGGTGGATGGGATGAATGAGGTTAGTCCTGCCCAAGAACCTAGAGAAACTGTCCAAGCAGAGAATGGTGACAATGAGGCTGAACAATGCCACAATGGTCAAGGGGGGGAGGGAATCCAGGGGACCTCAACCCTCCAAATCCAAGTGGTGGCTGGCCTAAAATCTCCCATGCACCCTGACCATCCCAGTATGGTCCCAAGGAAAAAATCAGGCCTTGCACAAGGCAATAGTGAAAGAGACAGGGGCCCTGAGGTCCAAGGTGGTGATGAGTTCCAAGTAATCAGGAGGAAGAAAGGAAAACCAGACCAAAATGGTACTCAATCAGCTAGGAAGGGAGGGGCTGCCTCCCAACCTCTTCAATGATAGTGGCATGTTGGAATATCAGGGGCTTTAACAAGCCCCTGAAACACAACGGGGTACTGCACCTCATGAAGAAAAACAAAGTTGATATAATGGGAATTTTGGAATGCAAGCTGGATGAAGCAAAGCTGTTTAAGATTATGGGCAACAAATTCCTTCAGTGGAGACAGGTGAACAACTTTTCCACTCACTCATCAGGCAGAATTTTGTTACTTTGGGATCCTTCAAAGGTGAGCCTTACTTCAATTGATATATCTCCCCAAGTTATCCATTGTAATGTTACTTGTGCTGCTTTTTCTTGTAGCTTTGTAATCAGCTTTGTTTATGGTTTGAATACCATTGTATCTAGGAGGTCCCTGTGGGATAACCTATGTAATTTCAGTTATGATCTGTCTTCCCCTTGGCTTGTCTTGGGTGATTTCAATAATGTTTTTGCTATAGATGAAAAATCTAATGGGCTGCCTGTAACAGATTATGAGATTAGGGACCCCTCTTTTTGTTGTAGGGAGACAGGATTAAGTGATGTAAATGCTGCAGGGTGTTTCTTCACATGGACCAACAATAAGGTGTGGTGCAAGCTGGATAGAGCCATGGTCAACAATGTGTGGTTCCAAGAGGGGATAAGAGCCCAAGCTTCCTTTCTCCCTGCTGGGTGCCTTTCTGACCACTCTCCATGTATTGTTAGCTTGATGGAAGAGGTTTGTGGGGGTAGGAGATCTTTCAAATTCTTTAATATGTGGGCTGATCATGACATGTTCCTAGACATTGTAAGTGCTCAATGGGGTTGCCCTGGAAGGGGCACTAAACAGTTCATTCTATGTAAGCTTTTGAAAGGCCTCAAACCCCACCTCAAGAACCTCAACAAGAATCATTTCAGCCATATATCTGAGAGAGCCTTGGAGGCTACAAACATTTTAAAAGGCCTGCAACAAGAACTTCATGATAACCCTTATGATGCTGAGCTCCAGGAGAGGGTGGCAAGTACAAGGCTTAAAGCATTCCAGCTGGCTGAGGCTGAGAGAAGTTTTCTATCCCAGCAGGCCAAATGTAAGTACCTCCTCAATAGTGATAGAGGGACCAAATTATTCCATGCATTGGTTAAGAGGAGGTCTTCCAAGAATCACATTGCCTCTATTAAAGTTGCCAATGGATCTCAAACAACTTCTGAAGCTGAAGTGGTGCAGGAATTTACCAGATTCTACAAGGAGCTTTTAGGCTCTTCTAGCAGATGTACTCCTATTGAAATGGATGTCATCAGAGAGGGTCCAGTCCTTCAGGAAAGCCAAGCTGCTGAATTAGTTAAGCAGGTCACAGATGAGGAGATCAAGGCTGCATTGTGGAGCATAGGGGAGGATAAATCCCCTGGTCCAGATGGTTTCTCCTCTAAGTTTTTCAAGAAAGCTTGGGGGGTGGTCCACAAAGAGATCATAGAGGCTGTCAAAGAATTTTTTCTGAATGGGAAAATCCTAAAACAACTAAACCATTCCTCTCTTGTTTTGATTCCCAAAGGGAAGTCTGCCTCCAAAGTTGAAGATTTTAGGCCTATAGCTTGCTGCAATGTTATTTACAAAGTTATCTCTAAGATCCTTGCTTCTAGGCTGGCTCCTTGCTTGATCCACTTGGTCAACCCTGCTCAGGCTGCCTTCATAAAGGCTAGGAGCATGGCTGAGAATATCTACCTAGTCCAAGAATTGCTTAGGAGATACTGTAGGAAAAGAATTCCTCCTAGATGCATGATCAAAATTGACCTCAGGAAAGCCTATGATACTGTGGAGTGGGAGTTCTTAAGCAGCCTTTTAGAGGGCCTGGAGTTCCCTGGAAAGTTTAAAGACTGGATAATGGAGTGTGTCACCACTACTACTTTTTCTTTATCCATTAATGGCAGCCTTCAAGGGTTCTTCAAAGGTAAAAGGGGCTTGAGGCAGGGGGATCCACTTTCTCCCTATCTTTTTGTGTTGATTATGGAATACTTATCAAGGCTGCTCAGGAGATTGAATGTGGAAGAGGGGTTCAGATTCCACCCCAAGTGTGACAAGCTCAAGACTACCCACCTGGCCTTTGCTGATGATCTGATTCTGTTTGCTGGAGGGGAGGCTAAATCAGTGGGAATGCTCATGAAATGTGTCAACACCTTCAGTGAGTGCTCAGGGCTGAAGACTAGCCTGACAAAATCTAATTTTTACCATGCTGGGGTGAAGCCTGAGGAGGTTATGGAGATTAGCAGATGCACAGGAATGGAGGAGGGCAACCTCCCATTCAAGTACTTAGGGGTTCCTCTTGCTTCTGCAAGGCTGAATGCCTCCCATTATGCCCCCCTTATAGAGAAAATTTCTGGCTACATCAATGTATGGGCTGGCTCCTCTTTATCATATGCTGGGAGGACTGAGCTTATCAAATCTGTGCTTCAAGGTGTGGAGTGCTTTTGGCTGGCCATCTTTCCCATCCCTGGTAACATCCTTGATAAGATCATTAAGTTATGTAGAACCTTTCTCTGGAATGGTAAGAATGGGGGAATGAGAAAAGCTCTTGTTGCTTGGGCTGACATTTGTAAGCCTAAAACAGAAGGGGGTCTTGGGCTGGTAGAGCTCAAATCTTGGAACAAGGCTGTCTTAACAAGGGTCCTATGGAATATCCACATGAAGAAAGACTCCCTTTGGATTCAATGGGTCCAGCACTACTATCTTCTTAACAAATCTATATGGGAGATCAAGGCAAACAAAGATGACTCCCCACTCTGGAAGAGGATCCTGGAAATTAGAGATGAGATGGTTGGCCAGCCACCTTGTTTACAGCAAGCTACCAACAAGCTTAGGGAATGGAGGATGAATGATGGGCTTAGCATCAAGAAAGTGTACAATGATATGAGGTAGAAAGTCAGCAAGGTCAGTTGGGCTTCCCTGGTCTGGTATAGTTACTGCCCTCCTAAACAATCTTTCATTCTTTGGCTGGCTGTTAGGGATAGACTTCTCACTAAAGACAAGCTCCACCTTGAAGAGAATGACAAGCTCCACCTTGAAGAGAATGACAAGCTATGCCCCCTATGTACTGAACAGAATGAGACCAAGGACCACCTTTTCTTCTCTTGTAGGATCAGTAAGGTGGTCTGGATCAAAATAAATCTTTGGCTGGGTAGTAGAAGGCAAATGAGTACCATTGAGAGTGCTATCAGATAGGCACTGGCCCTCCTGCTGTTGCCAGAAAGACAGCCCTTGCAAGTACAGTCTACCATATATGGCTGGCAAGAAATGCCAAGATATTTGATAAAGCTCCTGCCTCACCTGCTAGCTTAGTGAAGAAGATCCAGATTGGTATCTATAGAAGTGTCTATGCTGCCTGCCCTGAGTATAGGCTGCTTCCTTCCTGGTTTTGTTGTTTGCCCAGGGTATGCCCTGTTGTTTTGTAGTTTGAGCCCCTGTAATCTTATTGGTTTGCCCAGCTCCCTTGTATGCTCTATGTTTTGTTGGTTTTTGCTGGCTGCCTGGTTAGGCCAGCTTGATTCATGTTAATTCCCATGGCTTGTTGGCTTGTATAGCTCTTTGGCTGAGCTTAGGCCTCTTGTCCATTTTGTTTATGCCTTAACTGTAAATCTCCTGGGTATACCCAGTGATACTTTTGTAAACTTTTGATCATTTTAATACATGTTTATTTACAGATCAAAAAAAAAAAAAATCTAATATAAATTGTTTTGGTAATAGGCAGTGAAGATCAATTAATACCCAATATGGAAAGATTAATTTTGTGTAAGGTTCTGTTCAGAACTGGTCTAGTGAACAGACATTGGATAACACTTTGTCTAAGCCCAGGTTCCTGTGGTCCTATATAACATGTATTCCTTTAATAAAAGGCCAAAGAAATGCTGTGCTTATTGCACGGTTGAGCCTTTAGAGAATGTTTTTCATCTTTCATATTTCTTTGTAATCTCAAGTTTCTATTAAGTGTTAAGGCAACCCTTTTTCTACAAATCTTGTTTGGTGACTTAACAGGCACTCACTCACTCACTCACTCACCCCTACACACACCTTTTCTCTCTCTCTCTCTCTCTCTCTCTCTCTCTCTCTCTCTCTCTCTCTTTTTTAAAGAAGTCCTTTGATATATTATAGTACTATATCTTTTTACTGAAAATGGTCTTGTTTTTTTCTTGGCAGGTTTATAGCTCAAAATAAGTGTTACAGGGCTTTTTTGGCTCCATGGATATGATAAGCAAATACCATTCTTGTTATACCACTTTTGTTTGAATCTCTTTATTTGGAAAACCATTATAGTAAAAACATTAATGTGGATGAAGCTAGCTGGGTGGAATTATCTGGAGTTTTAGAATGCTTTTATCGCTTTAGAGAGCATGTTAAATGTTGCAGGAGTTCTGAGGGAAGTGTCATACAAAACATAAATTCTTAGGTACTGTATTTTTAGATACTTACTTTAATGGTATGCTTAATTATTATAGTTGTTTATATAAAAAAAATGGTATACTTGTCATAGTTTCCATTTTCCAGTTATCTGGGTGTTAGTAAATACTCTAATGTAATGATTGGAAGATGTTCTACAAGAAGTCTTATCAAAACACGCTTTGTATTACATTGACACTTCATAAGAAATTCAAGTTATTCTCTATTTTTACTACTGAATTTGCGAGTGATGTATGAAGCTCCGGGATAAACTTAGCCGCATATATTTCTTGGCTTCAATTACTCTGTTTTCATGAACTGAATGCGTAAATTCAGAAAAATGGGGTAGTTTGGTTTTGAAATTTTATATAACTTAAGTTGTGCTGATGAACATTGAGAAACTAGCTCCAGACGAAGATGCCAGTGGAAAATTCCACCTTGCCGTCTCTTAGGCAATTTTTTTCTTGAGGGGAGGGAGTTGTTCATGTTTCACCATTCCCACGTTAATGGAGCCTCTTGTTTGTTGAATAATCTCTCTCTCTCTCTCCCTATCTTTCTCTCTCTTTCTCTCTCTCTCTCTCTCTTCATTTGTAGGGGTTGGATCCAGAAGTTACCTTTGCCTTTGTGCTGCAACATTCAGTCTTTTTTTAAATGAAATTTCCCTATAATTGTGAATGTTGAGTTCCATAATTTTACTTGGGAGTTGCAGTTATTCGTTTGAAACAGAGAATCAAACTGTTTACCGTGTGCTGACTTCTACCCGATACAGAATCTCTACAAATATGCAAGTTTTAACGAATTTATTTGTGATCTTCATAAACATATTTGGTTTGTTTTGTTTTGTGGAGGCCCATTGGTTTGATGGACTACATAAATGGAAAAAACTCTTTTAATTCAAAGTCTCTTGTGTCCACAAATTTAAGTTGGTTAGTTTTGGAAATTGGAACACTCTTTATGTTGGGTGTAACATTTGGCATTCAGCGTGAAATTATATTAAAAGGAAGAGAAAAAAAGAAAGAAAGAAAGGAAGATGAAAAAAAACAAAGGATTGATATTTTTCATTAAATTTTTGGTAAATATAAAAGTGGGAAGAAAAAGAAAATAATAAGATTTTTGTTTTTATTGTTCAATCATTTCACTTGAAAGTTTTGTGATTTATAAAGGTGGAAATAAAGTATCACTCATTTAATTTTTCGTTTATTTAATTTTTTATCTCTCAATTTTAAAGGATTTTTTTTTAAGTATAAGTGTATTATAAAGATTATGAGTATTCATTAATTGATTAAAACCGATTAATTGAACAGTTTTGAAACGTTTAAGTAAAACTGTTTGATTAATTGGTTAAATAAGTACTAAATTTGTTAACCAAATAATATATATTGATTAATTGGTTGGTTGAAGGTTTGAGTTTTTTCAGTTGTTTTGACTATTTAACCGATTAAATAATTAATTAATTTAATAATATATTAAATATAAAATAGACTAAAAAAATCATAATTGTAAATTAAATATCTAATATATAATAAATTAAAAAAAACTTAAGTATATAAACAGTATCGATTAACTAACAATACTGATTAAAATCAATTTGATATATTAATATTAAAATATTTAAGTTAATTTGATCGAAATAATTAAAAAATTAATAAATAAAACTACTAAAATTTTAATAGAATGGTATGCAATTTGTAATCTACCCATATTACTAAAAAGGTGTTAAAAAAAAGTTGCCATCCCCATTTATTTACATATAATAGACAAATATTATAATGATGATTATGACTAAATTCAATATATATCCCAAGTACTGCTTAAATTGCTTGCACCATAAACATAAAGCCTCACAGTAATGAATAACCCAGGTAGCGCCAAAACCTGAAAAAGATAAATGTAAAAAGCCTCTAAAAAAGATACACCGGTCAAAATTGGAAATCTTGTGCAAAGCGGGAAACGTGATCGTACAAACAAAAGTTCCTCTCTCTACCACCTAACTATTTCACTCTCTTCAAGGTAATCTCCGTTGCATGTACAGTGACTGACTTCTCCTTCTCTCTCTTTGCAACAAAAACCCTGTATCTATTTTTCTCTCTTGATCAGTTAATCTCAAAATGTGGCATTTTCTCTTGGCAGCTGCAGTAGCAGGAACCAGCGGGCTCGTAGCTAAACTTTTCCTTAGCCCCAATGCCGATATCACCACCGGCAATCCCATATCGGAACAGAACCAGAAAGGCATTGATCGTCACGAAGAAGAAAAGGCTCCTGCTGACAGTGAAGAACCCAAGACTCCTCTTGTCAAAAATAGCCTTCGTGAATCTGGGTATGAGAGCAATTGCGAGAAACAAGACGGGATCTTCAGGTTTTCGAGTTCTGGGCCTAGTGGCAAAAGTGGATCTCGATCTGGGTCCAAAACTTTAACGAATAAAGTTGGGCTTGGGGCTCGCGGGTCAAAAAAGTTGATTGGTAATGACAAGATTGAGAAGAGATCTACCGGTGGTGTAGAGGTTAGTATAATAAAGCAAAGAGAAAGATGGAATTATGTATCTTTTCATTATGTCATTGTCAACTTTATACAAGAGTATCAATAATTAGTGTCTAGAAATTAAGCCTTATAATAGTGGGTCAATCAAGGACAGAATAAGGGAAAGATTACATGGAAATAAATAGAAGATTACACAAAAATATTCACACTAATGTAGCCAAAAATAGTTCCTAAGATCTCGTTCTATCATGCCCCCGCAAGATCGAGCTTCCATCATGGATGCCAATCTTGGGACGATGAAGAAGAAAGGGTTTTCGAGGAAGGGCCTTAGTGAGTGAATCAGTCAATTGATCGATTGTATGAACATGAGATACACGAAGACGCTGGTTGAGAACTTGATCACGAACAAAGTGGAAGTCGATGGCGATGTGCTTCATGCGAGGGTGAAATACTGGATTTTTGCTCAAATATGTAGCTCCAATATTGTCACAAAAGATGGCTGGAATGGTGGAAAATGAAATGCCCAGCTCATATAACAAGTTAGTAATCCAAGTCAATTTTGCAGCAGTGGACACTAAGGCTCGATACTCAGCTTCAGTGGAAGAGCGAGCAACTGTATGTTGTTTCTTGGAGGTCCAGCTTATCGAGGTAGCACCAAGAAAAATGACGTAGGCTGTGGTGGAGGTTCTGTCATCTAAATTCCCTACCCAATATGAATCGGAAAAGGCATGGAGTTGAGCAGAGGGTTGTTTGCGAAGTAGAATGCCATGATTACAGGTGCCTTTGAGATAACGCAAGAGACGCTTAACAGCAGACCAATGAGTGGTGGAAGGGCAATGCATAAATTGAGATAACTTGTTGACCGCAAAAGAAATGTCAGGTCTTGTTAAAGAAAGATATTGCATTGAGCCAAGAATCTGACGATATTGTGTAGGATCTGATGATGGGCTACCATCATGGAGCTTGAGAGTTTCAATAGTTGAGAGTGGAGTAGTAACCGATTTGGCCTCGAGCATGTTGGTTTTAAT
This sequence comes from Bretschneidera sinensis, assembly GCA_023935145.1. Lineage (NCBI taxonomy): Eukaryota > Viridiplantae > Streptophyta > Magnoliopsida > Brassicales > Akaniaceae > Bretschneidera > Bretschneidera sinensis. Next base: position 105,350,877 of record CM043699.1, read on the forward strand.
TAAAAGGTCTCGAATATATTTTGTTTGTGCCAAAAAGAGACCATATGGTGTCGATGTAGCCTCAACGCCCAAGAAATAATGTAGTGTACCAAGATCCTTAAGAGAAAAACGAGAGGCCAAGTTGTCAATAACAACTTTGATGGATGGAGAGTGGCTACCAGTAATAATTATGTCGTCCACGTAGACTAGCAAATAGATAATAGCTTGACCATGCCGAAGAATGAACAAGGAGTTATCAGATTGAGAATTCTGAAACCCATGTTGAAGTAGAAAGGATCACAACTCTTGGTACCATGCTCTTGGGGCTTCACGAAGACCATAAATAGCTTTTCGAAGTTTACACACATGATGAGGCTATTGTGGATGAACAAACCCTTGAGGTTGCCGCATGAAAACATTATCAGAGAGAGTGCCCTGCAAAAAGGCATTGTTAACATCTAATTGTCGAAATTGCCACCCACGAGACATAACTAGACTCAGAATAAGTCTAATTGTTGTGGGTTTCACAACCGAACTAAAAGTATCAGTAAAATCCACTCCATGTCGTTAATGGAACCCCTTGGCTACAAGTCGAGCCTTGTAACGAGCAACGGTTTCGTCGGGATTTCGCTTAATCTTAAATATCCATTTACACCCAACAACATTTTGTGTATGATTTGGAGGGACGAGTTCAAGTGGGATTGTGTATAAGGGCGTCATATTCTTTGCTCATGGCCTTTCGCCATTGAGGAAATTTTTGAGCTTGGACAAATGTGGAAGGTTTTGTGGGACTGGTGGACTTAGATAATGTGGTATGTAAATCAAATATTTTTTTTGGCTTAAAAATATTATTTTGAGAATGTGTGATAATTTGAGGTTTGTGTATGGGAGATGAAAGTGGTGAATTAGAGGGAGAAAAAGATTGAGTGTTAGAGGTAGTTACCTTATGAGAACTTGAGCTGTTGACATCCATGATTTGAGTAGAGGAATGAGGCAACACTGAATGAGAGGAGTCATCAACATCATTGGGCTGCACTAAATTAGGAGTATGTTGGATTTGTTTTGGAGATAATGATGGAGTTGACCCATGAGAATTAGACCGGATGATTTGGGTAAATTGCCTAAATTGGAAGATATAGGTGTGGAGGGAATCACATTAGAAAAGGAAAAGTGAGAGCAATTAGTGTCAATTGATTGAGTATTTTCTGGTGAGTGAGAATTTGTAGAGATATTTAAGGGAAACCAATGGGAAAGGGAATTGTTGGATATTCGAATATCATGTGGGAGGATTTTTTAGAAAAGAATATTAGACTCGGTAAAAATCACATGTCTAGAGATGAAAGATTTATTTGTGGACAAGTAAAAGCACATGTACGAATTGTGGGTTAAAGAATAGCCAATGAACACACATGGCTTAGACCGTGGTTCTAACTTGTGAGATGTATAAGGTCGTAACCATGGATAACACAGACACCCAAATACCTTTAATTTGAGGTAATTTGGATTTTTCTGAAATATTTTTTCGAATGAAGATTTAAAATTTAAAACGGGTGTAGGCATGCGGTTGATGAGATATGTAGCAGTTTGAAAGGCAACAGACCAAAAACGAAGTGGCATAGAAGCTTGATGCAATAGAGTTATGCCTGTCTCTACAAGATGACGATGTTTTCTCTCAGGTGAACCAACGAGTTGGGGTGTATAAGGAGGTGATTTGAGGTGCTGTATACCAAATTTAGATAAGTGATGAGCTAAACTTTGATACTCGGCCCCGCCATCAAAATACACAGTTTTGATGGTCATTTGAAAGAAATGTTCCACTAATTTTTTACATTGAGAAAAAATGAGAAGAACATCAGATTTTTGTTTCATTGGATAAAACCATATGTATTTAGTATGGTAATCAACAAAGACAACGTAATAATGAAAGTTGTCAAAAGAAGCAAGAGGAGAGGGACCCCAAACATATGTATATATGATTTCTAATGGTGAATTACAATTCACAGATGACAGTCCAAATGGAAGTATGCGACTTTTATTACAAAGGCATGAGTCACAGTGAGACTTGACATAAGTTGAAACTGGAAGGGAGTGATTGGAGACTAATTTTTGTTGAATAGATATGGATGGATGTCCAAGACGACGATGCCACAAATCAGAAGGAACAACAGTTGAGGTGAGGAAAGCGGTAGGTGATGAGCCGTAAAGTGGTGATGATGATGAAGACGGCCACTCATATATGTTACCTTTATTCCAGCCTCGGACCAAGGATGCCTTCGCATTCAAATCCTTCACAAGAAACAAGTTAGGAAAAAATTCGATGGAAGTATTATTTTGTTTGCAAAATTGAGAGACAGAAATGAGATTTTGTTTGATATGTGGTGCACACAAAACGTTATCAAGTGTAAAACAAACATTAGAAGAATTAAGTTTAGTGGAACCAATATGAGAAATTGGAATACCGTTACCATCGCCAACCATAATGTCGTTAGTGCCTCCATATTCTGAGTGTACAGATAAATTCTGCAGATCTGATGTGATATGATTAGAGGCTCCCAAATCTACAATCCAGTTTCCACGATTTGGGGATTGGTCAGAAGGACTAAAATTGTTGAAATTGGCTTGGGCCCATCTTGGATTGAAATTTGGTTTTGGGCGTGAGCGACACACCTTGGCTGTGTGTCCTACTTTGTCACATAGCTAACACACTGGCTTTGGCTAGCCAAAGTTCGGGTTCGCCTTCCATGGTTGCTGCTGGTTGAAGATTTGATTCTGATTGAAATTCCCTCCGCTATTTGGATTGAATGAGCTGTTGTTAAATGGTTGAGAGGGACGAAATCCTTGGTTGTTCCCTTGAGACGACTTGTTGCCATAATTATTGTTTGTTCCTCTGTTATTTGTCTGAGTATTACCACCTTGCCTTTATAGTTGTTGGTGCGTTGATTGAATTGGGCAGTGATTGGTGCTGTGATTGACTGCTCAGGTTTCTTCACCTCTTCACGCTTCAGGAATATTTCATGATCCAAAAGCTTGTCATGAAGTTCTTCAAAAGTCATAGTGGTTTCTCTTGTTCGAATGGCGGCTTGCAATTCCTTATAGTCATTGCCGACACCATGGAGGGTGTGAGTAACAATCTCAGCGTCGCTCAAGGGATGACTGATAAAGGCCAAATCGTCGATGATACCTTTGATATTTTGCATATATTCAGCCACTGTGATTCCTTCTTTAGACATATTCATGAGAGTTGAGAGCAAAGTCAACATCCGAGTGTTTGATCGATTGGCAAAAGTAGTCTCTAGTTTAGACCATGCATCTGTTGAGGTTTTGCAGGAGGAAATAAGAGGTGCTATGTTCCCAGCAAGAGAGGCTTGGATAGCTTGCAACACGAGTCGATCTTGACGCAACCATATCTTGTGATCCAGATTGGTCGTTGCAGTTGTGTCACTAGGCTTCACAATCTTTTCATTAGGACATGTATGAGAACCATCAACATAACCCATAAGATCATATCCAAATAATAGGTTTCCAAGCTGAGATCTCTAAGAGGTGTAGTTCCCTACTCTAGAGAGTTTGAAAGGAATAAGAGATGCAACATTAATTGAGATAAGTGTATTGGGTTGAGATGAATTATTACTTCCTGCTGTGATAACAACAGTGCTTGGAGATATTGCAGAAGTTGCAGAGTTAGAAGAGTTTTCAGACATTTTGATTGGGTAAAGAATAAGAGATGAAAAGGACAAGAAGATGAAGGCTCAGGACCGTTTATGCTTTGAGCAAATTTGCTCTGATACCATATAATAAAGCAAAGAGAAAGATGGAATGATGTATCTTTTCATTATGTCATTGTGAACTTTATACAAGAGTATCAATAATTAGTGTCCAGAAATTAAGCCCTATAACAGTGGGTCAATCAAGGACAAAATAATGGAAAGATTACATGGAAATAAAGAGAAGATTACACAGAAATATCCACACTAATGTAGCCAAAAATAGTTCCTAAGATCTCGTTCTATCAGTTAGTAGGAGGAGAGTTTCTGTTTGCTTGAAGAAGAGAACTAACCCACATGCTGTTGGAAAGCGTGGATCGTGTTCTAATAAAGGTTAGTTTCTTGTTGGCCATGACGATTTGTTTAGTTTATGAGAAAATTTAGGAAAATAATAGAGATGAGAGTGTTGATAATGGCCTTAGAGTTTTGATTAATGGTGGCTTAAAAGGAGTTTTGCTATATATCTCTAATTAGGTCTTTTTGATTGAGTTGAGTTCATTTATTCTATATTTTAATTTTCCCTCAGTTTTCTCGGTGACTAGACAAAGCCTTTGAGTTTCATCGCCGAAGGGGGAGACAATGGTACTTTTAGTTATACTCCATTATGGCGACGTTTGGGTAATCCGATTTTTGGCAAATTTTACTTTGGAAGAGATTTAAGCTTGCTTAAATCTACTCCAAACATGACCTATTCTGATTGTTGTGCTTTAATCTATCAATTGAAATCAATTACTACTAAAGTTAATAAATCATGAATGGTTAGTTATTAGAAAGAAAAGGAAGTCTCTGATTTTTCTCTTCAAGCTAGTTTCAGTTCAAATTTGTATGCACTCGAATCGGGAGAGAGTGGTGTTGAGTTGGTGAGTTTTGTGATTGGTTCTGAAACTACTGTTACCAAAGGATACTTCAATGACAAATAATTCTGTAATGAAAAGAAATTCCTGACTTCAAATAACAAAAAGGGATTAAGATTGTTATTAGGAAGAGAGACTGTATACGGATTCATGTCCCTTTGTCAACACGTCTATTGATGCAACATTCAAAAGAAACGGAAGTTTATTATTTTTGTTACAAATGAAGCTTCTTTTAGGGCAGAATATTTTTACCATTACATTCTAAATAACAGTGTAGTAATTTGACCTTAAATCACGTTTAAACATTCTCAAAATCATCCAATTAGAAATTGGATCATCTGTTCATAGATTGAAAATGGCAGCAGTTATTGTCACAGTGGGCTGTTGTAAGCAGATATCTTTATGATTTCTCGGTTTTCCTTCAAATGCACATATTTTGTAATTCCTAGAATATTCAAAGTTCAAACTTATCTGTAAGATTGTAAGAGTTCTTGATTCACCTTGTGGCCACTTTTCATCTTTGATATTAACGTCACCTGGTTATACTTTTGGTTATGTTTGAAGAACCTTTAATTTAAATAATACTCGGAGAAGGAGAAAACATCTTATATTGTAATGTTTTTTAAATTAACTTATCCAACTGTTTCTGTTTAAATTTTTATTTGAAGCTCATGGTGTCCAGGCATATAATGTTAAACCTTTTTCTATTCTCTGGGTGAGATCCCAAAAATAATCACCAGTCAATGAGTTTCACTGTTTTTCTTTGGCTACAAGGGAACACACTGAGATAACAAGGGTGCATTAAGTTGTAGAAAATATTTTTCATTTTCTATTTTCATTTTATTTAACACTTCAACAATTTGCATATTCTTAATATAACTTGAAAAACAACATTTCTATTTCTAACATAATATTGAAAAAGTTGAGAAACCAAAGAAACAAAAGATAGAAAATGAAAAATATTTTTCACATTTAAACGCACCCCGAACTTCTTAACATTTTTAGTCAGTTTTCTTTTAAAAAAAAACATTTTTAATTAGTTTTAGAACTATAGAAGTGCTGGCAGAACTAATTTTTGTTGTCTTTTTCAATTGGCTTTAGAGGACTTGCACCCATGATGATTCTTGTAAATTGCTTTGTATTACTGTAATTGTTTATTTTCAAGTTTGTTTTTGAACATCTTTGATGCATTTGTTACACTACAAGATAAACTGACAGCGTCGGCGCTTTTTTTTGCGTATTCCGGCGCTTTAAAGCGCCGCAATAAGAATTTTTGGCGCTTTTTGTACGCGCCGAATAAAGCACCGGAATGTGTGGTATCGAAACGCAAATACCGGCGCTTTGAAGAAGCGCCGCAATATGTATGTTTTTCCGGCGCTTATATAGTGGCACTTCAAAGCGCCGGTATATATCGGCACTTCAAAGCGCCGGTATACAGCGGCACTTCAAAGCGCCGGTATATAAGCGCCGCGATTTATCCAGTAACCTCCGTCACTACGAATTCCGGATTTAATTATGTTTTTACATTTCTTTGAGTTAAATATCAACATTCTATATGCAAATGTTCTTCGATATATAAAATGCATCATCCATAATAATTATTTCAGTCAACATAAACGTCTTATTTACACAACAAACAATCATAGTTCATATATAAAATTCATACAAAAACAAAGTAATGTAAATGTAGATAGTATGAAAAATTATTTTAACATCATGAAATCAATCATGAGGTCCTCTATTAGCCAAATGCTGTAGTAAAGCCTTCAGCTCATCCATTTGGGATTGCATATTATTTAATTGATCATCATGTCTCGCCGTTATTTGTTGAATTTGTTACGTATGATGTTGATTGTTTTCTTCTATTTGTGCTCTCAAACTATTTATCTCTTCAGCATAGACCCCATGGGCACCCATCTCATTCCTTATTTGAGCTGAATGTTCAAACACAGCAGATGGTGTAACTCTAAAACCCTGACCTCGGACACGACCAGAACTCTCTTCACCCATAAGTTCGATGAAGACTTCATTTTGTATTGCTATATTATTGCTAGCATCAGAGGATCCTGAAACTGCAACAAGTTCAGCAACACGAGCTTCAGCTGTCACCTACAATTAAGAAACAATAAAAATTAAACTCCGCCGAATATTTAGTAGCTAATAACAGCGCAATATACATAAAACAAAACGTGTTTATCATATTTTATAGAAAAACGGGCAGAATTTCTCATATTTTTTCATAAAACCTCATGCAAAAGAAAAGCAAATATACAATCCAAGCAATGTACCTAATTTAGACAAAATGTGCAAAGCAACAAAGTATCATCTATGCTCGCAGGTGGTCACCACCATACAAAATCAGCCCACTTTTATCAGCACAACTCCAAAAGTGTAACTAGGATATCATTTTTACCTTCAAAGCATAAAATCTTCACCATACAATTAAGAAACAATAAAAATTAAACTCCGTCGAATATTTAGTAGCTAATAACAGCGCAATATACATAAAACAAAACGTTTTTATCATATTTTATAGAAAAACAGGCAGAATTTCTCCTATTTTTTTTTTTCATAAAACCTCCTGCAAAAGAAAAGCAAATATACAATCCAAGCAATGCACCTAATTTAGACAAAATGTGCAAAGCAACAAAGTATCATCTATGCTCGCCGGTGGTCACCATCATACAAAATCAGCCCACTTTTATCAGCACAACTCTAAAAAAAATAATAACATCAAACTTTTGGGTCAAAAATATTTTTTCACCCTCCCTTGATGAAAGCTGTATATTTCTTAACTTAATTGAAGGCTCTCTTCTTTCTTTCAATCCATATCAAGTGAAAATAGGAAGAAATAAAAAAAATAGGCTTTTTCCCTATTTTTAAAGATGTTCAACTTACCATAAATTGTCGTGATGCATCATCAATAAAAGTTTCATCCTTGCGTTTATGAGTTTTAGCAAAAAATTCTACGTGCCCGGGCTCATTCCCATGTGTCATCTCCTACCATGTATAGAAAGAGATCAAATTGTGACAGTGACATCTTAAATGAAAGATTGGATTAATAAAGCAAATTAACTCACATATTCATCCCGTCGTCTAGCAAAACTCTTTGAACCAGACGTGTAAAGACATTGTTGTCTTTCACGTGCCGCTGTCCCTATAGTCGAATATTTCTACACCAATAATAAACCAATTGAATAATCAGTCATTAATAGAAAAATAGAAACAATGAGAATCCAAATGAACATTATTGTCTGAAAACAACCTCACTCTGGTCAGAGAACCAATAGTTCACCAGTTGCTTCCACTGGTCTTGATCTATTCCTTTTGGAACATCATTGCTCAAAACTTATTGTTTCGTTTTGTTCCTCACGTAGTCCCTTTTCAGCACATATCGGTAGTCCCTCCATTTTTTCCCTATCATCCTCAACAAAATGTTGTCTATCGCCTCAATCGTAGGGTAATGGAACTTCCTCTACCACACAGAAAGGAAATCGATGTCAAATAAGCATTATTGGTGTTAGGGATTATGCATGTACAACACCACGAATAAACAAAAACAGAAAGAGAGATTGGAGGCAATCAATGGTTATTAAGTTGTTACTTATCCGAATCAATATAACAAGGTCCTTCTTGTAGCTAGAAGGGACCTTCTTCCAATCCGTGTAATTAAGCGGACAAAGGTTCCCTCTCCTCGCTACCTTGCCCAACCAGCTACTTAACATTTGGCCACCTTTCTTAATAGGTTGATGACGTGCATTAAAGTGGACCACAATTTTTTCCCCACGTTCAAGGGATCACACTTGTGAAGTTCTCAAGACACGTGTCTGCTTTCTCACCCTCCCTTCAGAATCTATACATTGAAAACATGAATTATATAATTAGTATAACAATGTGGTATCGAACTAGTTATATATAGAATGTATTCTAATACAGAAATTACCAATTATCTCGTATTGTTCACTATCATTGTGATCACTTCCCGATGTTATTGGATCGGTCTCAGAATCAGTTTGCGTGTCATGATCATCGTCAAGGTGATAGTCATGCTCATGGTGAATATCTTCTTGATGGTGTGAAGACTCAGCTGCATACTAGTTTGACATGTTATCTCTAACCGATGGAGGGATATTTTTTGACCTATACATCTTGCAATCTGTAGAGATAAAAACATTAAAATGATTATATCTCACACTATCAAAAATACATTAAAAGTTAACCAGAATTAAAAGAACCACACCTAAAAGATAGGAATGGTTAAGGAGTCACAGAAAATGCAGCAATCAATAACTTCTGAGTACCTGTGAAGTTATGAACAAATAAATGATTCAAATTGGATTTAAAGAACAAACAATAATCAATGATACAACCAAAACAGAAATTTACGACAGTCTAAAGTAGTATTCCACAAACTGTACGAAAAAAAGTTCAGGACTCTTGTTAAGTGTGAAACAAAGCAACGGTTACCAGATAGATTACAATAAAACCTTACAAAACTCGTTGACACACATGTCCATCACATAAATACACATCCAAATATAATTACACGAAAATGCACATAAAATTAGTTGGTATCTTCGTCAATGTCCATCCTAGCCCAAGTTGAGATACAATCTAATTGATCGTCTACCACTACATTAGAAGGCATGCACTGATTATAAGTGTCATTATCTTCGTCCTGCCTTTTTTCCCCCATTTCATATAGGTCCCTTGGCTTCGTGGTCACAACATGATACCATTCCTTCATTGTTGGGTCTTGCACATAAAACACTTGCTTTGTTTGAGATGAAAGTACGAACGAGTCATCCTTCAATAACTGACCAGTGTGTCTAAACCTATTCAAGTTCACAAGAATGCAACCACTTGCATATTTCTTTAAACCCCTGGTGAATTAATATCCACCCAATCACAACGGAACAACACAATCTTAAATGTCCCATAGTAATCCAGCTCGATGATATCGTTGAACACACCATAATACATTTTATCATCCGCTTCAACCATCACTTTCGAATTTTGAGATCGTTTACACCTCTCACGTTCCTTTGTGTGGAATTTAAAGCCGTTGATGTTGAATCCATTGAATCTCCTAATAACATTATTTGGACCTCGAGCAAAGGCAACTAGTTCATCTGAATAATTGTTATCCACAATCCATGGCACCTAAACATTTTCCAACAATTAATATGAGACAAGAACATTCAATGTTTTATTGATAACACTTATAGAAATCGAAGACTCTTGTTATTATGCCTAACCTGCCTCATAAGCCATGAGAAAAAATTTTCAACCAACCACTTTTGTTCGAGACTTTGTATAGGTCGATTGGAACGGTTGGTTAGCCTTTGAGCAGCCAAAAATGCGCTGCAATAATTGATGTTTTTATGTAACTGTTAGCCATCACAGTGTTAACAACAAGTAATAAAAACTCAATTTAAACACATGAGATAATATTAAGTTCCTTTATTGATACTAACCTACGAAGGTCAGAAAGTTTATAATTATGGAGCAACACATAACGATGTGCTTGAGCCAATGACATGTCATCGAGCTCAACACTCACAATCTTTCCCATTATCCGTCCACCAGAGGAAAACATGTATTCATCCGGAAAATTTACAGCATCATTGTTCCTTTGGGGATGGTTGAATCTTGTCTCTACACCTTTGAAGTATTGGGAGCAATACGTTAGACATTCTTTCCCATTGTACCCTTCAACAATTGACCCCTCGGGTCGATTTCTATTACGTACGTAAGATTTCAAGCACACTAAATACCTTGCGAAGCCAAAAATTTAAAGATTAATTAAGTATCCAATATATAACTAAAAAAACAAAGTGCACAAAATAGCTTTGAACATCTAACCTCTCAACAGGATACATCCACCTGTAGTGTGCGGGACCCCAAAGTCTAGCCTCGGAGGCTAAGTGAACGATAAGATGAACCATAATGGTATAGAAACCCGAGAGGAATATTTTCTCCAAATGGTAGAGTGTCAAAGCAACACGCGACTCCAATAAGTCAAGCTCATGAGGATCAAGGGCTTTAGAGCATAAAGCTTTGAAAAATGATGATAACTCAGACACAACTGCTAGAACATGTCTAGGCAAAGGTGCTCTTAAGGCAATTGGAAGGATTTCTTGCATCAATATGTGACCGTCATGACTCTTTAAGTTTAACAGCTTACGATCTTTTAGGTTGACACATCTCGAGATGTTTGATGCATACGCATCAGGAACTTTAAGATTTTCCAAAACTGTCAAGAAATTCTGCTTCTCCTTTGTGGACATAGTGTAGCATGCTGGAGGCGAGTGATCTTTTCCATTAGGAAGAACAACTAAATTGAGGTCTTTCCTAATACCAATTTCCTCGAGATCACGGCGTGCCTTCTTATTATCTTTAGTCTTACCATCTAAATTCAATATTGTTCCAATCAAATTATCACATACATTCTTCTCTATATGCATCACATCTAAATTATGACGTAATAGATTGTCTTTCAAATATGGTAACTAAAAAAAAATACCTCTTTTTTTCCACACTGTATCTACAACTCCCTCATCCGTGGGAATACCCTCATTATCAACATTTTCAAGAAATTTGTCCACACCCTCAAAAAGGTTATCACCTTCATCCACTAGCACTTGCCCCGTAGAGACACCAACATCCTCTCTTGCCCTCTTCTGAGAAAGCTTCGAGGTTTTACCATAGCTATAGTTTTCACCCTCTAGTTGTCTTAAAACATCGTGCCCAGATGGTGGAGCAGGAGCAGATCTCAACTCTATGGTGCCATCAAACTGATCATTTTGAAAACGAAACTCATAGTTTTCTACTAACCATCGACGATGACCCATATAGCAAAACTTTCCCCCGTGCTTTAACCATACAGAATACGTAGATTCCCCACAACATGGACAAGCAACCCGCCCCTTAGTGCTCCAACTAGATAAGTTTGCATAGGCTGAAAAATCATTAATGGTCCAAAGAAGAGAAGCGCGAAGCTTAAAGCTTTGATTGGTGGATGCATCAACACCATCCCATAATTGTTTCAACTCTTCAATTAGAGGCTGCAAAAAGATATCAATATCATTACCGGGGCTTCTCTCACCAGGAATCACCATTGAAAGGATGAAGGATGTTTGTTTCATGCAAAGCCACGGTGGCAAGTTGTATGGGACCAAAAGAACAGGCCATGTGCTATAGGTTGAACTCATTGTTCGAAAGGGATTGAACCCGTCACTAGCTAAGCCAAGCCTAACACTCTGAGGATCAGCTGCAAAATCGGGATACAATTTATCCAATTCTTTCCAAGCTAATCCATCCGCAGGGTGTTTTAAAATCCCATCCTTTGTCCGATCTTTGTTATGCCATCTCATCAACGAAGCCGTTTTAGATGACATATGTATCCTCTTCAATCTTGGTATTAGCGGAAAATAACGCAATACCTTAGCTGCCTTTTTCTTTTTCGATTGACCATCCATCTCATTAAACGGATCCTCATCATCAACCGTGTTTTTGACCCACCGTGCCACGCCACACGCATGACAAAATTCATCATTCAAATGCTCACCCCAATACAGTGTGCAGTCATTACGACAAACATGAATCTTCTCATACCCAAGACCCAATCCTTTGATAATCTTCATGGCTTCATAATAATTTGATGGCAATGGTGCACACATCGGAAATGTCATGTTGATAAACTCAAGCAACATAGTCAGAGATTTGCCAGACCACCCATTCAAACATTTGAGGTGTAGTAAATATAACATGAAACTTAACTTTGTGAAATTCTGACAACCCGGATAAAGTTCAGTATCATAATCTTTTATCAAGTTGCGATACTGCGTCTTCTCATCAATAGCATAACGAACTGGATGTTCGACATCTGAAGGATCACCACAATTATTGAACTCAACCCCACAATCATCCTGTTGCTCTTCACCATGCTCATTTGAAGATCCCACTTCGATTTCTAAACGTAACGGTTCATTGATTGAGTTTTCACAAGTAACCTGGAAGGCACCTCGGAGCAAACCCAACACGTCATCTCGTCCCATGAAGCCACCTGGAACACTAATGGGTTGTGAACTAGTGTGAGTGTGGTCTATACGAGAGACTTTTTCCCCATGAAAAATCCACTCGGTGTAACCGGGACTAAACCCATTATACAATAGATGCTTCTGAACAATTTCTAGTTCGAATGAATAACAATTACCACATCTCCTACATGGACAAACAATACTACCACGAGCACAAGCTTTTTGACAAGCAAATCTAATGAAGTTTGCAACACCATCCATATAGGCTTTACTCGACCTCGGTTTATCTATCCAACTTTTATCCATTTTTAGATGACGCTAATAGACTTTCCTAAAACAATGTTAATCAAGTCAGTATTGTAATATTTTTGGCAAAACAATGCATAATCACAAACTTAGATTTGATTGGTAAGTGGATGAACTGAAATTGATAACAACAAAGAAAAATATAATCTATCATACATGTGTGCACTCATATTTAAAAGAGCCCAATTGTAACTAGTTTAGTTGACAACTTTTCAATAAATAATAAGTTTTAAAAAAAAAATTCATGTGGGCCATAATTCATGGGCTTTGTAATTTACTTTTAAAAAATAATTGATTACAAAATAAATGAGATTTGATCTTTGATGACAGTCTGACACCACAACTCATATACAAGTAAATTTTGACGATTTATAAATGTATTTTATAATACGAAAATGCCAAACAAAATTGAAAACAAAACAAATGAAATGGATATATATACTGGAAACAGCAAACTTGGATCACGTCTAAGTAAAAGGTTTGCATATTCAGCTATTTTGCAGTTATTTGTTAGTATTTATTCTCTTTCTGGAATACCTACAATGTTTGATTTGAGTTGATTTTCTGTGATAGAATTTCTTACTTACGGTACTAGTAGTGCCAACCTATATATGCTACTATTTCAATAAAAAAGAATTCAAATTAAGAGCATTGAACCAATTATCTCATATGTTTATAATTGAATTTTCAAAACCTTCGAAGGTCCTTCGATTTCTTTCTCTCTGCGCAATCCCACCAGATCGAGTGAGGAATTAAAACTAATGTCTTTTTGACCTCCTTGAAAGTTCTAACATCACTCCAAGCCTCAATTTCATTATTCACGGACCCCATCATCACCTAAGAGGCTCCCTCAACTCTATAAGCTATTTTACACAAACTTCTAACAAAAGAACATTCCTCCAAAAGATGAAAAACATATTCAGTCTTCACTTTGCACATATAGCATCTATTGACCATTATCTTCCCTCTCCTTTGAAAATTGTGGTTAGTAAGAATTATATTCCAAAAGGCTTCCCATACAAAAAAAAAAACAAACTTTCATGGGAGCCCGAACATGCCAAATTGACTTCCAAGGAAAATAAAAAAGCTCACTAGTGAGGCTTTTATCAATAAGAGTATTATAAAAATCTTTTACCAAGAACCCTTTATCTGGTCTTGGTTTCCATCTTATCTCATCCTCCTTCACCACCTCAATCTTAGAATAATAAAGGGCGTCCAAATCCGAGCTTTTTTATCTCTCACCAAGTTAAAAATGCATGAAAATATATCCTTTAAAAAAGTATTTAAATGTAACTTTTTTGTTAACGAAGATATTATAGATTTTGTGGATTTACTATCGTGTAGATAGTTTTGTACATGGGTTGCACCCTTTATGTTTTATTTATATAATTTTACTTATAAAATAAATTATTTAAGACAGCCTGCCCTCCTCCCACAATATTCCCTTCAGCTCTTCCTTGACTCGGTCCCTGGAAGTGAAGATTGAAGGGCGAAGCACGAACTTTCTCAGTCTGATGTCAACTTCCCATTAATGTAGTGACTGATTATTGGCGTGAGAGTTATGCTAGCTATGTGCTTGTCTAATATCTCACTTGAGAAAATTTATAATTGATGAGTTAAGATACTGCTGCATGCTCAGCCCAAGTAAACAAATGAATTAATAGTACATTTTTTCTCTGGTTAATTGGCCTTTAAATTTGGACTTGATATCTAAGTCCATTTAGCAATTGATATGCTGGGATTTAAGCTCAACTCAGGATACTGAATAAAGTGGTTTTCGAGCTGAATTTATGACTGCTTCTTATTTTTCCTTTTCCCTTTTGATGTTCTAGTCATATTCTCTAAACTTACCCTGAATTACTGACATTATAACAGCTTACAATATGAATTCGTATAACAGTTTACAAAAAAAGTTTTGGATAACAAATGATGAGGGAGATTGATTTTCACATAATACACAGCTATACAGGAGCAATTTTGTTAAAACAAATCAAAGACCCATTTACAAAACTTAGAAATCCAATAAAAGAAATACATTTACATGTGTATAAATAGGGAGTTAAGAGAGTTACAGAAGAGTTTACCAAAAAATTGAGGAGAAATAGTGGTGGCTGATGCTGGAGTCTTCCTTCACGTCAACAATGAGGAAAATATAACTAAAATTTCTAAGAGAGAGAGAGGGAAGCGAGAGAGAGTAGAGGGAAAATTTTTTGGGAGAGATATTGGTTTATGGAAGATTTTTGGGAGGAAGGCGCGGGCAGAAGAAAAATTTGGGGGAAAAAATTCTGGGCAATATAATATATAGTATAAATTACTGGCGCTTGAAAGCGTCGGAATATGCAGCTGGACAAATACCGGCGCTTTAAAGCGCCAGAATGTGAAATGGGTTTTGAGCATATACCGGCGCTTCCTCAAGCACCGGTATATGCTCAAAACCCATTTCACATTCTGGTGCTTTAAAGCGCCGGTATTTGTCCTTCGTATATTGCGACACTTCCTTGAATCGCCACAAAACAAATGTCGGAAACAGTTAAATTGCGGCGTTTTTGGAAAGCGTCGGGATTGAAGCGCCGGCGTACATTAATTCTGTTGTAGTGTTAAGGTATGAGTTAAACTTTTCAATTCACTTACCATTCTACTTTGTAGACAGCCCTTTATTTGGCTGGGGACTCGGTATTGGTATCATGTATATGATGTCAGCTGGGAAAACTGAGATCAGTAAGCTGAACGCAGCAATGGATGAGACAGCAAAAGTTGTTCAGGAATTAAAAACTGAGATTTATAGAAGAGAATCATTGCGCAATCTGCAGGTTTCTAGTTCTGCATATGAAGTTACTGTAAGAATTTAAATATAATTTAAACATGCTAAACAACTTAAATAGCATATAGATTAAATGTGAAATTATAAAGACCGTAAACATACCTCCAGCCATTGAAACTTTTCACTTACACAATCCGCTATTCTTTCGATATTGGTTCTTCTAGACTCTCAGAACTCTCTTCAATTTGATGGTGTATGAAAGAAAATGAGAAGTACCCAGTCTAGGGACCAAACCTGTATTTATACATGTTCTTCCATCAAGAACATCCGTCCGTATTCCATATGCTTGTTACCATAATCAATGGATAGCCAAAGGGTTAAACATGGACCACATATAGGTTGGTTACATATACCTTATACTCTCAATACAACCATTGAGAATATGAACCAACATTCCTCAAGCATACACCTTGTGTTTTTTCTCTAACACTCTAACTTGATAACTTTAATATGCTCTATGATTATCCTATTTATAGGAGAAATGCACTAAGAATAATTGAATTAATTTGGCCACAATTAATGCTTAGTGGAGCATATCTTCCTCCACTTAATTGCCACAATTAATGCTTGAATTTATTACATCTACTTCCACTTAATTTCCACAATTAATACTTGAATTTATTACATCTACCTCCACTTATTAATTGCCACAATTAATGCTTGAATTTATTACATTCTCCCACTTGGTCCATATGTTTAACCTAACTTAATCCCATTGATATATTTTAAGAAGTAAATACATGAATCATGGCGATAAGTCCTCTAAGAGTGAGTATTACCTTCCATGTATTACGATGCATTTAGTTCCTCAAGTATTATTCTTCATGCGGTAACATTTCTTAATGAATAAACCCTATGTTTATTCTTGGTCCTATACATATGAATTTTCTCAAAGAAATTAAGGTGCACATGAATATGAGAAAATATCAAAATATGTAAGAGTTTCATTAATAAACTGTATGTATACACTTACAAAGTGGAACCAAGTCCCATTTTCTCTACATGATCCTTGAATTTCAAAGGTGACATGTCTTTAGTCAAAAGATCAGCGATCATCAATTCAGTGCTAATGTGTTCAATGACCACTTTCTTTTTTTTTACACGTTCTCTTATGGCTAAATACTTAATGCCGATGTGTTTACTTCGACTTCCACTTTTATTGTTTTTAGCATAAAGACAGCAGCTGAATTGTTGCAGAAAATTCTCAATGGCCTAGATATAGAATCCAATACTTTAAGCCCAGAAATAAAACTCCTAAGCCATACACCATGTGAAGTGGCCTCGAAACATGAGACGAACTCGGCTTCCATAGTAAAAGTAGCAGTCAATGTCTGCTTGACACTTCTCCAAGAAACAGCTCCACCGGTCATTAGAAAAATGTACCCTGATGTTGATTTACATGAATCAACACAGCCAGCAAAGTCTGAATCAGAGTAGTCAATCACATCCAGATTGTCCGTTTGTCTATATATAAGCTTATAGTCTTTAGTTCCTTGAAGATACCTCATTACTTTCTTTGCAGCTCTCCAGTGGTCTATACCTGGGTTACTCTGATATCGCCCTAACATCCCTACAACAAATGCAATGTCAGGTCTAGTGTAGACCTGAGCATACATAAGGCTTCTGACTGCAGAAGCATATGGAATGTTCTTTATGGATTCCCTTTCAAAATCGTTCTTCGGGCATTGGTTCAAATTGAACCTATCACCCTTCACAATGGGAGCTATGCTGGGTGAACAATCTATCATCCGAAATCTCTCTAAAACTTTGTTGATATAGGTTTCTTGTGACAGACCTAAAACACCTCGAGGTCTATCTCTATGGATCTTAATGCCAATGACATAAGATGTCTCACCTATATCTTTCATATCAAAATTTTTAGAGAGAAATTGTTTCACCTCATGCAATAAGCCCTTATCATTGGTTGCAAGTAAAATATCATCCACGTATAAAACAAGAAAACAAATTTTACTCCCACTAACCTTCTGGTATATACATTGATCCATGGGATTTTCAACAAAACCGAATGAAGAAATTACTTCATGGAATTTAAAATATCATTGACGAGAGACTTGTTTTAAACCGTATATGGATTTCCTAAGCTTGCAAACCAAATGCTTACCATCATTAGAGGAGAAACCTTCAGGTTGTTTCATATAAACCTCATCCTCTAGATCTCCATTAAGAAATGCGGTTTTCACATCCATTTGTTGCAGCTCAAGGTCAAAATGAGCAACTAATGCCAAAATAATACGAAGAGAATCTTTCTTAGATACAGGAGAGAAAGTCTCCGTGTAATCGATTCCTTCTTTTTGAGTAAATCCCTTAGCAACGAGTCTCGCTTTGTATCTCTCAATGTTACCTAATGAATCTATCTTGGTTTTAAAGACCCATTTGCAACCAATGGCCTTCGCCCAATTAGGCAACTCTACAAGATCCCAGACTCCATTGCTTTTCATGGTATTCATCTCTTCCTTCATGGCATCGTGCCACATGGTTGACCCTTTGCAACTTATGGCCTGTGAAAAGGTTTCAGGATCATTTTCGGCTCCAAAATTATAGTCAGATTCTTGTAGATACACAATGTAATCACTAGGAATTGCTGATCTCCTGACTCTAGTAGATTTTCTTAATGTTGTACCAATATCTCTCAGGGGAGCTTGTGGTTCAACTGGTTGTTCAGGAACTTGTGGTATTTCTTGAACTACTTGATCTATTAGAATGTTGTCAGCAGCTTGTGGAACCTCAATGATTGATTGGTTAACACGAGCTTGTACTTGAGGCATGTTATGAACTATAACCAATCTATCATTTGATGAAGGTTGAGATTTTGTATGATCATGTGCAGGTTCTGTATGATCATGTGCAGGAACTAAGTTCCTGAACCGATCCCTCCCACTGATCATGTCATTCTCTAGAAACTTAGTGTTTCTTGATTCCACAATCCTAGTAGTATGAGTTGGACAATAAAACCTGTAACCCTTGGACCTTTCGGCATATCCAACGAAATACCCACTAATGGTCCTCGGATCCAGTTTCTTCTCTTGTGGGTTATAAATCCTCACCTCAGACGGACATCCCCAAACGCGCATATGTCGCAAACTCGGTTTTCAACCTTTTCATAATTCAAATGGTGTCTTAGGAACAGCCTTGGTTGAAACTCGGTTTAATATATACACAGCCGTCTTTAGTGCTTCAGTCCACAAGGATGTAGGAAGGTTGGAGTTGCTATGCATATTCTTCACCATGTCCATCAATGTTCGGTTTCTTCTTTCTGCAACACCATTCTGGTCTGGGGAACCAGGCATAGTGTATTAGGCAACAATCCCATGTTCTTGAAGAAACTTGGCAAAAAGACCATGTGCTTGTCCACTTTCTGTGTATTTACCATAATATTCTCCACCTCTATCAGATCTCACAATTTGTATTTGTTTTCCGCATTAGTTCTCAACTTTAGCCTTAAAGACTTTGAAGGCATCCAATGCTTCATTCTTATTATGAAGCAAATAGATATACATATATCGTGAGTAATCATCGATAAAAGTGACGAAATATTTCTGACCATATGCGTCCATGTCTGAACAATATATATCAATATAAATGATTTCTAGTATGTCCGAACTCCTATTAGCACATTTCTTGGACTTGTTGGTCTGCTTTCCCTTAATGTAATCCACACAAGTCTCTCTTCTTCTTGAACACATATGGTCATTAATTCATTGATTGACCATTTGTCTTTATATGTGTTGTACGAGATTTTGAAAGGCCCGTACTGAGTTGGAAGGGTGTTCAGAATGTAGTGCACTAGGAAGGATTCCGACATATTAACCTTGAGTTTCTTAAGTTGAGCCGTAATGTCACGCATTTGCATTATGTTCTCGCGCACCCCTTTTACGCTGGTGAGTTTGAGTGATGATAATCTCATTATCAGGGTGCTTGCCAATGCCTTTTCTGAAGTGACGAATTGATCGTCAATGGCTTTCAACAAATCGTGGACTTTCTCATGCTGGACGACAGAGCCACGTATACCAGCAGTTATCTTAGTTTTGATAAACATCACACTGAGCCGATTGGATCGCTCCCATCGCTCATATAGCGTGACAGCAGCTGGAGTACTGTTATTGACGATTGCCGGTGGTTCGTCCTTCCTAATAGCATAATCTATGTCTATCCACCCTAGATGGAGAAAAATCCTCTCCTTCCATACCTTATAGTTATCTCCCCTAAGTTTGGGTATATCATAACGGATATCAGAGAAACTAGTGGGTTGAGTAACTGCATAAAGTCCAAAAGCTTATGTCAAGATTTGAGGTCTAATTTTCTAAATTGCATGTTTTACCAATATAAAAACACGTTGAAATTGAATCTAATTTCATTAAAAATTACATGTGGGCTAAATTTTTAATTCAATAAGATTCTTTATTCTTTATGATAAATTTTATCAAACTATTTTTACTAAATTCATAATGTATATTATGATTACAGTTTGATGTTTTTCTATCTTTAAACTTTATGATAAAACTATTAAATTAATTCTTCTTAACTCCTGTGGGTAAATTAAGAAAAACTAATTTTAATACATTATCCTAATTAATTATATAAACAAAATAAAATCCATGTGGGGTAAAATCATTATATTCATATAATTAATTAAAATTAATGTCCATTATGTGATCCTAATCCACTTAATATATAATTTTATATAATTAAAGATGCTGTGGCTACTCTTTAAATATTTTAAAATTATATGATTCACTAGACGTTTATATTTACTATATTTTAGGCTCTACTTAATGCTTAAAAGCAATTACGCTGTAACATAATAGGCAATCACTAAGAGTGCCCCCAGGATAATTGGTCGGGATAAAGCCTCATTAAAAACCAGAATCCTTAGACAGAGCATTGTCCTAGATCATGCTGTCTTATGCCAACTACAAATTGTTTATGAATTATTCATAATTTTTAACTTAATTGTTCATAGTAATGTATTATGAACCTTAATGTGTTATGCACAAATTAAGTTTTATGAGAATAACCTAATTTTACATAATCTAACAATATCTAAACTTAATAATATGTTATCATATATAAATAAAGTTCTCATAAATAAAACATAAATTGCATAATTAAACGTAATATTATGCAATTAATTTAATTCATTGCACAAAACAAACTCATTCTAAAAGCATGAATTGAAAAACAAAAGCATGCTAAAAATGAGCATTTACTGAAATTGCATATATAGAACTAACATAAATAGTATATATGCGTAATCTTAATTTGAGCAAAATAATCACAAAATAAAAATACATACCCAACATTAAATTATTTATGTATTAAAACTATTTAAACTTAAATTGCATGCATAACCCAAAAAAGTTATACATACATAACACATAATTTTAAGCACATAAATAAAATAAATACCTATAAGGATTTATAAACTTTATTTTTGTAAATAATTACAAATCATATGCAACATAGTGAAAATCCATAAAATTGGCTTCCAAGATTTTAAAACTCAGAAATACTAGAAATCAAATTTCCTAATGATTTCTAACATTATTTTCCATAAAAAATACTCGAAAAACAAACTTTGAAATCAAATTATTTTTCGGGTATAAATCGAAAGTATTACAGATTGCTTAATACTTCAAGGCAGAGGCAAACAATGCTCTGATACCAAATGTAAGAATTTAAATATAATCTAAACATGCTAAACAACTTAAATAGTATATAGATTAAATGCAGAAATATAAAAACTGTAAACATACCTCCAGCCATTGAAGCTTTTCACTTACACAATCCGCTATTATCTCGATATTGGTTCTTCTAGACTCTCAGAACTCTCTTCAATTTGATGGTGTATGAAAGAAAATGAGAAATACCCAGTCTAGGGACCAAACCTGTATTTATACATGTTCTCCCATCAAGAACGTCTGTCTGTATTCCATACGCTTGTTACCACAATCAATAGATAGCCAAAGGGTTAAACATGGACCATATATAGGTTGGTTACATATACCTTATACTCTCAATACAACCATTGAGAATATGAACCAACATTCCTTAAGCATACACCTTGTGTTTTTTCTCTAACACTCTAACTTGCTAACTTTAATATGTTCTATGGTTATCCTATTTATAGGAGAAATGCACTAAGAATAATTGAATTAATTTGACCACAATTAATGTTTAGTGGAGCATATTTTCCTCCACTTAATTGCCACAATTAATACTTGAATTTATTACATCTACCTCCATTTATTAATTGTCACAATTAATGCTTGAATTTATTACGCAAACTCAAAAACATTAGAGGCAAGGATAATCAATTAGTTCTTAATAAGTCAATCACTGGGAACAGAAGCCCTCATGATATCAAAGTATCTGATCTTCCTCTAATTGATGATGGTGAACGTGCAAGTAGTGTCCTTACTGAAGAGCCAGAGCCAGAGCCAGAGCCAGAGGTGTTGGAAATGGACCGACTAGAGGCAGAGCTTGAGTCTGAACTACAAAAGCTACCTTGGTGGTCCACAGAAAATAATAACCTTGAAGAAATCAGACCAAATCCAATCAAGGTGAGTTCTTTCAAGTGTCTCTGCCTCGTTTCTCTGGATTTACTTACCACTTAAAGGTGTGCCCGTAATAATACTTGTGCATTCATCTCCACCAATCATTAAGATCTGAGATAAATGTTATACATTATTAAAGTTATCATATATGCACATTCCCTCAGTCTCTAAAACTAAGCACTGTTACTCAGATGGTGAAAATGAGGCAAAAGAGGAGCAGGAGTTCACCAATGCATGTGATCACTACATTAACACAGGATCTGAGTCAAAAAATAGTGATTGGGATTAAAAGACCTATTGACTTAAAATGACAATAATCTCTCGTTGGTTGAGAACGTAATTTAATTAGGCAACAGTCCTGTGCCTCAGATTTTAATACTATAGGTATGCCACATCAATCAGACTTGTTAGGTCCCCTATTGCCTTGTGTATCGACATGACCCCCCCTCTCCCCATTATTTAGTACTATCAACTTGTAGCCATTCTTCATGAATTGTGCATGTGTAACTTTTTTATTGTGATATGTTATTTATTTATTTATTTTTATGCCTAGTTTCTAGAGCTGGACTACCTCCACCAAGTTGCTCTTATTGACTTTAGGTAGCCCTGCTTTCTTTTTAGTCAGGCTCTTTTTTCTGAGTGCTAAAAAGAGAAGCCTGAAATGTTAGTTGACTTTTTTCTTTTGTTGTTAGGGAGATAAAATTTCTTATATGTCCTCTCTCATTCTTGAAAATGACTACTCTACTATATTACACTGAATCATTCTGGATAGTTGAATGTAAACAGAGAAAGGATAATACTGGAAAGTAGTGGTGGTACTAAAGAAAATTTATAGTGCGTTGGTGGTTGCTGGTGGCAGAGACAAACAATAGATTGGTGGATCCACGCATGGTGGGGTGCGGCAAGATTGCATTTTCCCATCCTACGAAAATGTGGATGACTGATGACCCCAGTTGCCCAGTTCCCATGTTCTTTAGTACTATTATTTAGTTTTCAACTTTGTGAGAGTATATTACTGTAGAGTTGAACAAAGACAATTGTCTATTTTTTTTAATCATTAGTGGGCTTAATCACGTCATGCCCGTGCTAATTTAAAGTTTTCATTTTTACTCTTTTGGAATCTAACTGTTACTATTTGAACTTTTCAAAATTACTAATAGAATATCATAGCTGCCCGAATGGTTAAAATCGATTGGGTTTTACTGTTTGATCAAGGTTTAAGCATAAGAAAAGCCTTGTTCTTGGAGCTGATCACAATTCGCAAGATGGGGTCGTTTTGAGATTTTATTTCTGGGATAAAAAATGAAAGCTCTGTTTTTTTTTTAAAGTAAATGATATGCTCTGCTTGGCCTTGATTAATCGAAAGAATCAGTTTTGTTCGCTTAGGATGTCTCACATAAAAAAGATGAATCAATCACCATCCAATCATGAATGCTTGCGCAGCATCCCCTAGGCTCTCTTACCACCTCTGCAGTCCCCGGCAATACTAATAGAGGTTTTATTTTTTTATTTTTCGTTTGGTTAGAGTTTAAATTTAATGATTTATATTAATTAAAAAAATTATTAATAATATTAATTTTTAAATCTTACATTATTAATAAATTTTTTAAAATTGTTGATGAAATTTTCAACTAGTTTAAAATTTTAGACCCATGTCGACCAAAGTTTTTGCCTGTTAAAATCCAACGGTTATCACTCTACTTGATTACTGCACAGATGCATGTGATTATTTTACACATTTGCTAGTATTAAAGAAGAAAACGAAGTCCCCTGAAAATAGTAGTAAAATAACAACTGACCTCGAAAGCCAACCCAAGCCAAACAGAACCCTACAATCTTGAAATAGAAAAATCTTTGCACTGGATTTCACCCATCCGTGCAAAGATCACTAAAAATCAGCAACAAAAAAACAAAAGCAGAAGCAAAGCAAAAACAAAGTGCAATACTCATCTTCTCCATTCCTCAACAGAACAATTACTATCCTCTCAAAGAAACACAAATTTGGAGAGAGAAGAAATAGAAGAGAATTGAAAGAGAAAGTGATATCTTGTAGATAGGGACTAAAGAAAGAGAGATCCCCACAATCTCAAAGCAGAGCAAAGCACAGCAAGCAACTCGAAAATTCAAGAAGATTGAGAGAAAGTAGTAAAAAAATGAAGCTTTCTGCGAAGTCCATATCGAGTCCGGGTCGGACTGAGAAGTACCCGCCACCATTGATGAGGTTTTTGAGGAGCAATGTTGGTAGCAGAAGCAGAGGCAGGTCACGTTCAAGCCCAATGTTTGTTCGAAAGAAGACCACCGCCATTGAATCCCAAGAACCCTCTTCTCCGAAGGTCACATGCATTGGCCAGGTCCGAGTCAGGCGGTCCAAACAAGCCGGTTCAAGAGCCGGTCAAACCGGAGCTCCGACAAGACGACGCCGCTGCAAATGGATCCGAGACGCCCTGTTTTGCCACCATTTCACTGGAAAACTCAAGCTCAAGTCGTTTAGACCCGTTTGGCGCAAGTTCTTATTGTTGTTTCATGTGGGTTTTCGAAGAAAAACCAAAATTAGAGAAGATTCATCGAAGATTGAACCGAAATTTGGAGGCAAAATCGAGCATTCTGTGCAAGAAGATGAACGTGGAAGCAAAGAAGAAGAAGATGATGAAGAAGAAATAGCTAAGGTCTTTGTATCTTCCTCTTCTACGCCACCTAAAAACGCTTTGTTGTTGACTAGGTGTAGATCTGCACCGTACAGATCTTCATCGTTAGCTAGTAGATTCTGGGGATCACCTCTTGCCAGTGAAGAAGAAAAACAAAAAACAGACAGAGGAAACAGAGAAGAAGACGAGAATTCCACATCGGAAAGAGTGTCGATTTCCAGAGATTCTGATCAGGATTCGCGAACTGATGCAGAAACTGAAAGGAAGGTCAGTTTCTTCAAAGAATTTGAGGGTTCAATTAAAGAAAACATTGAAAAGTCAGCAAAAATTGAAGAGCTGAAAACAGAGCTATTAGGTCCTGTACGGCCTCTGATACTCACAAGGTGTAAATCAGAGCCGGCGAGAACCGGAGAGAAGCTCGACCCAGAGATAAGTTCCTGGAAGAAGAGACGGTTGGGTTTCACGTGATTAATCAATGCTTTCTCTTACTTTCTTTTAATCTTTCTTTGATATATTTTTCTTCATTTTTTTTTTGGGTAAATGGACTGAATATTGTTTTGGAAGCATTTTTTGAAATCATTTTGTTAATTTCACATCTGGAGCTGTACGCTCTTTGGTAATATAAAAAAGCTATTGATCGTAAACCAAAAGATGATGAAACGATGAAACTGTTTTGTTTAATCTTCTCTGTCACTGGTCATGGGCACTTGTATTTATTACTGTCTTTAGTACTCCCACTAAATTAACTTTTTCTTTTAAGCTCTTCTTTCCCTTAATGGAAGTGTTTTTTACTGTTCCCGTACTTGATTAATTTATGCATCTTTGGATACTCTGAACAACTTCTATGGAGTATTTGGTAGAAAGTTTGATGAGATGTCCCACATCTTATTTTCTTGTTTTCATTTACAATTGAGACCCTTTTCTCAGTTTATTATCATGATCCATTAGGTAACTATTTAGTGTTAGATAAAAGAAAGAACAGTTTTTTTTTTTTACACAAATTCAATTTTTTAAGAACTATTTTTCATCTTCTGTTTATAAGAAACAATCATAGTTATTTGTTGAAAAGGGACCTTAATATTGATTATGTTCAAGATTCATTTCAATTGGATAAGAAATATAATGCTAGAAATCCAAATTTTGTGTTGAAGGAACTGTTTGGTTATGCCCAAATATACAAGATTGGTTTAAGATGGCATAACCTTTTGATGGAAAACAAAACACAGGTTTGGACATACCAACCTAACATTCTAACATAACATCAACAAAATGAGAAACCTGGAATCCTACCTAGCAAGTCTAACATCTCTTTTCACACTAGAATGCTCCAAAAAAAATCAGTTAGAGCATGTTCAGAATAAATAAATTTTATTAAAAAATATTATTTTTTTAAATTTCATACTTATCAATGAATTTTTTTTAAATTACCAACCAATAACTTCTCCAAGATTTGGTCTCTTTTTTTTATCAAATCTTTCTACAGAAGTATTTAAAGTTGGAATCTGGGTGGGTGGATAGTCTAGTAGGTAGGCCACCTGAGCCTGAGGCAAGATCTGTGGTAAATGCTACATACTTATTACAGAGAGAAGTTTTTTTGTTGCATAATGTTTATGTCTTGATAATTTTTAAAAATTTTATTAAATATTATTAATTAAATTTTTAAAAATTATGAATTAAATTTTTTTTTTATGCAAATAATTTTTTTTATTATATATGAATGCGATAGACACAGACACAGACTTACACGTGGAGACTCAAAAAATTACATGTGAAATTGGTATGGTGGAATTGAATTAACAACTTGCTTCTTGCTTTCGATGAAATCACAAGAATTTTCTTGTCATTTCGATTTTGGGGTCCATTCTTAATTAGTTATGGGCCTTGTAGCGTAGTGGAATTTAATTTAATTTATTGGCAACAAGTGAACAAATGTGATGAATAACTAGCAGTCAGATCCACCGACTTAAATCAAAGTTCATTAGTCGTTAATTAGGTCATTAACCCAATTAATGATGTCATTTCTTACAATTAATGATATGTCATTTCTTCTTCTAAAGAACATATGAGAAGATATCTTATTTAAATCTTCTCACATTCAATAATCGCAATTAATTGAAAAAAATAAATTAAGAAAGCAAAGCTCATTAGTTTGTAAACTTATTTTCTGTTGCCAATCACAGCACAGAAATTCCAAGAAGGAAATAATCTTTTCAGATTTAATAGTAAATTAGTAATGTCTTAATTAATTTTTCCCCTTAGCAAAGATATTTTCGATCAATGGTAAATAGTTGGTTAATGTGACAAGATCAATATCTTCTTTCTTAGTAAATTTGAATGTGATAAAAAGCTATTAACTAATGTAATGTACTTCTGAAACCACAATGAAACGAATTTAAGAGATTAGATACCACACTTTTAATGAATGAAAAAAAAATTATGGAATTGTCTTTTCATCCAATTTTCAATTTCACTTGGTAAATAATTGGTTAACGTGATAAAACCATTTCTTACACCATAGTAAATTTGAATGTAGTTAAAAGCTATTAACCAATGTTAATTACCCCTGAAACCACAATAGAACGAATTCAAGAGACTAAACAACACACTCTTAATGAAAAAAAAAAAAGACAATAAAATTGTTTTTTCATCCAATTTCCAATTTATTATGGTAAATAGTTGATTAATATAACAAGATCAACGTAGTTAAAAATTATTAACCAAAGCAAGTTACATCTGAAATCACAATGAGACAAATTCAAGAGACTGGACAATACACTATTAACGAATGAAAAAATGACAATAGAATTGTCTTTTCATCCAATTTCACGTGGTAAATAGTTGGTTAATGTGACAAGATCAATCTCTTATTTCTTAGTAAATTTGAATGTGATAAAAAGCTATTAACTAATACAATGTACCTCTGAAACCACAATAAAACGAATTTAAGAGACTAAATACCACACTCTTAATGAATGAAAAAAATTTAATGGAATTGTCTTTTCATCCAATTTTCAATTTCACGTGGTAAATAATTGGTCAATGTGATAAGACCATTTCTTACACCATAGTAAATTTGAATATAGTTAAAAGCTATTAACCAATGTTAATTACCCCTGAAACCAAAATGGAACGAATTCAAGAGACTAAACAACACACTCTTAATGTAAGAAAACAGACAACGAAATTGTTTTTTCATCCAATTTCCAATTTTATGTGGTAAATAGTTGATTAATATAACAAGACGACTCGTAAATATGATTTTTCTAGGAAAAGTTATGGCAGTTTTAGTAGACAAAAGTCAGGCTGTGCGCGATTTCAGCGTGGCAGAAGTGAAGGGGCTATTAAATTCTGTTTTTTTTAGTTTTTATTTTTATTTTTCAAGAACAAAATAAGGATCACAAGAAGCAAAAAAAATCAGCTAGAATCACTCCCCGGCAATGGCGCCAAAATTTGGTGTGTTGTCGCAGGCAACCAAAAATAAAACTTATACTCCTAAAAATGCATGTAGTAGTGTGAGTAAAGATCGTTCCCACGAAGAGTGTCTAGCTTAGTTTTATGCTACGTGAACAAGGATGAGGGGGTTTGAGTATAACGAAAACAATTTTAAGAAAAACAACTAATGAACAATTCAAATTGAAGTATCAAAATCAATCAAAAGAACAAACCTTGTTTTAAGTCAACATCCACCATCGAAATTTTACAACTGATCATCGATACAAGTGTATATCAATTCACACTTTGAATATTCACCATTGGAACTATTTTCCTATCTCTCCTTAGCTGCAATTAATTAGAAAACAAGCGATCTAATTAACCCTAACTACTAAACAACCCAAGATAAGCGCTAAAGGTTTAATCTAGTAGCAGCTTTAAGAATTAGAGAGATCGATGAAGCTAAACAACATAAGCACAAGTAGTTGCATTTAATTTAGTCAAGCATTCTTCCTAAGATCTAATAATTTCTGATGCAGTAAATCATTAAATATTAGTTGCTTCACAAATTAGAGGATCAAACAATTACGGATTTGATATCTAACCTAGCAATAGATTGCAGCGAATAATAAACTAGTAGGCCTCCTAGTAATTAAACAAGACAATCATGAAAATAGGGATAGAAGAACATTCGATACTCAAAGCATAAATTGAACAATATAAAAAAAAAACAGATTAGATCTCATAGTTTTATTAATTCTGAGGGCCATGATGAAAACTCGAAGGAGAAGTTAGAGCAGAGAGAGAGAGAGAGACGTCCCCCAAGTCTGATGATTTCTCCCCTCTTATACATGTTATTTTCAGTAGTAGAAAACCTACAAGGTCTCCTAAAATATTCTAAATATTATCCTAAAATAACAATATCCAAATCTGACTAATTTAAGGAAAATATTAAAAATAAAATAAAGTCCTAATATAACTAGGAAACTGGTGTTTTTAGCATGAATTTTTGTGCACCAGATCTGGAAACTTTCGAAAATAAACCTCGTCAAATCAGCATATTAGAATTGCAGGCTAAGGGACTTTCCAGAACTGTAACAATGCAGGTGCAGCAACTCCAAGCCCCGTTTCGACCTTGATGTAGCCAGTATCTCTCAAAACTCAAAACATGAAAGTTGTAGAGCTTTTTCTTGGCATTCCTTAAAATTTGAATCATCTCAATCGGAGGTTAGACGAGAGAGTTATGCCCAGATTATGAAGCGATGTCAAAACTGTCTGAAATTGCCCACTTAGTTTCGTTTTGCACTTAATGCCTCCATTTGCATCCTAAATCAAAATATAAGAATAATGAGTACATTTAGGTACCAAATAAGTATAAAAAAAAAAACTAGATATTAAGGGAGAAAAATATAATATTTTTCATTCTCATCAATAGACCTGAAATCGAGTTATCATTAGGGGGATGTGCCTAAGACTGCTTTTAGGACATGTTATGGCCATCATGAGTTCCTTATGATGCCATTTAGGTTGATTAATGCTCTTGCAACATTTATTGATCTAATGAATCGGGTGTTTAAACCATTCTTGGATAGATTTGTGATTGTATTTATTGATGATATTCTGGTATATTCCAAGGATGAAGAGGAACATATGTAACATTCAAAGATAGTATTGGAAATTATGAGGAGAAAGAAATTGTATTCAAAGTTCTCTAAGTGTGAGTTTTGGTTAAATGAAATATCTTTCTTGGGGCATATTGTGTTAGTAGATGGTATAACAGTTGACCCATAGAAAGTAGAGGCAGTGTTGAATTAGGAGAGACCCATTAGTGTGACTGAAATTAGAAGCTTTTTGGGGTTGGCTGGTTATTATAGAAGTTTATCTAAAAAAAATTTATGATTGCTGGACCATTGACTAGATTAACCAGGAAGGAAGTGAAGTTTAGGTGGTTAGAAGAATGCGAGAGGAGTTTCCAACTGTTGAAACAGAAATTGACTACTGCTCCGGTATTAGTGCTTCCTTCTAGTGATGAAGGATTTGTGGTATATAGTGATGCATCGCATCAGGGGTTAGCGTGTTGATGCAACATGGGAGAGTTATATCTTATGCTTACGGAAGAAATTACCTGACTCATGATTTAGAATTGGCTGTTATGGTTTTTGCTTTGAAGATTTGGAGACATCATCTGTATGGAGTCACTTGTGAAATTTTTTTCAATCATAAAAGTTTGACGCATTTACCTACCATAGAAAGAGTTGAATTTGAGGCAAAAGAGGTGGATGGAGTTGATTAGTGACTATGACTGTATAATTCACTATCATCTAAGAAAGGCTAATGCAGTAGCTGATGTATTGAGTAGAAAATATACATGGAGATTAACTGCTATTGGGAGTCATGATATTAGCTTGATTGAAGAGTTGAGAGAAATGAGAATGCAGTTGAGTATCAATGATAGATGAGTATTGATGGCAAATATGGTGGTACAATATTCTATTATTGATCTCTTGATATAGATGTAGAGTAGAGATGAAAGAATAGAGAAGATCATATAGGAAATATTAAGTGGGAAGCCGAATAGGTTTAGAATTAGAGAAGATGATATGGTGGTATTGGGACATAGAGTTTATGTTCCCAATGATATGGATATGAGAAATGAGATACTAAGGGAGGCTCATGATTTTGTATATTCTATGCACTTGGGTAATAATAAGATGTACAAGGGGTTGAGACAGAATTATTGGTGGTCAAGGATAAAAAATGATTTAACTGAGTATATTTCTAGATGTTTGACCTGTCAACATGTGAAGTCTAAGAATATACATCTAGCAGGTTTATTACAACCTCTTACAGTACCGGAATGGCCATGGGAGAATATAAGCATGGATTTTGTTTCTGGTTTTCCCCATACCCAGAGAGGTCATGATGTTGTATGGGTTATAGTGGATAGACTTTCTAAGTCTTTGAATTTCCTTCCTATTAAAACTACCTGGAGTCCTGAAAAGTTAGTTGAATTGTATGTAGTGGAAATTATAAGATTACATGGGGTACCTTTAAACATTGTATCAGATAGAGATTCTAGATTCACTTCTAGATTTTGGAGGGGGTTTCAAGAAGCTATCGGTACGCAATTACAATTTAGTACAGCTTTTCATCCTCAAAAAAATGGGCAGACAGAGAGAATCATCATAATACTAGAATATATACTGAGAGCAAATGTATTGAGTTTCTCAGTGAGCTAGGATGCTTATTTACCATTGATCAAGTTTGCATACAATAATCAGTATTAAACTAGTATTGGAATGACACCATTTGAGGCTTTATATGGTAGAAGGCGTAGAACTCCAGTATGTTTGGATGAAGTTGGAGAAAGAAATGTATTTGGTCCAGAAATGATAGATTTCACTACTGAGAGGATCAAACTAGTTAAAGAGAACCTTATAGCAGCATAGAACAGACAGAAGGGATATGCTGATAATAGAAGACGACCTCTTAAGTTTTAGGTTGGTGACTGTGTATTTTTTAAGATATATCTGTGGAATTGTGTATTGAGATTAAAAAAAAAGGAAAGTTAAGTCTGAGATTTGTGGAGCCATATGAGGTGATTGAGAGAGTTGGACCGGTAGCATACAGATTGGATTTGCCTCCAGAGTTAAAGCAATTACATAATGTGTTTCATGTTTCACTTTTGAGAAAGTGTTTACATGATTAATCTCATAGTATTCCGAATTACACTATAGAACTTCAGGAAGATTTGACATTTATGCAAGTACCAGTCAGAATTCTAGACAGAAAAGAACAAGTCTTATGTAATAAAGTTATTTCTTTGATTCAAGTATTATGACAAAACAAAGATGTTGAGGCAAGAATGAGGAAAAAATACCCCAACTTTTTCATGAATTAGGTAAGAAAATTTTGGGGACGGAAATTTTATAAGGTGGGTAAAATTGTAATACTTGTGTTATTAAATTAAGGGTAAAGAAGTAATTTGATAAATATGACATGAAATTAAAATAATATATATATATGAAAAATTTATTTTTGAATAAAATAATTCTTTTGAAAAAAGACTGGACATTTGGGGTCAAACTAAGAAAAAAAAAAAGAAAAAAGGCTGGACATTAAAGAAAAAAGAAAAAAAAATGATGGGCCAATACCTAGACGCCCAGGTGTTGGTTGCCCAACATGCAAATTGAGCATGTTGGACAGCACAGACTAAAAGGTGGCAGTGGATGTTTTTTTTAATATAAAGATTTAAGTTTTGTTTTGTTTTGATTTTCCTACCAAATCCCGTTTGGTTTCCTTCTTTCTTCAATTCAAATTACTCTCTTTCTTTAAACACCTGGGGACTCAAAGAAATATCGAAAGATTGAAATTTTGAAGAAATTAACGGAAGAATTTTAAAGAGATTCAATGGAAGCTTTAAGAAAAACAAAAGGTAATAATATGAATTTTATTTTTGAAATTATGCATACATGAAATTACCCGGAATTTAATGTAGAAATTTAAAGGGTATGAATTATGAAAGAATTGAAGAATAAATTATAAATTTTAATATAAATATTATGTCAGGTGTTGACGATTAAAAATCCAGTGAAATTACTGAAAGGAGCAAGAAAGGCAAGGAGGTGATCCACAGGTAGCTTTAAGTGCTACGTAGTGAGTTAGATTTACTTTTAGTAATCGAAATAAATATGAAATATAAAGTGATGATATTTGAATTAATTATTGAACTATGATTGGATGATATAGGAAATTTGGTTTATTGATATTATATGAATAATTAATATGTTAAAAATTTATTATATGAAAAGTAATATTATTGAAATAATGAGTTGATGAAATATATATAATGAAAGGATAAATGAAATTCTTGACAAGTTATGATTGATAATTTAATGAATATGATAAAAATAATAATTTTGAGAAATAGCTTAATAGTTAGATTGAATGGTTGAATGTATGTTTGTTTTTATATCATTGCTCATATATATATATTTCATATTATTGCCATATACATGAAATAAAAAGAACCGAGAAGGCAACCGGTCTAAATGAAAATAAAATAACCGGGAAGGCAGTCGATCTAAATGAAAATAAAAGAACCGAGAAAGTAGTCGGTCTAAATAAAAATAAAATAACCAAGAAGGCAATCGGTCTAAATGAAAATAAAAGAACCGAAAAGACAATCTGTCTAGCTGAAAATAAAAGAGCCGAGAAGGCAGCCGGTCTAGCTGGAAAAAAAATAACCGAGAAGGCATCCGGTCTAAATGAAAATAAAAAAACCAGGATGACAGTCGATCTAAATGAAAATAAAAGAACCGGAAAGGCAGCCGGTCTAACTGAAAATAAAGAATCGGGAAAGCAGCCGATCTAAGTTGAAACATGTCAATATGTGGGAAGACTTTCCCAAATTATAATATGAACTGATCTGATAATTTAAATTCATGCATTGCATTTGTTTTAAATATTGATTATTATTGCTTGAGATGCTAAAACATCATTCTTGATTGTGAATTTATTGATAGACAAATTAGTCTCACAGAGAGACAGATATGATGAAAAAGAAATATGACAATATGATGTGATAAAAATTTATTTGATTGACTATATGTTGTGAACCTCATAACAAAGTAAATAATGATGTTAAATTGGAAATCTGAAGATAATTAAATATATGAGAAGGAAAATTGATATGTTTGAAGATTAATTTAAGATGAAATTGATAAATGATTGAAATTATAATAGGATGTTATTATTGATTTATATGACATAATAGATGGATTAATATGGGAAGATTATTTGAAAGATTGAATGATTATCTGTGAAGAAATAGATGATTTATATTGGTAAATTAGAAACAATTGAATTATAAAATGTGACTGGAAGTATATAATCGAGCACTTCTAGCAAATTTAATTCACTGAGCTTGTGAAGCTCACTCCTCATTGTTAAATAATTTCAAGAAGCGGGCAGGACAGATAGATTGGTGAACTGAGATTCAGACTGAGTCATTATCTGTAAGCCACGTGGTCCATATCCTCAAACTAATGGAAAAAAAATCTTTATAGATATTCATTCATCATATGTTGTATATTAGTTGAAATTTTAATAATGTAACTTTTCTGTTGAGCGTAAATTATCCAAGAGTATCTCTTCCAAAATGATGAATGTGCTGCACTATTTTCATACCATTTGGACATCCAATTTGAAACGTTGAATAACTCAATTGTAATTATTTAAAAATTTAATTAATAATTATCGCTTAAGTTTTTAAAGTGTAAAAAATGAGTGTTTAAGAGAAGGGTTTGAATAGCATTGCGCATCTCAAAATCATCTTTTAACCTTTATGAAATTGAAATGGAATTCACCAAATTTTAGTAAATTTAATGATATGGGTTTATGCTTATGAGTATACTAGATTCCGAAAATGGCTCCTAAATGTTGAAAAAAATGCCTGACGTTATTATAGTAAAGTATTTACACAGAAATTAAAAAATATAACACTTATATTTGATATGAACCTACAAAAAGAAAAGAAAAGAATTTGCTTCAATTCCTTAAAATTTTTTATGTTATAAGTTTAGGGTTCGTTTTTTTTTTTTTTTTTTCTCTAGGAGAGAAGGGGTTTGCTTTTGTAAAATAGGAACAGCCGAATAGAAACGAAAGTGAAAAGGAATTTTTTTTTTTTTCTAATCTAGAGAAGGTAAAATTCTTTGTCAAGACGGAGTCTCCGTACTCTCCGGTTCGTTTGGAGCGGGTTGAGAAGAGAATTTTTTACCCACAGGATGGGGATCAAAACTAATCTTGATTGGGTTCACAGCTGAGGCTGTGGATCCTATATAATCCCCATCCCGATACCCCATTAATAATATTATACATTAGATATATCATATATATTTTTTGTATTTATAAATACATAAATTTTTAATAACATATTTTTGTGTGGATAGAACATGTACAACTATTTGATATCATGTATTTTACATGACATATTATATAATATTTATTAATTGAATTAAGTTTACTTTTTTTTAAATTAGAATTTTTAATTGAGAATTCCTGTCTTGGTTATTACCGGTCGATGATAGGAATAGAAAACCAAAAAAAAAATCTTGTCGGATATGGGAGCTAAAAATACGTGAAGGTTTTTTTTGGAGGGGAAGTGGGAAGGTAACGAGAAATGCACATTCCATCCCAAAGTCGCCCATTGTCCTGTGTTTATGTGGAGTGTCGGTTAAGGACATTTCCTTGCAACTTAGTAGGAAAAGGTTCAAACTGTCACTACTAGGTATTATCGATGGACATCACAGACGGATAATTCGTAGGTGGTATTTTCTTTTTAAAAAAATAGTAATTTTTAATATTAAAATATTTCATCGATGATATTTTTTTAAGAGAATAAATTTTAATTTTAGAAATTAAAAATTATCACCAATGAACACATGTCCATTGGTGATACTTATTTTAAAAAATAAATTCTTATCTTTTAGAATAAAAACTTATCGTTGATGGAGATATTATTATTATTTTTAATTTTTTAAAAAAATACTTTTTTAATCTGTTGAAAACCTATTCAAAATTCATTTATTCAAAACTATCAATAAATAGATAAAGTGATAATGATATTAACAAAACAATACTTACAAAATAAAAATCTTTTTAAAAAAATATAAATCTATGTGAAAAATACTAGTATGCTACAAAAATTTTCACATAAAAAAATATCATGGGTCAGCTAGGTCCATGTCCTTCCGATCGATATTGCCCTAGCCCACAGTAGCCGAATCGTCCAAGCCCGCAGCAATAGATCTATTTTGCCCCGCAACAACCGAACCTGTATGATCCTATTGAAAAAAACAATAGCCATAAGATATATACTCATATAATCGAATATGAAAATTAATAGCATGTAAAAGTTCTAAACTCGTGCTATTGAATTCACACTTTACTAGCCTTAAAGTGCTAAATTTTATTAGCCTAAAACTCAAACATTTGCTAACCGGTGATTCAAAATGAATTTCATTTGTTCATACGAGTCACCTTTGACCCCACGGATGTGTCAATACCCCTGGTTCGTCTATTAGACAAGTCTTTTATATTTTTGTCCCTAAAACTACTAAGTGTTGAACTTTATTGACCTAAAACCCCTGCACTTTTACTAACTGGTGATTCATAATGGATTTTGTTTATTCACACGAGTAATGTTCGATCCCATAGACGTACCGATAACCTCGATTCATCCATTAGACAAGTCTTTTACATTTTTACCTCTAAAACTGATTGACTTAAAGCCCATACTTTTGCTAACTGGTGATTCAAAATGGATTCTGTTTGTTGACACTATCACATTTGACTCCACGGACATGTTGATAACCCCCGATTCGTCCATTAAACAAGTTTTTTTTTTTATATTTTCACCTCTAAAATCACTGAGTGTTGAGCTTTATTGACCTAAAACTCACACGTTTGCAGACCAGTGATCCAAAAGCATGATACAATTTTCATTATTTGATTTCTTTAAGGAAGAACTCTTAATCTCAATTTTTTTTATCTTTCAGGTATAGTTCATTAAATAGATTTTCCAATGAAATTAACCTAGAATTAAACAAGTATATATTTAATATAAAGCTATGCAAAACCAATCATGAGACAACATACATAGGTTTGGATTTACGTACCTAAATAAGTCAATAGAGGGAGTGGTAAAATAAGAGGTAGACAAAAAATGATTGTAAACCTTGAGAGTCAACAAAATGATAATGTATTAGCGAATAAATAAATAAAGAACAAATTGTCCACTATATGCATGTTGATGCATGCTTTCTAACCACATCCTTCCTTTCACTAATTGGTAGGGAGTCATAATCCATTCAGGAATGCGTAATCCTTATTGAATTTAGTAACTCATGTGTCGTTTCATTTCAAAAAAAAATTGCCAATATATCTCCAAGTACAAGACCTAAATTCAGTTCTATATTCTGAGGAAGATAGCCTTGAATTTAGTATGTACCTATAAAACAAGGAGAGATATTACTGAAATTTAGTCGAAAAAAAACAAGAAAGGAACTATACTAATTGCAACATGGATCACACATTCTTGAACTGTCTAAACTAAACAATCCAACGATTATTTAAATACAAACACTCTCATTGTAAATATATTAATTAATAAGCAATAAGAGCATTTATGTTCCTTAATAATCTTTGGATGGATAATATAAAGTAAGATGCAATGCATGATATATGTAAATAAAAAATATATAAGACAAATCAAAATTTATAAGGTTAAAATTAATGGAAAATTCTATGGGAAATTCAACAGCAAGGAGAGAGAAAGAAGAAGAAGGAATGAGAGAGGAAAAAGACAGAAGAAAAGGGAAAGAAGAAGAAGGAAGAAGAAACGAAGGAAAGAGATAGAAAGAAGAGAGAAAGGGTTTCACGGTGGAGAGAGAGAGAGAAAGAAATGGGGAAACGGGTAAAATGGGGGGAGGGGACTTGACGCACAAAGGTTCACCGACGGACACGTGTCTGTCGGTGATAGGGATTAAATCCCTTGCAGATAAGTTTTTTTTTATAAAAAAATTCTTATCACGTGACACTTATTTCTTAAAAAACAATTATAAAAATAAATTTATTTCATGGAATACTTATTACCGACAGAATTACCCATCGATGATACTTATTTTTTTTAAAAAAAATTAGTTATAAAATAATTTTTAAATTTTTGCCTTTTTAAAAAATATATCAACGACTGAAAAATACTTTATTATCGACTAAATAACCGTCGGTACGTGATAATATTTTGCCTTATAAATGATGGACACTTGTCCATCGGTGTTTATCGATGATAATCCGTTGTAAAAACACAAATCACCGACAGAATAGTGTATGTCGATAATATCATTTTTCTAGTAATTTGTGTTAATGTAACTTTACTTTCAATTCTCATGTCATTGATGTTCTTTATTATGTAAGAAAAAAAAAAACTTTCTCAAAGAATGATAAGTGTTAGTATATTGCATGATAAATCAAATAAGGTTAGTGTACATTTTAAA
Organism: Bretschneidera sinensis; assembly: GCA_023935145.1. Classification (NCBI taxonomy): domain Eukaryota; kingdom Viridiplantae; phylum Streptophyta; class Magnoliopsida; order Brassicales; family Akaniaceae; genus Bretschneidera; species Bretschneidera sinensis. The sequence continues at coordinate 105,389,350 of CM043699.1, forward strand.
AATTTTAATATTATTAATTGACTTTTAAAGTGACAATATGTGAATTTATTACTATTTTTATTACATAAAATTTGGGATGTGGGTCATCACAAATTCTTCCATTTAAACTCTTACATCTTTGCGAGAATGAGTATATCATAGTCGATCACATTTAGATTAACAGTTCCAATCCATCGGTATTTGGGAGTTCAGATACCATGATAAACTAGCGTGTCAACCCAAATAGCACACATTCACATGATAATGAACCTAAATCAACTCTGATACCATTTGTAATACGATAGGTTCATTCTCAAAATTCTAACTCAAGTTGATTTTGGGGTCATAAAATCTTACATATATAGAAATATTTTCTCCATTGCACTACAAAGTACAAACTCCTCTCGCTTAGACTCTCGTGTCATCCACATACAAATGGATCTGAGTTGATTATGATACTATTTATAACACATCGAGTTCATCTTTACAAAAAAATTTGTTAGTTCAAATTGATTTTAAAATTATAAAACTTCACATGTATCATAAATTTATTTTTTATTACATTATCTACGTGGATGTGAATCACCTCGAAGTAAGACGTGAGGGTGAAATAATTATATAAACTTCTACAGAGAAACAATGGAGACGGGGGATTTAGGATTCTGTCTCCAATTTGGGAAGTCTTACTCTGAATCACGCGGCTATCAACCTAGGTAGCTAGTAATTAGTATATATCACATTGTTATATAAAGATCCATTCTCATCCAACCACAGCATGTTAGCTGTTAAATTTGGGACCCAAAAAGTCGACATCCAGTCAGGGTTACCTACCATTTGGGGTTGTAATCTTCATACACCACCAAATAGAGACAACTGAAAGGCAACAGTTGCTCTTTTTGAATTGACTCAAAATATGAATATCTTACAACATGATAATTTAGTTGATTAATCGGCTGCAATCATTCATGGATAGACTTATCGAAATGATTAAATTATTTTACAAGATATTAAATAGGCTTAAATATGAGAGTTTTCTCCATCATTAATTGTTCAAGTATTTGTCGCTTTGTGTTGTCCTTATTCTTATTTTTGTCGATTAATCACATGCATATAAGACATTGTTTTGGCTTTTTGTTAGATTCTTCCAGAGTCATAGCCACTTCTTGCCTATCTTTGCATGCAAATGCCATATACTTTTTGTATATCTGTAAATAGATATTCCTCGAAAAAGAACCCTTTAAACGAAGTAATACAATTATACTTTGCCTCTAGATTTTAAGAAATGTATATTAATTTAAGATAGCTATCCTTTAAAAATATCCATACCAATATCTGAAGTCTCAACATATTAGGCCCACTAATAATTCTCTTGAAAATGATTTCTTCTCCGTCGACATAATAGATCAGATGAAAATCATATTTTGTTATAAAAAAAACATATTTCTTATTACTTTTGAGGAAAAAATAAAGTAAAATAAAAATCTGGTTTTAAATTAGTCAGGAAGCAGAAAAAAGAAAGAAAGAAAAGAAACTTGTCTTGATCTGCTGACCTAATCTCTGTTAAATGAGGCTGAACTGCAGTTTTGGTCCCTCAAGATAGGGGTTATTTTTAAAAAGATTCCCAAATAGAGTGTTATCAATGTAGCACTTCAAGATTACTTCTGTTATCTATCTAGACAAAAATATTTGGTTAAATCGGGTTTAAACATTCGGTTTTAGATCACCTCAAAATATCATTGATAATTTTAAGAAATTTCACTAATAATATCAGTATAAGTGTAAGACTCAAAAAATAATGTTATCAATAAAAATTTTCAAAATTACTAATAAAAAATAAGCTTTCAATATATATATATATATATATATATATACTTCCCCTATCTTAATTTCATCCCCATCTCCCCTTTTATAAATGACCAATATAATGTTTTCTCCATTATAAATGACCATGACATACCCTTTTTACCATTTATGAATGACCACCAAAACACTGCTTTTTGCCATTTTTCTCTCAAAAAATCTTGCTAATGGAGCTCAAGTCTAGCATTACCACTATCTTCCTCGTATTCCTCCTCCTCGCCGCGCCTTATTTTTCAAGAGGTTTGTACTTTTAGTCTCTCTGAAGAACATTTAAAGGAAACTAGTACATAGCTACTAGTGTGATTTTTGAAAAATCATACTCTAAATAGTACTAATTTGGTTTTTTTTTTTTTCCTATTGAAGGGTGCTCGGATATGTTGGGTACAGAGGATTATGAAATTGATTACAGAGGTCCTGAGACACACTCATCGATCCCTCCACCGGATCACACCCATGGCAAACCTTTGTTTCGCTGTCAAAATGCCGCTACAACTCCCAAATCCAATGGCTTAAAAGGTCGTAACACGAGAGGAAATGTAAGAGACTAATTCTAGTATTGTTATGTAGAATAATATTCAGGATGTGCTTGGTGGATAAAACCAAAGGAAGATTGGAAGATTTTTATCCTACGAATATGTGTGGTGGATATGATGAAGAAAATGATGAATAAGGAATGATACAATTATTCAGATTTACTATCTTCCCGTTTATTTATCTCATTTTATCATCTTCCTCGTCTTATCCATCAAACGGACCATGAAGGAAGGAAAGGAAAACAAACATGCTAACTTGTAATTAAATTTGGATCTGATTCAAGTGGAATAGAGATGTAACCTTACGTAGGTTTTGTTTGAATGGTGCTACAAGGGATTTAATAGCACTTTTCACTGCATAGCTTGCATATATAGGTCTACATGATTAGCATTTTTATTTATGTTTACCCTTTTCGATCTGTGTCATTGTTTTTGTTTTGCAGGCTAAGAAAATTCATGGATAATGAAGTTTTTGACGGCAGTGTTGATTTTGGTTGAAGTTGCTACAGCTTCTAATAGTTCCTCTCTTATATATATATATATATTGAGAGAGAGAGAGAAATCATATGTAAAAATCAGAGAAATGCTATAAATCGCAGTCTTCTGTTCTTGTTTATCCACCTTCAATTTCTGCAAATTAAATGTTGGTTATGCTATAATAATTCCTCGCTATAAGAACAATGCATTTCTGTCTCCACACATTTAGTTCAGTCATGGTGTTGCGCATGTGTACCACACATGTGAGATATTACTTGTAAGCTTAAAGCTTTGCAGATTGATGAATGATAGCAACATATATCTAAAATTGAAGATTACTGGGGGTACCAAAGGACTTGGGCCAGCGAGGCAGCTGCTTCTGCTCCAAATTAATGTTTCACAGTGCTCTTACGCCTGTATTATTGTGTGTATTGTAACCGATATTTTGAATCCGATACATGTCCCACAAGAAGAAAGAAATAAAATATTTCATTCTTTATTGAATATATTATACAAAATCACATCCAAACCTAAAATCTGCAATTGCCAACAGTCCACAATCACAATCTATCTGCAAGAAATGGTCAAACAATTTCTTCCCTCCTACTCCACAACTGAACAAATCTCAAAGCAAATTCAATTTATTTAAGAGTGAGAATTTTGCCGAACAAAAATTTTAAATCAATTTGTTCTCATTCAAGGGACTTGTTATAACTTTCCTTTTTTACTGTTTTTTTTTTAAAAAACAATATTATATACAAATAATATAACAATTGATTTAATTATAATACATTATCATACAATCGTATTATTTATATAAAAAAAATCAATATAAATTCAATAAATAAAACCTTACGAGTGTATGTTCCTGAACCAAATCATGATTCATAGAGTTTAAAAGAACATTTGTTTAACAATATTATTAGAGTGCCGGACAGCTTCTAATTTTTTAAGTGAAATGCGTAAACATGTCATGTATCACGGATGATTAAAGTGTGTGAATTCAAATTTAGTGCAACAGGTTGCTAATTGAAGTGATGGATGAAAGAACTTAAACTACTCCTATGGCATGAATTGGAGAGCAAAAACGTCAAGGAAATTCGGTAAATTTGCAGGTACTAAATGGCTGGAAATTAACAATACAGAGTAAGTTGACTTATAGACACGTGGCAACATCTTAGTGGACCGACAAAAATAGGACGCAAACAGAGCAGCATCCCTCACATGAACAATAATTGGCTTTATTAAATTATTTTTAGTTTTTCAATTCGATTTTTTTAATAACTTAAAATTGAAAATCTCAGTGAAAAGTGAAATTTCACCGTGTTGACGGTACTTAAATGGCTTGAAAGCTCATTTTAACGACAAAATTCCTACCAAGTACAACCTAAAATCTCCTTAATTTCCTCCTGTGTGTTCTTTTTAGCTAAACATAATTGGGAGAAGAAAGAGACAAGTAGAAAGAGGAAGGGAAAGGAAGATAGAAGGACATAGAAAGAGAGACAAACCTGCGACTACGAGTAAAAGATTGTAGGTTTTTATTTTGGGGCACAAAGGAGAAAGAATGAAATCAAGATTTTAAAGAATTGATACTTAGTATTTGGTTACAAAAGAAGTCCTTACAAAATATTCTTCAAATTCAACATTTTTCAATGATTTAGGAGTTCTAATTAATTTGATTAAAAATAAAACCCTAAATGATTAAATCAAATAAAGTCTCAAAATAAAATCTTAAAATTTTTGTTCTATTCAAAGAAGCACTATTTAAAGCTTTTTACTCTTTGAATAATAGTCATCTCTTGACTTGACGTTGAGGTGGAATTTCAATAAGATTTCAAATCTTAATTAGTTTAAATGGTCAAATCAAAAAATTAAAAATAGTTTGAAGACAAAATTAATACAACCTGATAAATGTGTAATTAAAATAGAAAGCAACGGTGGGACAAACATAGATGCTTAACCTAAAAAGGTAAACCATTATCATCATGAAAAATCACATTGTACGTAATATTAAACTCAATCAATCAAAGATCAGTTAACTTTTTTATAATTAAAATAAAATCAATTATTCTTTTTTTTTTTTTGCTTTTAGTAAAAAAAAAAAAGAAGTTAAACCTATAATCTCAAATTAATCCCAATTACTACTACAATACTCGGGTGCGTTTGGTTGGGGGATTAAAGTGAGATATGATTGTTTTAATCTCACATGAACAATTAATCCCATGTTTAGTTGAAGGGATTTACTGTTAATGTGGGATTAAGATAGGATAAAATCAATCATAATCCCATATTTTTTGTCTCACATTTCCTATGTAATAGAATTAATCGCACCCACTAATTTTTTTTTTTTTATCCTTTCACTTTTGTCCTTTAGTAATAATAATAATAATTATTATTTTTATTATCACTATTATTATAATAATAAAATTAATAATTATTATAATTATTTTGATAATAATGTTTATTATAAGAATAATGAATATCATAATAATAGTAATTCTTATTTTTATAATTATAGTTATAATTATAATTATTATATTGTAATAATTATTATTATTATTGCAATTATTATATTAGTAATTAATAATACAACAATCATTATTAAAATTATTATGATTATTATAATTTAACTATAATAATTATAATTACTATTATTATAATTATAATAATATTTATTGTAATTATTATCATTACTATAATATTATAATAATTAGAATATAATATAATTATTATAATATAAAAAAATATAATAACATAAATTATAATAAGAATTATAATTATAATCATAATAAAAAAAATGATGAAATTTAAAGTTTGTGAAGAAATTAGGGATTGTGAAGGATGATGAAAAGTAAAAGGTAATACAGACTTTTGATTTATTATCATACTTTGATACCAATTAGTCAATTTTATGAACTAATAATCTTTTGTAATCTCGTTCCATTATAATCTCAATCATATTGTGTTATAATTTTATCCGTAAACTAAACGGACTCTCGTTATTTTTCGGATGGAGGAGTGCTGGTCCTGCTGGTCAATTCCACCACTCACACAATAGTAAGCCCAAAGCGATCTTAAAAATGGGCCATTTTAGCCTCAAACCCAGCCCAAAGACTTATTTTATACTGATCTGACATGGTGTGGTGATACCTTCCACACCATATAGAAACCTCGAAGCGTAATAATAACAAAAACCAGGTGTCATTAAGCGATCGGTGGACGCGGACTTTTCCTTCGTCAACACGGCAGTTTTTGACCTCTTCTGCATCTCCCATTTCTTCTTCAGATCCAAAAAAGGAAACATAATTTACAGGCCTCCAATTCACCATCTTCTTGGTTTGCTTTCTTTTACAATTTTTTGTTGGATCTCTCTAAAGATCAAAAACAAAACCAAGACAGGAATGGCAAACAATAACAACCACAACAACGTTAGCAACAGCAACGATCACGAGGAATCGAGCCCCCTTTTGAGCAAGCAAGTAGAGGAAAATGACAAGAAACCCAACAACAACAATGAGAGCAAAGCTGCCTCAAAGGAGATTCCGCCGGCGGAGAAGTCTTCGACGATGACGGGAGCTGATGGGTATGGATGGACGGCTGATGGGTTGCCGTTAGGGCACGGGAGTGTTGTGGGTGAGCCAATGGACCGGGACCAGTGGGACTCGAGCCTCTTTGCTTGCCTTGGCCGCAATGATGAGTTCTGTAGCAGCGATCTTGAAGTTTGTGAGTTTTTTTTAATATTCAATTTTTTTTTTATTTTTTTGGGGATTAGGTTGTTTATTAGGAAATTTGTGTGAATAATTTGTTTTGGTTGTGGAACGACTGGATTTGATATGTTAGATATGGAGCTGAAATTAAATCAAACATAGGGTTGAAAATTTGAAATTAACATATCTGGATATAAACAGTTGTAGATATTGGTCCAGTTATACTTATAACATTGAGGTGCTTTAAAAAAAAAGAAACATTTTGGGATAGGAATGCATCATAATTGATTTTGGACCGGAAATATTTTCACTTATTATTATCAAACATTGTTATAAACATTACACTATGAAATGTAGAATACCCTAGAAAGATGGGAAAAAGATGAAGGAAAACAAATAGAATTGACTTTAGTTGTCATCCTTTGTCGACCATTTGTTTATGAATGATGCTAATAATCAATTGAGAAAATCTAGAAGATGATGCAAGTATATTATGAAGGTTCTTAAGAATTACATAGCTGATCAACGGAAAAAGAAAAGAAAGAATGTAATAGTCGTTTTTTGTCTGACATTTTTATGCAATTGAAGTCTTTCCTTTCTTTTGGTTACTGTGTTAACACTCTCAATCACTTAGAAGCTTTGTGGGATATGAATGTGCACAAGTTGGTAAATATGAAGCTATTTAACTTTTTCTGATAAGAAAAAAAAACAGGAAAAATCTCTGAAGCTATTTAACTTTGAAGCCATGTTAAGAAGTGGATGAATTGTTAACTATTCAGTCTCTTCCCTTGTATGCTTTTGGCTTCTGAGTTCTGAATTTTTATTTAAATTAATTTTTTTCAACCCCCCACCCCCCCCCCCCCAAAAAAAAAAAAAAACTAATAATGACATCTTGTTAGGTCTTCTTGGAAGTGTTGCCCCTTGTGTGTTGCATGGAAGTAACGTTGAGAGACTTGGATCTGCTCCTGGGACCTTTGCGAATCACTGCTTGCCTTACTCTGGTCTGTATCTGATTGGTAATTCTTTCTTTGGTTGGAATTGCCTTGCACCATGGTTTTCTTATCCTAACCGTACTGCTATCCGCCGGAGATTTAATCTAGAGGTAAGTTATTGTTCTGTCTCCCCCATCCCTATCTTTTCTCCATTCCTCTAATTGGGCTGTGTTTTTGAGGTTTTGTGATATATTGACGAAGTTGTGCTTTGCATGGCTACATGTTCATCTTTAATGAAATTAGGCTCATTTGCTTGCAAGTTGTAGCTTCTTACCTCTGTGATTTTCATTTGTGTTCCTTAATTATACTATGACTCATTATTCAGAAAGGGTTTTCTTGTATGCATTTCCAAAGTTTTGTTAAAATTGTGTGGTTTACACACTTTTTGTGAGTGCAAGGCTCTAAATTCATTGTTTTTTACAAGATGGTGCAACTCAAAGCCATCGGCTAATTACAACCAAGGAAATCCACAAAATCAAGGAAATCGTCATTATTTGCAAAAAAAAAAAAAAAATCCCTCTAACCCAAAAATTGAGGGTATTGAGTCAACTATCTCTAATAGTGTCTAAAGGTCTTTCTACTCCATCAAAGGCTCTCTGATTCCTTTCGTTCCAGACTAGCCAAAAAATAGAGTGCGGGATTAACAAGCTTTCTTGACTTCCTTAGACTCCCTCAAACCATTCCAAGCCCACATTTCATCTTTCACAGAGCCCACACGCACTCAAGAGACCCCCAAAATTCTATAAGCGAGTTCCAAAAGCTTCTAGCTAGCGAGCACTCCATCAAGAGATGAAAAAGGGACTTGGTGCAGCCTTTACAAATATAACACCTATTAACGATCACTTTCCCCCTCATTTGTAAATTGACAAGTTAAAACTTCTTTATTAACTCTAATGATACTCTATTAAATCCTTATTATGCATTGTTAGTTCTTCAACTTTGTTTTCAAGTAGGATAATATGAGCTATTATTGCCTCTTATTTGTTGTGAAGTCTGCATTTTGGAGCCTTAATATAGTTTTAGACTTGTATCTTTGAGGACAAAAGCAACAGGGGGTTATGATCTTAATAGGGTAACAATCGCTGTTTATTTCATTGAGTAATATAAATGTGTCCGCACCAACAGACACATGCATATTCTTGTTGGAATTTTTTAAATACTGATTTTTTCTGAGTTTTACTTATTATGGATTTACGTGTTGTAGTACTTCAGGATCTTGTACTAGTTTTGTTATATTTCTCATGATTTCTGGTGAGAAACAGGGTAGCTGTGAGGCACTTGATAGGTCATGTGGGTGCTGTGGAAGCTTCATAGAGGATGAGGCGCAACGTGAGCAATGTGAGACAGCATGTGATTTTGTAACTCATGTCCTCTGCCACAGTTGTGCCCTTTGCCAGGAAGGTCGTGAGCTTCGTCGAAGGCTGCCTCATCCCGGGTTCAATGCGCAGCCTGTTTTGGTCATGATCCCTCCTGGGGAGCAAACCATGGGCCGTTAGGCCTGAGAGTGTACTGCTACCGTAGCACCCTGCTTCAGTATGGAAGAGTTCTATAGCATGTCAACATTTCCATTGGTGTGACATAATATTGGCGAATCATGCTGAACTGTGTATGCATTGTCTAGAACTTTTGCTTGGTTTTTCCTACAAGTACGAATAAAATGTGACGAGGACTTGGCCTGTCTTTTGGTTATAGAACAGACATTTTATACCATCTGTATCTGTGTTTTGTTTACAAAACATTGTATCTGTATATGTTTCTTCTGTATTCCGTGCTGAAGAAATGAATGTGACTATTAATACTTTTTGCTTCTCCATACGGATTTCTTTAATTTGTATGGTTCGGCATAAAGGGGACTTCCATGACTCTTAACCACAAATTTGCTGTTTGTTTGAACTGGATATAAGGTGCATATTATAAACTGATTGTTACTCGAACGGTTTGAAAAATTTCAGAGCACTTGCCTTTGCACCGAAAATATTCATCAATTCCCCTTAAAGATCGACCTTCCTAAATTCACATTTAGTACATTTAACCATTGCATAAATAGTCATGGCATGGATCATTTAGCGCCCTTCCACAGCATTAACAATCACAGTTTGAGAAATTGTAACAAATTCCGTAATTCTGAAAATGTTCAATTTGAAAACGTTCAATAAGCGTCCACCACCATCGATCTCACAAACTACCCTCAAAATTTGTGAGCGAGATATGGCCGAGATTGATGAAAAAGTAACATGCATTCCATTGAACACAAAACATCATTTTAACTTCCTAGTCTACCCAAATATAGGGTTACAAGTTACTTTTACTTTTAAAGCTAAACTGAAGTGGACAACTCTCTTAACACCAAGCATGGAAGTAAAATTCTGAACAGAACCGTTTCAGATGGACATGACAAACAGAGAAAGCAGGTCTCATATTTCTTCTACTCTCCTGGAGCAGAGATACCTTGCTTCAGTCTCTCCTTCTTCATCTTCTTCTTAGAGACCGGCTTCTTTTTTCTTGGAGGAAGGGTCTTCTGCGCATATATGTAAAGTACATAGTTCCCAACAAGGAATGTCAAAATCAGCCCTCCAATGACCAACAGCACGATTAATCCAGGGTTGAACCCTTTGGCTCCAGCATTATTAAGTCCCTATTCAATGTAAAGAACAAAATATAACCTCATATGTAAACATCAGGGATTACACAACAAATAAAGAGGAAGAAGAAACCAGGGACAGGCACAAACCTAATGTTCGCACAAAGCAATTCAGAAGTATTAATCACTTCATCGAAATTATGGTACTTGCTTAGCAATAATAAACTATCGCTGCTACACCATTAAAATACTGGAACCGGAACTTCTAGATGTTAGTTTAATTAATTAAGAAGATTATGTGCTTGTATTAGCTTTTATCATCTTAACCAATTTCTTTAATCTTAATTCAAATTACTGATATTGAATCACTAAAATTGAATGATTTAAATTTGATCCTAGCAATTCTTCACCTTTCATTTTCAAGATGATATTCCAGATTTTTTTGATGCAACCATCACATTGCAATTTGATCTTCAAAACCACCTTACTTTGCGCAAACAGAATCACAGATTACACAATTCAAAATTCTTAGACTGACCAGTTAAAAGGAAAATATTATTAGAAGAACCTAAAGTTACTAAACTATCCTTCCACAACAGAAATTACTAAATTATCCCTTTACTTAAAATGATGTGTTATGGACAGTTTAAGTCCAAATTAATTAGGACACAATGCTAACTTGTGCCTCGAGTGTGGCAATATATATATATATATATATATATATATATATATATATATATATATATATATAATTGGTTTTAAAGCCTGATTAGTAATATCATAAGGTTAGTTTTCAATAATAGCTAATTAGTAACATCATGAGAAAGGGAGTTTTCAATGGTAGCTTTGAGAACCAAACTGATATCAAAATCACAGTTCAACATCTAAATAGTAGGTTAATGATCCTTACATCTAAAATGCATAGATTCTATCACATCATGAGAAAACATGAAAGTCCCTTTCCCCACTACAGTCCCATCCTAACCAATTAACAGAACTTTCATGTTTTTTCATGATGTGATAACCTATATATTTTAGATGTAAGGATCATTAGCCTACTATTTAGATGTTGAACTGTGATTTTGATATAAATAGTCTAATTCTCAAAGCTACTTTCTCATGACGTTACTAATCTTATATTTATAAATAGTCGTTTACATTGGGGTTGCACCACGTGTAAAGGACATTAAATTCTTAAATCTTAATACATTAAAACCTCTCTAATAATTACTCTTAAATATAATATTATTACTAACTCTTTTTCCTTACCGCTTACAAAACTTATTTTTACTACTTTCTACCTCTTTCAAAACCCAAAACAATTAAATTAGCACAAAATATCATTTCAATAATTAAAATACATAACTAAATATAATATAATTACTCTTTATTATACTATTATAATAATAAAATAGTTAGAATTTTGTAGTAATATATATAATTGAATTTTAATAATATATAATAATTATATATATTACCATACTTATCAAAAAATTATATATATTACCACAATATATAATAACTACTTTTTGTCGTAATCAAATTAGAATTTTATCACTATTTTGTGTCTAAATTTCAGTAATTAAAAATTTGAACAAAACCTGTGCGTAGCACGAGCAATGCGGCTAGTGAGCTACTATTGAAAACTCACCTCATGATGTTACTCATTAGGCTTTAAAACCAATTAAGGGTGTGTGTGTGTGTGTGTGTGTATGTGTGTATATATATATGGGAATGCTAACTTGCCACACCTAAGGCACAAGTTAGCATTGTGTCCTGACTAATTTGAACTGAAACTGTCCCTGACAGTTCATTTTAAGTAAGGATAGTTTAGTAATTCTAGGTTCTTCTATTAATCATTTTTCTTAACAGTTCAGTCTACGAATTTTGAATTGTGTAACCTGTGATTAGTAAGGAGGTTTTGAAGATCAAATTGCAATATGATACAGCGTCAAGTTGCCTAGCTTAGTTTATATATTTTCTAAACCTGTAGACTTCAAGAGTGCAGAAAGAGAAATGATTTTAGCAAAATTCAGCCAAACATTTATACTCCCAAATTGAACCAGAAATAAATCATTTTTATTCCCAACCTTTATTGCGAGAAATGTTACCATCAAAACAATTATTACAAGAAATGTATCAATCAAAACAATTATTATAAGAAATGTTGAATCATCTTTGACACAGTAAAATTACAAGAAACAAAAAGTTGAAATTGGTATGTATCAACTTACCTAAAAATTATTTCTCACTTTTGGGAAAGCCGCAGCCCTCAAGCAACAACCATCATATAAATTTTGGTGAATAAACCTAACTTATTTATTAGTTTTATTTAAATTACCAACTCATATTGAATTGTTATAAAACTTGACCAAACATTAAATTTCTGAACATTTTTCACATTGTGAGAGAATAGTAAGTGTGGGTTCACTCTTATTACTCTTTGACTAATAAAGGAGTATCTTGGGTTGTGCTGTTTATTCAAAATGTTAATGATTGAGAAGTTGAGAAGGATGCGATGCTTTTGGATTCCTTGTACAATACTAGAATCAAGGTGGGGAGAGGAGAGAGGATGTGATGAGATGGGGGCCTAGCCCGGATAAAGGGTTTAAGGTGTAAGATTTTTATAAGATTCTCGTTGATAGAGCCCTTGCAAATGATCAAACTAACTTACCTTAGAAAGTAATTTGGTGCGCCCAAGCACCCAAGAAAGTTTTCTTGTTTGGGATGCCTCTTAGGATAGAATTCTTATTATTGACAATCTTCAAAGAAGAGGAAATGTAATTGTTAATAGATGCTATATTTATAAGGGGTGTGCCGAATCCTTGTATCATCTTTTAGTGGAGTGCTCTCTAGTTAAGAGTTTATGAGAGATGGAGTATATAATTGTTGGGGTTTCTTGAGTGGTTGCAGGTTCAATGAGAGATGAAATTTGGGCTTGGAGTGGTTTGAGGGCTCAAAATGATGTCAACGAGGCTTTAGATTTAATTTCGCTCTCTATTTGGTGGATTATTTGGAGAGAGGAACAGGAAGGCTTTTGATGGTATTGAAAGATCTATTTGCAAATATTAAGGATAGTTGGTTCAATAGCCTTAATTTTTGGTTTAAACGAAATTTCTTTGTAAATAATGATGACCTTCTAAATTTTGTGGAGCTTTTTCGTTGTAAATAGCATATGGCTTTTAATTGCACCCTCTTGGTGTTTTTTTAATAATTTTTTACTTATAAAAAAAATGACCAAACATTCAAGAGCTTCTTGAAAATCTCAAAAAGTGAAAAGAAACAAAAAAAAAAAAGGACATGAATTTTCATGAATATATGGTGATTAACTTGGAAAATTGCTTGAATTAACATTACTTATATTCCAAAATTGGACCAAAGGATTCACATCTGGTTTAATTTCAAGATACCCACAAGCATAGCCATGCAATACATTTTTTGATAAGTAATAGCCATGCAATACATTAAGCATTCAGCTAGTTACATAGCTACATATGCATGGGCGGATCAGAAATTTTTGCTAGTGGGGGAAACATATATACACATAGTAAATTGTGTGTATGTGTATATATTTAAGAAAATACTAACTTGCCCACTTAAGGCACAAGTTAGCATTGTGGCTCAACTTTTTTTTTTTTTTACCACAATGTTTGTTACTCTTTCTTGACACAACATCAAAGTAGAGAACTTTTTGGGGTATTTTAATTTTTTTCTTTGTTCTTTACCCAGAAAATGAGTGATTGAGAATCAACCCCACACACGGCTGACAACGGGTGGGGCACATGCGACTGATTGTGGCGAAATTACGCCGTTGCGGTTTGACAGTTCGATAGATCTAGCTATTTTTGGCTTGGTAGTTGTGTTTATTTTTTATAATACTCCTGCAAAAGTGCAGATTTACCCAAACACTAGTTTGGAGAAGATTTCTATTTTTCTAATAAGATAAAAAGTTTTACACAAGAGGCAAACTTGTGGATATTTTATATTATGGCTATATAATTTTCAAATAATCTCAGTTTTTATATGAAAAAAAACACATTACGTTTAGATAATTTTTAATACTTGTGGGAGCAATTTATATATTTAATGAGGCAAATTTTAAAATATATATAATATTAATTTTTTTCAAAAATTAAATGGGGGTGTGACCCGGCTGCCTCGATCCGCCCGTGTACATATGCATATAACATCAAAGCAATTGCAAGAAGCAACTAAGTAAAACTTACAACCAGAAAATTAAGAAGTAGAAAGAAAAACTATTTGACAGACTTCATCTAGAATTGCATTTCTGGCTCTCATCTGTTTCAACCAGAAATTTTTTCCATGCATTGAGGATTTATCGTAAATATCTATTCATCATATAGGTTTAAAATTTGTGAAATAGGTATTAAGCCTTGAAAAAAGGTAGATGAATTCTTTTCTTTACTCATCCAAACAGAGCTTATGCGTCAAACAATCAAAACAACAAAAGAAAACAGCAAAACGTTTTTATTTACTGGAAAAGAATGATTTGGGTCAAAATTGTAAGCAAGTCAACTACCAAAGAACATCAAAGGATAAAAAATGAATTTCCAAAAATAGACGCAAAAGACAAGGACTGAAAACAACAAGATCGGTGCTACGATAAACGAGAACGAATCATTAATAGCAGATCCTATAAACAGAGTCCTCAATTCAATTAAATAAACACAGATCTCGGTTATTTGCTAATAACGGAAAAAACCAGAGAAAAGCTGAATTATGTGTAAACAAAATCAACATGCGATGAAAAGAGGGAGGGACCTTATCAGAGAATTCGTCATCCATGGCTGCGACTCAGAACCAGAATATCAGCTCCCCGCACTGTACGAAATGGACCGAGAAAGAAGGTTCGAGAAAACGGAGATCCGCGTCTAAAGCGTGGAAAATTGAGCATCATTGTTTTATATAGCAAGCTGCGTAGAGAAAATCAGAAAACTAATTTGGGTCCTCAAATTGTTATATATTTATGTTTTTGTCCGAATTGGTATGGTTTAATTCAGTTATGACTGTGGTCGTGGATAAGGCCCAAAACCATACAACTCGGATATGACCCAGAATCACATATAAGCCAAACTTGTTTATGAAGTTTGATGCTGCACTTATGAACCCTTTTCATAACTGGCCCAGGTCCATCCTAAAAGAAGAGAAAAGTTGGGATTGGGTAAGGTTTGATGGGAAAAGATCGAACCCAAGTTTTTTTATGTGAAAAACTCGAAAGTTAACAAGCAACCAAAAGATCCGGGTAAATTTCTGTTACTATATTAATACTCCACATCTTCTTCTTTAATATTGAGAAATTCTTGTATCAAATCTATTTATCAAATGAATTGAAAATTAGGCTAATCACATTTCGTCACATCTGAAAATTTATAAGTTTTATTAACTCTCAAATTATTTGATATGACAAAATAGGAACTGATCTAATATACTAAGCACACTCCATCCAAAATTACTTGTTTCTATTATTGATAAGTTTATATATATATATATATATATATGTATATGAGAAAAGTTAAAACTACCGGTGTCAAGTATGTGATTACCAATTCGATTATGTGCACCTAAATCGAGTAAGTCCAAATTCACTCAAATATTATGCATGTTTTTTTTTTTTTTTTATAATTAGAGCATTCGAACTTGAGACCTGTAGTTTAAACAATAAATGTGACTACCCATTTATAATTACATACAAGCAATTTTTATGTCAAACATACTTGAATGTTTTGAGATACTAAGGTCAATTTCTTAGATCAACAATTCTTTTATAAATAAAGATATGTTTTACATATTTCAATGTTTGTGTGACAATAAAGTAAGTTAGATTGTGGTTGATGAAAAATAAAGCAAGCTAAATCGTGATTATAAATAAAAAATAATATTACATACATTCAATAGACAATAATAAAAATTTGAGATTTAAAAAAAAAAAAAGACAATAATAGAAACTATTTTTTTTATAAGAATAGTAGAAAATTACAAATGGAGTGCAGGACTTTCCTCAATAAACTCAAAACAGTTTTCCACATTTGAGTGTGTGGTTATGTCTAATATATTCACAGAAATTGAGGAATTAAAGTTGGGCTTAAAGGGTCCAAGACGCCGAGTTGGAGATGGCAAGCCCAAAATGTCTAACGAGCTGAGCTGAGAAGCTCTTCCATTGGCGCATCGCACAGTTGATTACACATCATGACATCATCAGTTCCAAGTATTTAGAGATGCGAAACGATAAATTATGTAAAAAAAATATTTAATAGTTTAGATGTAATTGATCTAAATATTTTGATATTAACCGGTTAAATTGATCTTGATGGATATGATTAGTTAATCGGTTAATTAATATTTTTTATATAATTAAGTTTTTTAAATTTATTATATATTATATATTTAATTTATATTTAATATTTTTTTAATTTATTATATTTTAAATATATTATTGATATTAAAATTAATTAATTTTTTAATCGATTAAACGGTTAAAAAAATTAATCATAAATCAATCAATTAACTTATATATATTATTTGATTAATCATTTTAATATTAATAAATCAAATCCTTTTAATCGAAATGATCGATTAATCAATTTTAACCTCGTACAGATATTTTTTCTTAAAAGTTGAGGACGACGAAGCTGTTGGGGCTTATGCAGTGGGGCCCAAAAACTTTTTAATTATTTTTATATTTGTTACAATGACTTCACAGTTTATTAGATTTTTAAGTTTATTTTACTTAGTCTTAACAAGTATGATTAAAAATTACTATTGTAAAATAAAATGGCTTAATAAATAGAAAAAATATTTAAATTTTTGCATATGAAAATATTTATATTAATAATATTACATGAATATTTTCGAATACATTTTAAAAAATCATCTTTATATTATCTCTCAGATTATAATTTATAAATAAATATGTTATAATAATTTTATTTTTTCTAATAAAAATCATAGATCCGTTCTTAAGACGATATGCACATCAACTTGATGATCACCAAGCTTTTCAGTGATCCACACCAAGCAGATACCAACCTTATTTATGAATTATTTAAATAAAATTTAAATCATCAAAATTTTAAAAATTAAATAATCAAACAACATCACCAACCATATTATTTTAAAAATTATTAGACATAACAACCCTGTTGTGACACAGGCGTAAAATAAAATGTCATCATCAAGAGATAATTAAAGAATGCTTAAACAATAAGACTAGCTAAATGGACAAATCAACCAACCATATTGAAAACTAAATCAAACCTGTGGCTGATGCCAATTTTAATGGGGATAAGCCAAAGTCTACTTTCCATTTAAACTTAATTTAAAGGTCATATATCATAAGTGAAGGCCATTGTCGTCGTTTAAGTTTAGATTTAAATATATTTTCTGGGACCAAACGATAATATATTTTTATATTAACAAAGCAGACATGATTATCAGTTAAACAAGTTTTAGAATCGTATATTTTGGTAGGTAGGGCACACTTTTCACTATATCTAAAATTTTGGCCTCCTTTTAAGTTGTTGCGACTTGCTACGTACGGATAAATTTAAAAAATAATAATTTGTCAATGTTTTTTTTTTTCTTTTTTCAGATAACTTTGTGCCACATCAGCTAGCAATATTTTTGGCAGTGAACTCACAATCGAAGACAATTTACCAGAGCCAAACAAAAACAAACAAGGGAAAATAGGAGGTCTCTCGTCGCCTCAAGGCTCTGTTAATTGCATGAAAGATTGGGAAATATTTACACAAAAGAGGTAAAGATTTAGAATGAAACAAAGGAATTTTGTTTGTGTTACCGCTTACCACCCCATGGGCGGATCACTTGTCCTACTTAATTTCTGAAAAAAAAAATAATATTATATATTTTTAAAAATTATCTTTATTAAAAAAATAAATTATTCTCACAAGTACTAAAATTTAATATATTTTTTTATAAAAAAAACTTTGACTTTGTGTGTAAATTATATATCATAAATATAAAAGGTAAATTACATTTATCTCACGTAATTTTTAAAATATATACTTACCTATCGTTTGATTTCCGTTAATTTTTTGTTAGTCAATTGTTCAAAACATATTCAAACTTTATGACAACTCATCAAAATTTATTGGAGACTCGACTTTATCTTTAATAATTTTAATATCTAATCAAATCTTTTACCTAAGTAGTATCCAAATATGGAATAGATTTTGAAATTATTAAGGGTAAAGTAGAGGTGGCAAATGAATCAGGTCGGGTCATTTCAAGCTCGAGTCAGGTCGAGTCAAGTCAACAAAATAGATATATATGTTTAATTAAAAAAATATTTTATTTACATATAATAAGACTAAATGAGTTACATTGTCAAATACGTGAAAATTAATTAATAATAAATCAATACTTATTTTTTAAATAATATATTTAAATTTTTTAATACAATATACAATATTATGATTCTTAGTCCCAAAATTCAGTCTTAAATGATATCATACAACTGATCCACCGAGTTATTCTCACTAGTAACGTCTTATATCAAATTTTGGAGTTTAAATTTTATATAATCACTTTATTTTATTTTATTTTTTCAGGACAATTCACAATAAAATTTTATTGTGACTTGAAAAATAATGCAAAATTGACTATTTTCTTGATTTTTTTATTTGAAATTAATGAGATTACTCATATTAATAGAATGTTGAACCATGCATATCAACACATATAAATCAATAATTAATTAATTTTTATATAATTTAGTTTATTTGACAACTAGTAAATTAACTATTATCCCAATTTTAGAAAGCAAATTATTTTTTATAAAAAAATTATATTTTAAAGTCATTTTGGGTCGGGTTGTTTTAGGTTTCAGAGTTGTTTCGAGTCATTCAGGTTCGGATTGGGTTGGGTTCGAGTCATTTTGAATCAAGGTCATTTCGGGTTTCGGGTCACTTAAGTTAGGATAAGGTTTGGATCATGTTATTTTGATGTATTTTTAGGTCAGGTTTTCGGGCTGCATCAAATTTTACCACTTTTAAAGTAAAGTCAAGTTTTCAATAAGTTTTGATGAGTTAGCATAAAGCTTCATTGGATTTTGAACAATTGATTAACAAACGATTAACGGAACGCTAAAATTGGTAAATATATAATTTGAAAACTAAAAGAAATAAATATAATTATGAACTAATTTTAAAAAAGTTAATGTAATTTACTCTAATATAAAATATTCACAAATTGTTTATTGCGTAAAACATTTTGGTTTTATTGAAAAAATATATAATTTTTCAAATCAACAAATACTACTAAAACCAATCATTGTTATCGAGTCGAAAATGATGAAACCATCAATCTGTATCGATATAATTATGCCAAAATCAGCCGCAAGTGTGATTGTCGGTCGTGTGCAAAACGCATATCCCTAGTCAATGCATTGAAGGGGAGAATGAGTTTAGCCATTCATGTTAACTATACAACCCCCCGGCATGGTGCGCTGGATCTGGGTCCATCTTGCCAGTCAGCATATGCATTTCTGTGAAACCCAAACACACCAAAATCTGCCTAGAAACCGGGTTCACAATTCCACAAAACTTCCAAGGACCGTAACATTTCTGAGTATTTTTTGTGTATTTATTGATTTTTTTTAAAAAAAAAACATTTTTAGAGAGATTTTAGGCTAGATTTGATTCCTGAAATATATTTTTTGAATTATAATTACTTTTCACCATTAAATAGAAAGATAAAAAAATTCTCAAACTTCTCTCTTCATCAAATAATGAAATACCTATTAAGCTTCATAAAACTTCAAAGATCCTAACATCATCGAGAAATTCTTATTTAGATTTTATTCATAGAATTTTTTTGACCAAAAATATTTTTTATTATCAAATAAAATAAAAGAGAAGTTTTTTCACATGTCTCTCTCCATGACGATGGGGAATATTTGTGATCCAAGAAAATTCAATTAGTTAGGTAAGAATTTTCCCATAAAATAAGTATATATTTAACATGAAAAAGTTAAAAACAGTCATGAAATGTTAAAAACATCGTGAAAGCTAATGTAATTTGATCCCATGATAAAAATAACTTATTGTTTAATTTATGATTCTTAAAATGATTTATAATAAAATAATAATAGAATTATAATCCATTCAGTACTCTTGAAGAAAAACAGAATTCCATGCTAAAATCAAATTGATCGGTAACAAATCATGTGACTGATACCCGATTAGGGTTATGTATAACTGATTTGCAGCAATGGGAGACATCATGATTTGCAACAATATTCCTTCCATTGATTTCATTGTGTCCAGAGCCATCATCAGAACCAACTGCCAGCACCAAATAAGTCTTCTCTAAAAAAGTCAATAATAAATATTCACACCTTTCTTTGATATACTTTACCATGCCTCTACTCAAACTCGTGTCCACTTTTGACTAACAGGGATAACTTGAGAAAGCAACTACCCACACTTCCACAAAGCAAAATTCAACAATTAATAGCGAAAGCAAGAAAATCTTTCACAAAGAAGTCTTCTCATGTCATGTGATCGATTAACATTACTAATTACACAAAATTGAATCTAAACTCGTGCTTACATTACATGTTATTGTGTTGTACATACATGAACAAATGAATATATATTATATATATATAAATAAGTCAATTAACAAAAAGGAAAAAAACAAAAAAAGGTAATGGGGGAATCTCATTCTCTGCTGCTGAATTTGATTCACACAAATTCTCCACCATTGTAGCTGTGTTCTGATGAGGAAGTGGAAATGGTGATCACACCATTACAGTCAGAGACACTGTCCTGCAAGCTCAACAATAGATGAGAAGTGCTGTAACTCATTGAAGGCTTAGCTCTTGGGACAATGGGAACCTCAGCCTCACCGACAAGCATTTGGACCACAACTCTCATTGTGGGTCTAGCCATTGGGTCAGGGTGAGAGCAAGCTAACCCGACCAATAGGACCCTCCTCATTTCAGCCTCATCAAACTGACCCTCAAGTCCTGAATCAGCTGCAATTAGTAGCCTCCCTTCTCTATGCAAACTCCATACCCATTCCACCAAATTGCTGCTAACCCCAACTTTACCAACCCCAGTAGCCTCCTTCTCAATGGGTCTCCTCCCACTAGCCACCTCAAGAACCACAGCTCCATAGCTAAACACATCAGTTTTCTCTGTGGCTCTTCCTGTTAATAGATACTCCGGAGCTAAATACCCCATTGTTCCTGCAGCTACACTTACATCCGGCGATTTATCATGCTCAACTTGCCTTGCTAGCCCAAAATCACCTAATCGGGCATTGAACCCTTCATCCAACATTATGTTGCTGCTCTTAATATCTCTGTGAATCACCTGATTTTCACATCCTTGATGCAAGTAAGCCAGAGCAGAGGCTACTCCTAGTAAAATCTTTCCCCTATGAGGCCATGGCAGAGGCGTTCTTGCTTCAAACAGGGCTTTATCAAGGCTCCCATTGGGCATTAAATCATATACTAACAGAATTTCACCTTTCTCGTGGCACCAACCTTGAAGCCTAACAAGATTACGATGCCTGAGATTCCCAATTATTGTTAATTCCGATAAGAACTCATTCTTGCCTTGACTACCATGACTGCATCTCTTCACTGCAACAATGTCACCACTTTCTGGCAATATACCCTTATAGACAGTCCCAAATGCGCCATTACCGATAATTCTATTTGCATTGAAGCATTTCGTGGCTAATCTCAGCTCTCTGTAGCTGAATTCTTTCGGCATTTTGATTATCTCAGATGCCAAAGACTCCGATTTCTTCAGGTGCTTGAACTTCTTCGAGTAAACCCAGATTAGAACACCAGCAAAAAGGACTAAAAAGAACGCCCCTGCAGTTACCACCCCTGCAACAGCCCCTGCACCTTGCTTGCACAGCTGGTTATGGCAAGAAGAAGTCTTGCTGCTCTCCTGTTTAGTAGTCGAGATCGAGCTAGAACCCGAAGGAGCCAATGAAGGAGGTGGTGACTTCACTGAATTAGCCGTTGGGTTCATCAAACTAGACGTTGGAGGCGGCGGGGCAGACGACCCGGTACCCGAATTAGAATCGAATGAAGAGCGAAAACTCCACCATTCAATACTGTGAATTTCTGTGCTCCCCTGAGTCGACCCAGAAAACCCCACGTACATAAAGTCATTCACGTACTGATCCAGATCGAGACTAACCGATAAAATCGGCTCTTTTGGCTTCAAATTCGAGTAAGAAACCGATATATTGAAAACCCGACTTGACCCGTCATACTCGACCCATGAATTCACAGTATCACCGCTCTTGAGATCGATATCTATAGCACCCAAATCACCAACCTGCGACGAGACCATGCTGTTAAGATCCAAACCTACGTGGTTCCCGTTAATGTCCTTGAACTCCACGTCCATGAGGGTGTCGAACTCCACCGCCACGAATCCCGAGGCGATCCCCTTGTCGTCAAGAAGCCCGAGGGAGCCACCGGCGGCGCCAGCCGTCTCGTCGTCTGGTGAAATGACGAATGCGAGCCCGCCGCCAATCGACGACGGGTTCAGGTTCGTGACGTAGAACGAGAAGAACGTGGAAAAGCTCGCCGGAGCCAGAGTACCGGGTTCCCGGAATCTCACGGGTTTAGTGTAGAGAACCTTGCCGGCGCCTGAGTTGGGGACAGCTAGGTCGCGAGTGAGCCGCACGCTCCCATTTTTCAAGTGGGCATCGCCGAGGAGCTTTAAGTTACTCACAGTTAAGGTGCCTAAATCGAATTCAATCGTTGCTACGGTTATAATTTGATGAATGTTAAAGAAACATAGTGACAGAGAGAGGAAAATTGATGCAATCCTTCTTGAGAGTTTGCGATGAAATGTCAACATTTGCTCAGCTTTAGTGGATGCCCATTAGAGAGAGAGAGGGCTGGGATGGTATTCTTTGCCTTAAAACAGAACAAACCAAGCAAACAAACAAGGAATACTATGGGGGATGGAAAGATGAGAATCCAAAGGACGGTGAAGGAGACAGGTGGCTGCGTAGCACACGTGGCCATCTACAACGGTAATTTTTCGCTGATAAAGAAGCTTTTTTGTTTTTTTATCATCTCCTCATTTCTCATTTCACACCTTTGTGACTGACATCTGCTTGCACGTGAAAAGGAGTGTATATCACGCTCTGATCAATCGGGTTGTCCTTGTGCCCACTCAAAATTTGTAAGGATGCCAAGCTCTTGTATTAATTATTGTTTTTGCAGACATAGTCAAACTTCACTTTAGGTCATTTGTCAGTCTAAATTAGACAAATTCATGTATATAAGTCTAATTAAACACTTATTATTGGGTTTTCCTCCTCCTCCCCCCCGCCCGGTAAAGAAAAAAATTAAGAAAGTGAACAATATTTTTATATTTTTTCTATTCGAAATTTTTATACATTTTATTTATGAGTTTTGTTATGATTTTTTTTTTCTTCTAAAATACCGGTTAACATAATTGAATCAAACTTTTATATATATATATATATATATATATATATATATATTTTATATATCAGTTTGATTAAAAAAACTCTTACTAAATCCTTAAAACTTAATTGATAATTTCTTTTTTTTTTCCCTATACTCTCTACAATTGCATGTCTTAACTCTTTCTCCCTCCTCTCAAACTCTTTATGATACAAATAGAATTATTATTAGAGAACATGTTAATTAAATAAGAAATTAGTTAGTTGTTAGTAGTTGATTAATAGTTTGTTAATTAGAATGGTAATTGATTACTCAATACTCATTGTATTCATCATTCATAACCTATATAAGGTATTGTACACCTATTTGTATAATCAATCAAGAACTTTTGAGTTTGTAATCTCTCTTTTCTCTCTAATTTTTTAGAGATTTGGTCACTAACTATTAAGTAGTGACAATTATCTTTATCTTTCCTGCAATTCACCATCAAAATCTATTTTCATCACTATTACCACCAAGAATCATCATCCACCCAAAATTAGTCCACATCATTTTGTAATGATACGAGTGGTGTATCAAAGAACTCTTGATAGGTTCAAGAATTAGAAAACCCTTAGAATTGGAGAATGAGGAGATTGGAAATTTTGATAGTAGATTTTCTTGATATGATGAGTTACATTGAATGAGTATTTATAGAGTATACTCACGATCAATTATAGCAAAGAATTCAAGATGAAAAATAGGAATGATCAGTTGCAACAGAATTAACAAACTATAACATCTCTAATAGACTAACAGAATTTGTAACTGACGTAATCTTTCTCTAACTGAATACTCCTGGAATATTCGAGGTCTCCTTATATTCCTTACTGGCTTTACCCTGCTACTGCTGTTGTCTTCAATGTATGCTTCAATAGTTGTGCTAAGTGTATCATTTCCATCCCCATCAAAAAGCAACTTGTCCTCAAGGTGTAGATTAGGATAGAGCTGACTAAACTCCTTAGCATCTTCCCAGAATGTATCATCCAAAGGAAAATCAGACCATTGAACTAAGTATTGATTCACCTTAGCCCCATTCCTCAATATTTGTCTTGACCAATGATAGCAAGTGGTTGAAATTAAGGTCTTCCATTCCAACTGTCTGCAAGTAAAGATAATGGAGTAACAAATGAGTTGCTACCATAGTAAGGCTTTAACAGAGATACAGTGAACACAGGATGGATTTGAGATCTATTAGGCAGTTCCAACTTACAAGCTACCTTGCCCACTTTTTTTCAAAACTTTAAAAGGGCCAAAAAGTCTTTTATTGAGTTTGTGAGAAGCTATACTAGCCACTGTCACATGTCTATAAGGCTGTAACCTGAGTAAGACTAAGTCACATTCTTTAAAGCCTATCAGTTCTATGCAGATCTATCGTTTGTTTCATTTTATTCTGTACTTGCTGCAAATGAGCTTTGACTTGATGCAGAATCTCATATCTATTACCCATATCATGGTATATAGCCTCAATAGAAGAAGAACCTCTTAGATAAGTTGGAAAATTAGGAGGCAACCTATCAAATACAACCTCAAATGGTGTTCTTCCTAGAGAAGAATGAAAAGAGGTGTTGTAGTGAAATTCAGCTAGACTAATAAATTTCACCCAATGATAAGGGTGCTCTGCAACATAAGCCTTCAAATACATTTCTAAGCACTTGTTCACCACTTCAATTTTCCTATCTGTCTTAGGGTGATAAGTATAGACACCAAATTTCATTCCAAAATTTTTGAACGGATCACGCGCGAGTTTCTATGATGAATCTTTGATCCTAATGTGCTCAACTTTGTAAATGAGGAATTTTGGATTTAATTAGGGAGTAGGAGCAATTGCAAGACCCTTTTGTTCAATCCATTTAATTCGCTTTAGGTTTAAATAAATTGACCCTTATTTGATTCAACTAATCCAATACCAAAATATTTATTTAAACTTTGACCCAATCCAAAACCTACTAAAGCCAATTGATCTTTCATAAGCCTAAACACTTTTAGCCCAAATTTTAAGCTCAAGAAGACTTTTAATTTTTAAGGGTGAACTTCTAATTTTACTCTCCACTTGACACTATAACGACCCATCCCGGGTTGGCCACCCCCGAAACAGTGTCGTCATGTTTGGAAATCTCAGCACAAAACATATATGCGATAATATAAAATACATCAATTGAAATTAAAAAAATTTAATCCAATCCTTAACTCTTCTCACAGAAGATACTTCATCATCCTCCTTTCAGAAACAATATATACATATAACAAAATGCATGAAAAGATTTTTATTACAAATTTTTCTTATAAATTTTTCTTTCTTCTTTTTTACAATGTCTGAGGACTTGACCACAGGACTTACTTAAGTTAGTTACTCTGTTATTAGCTTTAAACTCTATCTGCCTTGCCCGCTTCCTAAAAATTTTCAACAATGAGGAGTGAGCTTTACAAGCTCAGTGAATTAAATTTACTAGAAGTACTCGATTATACACTTCCAATCACATCTTATAATTTAATCTTTTCCAATTTACCAATATAAATAATATATTTCTTCACAAATAATCATTCAAACTTTCAAATAACTTTCCATATTCATTCATCTATTATCTCATATAAATCAATAATAACATCCTATTATAATTTCAACCATTTATCAACCTCATCTTAAATTAATCATCAAACATATCAATTTTTCTTCTCATATATTTAATCATCTTGAGATTTTCAATTTAACATAATTATTTACCTCGTTATGAGGTTCACAATATATAATCAATTAAGCAAATATATTTTTATCATATCATATTGTCATATTTCTTTCTCATAATATCTGTCTCTTTGTGAGACTCATTTGTCTATCAATAAATTCACAATCAAGAATGATACTTTAGCATCTCAAGCAATAATAATCAATATTTAAAATAAATGCAATGCATGAATTTAAATTATCAAATCTTTTCATATTATCATTTGGGAACGTCTTCCCACATGTTGACATGAAGCTTAGACAGGTTGCATTCTTGGTTCTTTATTTTCAGTTAGACCGACTTCCTTCCTGGTTCTTTTATTTTCAGCTAGACTGACTGCCTTCTCGGTTTTTTTATTTTCTTTTAGACCAATTGCCTTCTCGGTTCTTTTATTTTCATTTAGACCGGCTGCCTTCCCAGTTCATTTATTTTCAGCTAGACCGATTGCCTTGTAACGACCCATCCCGAGCTGGCTACCCCCTAGACTGTAACGACCCATCCCGAGTTGGTCACCCCCGAGCCGGTGTCATCACATTTTGAGAATCCCAGCACGACACATATATGCAACAAATACTAACAGAAATTTTTTATTTTAATCCTCAACCCTCAATAGGGGAGATACATAAATCTGATATTAATTTACACATAATATACAACGTAAGATGCATGAATATTTACAAATAAAATATTTATTTCATTTTCTCACTAGTCTGAGGATATTGACACGTACGTGATTTACAGAGAATGAATCCATCTAACCCTTAACCCACCAGCCTACTTGTCCTCTCTGCTACTTGAAATCATTGTACAATGAGGGGGTGAGCTTCACAAACTCAGTTAATTTAATTTACTAAAAATATTCCAATTTCATAAATAGCTCTTTAATATTTACTCATTTATTTCTCCTATAACTGAATAATAGAATAATGTTTAACATTTAAATAATCACCATATTATCATGTTTCTACGTCCCTTTATCTTTTTCTCACTGTAATTATCTCTCCCTGATAGACTCATCCATCTATAATTAAATTCGCAAGAATATACCACACATCAGCATTTCAGTAATGCAAGCAATAATCAAAACAGATACAATGTATGAATGCTTATGATGGGAACGTCTTCCCATCTGTTGACAGGTTATTATTATCTTAGACTGGCCCCTTCCCGGTTCTTTACAGCTTATCTCGGCTATCACGAAATTTATTTTCAGCATATACCGGCTGTCACGATGTCCCTTTTATTTCCAGCATGTACCGGCTGTCACAGTTGTTCCATTAGACCGGCCCCTTCCGGTTCTTTCGGTTATATTATTAAATGCATATGCATACGCACATGAACAATGATATGAAATATGCATATGAACAGTAATATAAACACCACATGAATTCAAAATATTTAAATTAACTATCCGGTCCTTCCTCAACTTTCTACTTAATAAATTTCAAGATTTTCTCCTTCTCATATGTTACATTAATTTATTCACCAACTAGTCAAAATCTCTTTATCACCATCATTGTTACATCAACTCATTACTCTAAAAATATTTCTTTTCACATACTAATTTTCTACGTGCCCAATATTAATATCCTACATATCAATTTAATTTTTTTCTACCACCAAGCATAAGCTAATAATTTATTTTAATATTATTACTAGATATTTGCTTTTTATTTAGATTACTTAAAGTAAATCTAACTCACCACGTAGCACTTAAAACTTCCCGTGGATCACTTTCTTGCCTTTCCCGTTCCTCTCAGGAATTTCTTTCGGTCGCAGTTCGTCAACACCTGACATAACATTCGTATTAAATTTCTAATTATTTCTTAAATTCTTCACAAACCATACCCTTTGAAAATTCCTATTTTGAATTCCAGGAAATTTCATGAACGCTAAAAATTCAAAAATAAACATTACGTTATTACCTTCTATTTTTCTGATAGCTTGTCGTAAAAATTTTCACCGTAAACCCCTTCAAAATTTTGCTATTCCAACCTTTCTTTTGGTCCCCAAGTGTTTAAAGAAGACACGTAATGGAAAGAAAACTAAACGAGTTTGGTAAGTGAAATTTAAGTTTACGAATACTTCATACTTCATATATATATATATATATATATATATATAAAAGTTTGCTGCACACCCAAAAATGTCTCTGAACCACTTGTTGCAATTTGAAACCATCACCAACTTTCCATGTTTTGGCTAAATGTCCTTCATGCAGCCTTCAAAAACAAAACTTGTCACTCCTTTAAAAACTTGGCAGCAGGTACTGCCACCTGCTGCCACGTTTTACTGTTCATGGATATATATATATAATTTAATTTTTAAATTTTTTTTAATTGCTTTCTTCAAATACTAATAAATCTTTCATATAGACTTTATTTTAAATTCCATGTCATATTTATTAAATTACTTCTTTATCCTTATTTTACAAATATGGGTAGTACAATTCTACCCATCTTACAAAAATTTTGTCCCCGAAATTTTCTTACCTAAAATCAAGAAAAGAGTTGGGGGAAATCCTTCTTCATTCTTGCTTCATTCTCCCACGTGACTTCTTCCACGTCTTTATTTCACCATAATACTTGAATCAAATAAATGACTTTATTGCGCAATACATGTTCCTTTCTATTTAGGATTCCGACTGGTGCTAGCATAAAAGTCAAATCTTCCTGAACTTCTATTGCCTGATTAGAGACACTATGGGATTCATCATGTAAGTACTTTCTCAGCAGTGACATATGAAACACATTATGTTATTGCTTTAATTCTGAAGGCAGATTCAAACGATACGTTACTGGTCTAATTTTCTCGATCACCTTATACGACCCCACAAATCTCGGGCTCAGCTTTCCCTTTTTCTTAAATCTCAACACTCTCTTCCACGGATATGTCTTCAAAAATACCCAATCCCCAACTTGGAACTCGAGAGGTCGTCTTCTTTTATCAGTATATCCTTTCTATTTGTTCTGAGCTGCTTTGAGGTTCTCCCTAACCAGTTTGATCCTCTCAGTAGTCAAATTTATCATTTTTGGGTTATATATCTTTCTTTCTCCAATTTCTTCCCAGCATACTGGAGTTCTACACCTTTTACCATACAAAGCCTCCAAAGGTGCCATCTCAATACTAGTTTGATATTGGTTATTGTATGCAAACTCGATCAAAGGCAAATAAGCATCCCAACTCACCGAGAAACTCAATACAGTTGCCCTCAGCATATCTTCTAGTATTCTGATAATTCGCTCCGTCTGCCCATTAGTTTGTGGATGAAAAGCTGTACTAAACTGTAATTGCGTACCCATAGCTTCTTGGAAACCTCTCCAAAATCTAGAGGTAAGTCTAAAATCTCTATCTGATACGATACTCAAGGGTACTCCATGTAATTTTACTATCTTTGCCACATACAACTCAGCCAACTTCTCTGGACTCCAAGTAGTTTTAATAGGAAGAAAATGTGAAGACTTAGAAAATCTATCCACTATAACCCATACCGCGTTATTCCCCTCTGGGTACGGGGAAAACCAGAGACAAAATCCATACTTACATTTGCCCATGGCCACTCAGGTATTGGAAGAGGTTGTAATAAACCTGCTGGATGTCTATTATTAGACTTTACCTGTTGACAAGTCAAACATCTAGCAATGTATTCTGCTACATCCTTCTTCATCCTCAACCACCAATAATTCTGTTTCAACCCCCTATACATCTTATTATTACATGGGTGCATGGAATATACCAAATCATGAGCCTCCTTTAATATCTTCTTTCTCATCTCCACATCATTGGGAACACAAATTCTATGCCCCAATACTACCATACCATCTTCTCTAATTCTAAACTCGGTCGGCTTCCCAGTCAACATTTTCTGCCTGATTTTCTCTATCCCCTCATCTTTACCCTGCAGCTGTAATAAACGATCAATAATAAGAGATTATATCACTATATTTGCCATTAATACTCCTCTATCATTGACACTCAATTGCATCCTCATTCTTCTTAATTCTATCATCAAGCTAGTATTATGACTCCCAATAGCAACTAATCTCCCTGTAGCATTTCTACTCAATGTGTCAACTACTACGCTAGCCTTTTTTGAATGATAATGAATTGTACAGTTATAATCAAAAATTAATTCCATCCACTTCCTTTGCCTCAAATTCAACTCCTTCTGAGTTGGTAAATGCGTCAAGCTTTTATGATCAGTAAAAATTTCACACTTGGCTCCATATAGATGGTGTCTCCAAATTTTTAAAGCAAAAACTATAACAGTCAATTCTAATTCACAGGTTGGGTAATTCTTCTCATGGTTCTTCAGTTGCCTAGATACATAAGCTATAACTCTCTCATGTTGCATCAATACACATCCTAACCCCTGATGTGACGCATCACTATAAACCACAAATCCCTCATCACCAGAAGGAAGCACCAATACCGGGACAGTAGTCGGTTTCCCTTTCAACAGCTGGAAACTCCTCTCACATTCCTCAGACCATCTAAACTTCACATCCTTCCTGGTCAACCTAGTCAAAGGTCCAGCAATCATAATTTTTTTTGGATAAATCTCCTGTAGTAACCAGCCAACCCCAAAAAGCTTCTAATTTCAGTTATACTCGTGGGGTTTTCCCAATTCAACACTGCTTCTACTTTCTGTGGGTCAATTGCTATCCCTTCTCTTGACATAACATGCCCTAAGAAAGATATTTCGCTCAACTAGAACTCACACTTCGAGAACTTCGCATACAATTTCTCTCTCATCAAAATCTCCAATACTATCCTCAAATGTTGCATATGCTCCTCTTCATTCCTGGAATATATCAAAATACCATCAATAAATACAATAACAAATCTGTCCAAGAATGATTTAAACACCCAATTCATAAGATCTATAAATGTCGCAGGAGCATTGGTCAAACCAAAAAGCATCACTAATAACTTGTGATGGCCATAACGTGTCCTAAAAGCAGTTTTAGGCACATCCCTCTCATTTATCCTCAATTGATTGTAACCCAACCTCAGGTCTATCTTAGAGAACACTCTAGCTCCCTATAACTACTCGAATAAGTCATCTATCCTAGGCAAATGATACCTATTCTTGATGGTGATCTTATTCAACTGTCTATAATTAATACATAACCTCAATGTCCTATCATTCTTCTTGACAAATAACACAGGGGCTCCCCATGGTGACGTACTAGGTTGGATAAACTGTTTATCTAGCAACTCCTGAAGCTGAACTTTCAACTCTCTCAATTTAGCTAGTGCCATTCTATAGGGTGCTATGGATATGGGTGCTGATCTTGGAATCACCTCAATAGAAAACTTAATCTCCCTATTGGGAGGCAACCAAGTCAACTCTTCAAGAAAAACATCAGAAAAATCTTTTACTACCAAGATATCTTCTAACTTCCTACCTTCCTTACTAGATTCCACTACATGCACCAAATACCCCTCACAACCCTTCCTCAACCATTTACTAGCAGTTAAGGCATAAATAAGACAATTTGCAAGTATTTTACGTTCTCATTGAAAATTAAACTCCTCTTTTCCAGATATCTTGAACACCACATTTTTCCTAAAATAATCTACCTAAGCATGATATGCAGATAACCAATTCATCCCCAGAATTAAATCAAAATCTATCATATCTAGAGGTAATAAATCAACTTCAAATTCTTTATCAGCAATATTAATCACACAACCTCGATAGATTGTTCTGATAATAACCCTATCTCCAGTAGGAACCTCAAAAATAATTGCATATATCAAAGGACTAGCACTAGCATCAATAGATTTCATATAACTACTAGATGCAAAAGAATGGGTGGTATTAGGATCAATCAATAATCTAGCAGGCCTACCAAGGATAGAGATCATACCCATAAAAACGTCAGGAGTGGCTTATGCATCCTGTTGGGTCAATGCATAGACTCTGCCGTCTTTGGACTGAATCTAACTGCCACATCCTCGCTTTGCTGCTAATCCCCGACCTTTGCCCCGTACACCCCCTGATCCACCACATCTCTCAATCAATCTCCTCTCAACATTCCTCACACCTACATCAATAGATTTCCTCACTGGATAATCTGTAGCCATATGTGCTCCCCACCACATATAAAACATATCTGCATAGGGAAATTCTGAGCTAGATGCCCAGTCTGATTACATTTAAAGCATACTCTTACTTCTCGATCATACATCATGTTACCACTTCCCCCTAGTGGCATACTTATTCCTCTACCATAATTCCCACTTCCCACAGCTTGCCCTCCAAATCTAGGGGTCCCTCCAGTATTACTCTGAGCTACAGAAGCAACAGATCCTGCCTGCCTCTGACTCTGCATCACAGTTCCTTGTGACGAGGAACGCCCCCTCTAGGATGGTCTCTCACCCTGTACACCCATACTGCTACTACCTCTAGGTCCCTCAAATTTAAACCTATTAAGCCAATCCCTCATACTTCTCAACTTCATCAGATCATTCTCAATCTGCAATGCTTTATCAACCAGTACAGCATAATTCCCTATGCTCATGTAAGAGAGTTTAGTCTGAATATCATAGTGTAATCCGTCTAAAAATCTCTTACATTTTCTCTCATCCGTATTCACTAACTTAGGTAAAACCTTGACAGGGCTATGAATTTACTATCATATTCAACCATCGATAAATTTTTCTGCCTTAGATGAATAAAATCTCTTTCTTGTTGTGCCTGAAAGGTATCTGGAAAATACTTTGCAAAGAACTCCTCCTTAAACTTACTCCAAGTCAAAGGTTGATCTACCCGTGTGCTTACCCTGGGCAAAATATCCTCCCACCATTGAGAAGCCTCACCCTCCAACATAAATGAAGCAAAAGCCACCTTCTGTCTATCTGACACTGGTAAGGCCTCAAAATATTTCTCCACATGTCTAATCCACTGCTCAGCTTCCACCGGATTTACAAATCCTCTAAAAGACTGAGGTTTGAATTTAAGAAACCTTACAAGACAATCATTTTGCATCTCCTATGCAAACACACCTCCCTCATGACCTTCTTGCCTCACCACATCTGGTTCTCTTCTACCTCTTTCCTCTAACTTTCTATGTAAATTATCAGCCTTTTCTTTAGCTACATCATCATCTCTATAGCACGATTAAGGGCTTATCTTAATTCATCATTCCTACCCTCAGATACTTTCCCAGCTCTACTGGTACTAGCTGCACTATTAACATGTTCCCTTGCAGGAATCACAGACTCAACTTCCTCCTCTGCTTCAGACCTCGTAAAATTGGGGGTCAACCACTTCCCCTCTAATTCAGAACTCTAACTCTAGCTCTAGCATGACCACGTGTCATCCTCAGACTCTGCATTTAAAAAAAATATAATTGTTTAGATCTTTCACTTTTTAAGTTCTCATGCAGTCTACAGAATCTTAAAACTTAATGCTCTGATACAAAAATTGTAACGACCCATCCCAGGTTAGCCACCCCCGAGCTGGTGTCATCATATTTTGAGAATCCCAGCACAACACATATATGCAAAAAATACTAACAGAAAATTTTTATTTTAATCCTCAACCCTTAACAGGGGAGATACGTAAATCTGATATTAATTTTCACATAATATACAACGTAAGATGCATGAATATTTACAAATAAAATATTTATTTCATTTTCTCACTAGTCTAAGGATATTGACACATACGTGGCTTATAGAGAATGAATCCGTCTGACCCTTAACCTACCAGCCTACTTGTTCTCTCTGGTACCTGAAATCATTATACAATGAGGGGTGAGCTTCACAAGCTCAGTGAGTTAAATTTACTAAAAGTATTCTAATTTCATAAATAGCCCTTTAATATTTACTCATTTATTTCTCCTATAACTGAATAATAGCATAATGTCTAACATTTAAATAATCACCATATTATCATGTTTCTATGTCTTTTTCTATTTTTCTGACTGTAACTGTCTCTCCCTGGGAGACTCATCCATCTATAATTAAATTCACAAGAATATACCACACATCAGCATTTCAGTAATGCAAGCAATAATTAAAACAGATGCAATGTATGAATGCTTATGATGGAAATGTCTTCCCACCTGTCGATAGGTTATTATTATCTTTGACTAGCCCCTTCCCGGTTCTTTACAGCTTATCCCGGCTGTCACAGAAGTTATTTCCAGCATATACAGGCTGTCACGGTGTCCCTTTTATTTCCAGCATATACCGAATGTCACAGTTGTTCCATTAGACCGGCCCCTTCCCGGTTCTTTTGGTTATATTATTAAATGCATATGCACATGAACGATGATATGAAATATGCATATGAACAGTAATATAAACACCACATGAATTCAAAATATTTAAATTAACTATCTAGTCCTTTCTCAACTTTCTACTTAATAAATTTTAAAATTTTCTTCTTCTCATATGTCACATTAATTTATTCACCAACTAGTCAAAATCTCTTTATCACAATTATTATTACATCAACTCATTATTCTAAAAATATTTCTTTTCACATACTAATTTTCTACGTGTCCAATATTTATATCCTACATATCAATTTAATTTTTATCTATCACCAAGCATAAACTAATAATTTATTTTAATACTATTACTAGATATTTGCTTTTTATTTAGATTACTTAAAGTAAATCCAATTTACCACGTAGCACTTAAAACTACCCATGGATCACTTTCTTGCCTTTCCCGTTCCTCTCAGGAATTTCTTTCAATCGCAGTTCGTCAACACCTGACATAACATTCGTGTTAAATTTCTAATTATTCCTTAAATTCTTCATAAACTGTACCCTTTGAAAATTCTTGTTTTGAATTCCGGGAAATTTCATGAACACTAAAAATTCAAAAATAAACATTACGTTATTATTTTCTATTTTTTCGATAGCTTGTCGTAAGAATTTCCACAGTAAACCCCTTCAAAATTTGGCTATTCCAACATTTCTTTCGGTCTCCAAGTGTTTGAAGAAGATACATAATGGAAAGAAAACTAAACGAGTTTGGTAAATGAAATTTAAGTTTACGAATACTTCATACTTCATATATATATAAGAGTTTGCTACACACCCAAAAATATCTCTGAACCACTTGTTGCAATTTGAAACCATCACCAACTTTCCACGTTTTTGCTACATGTTCTTCATGCAGCCTTCAAAAACAAAACTTGTCACTCCTTCAAAAACTTGGCAGCAAGTGTTGCCATCTGCTGCCATGTTTTACTGTTAACGAAATTTTTTTATAATTGATTTCTTCAAATACTAATAAACCTTTCACATAGACTTTATTTTAAATTCCATATCATATTTATTAAATTACTTCTTTACCCTTATTTTACAAACATGGGTATTACAGAGACGGTGTCATCACATTTTGAAAATCTCAGCACGACACATATATGCAACAATAAAAAATTTATCAACTGTAATTATTTACATCAATCCTCAACCCTTAACAGGGGAGATACATAATTCAGATCTCAACTTAAACATTATATACAACATAATAAGCATGAATATTTACAAATATATATATTTTTTATTTCTTAATAGTATGAGGATGTGGATCACGTGGCTTACAGATAATAAATCTGTTTGAATCTCAGCTCACTAACTATCTGTCCTGCCTGCTGCTTGCTGCCTGAAATCATTTAACATTGAGTGATGAGCTTCACAAGCTCAATGAATTAAATTTACTAGAAGTATTCAATTCGTATAAATAGTCTTTTAATTTTTGATCATTTATATCTCATATAACTTGATAATAGCATTCTATTATCACTATATATATCATAAGTCTCATTCTCTATCAATATTTTCTTCTTATATATTTGTTCACCTTAAGACCATCAATTATCTCATAATTACCTCGTTATGAGGTTCCCAACATATAATCTACTATTTAGATAGTTCTTATTGTATCATACTTTTATGTTTCTTTCTCACCATAATTGTCTCTCTGTGAGACTCATTCATCTATAAATTTAAAATAACAAACAATACTTCAACATTTCAGTAATACAATCAATATTTAAACCAGATGCAATGCATGAATTATTATTAGGGAACGTCTTCTCACATGTCGACATGTTTTCATCTTAGACCGGTCCCCTCCTGGTTCTTTTATTTCATGCATATGCATATGAATAATGATATGAACAGTAATATAACAACAAACATGTATTCAGACATTAAATTTAGCTATCCTGCCTTTTCTCGAATTATTATTTGATCAATTTCACTAATTTCTTCTCCTCATGTATCACATCAATTTATCAACCATAACTCATCAAGAATTTCATCTATTTCTTTCATTATTAAATCGACTCATTATTCTAATAATATTACTCCTCATATAATAACTTTCCACATATCAATTATACTTATCATACCCATCAAACAACTTTAATCTATTATGAAATCATAGGTTAATAAGTTATTTAAATATTATCACTATATATTTCATATTTATCTTGATTACTTAAAGTAAATCTAGCTCACCACGTAGCACTTAAAGCTACATGTGGATCACCTCCTTGCCTTTCATGCTTCTCTCAGCAATTTTCCCCGGTTGCTGATCGTCAACACCTGAAATAATATTCATATTAAATTCTAATTTATTCTTCAATTCTTCCATAATTTACACCCGTTGAAAATTCTCACTTTGAATTATGAGATTTTCATGTATACTAAATTTCCAAAATAAACTTCGCATTATTACCTTCTGTTTTTCTTAGAGCTTGCTGTGATTCTCTATGAAATTCTCCCGTAAACCCCTTCAAAATTTTACTTTTTCAACATTTCTTTCGGTCCCCAAATGTGTAAAGAAATATAGTAATTCAGATTTGACATTGAAGAAAACCAAACAGGAATTGGTAAAACTAATAAAACAATTCAATATATAAAACTTTTACGTGGCATCGTCATCGCTTCCACCGTTTCCAATTCAATAACTGCATAAGACGCAGCAATCTAAATTTGGTGAAGCAACACCTGGAGCCAGGTGTTGCAAGCTGGTTTTTTTTTTTTTTTTTTTTCTTTTTCCTTACAGTCCATGCATCCCTTTTTTTTGAATTGTTTTATAAAGATTAAATCTTTCGCATATATATTATTTTAATTCCATGCTATATTTATTAAATTACTTCTTTACCCTTTTTTTACGAATATAGGTATTACAATTCTACCCACCTTACAAAAATTTCATCCCCGAAATTTTCTTACTTAATTCATGAAAAAGTTGGGGGTATTCTTTCCTCATTTTTGCTTCATGCTCCCAAGTAATTTCTTCAACATCTTGGCTTCACCATAATACTTGAATCAAGGGGATGACTTTATTACGCAAGACTTGTTCCTTTCTATCTAGAATTCTGACCGGTACTTGCATAAAAGTCAAGTTTTCCTAAGTTCTATTGCCTGATTCGAGATACTATGGGATTCATCGTGTAAGTACTTTCTCAAAAGTGAGACATGAAACACATTATATAATTGCTTTAACTCTGGAGGCAAATACAATCTATGTGCTACTGGTCCAACTCCCTCAATCACCTCATTTGGCCCTACAAATCTCGGGCTCAACTTTCTCTTTTTTTAAACCTCAACACACCCTTCCACGGAGATATCTTCAAGAATACCCAATCACCAACTTGAAACTCGAGAGGTCGTCTTCTATTGTCAGCATATCCCTTCTGTCTGTTCTGTGCTACTCTAAGGTTCTCTTTAACCAGTTTGATCCTCTCAGTAGTCAGATCTATCATTTCTAGACCAAATATCTCTCTATCTCTAACTTTTTCCCAGCATACTGGAGTTCTACACGTTTTACCATATAAAGCTTCAAATTGTGCCATCCTAATACTAGTTTGATACTGATTATTATATGTAAACTCGATTAAAGGCAAATAAGCATCCTAGCTCACTAAGAAACTCAATACACTTGCCATCAGCATATCTTCTAGTATTCTGATGATTCTCTCTGTCTGCCCATCAGTTTATGGATGAAAAGTTGTACTAAACTGTAATTACGTACCCATAGCTTCTTGAAAGCCTCTCCAAAATCTAGAGGTAAATCTAAAATCTATGTCTGATACAATACTCAAGGGTACTCCATGTAATCTTACAATCTTTGCTACATACAGTTCAACCAACTTTTTAGGACTCCAGGTAGTTTTAATAGGAAAGAAATGCGAAGACTTAGAAAGTCTATCTATTATAACCCATACCACGTCATGACCCCTCTAGGTACGGGGAAAACCAGAGACAAAATCCATACTCACATTTTTCCATGGCCACTAAGGTACTAGAAGAGGTTGTAATAAACCTGCTGGATGTCTATTCTTAGACTTTACCTGTTGACAAGTCATACATCTAGAAATATGTTCCGCTACATCCTTTTTCATCCCTGACCACCAATAATTTTGTCTCAATCCCCTGTACATCTTATTATTTCCTGGATGCATGGAATATATAGAATCATGAACCTCCTTTAGTGTCTTCTTTCTCATCTCCACTGTCATTGGGAACACAAACTCGATGCCCCAATACCACCATACCATCTCTTCTAATTCTAAACTCAGTTGGCTTCTTACTCAACACTTCCCGTCAGATCTTCTCTATCCCCTCATCTCTATCCTGCATATGTAATAAACGATCAATAATAGAAGATCGCACCACCATATTTGCCATCAATACTCCTCTATCATTGACACTCAACTGCATCCTCATTCTTTTTAATTATATCATCAAGCTAGTATTATGACTCCTAATAGCAGCTAATCTCCCTATGTGATAATGAATGGTATAGTCATAATCACTAATCAACTACATCCACCTCCTCTGCCTCACATTCAACTCCTTCTAGGTCAGTAAATGTGTCAAGATTGTATGATCAGTAAAAATTTCACAATTGGCTCTATATAGATGATATCTCCAAATCTTCAAAGCAAAAATTATGGCAACCAATTCTAAATCATGGGTAAGGTAATTCCTCTCATGGTTCTTTAATTGCCTAGATACATAAGCTATAACTCTCTCATATTGCATCAACACACATCCTAACCCCTGATGTGACACATCACTATAAACCACAAATCCTTCATCACCAGAAAGAAGCACTAATACCGGGGCAGTAGTCAATTTTTCTTTCAACAACTGAAAATTCCTCTCACATTCCTCTGACCACCTAAATTTTACGTCCTTCCTAGTCAATCTAGTCAATGGTCCAACAATCATAGAAAATTTTTGGATAAATCTCCTATAATAACAAGCCAACCCCAAAAAGCTTATAACTTCAATTACACTAGTGGGTCTTTCCCAATTCAACACTGCTTCTACCTTCTGTGGGTCAACTACTATTCCCTCTCCCGACACAACATGCCCCAAGAAAGATATTTCACTTAATCAAAACTCACACTTAGAGAACTTCACATATAATTTCTCTCTTCTCAAAATTTCCAAAACTATCTCTAAATATTGTGTATGCTCATTTTCATTCTTGGAATATACCAAAATGTCATCAATAAACACAATCATAAATCTATCCAAGAATGGTTTAAACACCCGATTCATTAGATCCATAAATGCTGTAAGAGCATTAGTCAACCCAAATGGCATGACCAGGAACTCATGATAGCCATAACGTGTCCTAAAAGCAGTCTTAGGCACATCTCTTTCCTTTATCCTTAATTGATGATAACCCGATCTTAGGTCTATCTTAAAAAACACCCTAACTCCCTATAACTATTCGAACAAATCATCTATCATTGGCAAAGGATATCTATTCTTGATGGTGATCTTATTCAACTGTCTATAATCAATACACAATCTCATTGTCTCATCATTCTTCTTGACAAACAACACATGGGCTCCCCAAGGTGATATACTAGGATGAATAAACTGTTTATCCAGCAACTTCTGAAGCTGAACTTTCAACTCTCTCAATTCAGCTGGTGCCATTCTATAAGGTGCTATAGATAAGGGTACTGATCCTGGAATCACCTCAATAGAAAACTCGATCTCCTATTTGGAGGCAAACCAGTCAACTCTTCAGGTATCTTGAACACCACATTCTTCTTAAAACAATATACCCAAGCATGATATGCAGATAACCAATTCATCTCCAGAATTAAATCAAAATCTGTCATATCTAAAGGCAATAAATCAACTTTAAATTCTCTATCAGCCATTTAAATCACACAACTTCGATAAATCGTCTTGATAATAACCCTATCCCCAGTAGGAACCTCAACAACAATAGTATGCATCAAAGAACTAGTACTAGCATCAATAGATTTCATATAAACACTTGATGCAAAAGAATGGGTTACACCAAGATCAATCAATAATCTAGCAAGCCTATCAAGGATAAATACCATACCCATAACAACATCAGAAGTGGCTTGTGCATCCTGTTGGGTTAATGCATAGACTCTACTGTCTCTAGACTGTAATTGTCTACCTCGTCATCTCTCAGCTACTGATCCTCGACCTCTGCCCCACACACTCCCTGATCCACCACTTCTCTCCACCGGTTTTCTCTCAACACTTCCAACACCTACGTCAGTAGATTTCCCCACTGGATAATTTACAGCAACATGTCCTCCTTCACCACATACAAAGAATATCTGCATAGGGCAATTTAGAGACAGATGCCTCATCTGATTATATTTGAAGAAAACCCTTAGCTCTCGATCATAAGTCAGATTAGCACCTCCCCTTGGTGGCATACTTACTCCTCTACTATAACTACCACTTTCTATAGCCTGTCTCCTGAACCTAGGGGTCCCACTGGTATTTGTTGTGCGTTTATCTACCTAAATTAATAAGCAAATAATCGTATAGTTTTACTTGCAAGTGCCAAGGTCAATAGTAGTATAGTGTGCAAGTGCGAGATCATCTCCACAGGGATTGGTGAATTTCGATTTAGAATTAGTTTCGCAATATAAAAAGATAGAAATAAACGTTGGGTGTGAATTAATAATAATAAGAACATAGGGCTTTGATATCCATCACTAATCATACTTTTCTAATAAGTAAAGTGACAATGCTATAGTCCTATCATGAATACCTAATGGTTGTCAACCTAAGGGCTTGGTTCACTCCTTAGGCTATTGATCTCCCTAAGCAATAAGTTAGGCATGGTGTATACTCTAACTCTTTTCTCTCTTAAGAGATTCAACATTGTGTCTACTGAGTTGTTCCTTAAGACAGCATAACATTTGTGGAAATCGACAACCACATGAGACCTAGGGCTTGGTCTGCTCTCGGTTTCTCATATTGATTAACCTAAGAATCCGGTATGGATTTATTTTGTTACTATTGTTAGACCCAGGACTCGGTCATCCGAATTGATCTAACTAACTGATCCATACCACATGCATACGTTGATCAAACACACACTTATGAAGAATTCAATAAAACAGACATTAATCAATTAAAGCATTATAACATGGCTATTTGCAAAGGCAATCAATGATTATACATATAGGAAAGCATAATTAGGGCTTCAATGGAGCCTTATTAGGAAGTTAGTTACACATGCTAAATAAACTGAACATTATAACCATAACTAAACTAGAACAGAAAAATAAAACCCGAAGAATACTGAGGAGACGAGTCGTCAATTCCTCCCCAAAGCTTATAACTTCAAGCTTAATCAAAAGATCTGCTTTCTGTGTTTTACAAGTCTATATATAGGGTTCTAAAGGTTCCCCGAAACTTTAATTTCTAATTTATGGTCCGGAGACTTTTTTCCAAATCTGGCT
Source organism: Bretschneidera sinensis (assembly GCA_023935145.1). Lineage (NCBI taxonomy): Eukaryota > Viridiplantae > Streptophyta > Magnoliopsida > Brassicales > Akaniaceae > Bretschneidera > Bretschneidera sinensis. The sequence continues at coordinate 105,431,445 of CM043699.1, forward strand.
CTGCCGCCTCTGGTGCGTGTGCGCTTTATCGTATGGGTCTGCGCTCGAGCCTTCTAAGTGTGTGCTCAAGTGCCTGTGCACTCGATCACAAGAGATGTGCACTCGAGCGCACCTTGTTGGTTTGCAGACCTTCACTTTTTATTCCTTAAAGCTCCAGAATGTTTTTTTTTCTTCAAAGACCTATGAAAAACACAGGAAACACGAAAATGGAGTAGAATCTACTAAAATAGATAAACAAAGAGCCTAAGAAGTGTAAATTAAGGGGCTTAAATATGACTATTTAAGCACTTATCAGTATTACTCTGAGCGACAGAAGCAACAGATCCTGCTTGCCTCTGACTCTGCACTACAATTCCTTATGACAAGGAACGCCCCCTCTGGGGTGGTCTCCCACCCTGCACACTCATACTACCATTACCTCGAGGTCCCTCAAATCTAGACCTCTTCAGCCACTCCATCATACCTCTAAACTCCATCAAATCTTTCTCAATTTGTAATATTTTATCCACCAGTGTAGCATAATCTCCAATACCTATATAAGAGAGTTTAGTCTGAATGTCATAGTGTAATCCGTATAAAAATCTCTTAAATTTCCTCTCTTCCGTATTCACTAATTCAGGTAAAAACCTTGACAGGGCTATGAATCTACTATCATATTCAGCCACCGATAATACTTCTCGAAGAACTCATCCTTAAACTTACTCCAATGACCCAGTCAACTAGTACTCATCCTTAGCCTAAAAAGTGAAAAATCTTCACTTGACCCAGTCGACTGGTACAAGGACCCAATTGACTGATAATTCAAAAATATAACCATTTAAGATGCGGGACTTGAGCATTTAATGCCCTAAACCTACCAAGTAAGTGTCTAACAGCCATAAGTGCTATATAAACCCACATCAATGAGCCTTTAAAACAAGAAGAGAATACATTCAATTCACAAGATAGCTCATTCATTCTCAAAAGCTTTGAAAATTTTATTATTGAGCAATTCTTCAAGCTTGTTCTTGAAAGAGAGATATTGTTCATTTGTAAAAGCACTTATTGCTATCTCTCTACCATTTACTTTAAATTGATTTTCATTTATTGTAAAGGGAAAGAGTTGTTATAACTCTTAGAGTGTTTAAGATATCCTAAACACTTCATTGTAGCTTTCATGAGGAAGAAATCAGTTGTAAGGTTTGTGCAACATCCGTGAAGTTGCACGACTAAAGGTTTTAGTGGATTGGTTCAAGGAGATTCCTTAAAGAGAGTGGACGTAGGGTCAGAGAGATTCCAATATTGCAAAACCATTATAAACGAAGTTTGCATATACTCTTCCTTAAACTCCTTCACTTTCAAGTATATTATTTGATTATGTGCTTTGTGTATTTAACAGTTTGAAAACTTACAAGTTAATTAGCAAAGGTTTTTAAAACCAAATTCACCCCCTCTTGGGTTTGAACCTCGGTTTACAATTGGTATCAAAGCCTCGTACTCAATTTTAGGCTTAAAATCCTTGAGTTGATCCAATGGCATCAAATAGCTATACCGAAGGGCATTCCTACACTAGCCCTCCTTTGTTCAATGGCTCCAATTATAACTACTTGAAAAATAAAATGAAATTCTTTGTCGAATGACAAGATTACAATCTATAGAGATGTTGTGCAAATATCTATCTAAATTAATAAGAAAATAATTGAACGTTTTACTTGCAAGTGCACAAGGTCAAAATAGTAATATAGTGTGCAGGTGAAAGATCATTCCCATCGGGATTGGTAAATTTTTATTTAAAATTAATTTCGCAATATAAAATGAGAGAAATAGTAAATGAGTTTGATTCGATAATGATAATAGTGTAGGGACTTGATATCCACCACTAATCATGCTTTCATAATAAAACAATAAGCCATTGCTTTAATCACGTTATGAATACCTAATGTTGTCAACCTAAGGGCATGGTATATACTCCTTAAGCTATTGATTTTCCTAAGCAATGAGTTAGGCATGGTGTATACTCTAACTCTTTTCTTTCTTAAAGGATTTAACATGGTGTATACTAAATTTTTCTTCAAGAAAGCATAATATCTGTGAAAATCGACAAACACAAGAGGCCTAGGGCACGGTATATACCCCCGATTTCCTATGTTGATTAACCCAAGAACCCGACGTAAATTTTTTTTGTTACTATTATTAAACCCAGGACTCGGCCATCCAAATTAATTTAATTAACTAGTCCATACCACATGCATATGTTGATCAGGCAAACACATATAAGGAATTAAAAAAAGGAGTTAATCAAGTTAAGCATCATAATATAACTATTACAAAGGCAACAACATTGAATTATTCATAAACATAATCAGGGCTTTAATCAAGGCCTACTAAAAGTTTAGTTACACATGAGTTTGATGTTAAACATCTTCATAAAGTAAAATAGAAAGAAAAGAATAAACCCGAGAGAGCTTCCTTGAAGAGTCGTCAATTCTTCTGCCAAAATCTCCTCTCCAATTTTTGTGTTTACAGGCCTATTTATAGAGTTTAAAAAACCCTAGAAACATCTAAAAACCCTAGAACTTGTAAAACAAAACCCTAAGCATATTTTCAAAATAGGACCAGCCACCATATTATGCGAATGCGCTCGATCGTCCTGCGATCGATCCTTCTTCTTGTGCAAGCGAGCGCAGGTGCACTCGATCCTTGGCTTGGGCACTTGAGTGCTGTTGTGCTCAATCGCAACAATAGATTCCAGCATTTCCCAATTTTTCTCTTTAAGCCAGATAATTTCATAATGCTCTAAACTTACATATTGCTAGTCCCTTAGCAATACAAAACTAAAAACTAAATGAAAAACAATGAACACAAGATAAATTCACCCTTCATGGTATCCAAAAATTTAAGCATCACATAAAACTATGATATTCATCCATGAGCAAGCTTAAAAAGATAAACCCATCTTCGCGATGAATAGGAATTTTTAAAATTTAATTACTTACAAAAGGTTGGCTAAGGCATCACAAGTTCGAATCCGTATAAAGTGAACTAGCACATAAAAGCTTCCAAATAATTCCAATGTGCAATGTCTCCATGTCTCAAGATTCACATAATTTCCCATCAGAATGAACAACAAAGGAATAATTTTATTTTCTTCTTTCTTTTATTATGAAGCTCTACCATGTTGAGTTCCCCTAAGCTTTCTAATTGACCCATGTAGCGACTGTTGAGTCAGTGGCTCCCAAACCAAATGGTTTTAGGGCATTAGGCGTAAAGACACCCCTAAGGACTTACTAACTCAAGTAAAAAAGGCTACGAAACTAAACTGACCATAATCAAAATTCTCACCTTTTGACGTGAACATTCACTACTTACTGAAGCAGGAGGTCCAGTTACTCAGTGGAAAGTTTATTAATGATTATCATGAACATTTTTCTCTTATAGAAACATACACATTTCACCCAAGCTATAGAAACATACATATTAAAATCACATGTCATACCCACGTAATTATGTGCTAATGTACTCATGTCAGATTAGATCAAACATGTGAATTCTCAAATGCCTAAGGTAAGTAACTAATTTTTAAAACTCTATCATCAGATCATGTATTCAAAATTTTAAGCTCACCAATGAAATCACATCACAATTTTTTTTTAGATCACCTAAAATTTCAAAACGAACATGAACATGCATTTATTTTATTTTATAGATTATTTTAAAACGAAAAACAACAACAAAACTGGGACAAAGTGTGTGAAAATGTGTCTCCCATACCTCCAAACTTAAATTACACATTATCCTCAATGTGTGAATAACATAGAAAGAGCTGACCTGGGAGATGGAGAACTAGTTGGATTGGCATAGCTCATAGCACACCCCCAAACTTGAACTGAAGTATGCGTTGTCCCTAAAAAACAAATACTAAAGTAATACTGGAAAACAAAAAAAAAACTAAAAATAAACGACAACAAGAAATTTGAAAAACAATAAAAACATAAAGGATATATTGTGGGGTGCCTCCCATAAGCGCTAAGTTTTACGTCTTCAGCCAGACGGTGCAACTGCTCACTACTGTCCCCCATATAGTGCCGAAGATGATGTTCCCAAAGCTGGTGGCAATTGGTCTAAACTGGCCTGGAGCATCGCTTCTTGCCACTCAAAGTGCGTTTTCAACCTGTCTATGCGCTGGTGAACTAGGCACGTATCCTCTCGATCCTCCTGTCTGATGTTAGCTAGATCATGCCAGAAGAAGGATATCTCATCATAAAAGAACTGATACTCTGTACATCTCATGTCAATAGGTTCCTCCTTTCAAGTCTGCCGAGTTGCAAGTTCCTCTGTTTCCCTAGGGTTGTCCTCTACCCTATCAGCAGCAGGTGCTGGTACCCAAGGTCTTCTTGGCATGTGTCACTGGCTTTGAGTCCACTGGTTTCTATCAAAATATGGGTGCTCCTTGACTGGTCCATCTGTAGAGGTGCCATTGATTCCCTTTTTCTTGAAGATATAAGTGAGTAGAAACGGGAATGGTAGCCCCCATGCATTGGCAGAGGTGACTTGGCATGCATGTACAGAGTCCCAAAACTTGTGAATTTGGCTCTAGATGATCGAAGGGATGGAGTACCAATGGCCTTTATGAAAGGCATACAGTGCTTGGAGGAACTGGTCACGCCGCTGAGTCTTGTGTCCTAATGGGCACATATTGCGTTGCAGAATAGAGTCCCCAAGCCAAAGTTATGAAGGCAACTTAGATCGACTGCCAACATTATTGCATTTGAGTGCAGCAACAATATCTAACAAAGTCACCTCAATGTACTTGCCTTGAACGGACGAGGACAAGAAACACCTGTATACCTCTTGGGAATAAGGGAATACCTCTTGGCGGTGAGTGGGTATGAATGGCAGCTTGTGGTGGCCGGGGATGGCCGTGTTTTGTGGTTGGCGAGGACCGATGTAGTGGGTGGCGGTGCTGTGAGTGCAAGTGGTGTGTGCGAGTGAAGTGCAGATGGTGGGTGGAATGGCACAATGCAGGGAAAATAATGGGAAAGGGGGAAAAGTGACCTAAAATAGGTCACGTGACTCTCTGTCCCGAGTGCGCTCGAGCGTACTTTGAAGTGCAATCGATCGTACTTGTGCGTAGGTGTATGCGTGTTTGGATGCGCTCGCGTGCCTTTGGGCTTACGACAATAGTGCGATCAATCGCATTTTACAGTGCGATCGATCGCTATAACAGAATGCATAGCTCAAAATGTAAGAAAAAAGTAATGAAAGAAAAGTAAGAAAAAATTAAAAATATTGAAAATCAACAAAAATCAAAGAAGAAAAGTGTACCGTACTCAGTGGCCTCAGTACCACTAACCTCAACAGAGACACTTGAGCTACACGTTTATCAAAGTCTGGACTGCTTAAATGTTCTCTACAGTAGCTCAGTGCTACACTTTTGGAAAGGTGCACTTGAAGCCCACCAAATGTGGCTCAAGTGCTCTTGGTGCTGCTGCATATTGGACAGACTGGAGTGCCAAATCTTCATCTCTTAGTAGCAATTTACTTTTAAAGTATGGCTTTACTCTGTGTCCATTCACTGTGAATGCCTGATTACTATCGGAACTATGAACCTCCAAAGCGCCATGAAGGAATACCTTGGTGACCACATAAGGACCAAACCATCAAGACTTGAGTTTACTTAGGAACAGTCTTAATTGGGAATTGTAGATCAATACCTTCTGTCCCACATGAAACTCTTTCCTAACCAGCTATTTATTATGATAAGCTTTGGTTTTTTCCTTGTAGAGCTTGGCGTTCTCATATGCATCATGCCTCAATTCTTCCAGCTCATTCAAGTGCAGCTTTCTCTTATCACCCGCTTGTTTCATGTCAAAGTTGAACTTCTTGATGGCTGAATACGCTCGATGCTCTAACTCCACTGGTAGATGATATTCTTTCCCAAAGACTAATCGATATGGAGATATACCAATTGGAGTCTTGTATGTTGTCCTATATGCCCATAGTGCATCATTTAGGCACAGAGACCAATCCTTCCTACTAGGATTCACAGTCCTCTCCAGGATGCCTTTGATTTCTTGGTTGCTTATCTCCACTTGGCCACTGGTTTAAGGATGACAAAGTGCCCACTTTATGTGTGATCCCATATTTCTTGATCAAGGAAGCAAAAGACTGGTTATGGAAGTGGCTTCCTCCATCATTGATTATTGCTCTTGGAGTCCCAAACCTAGTAAAAATGTTATCTTGGAAAAACTTTACAACCACTTTGTGATCATTAATCTTTGAGGGGACAACTTTGACCCATTTAGACACATAATCCACACCCACAAGAATATATGAATTGCCATATGAGTTAGGAAAAGGACCCATGAAGTCAATACCCCATACATCAAAGAGCTCTACCATATGTATATTTTGCAATGGCATCTGGATTCTGGATGAGATGTTACCTGTCCGCTGGCATCTATCACACGAGCTGCAAAATGAAAAGGCATTTTTAAACAAATCAGGCTAATAAAAACCTGATTATAATACCTTAAGAGCTGTTCTCTTGGCCCCAAAGTGGCCTCCACAAGAAAACTGACGGCAATGCTGCAATATGCTCAAATGCTCCTCCTCTGAGACACACCTTTTGATGATTTGATCAGGGTAGAATTTGAATAGATAGGGGTCATCCCAATGGTAATATCGAGATATAGACATCAACCGTTTCCTTTCTTGACTAGACATACTTGGAGGAAAAATCTTGGCAGTTATATAATTAACAATGTCTGCATACCATGGAAGTTGAACCTCTACAACAAACAATTGTTCATTAGGGAAATTTTCGTTCAAAGGAAGCTTGTCTTTGTCTTCTTCATGAGGTAACCTGGATAAGTCATCTGCAATGACATTCTCACTGCCTTTCTTATCTCTAATCTCCAATTCGAACTCTTGTAATAAGAGTACCCATCTGATCAACTTAGGCTTTACATCTTTCTTAGCGAACAAATATCTCAAAGCAGCATGGTTAGTGAATACAATAACCTTAAAACCAATCAGGTATGATCTGAACTTCTCCAAAGTAACAATGATAGCTAACAATTCTTTCTTAGTAGTAGAATAATTTAGCTGAGCATCATTTAAAGTTCTAGAAGCATAATAGATAGCATGAAGCACCTTATTGATTCTCTGGCCCATGACATCTCCCAAGGCGAAGTCACTGGCATCACACATTAGCTCAAATGGAAGACTCCAATTAGGTGCCATCATTATTGGTGTAGGGTGAGCAGTTTCTTCAATGTGTTGAAAGCTTCCATACACTCATCAGTCCATTCAAACTTAGTATCTTTGGCTAGCAGTGCATAGAGGGGTCTAGAGGTCTTGGAAAAGTCCTTGATAAATCTTCTGTAGAATCCAGCATGTCCAAGGAAACTTCTGACACCTTTGGCTGTTAGAAGAGGGGACAATTTTGAAATAATGTCAATCTTGGCCTTGTCCACCTCAATACCCTTGTTGAAAATGGAATGACCCAACACAATGCCTTGTTGAACCATAAATTGACATTTTTCCCAGTTTAGTGCTAAGTTGTATTCTTTACATCTCTTGAGGACACTCTTCAGATGATTGAGACATTCATCAAAATTAGAATCGAAAACACTAAAATCATCCATAAATACCTCAATGAATTTTTCTATCATGTCGAAAAAATGCTCATCATGCATCTTTGAAAGGTGGCTGGTGCATTGCAAATGTTGAAATGACATCCTTCTGTAAGCAAATATACCGAAAGGACATGTGAAGGTGGTCTTGTCTTGGTCCTCTGTGCTATTGCAATCTGGTTGTAACCATTTTACCCATCCAAGAAACAATAGTAACTATAGCTGGCTAATCTTTTTAGCATCTAATCAATGAATAGTAGAGGAAAATGATCTTTTCTGGTAACCTTGTTCAGCCTTCTGTAGTCGATGCATACCCTCTAACCAGTGGTTATTCTTGTAGGTATGAACTCTTCATCTTCATTTTTCACCACTGTGATCCCACTTTTCTTTGGAATGACTTGAACTGGATTTACTCATTTACTGTCTTAGATGGGGTAGATAATGCCAACATCCAGCAGTTTCAATACCTCCGCCTTGACTACCTCCTTCATGTGTGGGTTGAGTCATCTTTGTGCATCCCTGGTGGGCTTTGCTTCATCTTCAAGATATATATGATGCATGCACTTGGCTGGACTTATCCCTTTGATGTCAGCAATGGTTCATCCGATAGCAGTTCTGTGCTCTCTAAGAACTCTTAACAGCTTCTCTTCTTCCTAAAAAGTTAGATTGGCAGCAACTATCACAGGTATTGACCCTCACCTGTATTTTAATGATGACAAAACACAACTGTTATTATACTAACAGTACAATCTAAGTGTAGTAAGCAACAAAAGCATTCAACCAAGGATTAAAGTGCAAGAAACTCTAACTGAATCATTCTTTCAAGTGAAGACTGAAGAACTAGTATAGGTCTAAGATATTAAAACCAGTGTAAGTCTCACTTGTACATTGTAATAGCTTGTTCAATGGCTCGCACACAAAATGTTTTTAAACAAAACTTTTTGAACAAACATTTACAAGTTAAAAGCTTTTCAAAAATAGAAAAACTAGGTTGGAAGATAACCCAGTCGACTGGTATATAGGACAGTAAGTCCCCAGTCGACTGGGTAAGACATACCAGTCGACTGGTCAAATGGACAGTGAGTCCCCAATCGACTGGATGGAACATACCAGTCGACTGGTAAATTGGACAGACAGTCCCCAGTTGACTGGTAAGAATAACCCAGTCGACTGGTACCCCAGAAGCTTTAAAAACGAGATTTTTTAAGAGAACCCAGTCGACTGGTATCACGACCCAGTCGACTGGTAGTTCAAAAATTATCTGCTCTTTAAACCAGATAATTCCATAATGCTCTAAAAACCTAGAAGCATAAAAAACACAGAAAGGAAATAAAATTGGATGAAATAACCCAAACTAAGAGCTTAACAAATATAAATTAGGGGGCTTAAATACAAATATTTAAGCACTTATCAGGAGAGTCATTAAGGAAGGACCTAGAATTCCTACAAAAGAAATAACTATTTAAGAAATCAATTATACAATGCCTAAACTCAAAACTAAGTTCAATGAAGAGGATTGTAGAATGACGTCTCTAAATTGTAGAGCCACTAGTATTTTACATTGTGCTTTAGATATTTATGAGTATAATAAAGTTTCTGCATGTGTTTTGGCTAAGGAGATTTGGGACAAACTACAAGTCACATAAAAGGTCACTAGCGAAGTTAAAAAAAAAATCTCTATGCTAGTGTCCGAGTATGAATCTTTCAAAATGTTTCATAACAAAACAATTTCTCAAATGCACTCAATTTTCACCACTATTGTTAACGGCTTACAGCTTCTTGGTAGGACCATTGAGGAGTTTGAACTAACAAGGAAGATCTTAAGGTTTTTTCCATCCACTTGGAAAGCGAAGAAGACGGCCATCACGGAGGCCAAAGATCTCGACAAACTTGATGTCAAAACACTACTTGGATCACTATTGACATACAAGATTGAGGAAATGAATCCTGTTGTCAATGATGATGAGAAGAAGAAAAAGATGATTATTCTCAAGGCCTCTACAAGAAACAAAGAGGAAGAGAAAGAAGAAGAGGATGAGAGCAGTGAAGAAGATGGTGACATGGCTTTAATCACCAAAAGATTTCACAAGTTCTTGAAAAATAGCAAGAGACCTTACACAAGGGATTCCACTCCAAAAAGGGAACATTTTGTGTGTTACGGTTGTAAGAAGCCCGGTCATATCAAAGCTGATCTTCGAACAACGAGCAAACCTTATAATAGCTTCAAAAAGAAGGCCATAATTGTAACTACATAGAGTGATGACGAAGAGGAAGAAATTTCGGATAATGAAGTTGGATATGAGAAGATTGCAAACCTATACTTGATGGCAATCGACGATGAGAATGAGGTATCAACTTCTTTCCCTTCTAATAATAACATTGTTAGTAGTAGTGAAGAGTTAATTGAAGTTATAAATGAGATGCATGAAGAATCGAAGAAATTCAATTGTAGAAATGTGGTTCTCAAGAAGGAAGTCTTATCTCTTTCCAAAGAGATGGAAGGCTTAAAGGAAGAAAAAGAAAAACTAGAAGAAAAAGAAAAACTATCTTCCATGCTTTATGATTCTTCACAAGATTTTCTAAAAAATGAAAATTTAAAGAAGAAAATATTGGAATTGAATAGCACCTATCTAGACTTATGCTTGGAAAAGAAAAGCTAGATGAAGTGCTATCTAGCTAAAGATTGAATGGAGGAAAATTTGGCTTAAGTTATTCTCCATTGGGCAAAAAAAAGTCAAAAGAGACTTTGTTCATGAAAACAACATGTTTGAATGAAGCCTCCACTTCCAAGACCTCTAAAAAAATTAAAAGTACTCCTTTAAAATATGCTAGTAGGTCTAAGAATGTGAATTTAAATTCTAATGCATATACTAGAATTAAGCATCCTAGAAATACTCATGCATATATGTATGCTTACTCAAGAAATGCAAATGCTAGGAATGATCATTCAAGAAATGCATATACTAGAAATACACATCCTAGGAGTAACCATCATGTGCATCCTAGAGATAATATATATACTCTTAACTTGCACACTACACATGAACATCCTAAGAATTACCATCATGTGTATTCTAGAAATAATATATATGCTCACACTATAAGTGCACATCCTAAGAGCTACCATCATACATTTCCTAGTAATAACATGCGTGTTCATAACTTTAATCATAGAACGTGTATCCTAGGAATACTTATCCAAGGAACTATGGACATGCACAATTAAGAAATCCTAGAAATTCCAATAACTATTATCCTAGGATTATGCATCATCAACATGTCTATAATTATAGAGCATCTTATAATGTTAAGAAGGTATGGGTCCCTAAAGGAACTGTATTTTCTAGAACTAACCCCACAAGAAATTTTGGGTACCTAAGAGTGCAATTGTGTATCCTTGTGTAATGTATATATGTCTCCACACCAAGGAAAAGGGTAACTATTGGTACCTTGATAGTGGATTCTCAAAGCACATGACCAGTGATCAAAGCATGTTCAAAGAGCTAACTCTAAGGGATGGTGGACATGTAACCATTGGAGATAACACAAAGATAAAGATCATCGAGCATGAAAAATTTGGTAATGATTTCTCAACCATTGTTCATGTATTATATTTGCAAGGCCTTAAGCCAAATTTGCTTAGTATTAGTCAACTATGTGACAAAGGCAACAAAGTTATATTTGAAACCTCTCATTGTCTAGTTATAGACATCAAAAGTAACAATATCAAGTTTGTTGGCCATAGACACAAAAATGTCTATATAGTTGATTTAAAATATTTGCATTCAGAAAATGAAAAATGTTTTCCTGCCTTTAGTGAAAAGTCATGGCTATGACATAGAAGACTTGGTCATGTGAATATGGACTTGCTTAAAATCATTTCAAGAAAATATTTAGTCATTGGACATCCAAAAATCAAATTTGAAAAAGACTAGGTGTGTGATGCTTGTCAAATGGGAAAACAAACTAGAATTTCCTTTAAATAAAAAAAATATAGTCTCAACTAATAGACCATTGGAACTTCTACATATAGACTTATTTGGTCCAATAAGTACCATTACTCTAGGTGGCCATTAGTATGCTGTTGTTATTGTTGATGACTATTCAAGATATACATTTGTTATTTTTATTGCTTACAATGATGAAGCTTACAAAGGATTTGTGAACTTTTATAAAAAAGTTCAAAATGAAAAAGGAATTTTTATTTCTAGTATAAGAAGCGAACATAGAAAGGAATTTGAAAACCAAAGCTTTTCAAAATTTTCTAATGAAAATGGAATTGATCACTATTTTCAGCACCTAGAACTCCTCAACAAAATGGAGTTGTTGAGAGGAAAAATAGATTTCTAAAAGAGTTTGCAAGAACAATGCTTTATGAAAATAGTTTGCCAAAATACTTTTGAGCATAAGCCATAAACACTTCTTGCTATGTTTTAAATAGAGTTTTAATTAGGTCTATGCTTAACAAAACTCTATATGAATTATGGAAAGGTAGAAAGCCTAATATCTCTTATTCTCGTGCCTTTGGTTATAAATGTTTTATCGTAAATAACAATTAAACTAACTTGGGAAAATTTGACTCAAAGACCGATGATGGGATATTCTTAGGATATTCAACCTCTAGTAAAGCTTATAGAGTTTTTAACAAGAGAACTCTAGTGGTTGAAGAATCCGTACATTTAGCCTTTGATGAGTCTAACCCAATTAGTAGTAGAGTAGGTTCTTTTAATGATGATGCATATTTCATTCCAAGGATAAAAACACCTACTCCCATTGTTGACCCGAAGGAGAGTGAACCTCAAATAAATAAAGAGGTAAATGTTCACAATCTTGATCAACCATCTACAAATCAACAAGAAGATAGTATTTCCAAAGATTGGAGGTATGTGAATATTCATCCAATCAATCAAGTGATTGGTGATCCTTTACAAGGGGTAAGAACTCGATACTCTATTAAAAATATTTGCAATTGTGTAGCTTATTTACCTCAAGTAGAACCTAAGACTTTTGTAGAAGTGGAGAAGGATGTTGATTGGATAAATGCTATGTAAGAAGAATCAAATCAATTTGAAATAAACAAAGTATGGAATCTAGTTCCTAGACCAAAGAATCATGCTACAATAAGAACTAAATGGGTATTTAGAAATAAAATGGATGAAAATGGAATGGTAACTAGGAACAAGACTAGACTAGTTGCTAAGGGATATAATCAAGAAGAACGAATAGATTTTGATGAGGCCTATGCTCTCGTAGCTAGATTAGAAGCTATTCGTATGTTATTAGCTTTTGCTTGCTTTAATAAGTTTAAGCTATTTCAAATGGATGTAAAAAGCGCCTTCTTAAATGGCTTTATAGAAGAAGGGGTGTATGTTGAGCAAACTCTTGGATTTGAAAATCCTAGTCTTCCAAACCATGTTTACAAGCTTTCTAAAGCTCTCTATGGGTTGAACCAAGCTCCAAGAGCATGGTATGAAAGACTAAGTAAGTTTTGAAAAATAGACACAACCCTCTTCACAAAAACTCACAAAAATGACACACTACTAGTCCAAATATATGTTGATGATATTATATTTGGTGCTACTAATGAATCTATGTGTCAAGAGTTTGCTAAATGTATGTGATGAGTGGCCCTTTAATTTACATTTGTTAGCTTAGGAATTTGTTACTTTGAGTTGTTTTCGTTGTTTTACAGGTTTACAAGCTTGGAAAGAAGTTTCACTAAATTGCCAGAATTGCTCGTGCAGATCAGCCATTTTTGAGGATTAAACTATATTGATTTAGGAAGAACCAGAAGATGAACCATATATGCTTGGAAATATCCAGATGTCTATTTTTTGGGGAATTTTACAGATCAATAAAATGATTTTTCTAGAGAAATTTATGGCAGTTTTAGTAGACAAAGGTCAGGCTGTGCATGATTTCAGCGTGACAGATCAGCCATTTTTGAGGATTTAACTGTATTAATTCAGGAAAAACCATGAGATGAGCTATATATTATTGGAAAGATCTCGATGTCTATTTTTTGAAGAATTTTACGGATCAATAAAATGATTTTTCTAGAGAAAGTTATGGCAGTTTTAGTAGACAAAGGTCAAAGAGGCTAAATTGCCAGAATTGCTCGTGCAGATCAGCCAGTTTTGAGGATTAAACTGTATTTATTTAGGAAGAACCAGAAGATGAACCATATATGTTTGGAAAGATCCAGATGTCTATTTTCTAGGGAATTTTATGGATCAATAAAATGATTTTTCTAGAGAAAGTTATGGCAGTTTTAGTAGACAAAGGTCAGGCTGTGCATGATTTCAGTGTGACAGATCAGCCATTTTTGAGGATTTAACTGTATTGATTCAGGAAGAACCACGAGATGAGCCATATATTCTTGGAAAGATCCCGATGTCTATTTTCTGGAAAATTTTACGGATCAATAAAATGATTTTTCTAGAGAACGTTATGGTAGTTTTAGTAGACAAAGGTCAAAGAGCAAAAACTGGAATCTGCAGTATCCCACATCGGATTGGAAGCATATTGCACTTGTGATATTTCCCTATATAAGCCCTTCTTCACTTCATCTTTAATGTACAATTCCTGAGCCACTTTGATGTTTACCGGTGGACGTCCGCTAGCATTCTGGTGGATCCCGAAGGCATTGCTACCACGAGGGGAAACGCCACCAGTCAGCGAGTGAGAATTTCTCCCATGTAAAGTGATTTATTTCATTTTATTTAGTTTTATTTAGTTTAATGTTTAGTACTTTTATTATGAACTTTAGTTTCATGATTATGAGTGGCTAAAATCTTCAGCTAAGGTTGAAGATGAAGCCTCGCCGTTGTTTGGTATAGTAGTTCAGAATTGCTTGTACAATTCTGACAATTTTTAGTATAAATGTTCTGTCAATTATTTGAGTTAATCTTATGATTGATTGAGTTTAAATTGTTCTGTTGGATATTCCTTGTGTTTCATCTGATGGATACATTGAATTATTTTCAATTAAATTGGATTTCCTTTGTGATTTGTTAAGAGCGGATACATTGGACGCTTTTGGTTTAATTGGGATATTCTTTGTTTTTTGTCTTATAGTTGGATTCATGGAATGTTTTGATAGGCTATTTTTTAGGACATATATGCTTAATTTCGGTGGGGTGGATTCAGAAACCTTAGTGTCTCTTTTATTAGTTTTAAAATCAATTTAATTTAGTTTTAATTTGTTTTCAAAAAATATCATTCAGAAATTCGGAACTAGGTTAAGATAAAATTAGTTTATATTAAAAATATATTTTCACAACACAATTCTCTGTGGATTCGACCTCGCACTTGCATAACACTATATTGCAAATGACTCGTGCGCTTGCGAGTAATTTAAAACTCACAACAATATGCAAGCTGAATTTGAAATGAGTATGATGGGAGAGCTTACCTGTTTTCTTAGAATTCAAATCAAACAATTGAAAGAAAGCATCTTCATTAATCAATCAAAGTACACAAAGGACCTATTAAATAGGTTCGAGATGGAAAGCTCAAAGTCAATTGGCACTTCTATGAGCACCTCTACAAAACTTGACCTAGTGATGAAGGTAAGTATGTAAATACTAAAACTTATATAAGCATGATAGAAGTTTTACTTTATTTAACTGCAAGTAGACCTGATATAATGCTTAGTGTATGCATGTGTGCTAGATTTCAAGCTAATCCTAAAGAATCACATGTAATTGCAGCAAAAAGAATCCTTAGATATCTACAAGGGACTCAAAACCTAAGATTATGGTATTCTAGAAAATCAACTTTTGAACTTGTAGGATATTCGGATGCTGATTTTACGAGTTGTAGACTAGATAGAAAAAGCATTAGTGGAACATGCCAATTTTTAAGTGCAATGTTAACCTCTTGGTTTTCCAAGAAACAAAATTCAGTTGCGTTATCAACCACCGAAGCGGAATATGTAGCAGCCAGAAGAAGTTGTGCATAAGTGTTGTGGATGAAACAACAGTTAGAAGACTATGGCATGAACTTTAGAGATACACCAATTCATTGTGATAGCACTAGTGCTATCAATTTTACCAAAAACCCTATTCAGCATTCTAGAACCAAACACATAGAAATAAGACATTACTTCATAAGTGTTAACCCGTATTTGATTTTAATAATGATAAAACACTACTCTAATTGCACTAATAGTTTTATCTAAGTGTTTAAGCAGTAAAAACATTCAGTACCAAAACAAGATGCAAGAACTCAACGTAATTCGGACACCAAAACAAGATAGAAGATCTAGAATAGGCATTAAAGTAATTGAAAAAATTGTAAATCTCTTATATTTAATTACATAGCTTGATCTGTGGCTCAATTTACAAAAGAATTTGACAAAAACAAAATACAAAAAGTTTCTATGTCAAAAACTATCTTTGAAAAAGGAAAATTGGGTT
The DNA here is from genome assembly GCA_023935145.1 of Bretschneidera sinensis. Classification (NCBI taxonomy): domain Eukaryota; kingdom Viridiplantae; phylum Streptophyta; class Magnoliopsida; order Brassicales; family Akaniaceae; genus Bretschneidera; species Bretschneidera sinensis. Next base: position 105,447,481 of record CM043699.1, read on the forward strand.
GAAGGTTAACCCAATCGACTGGGTCCATATACCAATCGACTGGGATATGGGATAGAAAGTTCCCAATCGATTGGTGTTGAGGATCTAGTTGACTGGTAACTAAGACGGAAAGTTCCCAGTCGACTGGTGCTTAGGATCGACTAGTACTCTCCTTTGGCCTAAAATGTGAAATTTCTCACTTGACCTAATCAACTGGTACAAGGACCCAGTCGACTGGTAATTAGAAAATATGACCGTTTGAGACACAGAACTTGAGCATTTAATGCCTCAAACCTACCAAGTCAGTGTCAAATGGCCTTATTGATTCAAGACTATATAAACCCACTTAAACAAAGCAAGAGAACATGTTCAGTTCACAAGATAGCTCATTAATTCTCAAAATTTTAGAAAAATTTATTGTTGAGCTATTCTTCAAGTTTGTTCTTGAAAAGGAGATATTGTTCATTTGTAAAAGCACTTATTATTATCTCTCTACCGTTTATTTTATAGCAAATATCATATACTATAAAGAGAAATAGTTGGTATAACACTTAGAGTGTTTAGGATTAAACACTTCATTGTAACTTCCGTGAGGAAGAGAGTAACTTTTGTGAGGAAGAGATTAACTTCCGTGAGGAAGAGATCGGTTGTAAGGTTTGTGCAACACCCGTTGTACGACTGAAGTTTTAGTGGATTACTTTAAGGAGGTTCCTTGAAGAGAGTGGACGTAGGGTCAGAAGGAATCCAATATTGCCGAACCACTATAAACGGAGTTTGCACTTTCTCTTCCTTAAATTCTTTACTTTCAAGTATATTTTTTTATTAGGTATTTTGGGTATTTAATTGTTTTAAAAACTTGCAAATTAATCTACAAAAGTTTTTAAAGCCCAATTCACCCTCCTCTTGGGTTTGAACCTCGGTTTACAATTGGTATAAGAGCCTTGTACTCAATTCACCCCCTCTTGGGTTGATCACAAATATTTAAAAAATCTTTTATCATAAACTTGGCTTTGAAATCTCAATTAACAACAAAAAAAAAGAAAAAAAAATTTAAATCTAACATTTCTTTTCTTTTTTTTTGAAAAAAGAAGGAGAAAAGAAAATTAGTTTTGACCCAAACAGATTTAGTTGATCCGATGGCATCAAACAGCTATACTGAAGGGCATTCCTATACTAGGCCTCCTTTGTTCAATGGCTCCAACTGTAACTACTGGAAAAATAGAATGAAAATCTTTGTGAAATGACAATATTACAATCTATGGAGAGTCATTGAGGAAGGACCCAAAATTCTTACAAAGGAAATAACTATTGGAGAAATCAATCATACAATGCCTAAACTCAAAATTGAGTTCAATGAAGAGGATTGTAGAATGATGTCTCTAAATAGTAGAGCCATAAGTATTTTACATTGTGCTTTTTAGATATTTCTGAGTATAATAAATTTTTCGCATGTGTTTCGGCTAAGGAGATATGGGACAAACTACAAGTCACATATGAGGGCACTAGTGAAGTCAAAAAATAAAAAATCTATATGCTAATGTTCGAGTATGAATCTTTCAAAATGTCTCATAACGAAACAATTTCTCAAATGCACTCATATTTCACCAAAATTCCTATATATAGCTGTATGGAGACGGTTTTGTAGACAGAAAAGTCACCCTAGGGTTTCTGTTCGAGGTCTGGTTCTGCTAAAGTTGCCATAACTTTCTCTAGAAAAATCATATTTACGAGTCGTAAAATTCTCTAGAAAATAGACATCCGGATCTTGCCAAGCATATATGGCTCATTTCTTGGTTCTTCCTGATTCAATACAGTTTAATATACAAAAATCGCTTCTGCCACGCTGAAATCACGCACAGCCTGACCTTTGTATACTAAAACTGCTATAACTTTCTCTAGAAAAATCATATTTATGAGCCATAAAATTCTCCAGAAAATAGACATTCGGATCTTTCCAAGAATATATGGCTCATCTTCTAGTTCTTCCTGAATTAATACAGTTTAGTCTGAAAAAATGACTGATTTGTACAGGCAATTATGACAATTTAGTGAAACTCTTTTCCAAGTGCTTGTGAACCTGTAAAACAACGAAAAACAACTCAAAGTAATAAATTTCTCAGCTAACATATAAATAAATACTTGAAAAACATACAAAATACTAGGACAAATATTTGTTCATCACTACTCAATCCAACCCGACGAATCCGAATGCCCTGGAAAATCCAACTCCACCCACACCGATCACCAAGGAGCAATTCAAGGAACTCTCACAGGTGGTGATAGAACCAGTCACCAAATTATGAGAACAATCTCATCCCCCTTCGCCCCCACTATACCGATGAAGTTCTTGGCCTACGAGGCGATGGAAAAGCTTCTGACAAGACAATAAGCACTCAACCATTGGGTCTTGACCTAATAATCCACCAAGGTCCCGAGTTCTCTCTACGGCCAAAAGCCATACCGACCTTGATAAAAGGATAAAAGACATGGACAAAAAGATAAAAGAAGCATTCAAGGGGAGGAACACTAATGTGTTGGACAAAATCAATTCTCAAGATCCCCTCTTTACACATGCCATTGTTGATGAACCTCTCCCAATACACTTCAGAATGCCTCTCATAAAGGTATACGATGGCACCACCAATCCCATGGATCATCTCCAACTCTATAAGACAACTATACTTCTGCACCACCATCCCGAAGCTATCATGTGTCGAGTCTTCCCCTTGACCCCCGAGAAAACTGCAAGTACCTGGTAATCGTATCTTAAACCTGCTAGCATCAGCTCTTTTAAAAAAACTAAGTTGTGCCTTTGCAGCACACTTCCTCTTCAGTAATGGACTAAGGAAAATGTTAAAGAGCCTCTTTAGTGTCATCCAGCGCAAAGGAGAAAAGCTCCAAAAATATATCTCACGGTTCAACGCCGCTGCATGCGAGATCTTAGATATCTACCCTAATATTCAAACTCTAGCGTTAAGAAATGGGCTCAAATTAGGACTTTTTAGCTCAAAGCTTACGAGGCACCCTCCCAAGAACATGAACGAAATCCTCGCTCGAGTTGAGGAATACATGATCGCAGAAGACGATCAGGCATTTAAAAGAGAAAGGGATAGGGGAATAAAGAAAAGAAAGAAACACTCTAACGAACTAAGAGATTATGCGATAAAAAAGCCCCGCCGAAAGGGCCAAACTACCCGCATGTTTGAAAACTTCTCTCCGTTAAACACCTATAGAACCGATATATTAATGGGAATTCAGAATCGGGACATTCTCCAATGGCTGTAAAAATCCTTTTACACCAGCTAAAATAGAGACTGAGGCAAATGATGTCATTTTCAAAAAGTCTTCGGACACGACACCGAAGAGTGTCACGCCCTCAAAAATCAAATCGAGTCAATCATATATAGGGGGTATCTGAGGGAGTATACAAGGCCTCGCCTATTCCGTGACTACAAAGACCGTCCTAGGCGACCATATCAGCACTCGGCTAAAAAAGTTGAATCGTGAAAAAAATAATCACCCTAAACACAGTCCCAAACGAAGCCCCAAAGCAAGTACGAAAAGGAAGACTACTGGGACAGTAACCTAGATTCCGCTGTTACGACGACAGGAACCATTAAGACTATTTATGGAGGATTAATGGTAGGAAGGCAATCCTCACGTGCAAGAAAGACCTATGCTAGGTCAGTAGCATCAGTCAGTGGGCCTCATAAGTGGGTCTAGATAGAACAAGTAATTTTTTTCACAGATGATGACCTGGAGGGAATATAAACGCCTTGCGACGACACTGTGCTCATCACACTCCCCATCTCATATTAAAATATAGAAAGGATTTTAGTAGATAACAGAAGCTCGGTAGACATCCTCTATCATGACACCTTCAAGAAGATGAAGCTAAGAAATGAACAACTCAAGCCCGTGTCTTCCCCGCTGTATAGATTTTTCAGGAACTCTGATATATGCTAAAGGAAGCATAGTCCTTTCGATCATCGCAAGAACGACTCAATAACTCATAATAGTAAAGATAACTTTCCTAGTGGTCAAACATCTGTAATCTTACAATGCGATCCTCAGGAGGCCAACTCTAAATGAGATGAAAGTAATGGTCTCAACCTATCACCTGAAGGTAAAATTCCTTACCGATCAAGGTGTTGGGGAAGTCCGAGGATCCTGTTATCATAATTCTATCAAAGGGAACAAAAAGTTTGAAGCTCTGCCTTTAGAAATCAAAGATCTGTAGGATGAGTTCAAGACTTCGCGGGGCCAACCTGTAGAAGAATTAAGAGTCGTCCCCTTGAATGACTGAGATTCTAAGGCTGTGCAAATTAGGTCCAATATTCTCAAGGACATCAAGAATCTTTGATCTCGTTCCTTCGAAGAAATCAAGATCTATTCACATGGTCTACCTCTGACATGCCCGGTATTGACCCCTGAGTCATCGTCCACAAATTGAACGTGGATCTGAACTACAAGTCTATCATTCAAAGGAAGAGATATTTTGCCCCATAATGATAAGAAGCCATAGAAAAAAAGGTAAACAAGCTTCTAGCGGCTGACTTCATCTGAGAGGCCCACTATTCATATTGGGTCGCCAGCATAGTCATGGTTAAAAAGGGGAACGGTAAATGGAAGATTTACATAGACTTCACTGACCTAAACAAGACTTGCCCAAAAGACTGTTTCGCTCTACCATGAATAGACCAACTTATCGACGTAACCTCATGCTATGACCTGCTAAGTTTCATAGACGCGTATTCTGGCTACAATTAGATTCTTATGCATGAGCTGGATCAACCAAAGACCACCTTCGTCATTGATCAAAGTTTATATTGTTACAAGGTGATGCCAATTGAAATGAAAGACGCAGGCGCAACTTACCAGAGATTGGTCAATAAGATCTTCAGGCAACAGATCGGGAGAAATATGAAAGTATATGTAGATGATATGTTGGTAAAGAGAATTAAAGTAAAAGGCCATGAATCCAACCTAGAAGAGGCATTCAAAATACTCTGGATATATCAAATGAAACTCAACCTAGGGAAGTTCATCTTCGGAGTCATCTCAGGAAAATTCCTAAGCTTCATGGTCACACAGCAAGGGATAGAAAAAAATCTCGAGAAGATAAAAACAATTCTGGACATAAGCCCTCTGCAGAACATCAAAGAAATACAAAGGCTTACTGGACGAGTAGCCGCACTCAGTCGTTTCATGTCTACATCAGCTTAAAGGTGCCTGCCTTTCTTCAAAGCAATCAGAAAAGCAAAAGACTTTGCTTGAAGTGAAAACTGCCAATATTCTTTTGAAGAATTGAAGGAATATTTGAGCTCACCACCATTCTTAACTAAACTGGTCACTGGAGAGGAGTTTTTTCTCTATATATCAGCAAGCTAGGACGTAGTAGCCTCAGTTTTGATCCGAGAAAAAAGTAGGATCCAAAAACCCATTTATTATGTAAGTCAGGTACTCAATGGCGCCGAGGTGGGTATCTCCCTAATGAGAAAATAGGCTAAACCTTTCTGATCACAGCTCGAAAACTCAAACCATATTTCTAAGCCCACACTATTATCCTTCTCAACAATCAGTCCTTGAGGTAAGTGCTTCACCCGCTTAATATTTCTGGATAAATAGTCAATTGGTCTATAGAACTTGGAGAGTTTGATATCCAGTACAAACCTCATATAGCAATTAAGGCTTAAGCCCTCGCTGATTTCATCGTAGAAACCATATTCTTCGAATTCCCTAAACAAAGGCAAGAACCCGAGCAAGATTAGCAAACGTTGTGTTGGACCTTGTATGTCGACAGATCCTCAAACAGTATCGAAAATGGAGCTGGGCTTACCTTTAGTAGCCTCGAAAGCTTTTTGGTAGAATATGCCCTCAAATTCGAGTTTAAAGCTTCAAACAACGAGGTCGAGTATGAGACATTGCTCATTGAAATGAAACTTATAAAAACACTAGCCGTTGAAGCCTTAGAGGCATAAAAAAAATTCACAACTAGTAGTTAACCAAATGGCTAAAGAATACAAAGCCAGAGTGCGAAAATCATGAGGTATCTCAAAAAATCCTGTGGACTTGCGACACCCTTCAAGAAATTTCAAATAACCTAAGTGCCCAGAGTGGAAAATCTAAAGACAGATGCCTTAGCACAACTTGCCTCCTCTAGGCAGTCTGATCTCACGCAAGTAGTCTATTTGGAGACTCTTCCCATCCTAGGCATCGATGAGACCTTGATCCCAACGCTGACAGTAGAGCAGGCTTGGATGGACCTGATCCTCAAGTATTTAAGGGATAGAATACTTCCTAGTGAGAAAGCGGTAGCCAAGAAGATTATTTCTCGCGCCTCACAGTATACCATTATTGAATAAATTTTTTCATTTTATTTTCTCATTAGTCTGAGGATGTGGACACGTATGTGACTTACAGATAATGATTTCGTCTGAACTACAACTCACCAAACTATTTGTCATGCCTGCTACCTGAAATCATTTTACAATGAGGGGTGAGCTTCACAAGCTCAGTGAATTAAATTTACTAGAAGTATTCATTTGTATAAAAGGTCTTTCAATATTTAATCATTTATATCTTATACAACTTGATACTAGCATTCTATTATCACTACACGTGTCATAAGATCCATTCTCTATCAATCTCTTCTTCTTATTTATTGGTTCACCTTAAGACCATCAATTATCTCATAATTATCTTGTAATGAGGTTCACAACATGAAGTCTACCATTTAGATGGTTCTTATCTTATCATATCATACTTCTATGTTTCTTTCTCACCATAACTGTCTCTCTGTGAGACTCATTCATCTATAAATAAATTTACACAATAACACACAACACATCAGCATTTCAGTAATACAATCAATATTTAAAACTGATGCAATGCATAAGTTATTATTAGGAAACGTCTTCCCACATGTCGACATGTTTTTATTATCTTAGACCAGCTCCCTCCCTATTCTTTTATTTTCAACATATACCGGTTATCACGATGTCCCTTTTATTTCCAGTATATACTGGTTGTCATCGCATTTATTTCTAGCATATATCGGCTGTCACGGTTTTTCAATTAGACTGGCCCCCTCCCGGTTCTTTTCTTTTATTTAATGTATATGCATATAAAAAATGAAATATGCATCTGAACAATAACATAAAAAAAAAACATGAATTCAAATATTTAAATTGGCTATCCTGATTTTTCTCAAATTATATAAAAAAATTTCACTAAATTCTTTTCATCCTAAATTACATCAAATCATCCATCAAATCTTGTCAAGATCCACTAAATTTCATCTTCTCATAATTCGTATCAAAACATCAACCATAGCTCATCAAGAATTTCACTTATCGCTTTTATTATTAAATCAACTTATTATTCCAAAAATATTATTTCTTACCTAATAATTTTCTACATGTCCAAAATTCCTATCAATCAATTTTTCGTCTACCACCAAAGCATACGCTAATAATTTATTTTAATATTATCACTACATATTTCATTTTTATTTAGATTACTTAAAGTAAATCTAACTCACCACGTAGCACTTAAAGTTACCTGTGGATTACCTCCTTGTTTTTCCCGTTCCTCTCAGTAGTTTCCCCAGGTTGCTGATCGTTAACACCTGACATAATATTTATATTGAATTTCTAATTATTTCTTCAATTCTTCATAAACCATACCCTTTGAAAATTCCCGAAAATTTCGTGTATGTTAAAAATTCAAAAATCAACACTATATTATTACCTTCTATTTTTCTGATAGCTTTTCCTGATTCTCTATGAAATTCCGCCGTAAACTCCTTCAAAATTTTGATCTTTCAACATTTCTTTCAGTCCCCAAGTTTTTAAAGAAAACGAGTGATTTGAAGGAAACTAACGAAATTTGGTAAGTGTATATGTATATAAGATTTTGTTAAAAACTTCGGCAGCCCCAAAATCAATTGAAATCTCAGCATCCGCGAAATGTACATGTGTCCTACATGCACATTTCTTCCTCCCTTAGGCTGCCACGAATTTGCAACGTGCAACCTTCAAATTAATTTGGTAGCAGGTGTTGCCACCTGCTGCCACATTTGGGTTTTTTTTTTTTGTTTTAAAAAAAAACATTTTTTTAACTTTTTTTTTCTTTTTCTTTTTGCTTCTCCTTTCTTCTGGGCATCCAATTTATTTTTTTAAGAATTATTTTATTCAATATTAAATCCTTTGCGTATATATATATATATAATTTTAATTTCATATCATATTTCTTAAATTACTTCTTTACCCTTATTTTACAAATACGGGTATTACACAAGCAGATACCCCAGACTTGGAATACCGAAAATCTCCTCAAATTCTATCAGTAGGATTTCTCATGTTTTCTCCAAACTTGTTATCAATAGGATTTCTTTTTCTTTCCAATTGCTTATGTAGTCTACAGACATTCTTAATAAAATATTAGCTTCGTTTCTTTTATCAACATTTATCTTAACAAGAGCCCCGAGCTCTTTCCAAAAATGAGACTAAAGGTAGGGCCCCAAGACATTTGGATATCTCCTTAGGTAACACAAGCAAAAAGTTTTGAGCTCCTTATACTCACTAAAAGGCTGAGGAAAAGGCCTCGAAAACTAAGAGTCGGGACCTTCTATCAGTAATATTCCACCTTTAATGAATAAGAAGCAATTTGGCCTCGTTTGAATCTCCAAACTATTTCACATTATACTTCGAGTTTATAGCGTCGAGCTCTTTCCATCCTCATATTACTTTCAAGCTACATTTAGAGCTTAGAGCCTTGAGTTATTTCCATCTTCAGAACTTGTTCAAGTTGTACACCATGGATAGAGTCTCGAACTCCCTACTCCTTTGAAATCATTCCAAGTTAAAATTCTAAGGAAAATTATTCAGAAGCAAAAAAAAAAAAAAAAAAAAAAAAAGAGTTGAATAGACACAAAAGACAAATCTATTCCATTCATAAAAAGTTTAGTTTAAGGCACTACTGTCCTTTAGATACAAAATGTGGTCAGGGCACTATCGACCATTAAATATATACTTAAAACAAAAAACTTAAACTAAAAAGGGGAGCAACACCTACACATCCCCTATAACATCCACAACTGCTCGAACGTTGGTCTTAGCCTCATCACCATCCTCCACACCTTGATTCTCATCTGGAACAACAATGGTCTCCCCCTCAAAAATCTCGACTGTCGAGACATCTATGTCAAGGAATAGGCTAATGGTCTTCTTCTTCGCATCCATAAAGTGATAATAATACTGCTCCCCACTCTTGGTCTGTAGCACAGTGTGATATTTAGCTGATGATCGAAAATCCTCCATGGCTTTTCGAACTGCTTCATCGCGCACAGTAGCTATATCCAAAGACACCCTTACCTCGAGAGATGCATAGGCCTCATGAGAACTGAAAAGCTGAGACTTTGTAAGCTCGAACACTTCATCCTTCACCTGAAAGGAAGCTTTGAGGTCCCCGACCAAGGTTTGTTGCTTTTCCAACCTCTTATTTACGTCAACAAAACGATGAGTCAAGACCCTAACGCTCATACTAGCCTAAAAAAAGCCAAAGAAAGACAAGTTATGAGTATTGGAACGTCCAAACCAAAGCTAAAAAAATGAAAAAGAAAATCACCTTGGCCCATAACTCTTCTACAGAGTGAGCAAAGACCTCAAGAGCCATATATCCAAGCTCGATCCTATCTCTAGGAGAGATGCCTTAGATTAGCCACTCCTGTGCAATCCGCGCACCACCCATTATCGAATCCATCAGTTTTATGAACCAATTGGGCCAAAACACACTTGTAGAAGGAGCAGATGGCTCCCGAGCCCAAGATGGCCGAGCTTGGAACACCAAAGGTCGGGGAAACCCAAACCAAAAATAGTTGATCGAGAAGAGAACATATGGCCACTCTCTTGGTCCTTAGAGATAAAGAGATCCAATTTCCTCTTCCCTTTACCTGAGCGTTTGACGCTCGAACTATTCCCGACATCACATTATTTCTCACCAGTCTTCCTGGCCGCCTTTAATGTTTGCAATCGACTAAGAGATATTTCTGCAAAAGCAAGAAAAAACATAAGACTTAGAAACAACTAGAAGAAATCCAAAAGAAAGAAAATTCAGGAATATACTCTCTGATTGACAAAGGCCAAGCCTAGCCCAATTCCTATTATCTTTGAGTTCAATAGCCTCTATGGCTCTTACCACCATAGATCTAATAAGCCTCTCCTTTTAAAAGCTTAATTTCGGATGATGACTCTTCTTTTAAAAAATTAAGATCCCAAACTCATAGGATCCAAAAAAATTTTTCTTGGACTTCTGGCTCACAACTACCCAATCATTTTTTGTATGGTGACTAACGGTAAAAAAATTCTTGAAAACATCAAGGGTCAGATATCCACCTACCTTCTTGCAAGCATAAACGAAACCTACCAGCACATGAACAAAGTTTGAAACTAGTTGACAAAGGGAAATATTGTAGTAGTTAAGAACAAGGCATATGAAATGATCAAGGGGAAACCTAATGCAACCTTTGAAGTTTGTGAGTATACACAAACCTCATAAGGTAGATTCTCAAGAGATAGGTCACACGCCATTTCTTCTATACCGGTGTTCCTAAGAGAGTATTCAATTGGAATCCTATATTTCACCCTCATCTTCTCCACTTTGGAATCACTAAGCTCATTTGGTATTTTTTCAGCCAAGAAAACTACATCCCTAGTACCCTCAGCCATAACGTCTTGAATATCATTCAAGGTAGGCTCGACATCAGCTAAAAAATTAGTCTTCATCTCAAGAGCTCTTACACTACTCTCACCCTCGCCATCATAACCTACGACTACTTTCTCTACATATGATTGGGCTGAGAAGCTATTCTCCTCAGACTTAGAAGAACTAGAGAAAGAAATGACTCACCTAAGAGGAAAGAATGAAGCTAAAGACACTCCAAAGACCAAGGGCTCTAAACTCTCTCTATTTTTCTGCTCGGAGAACTCTCTAAAAAAACTTTGAAATGAAAGTTGGAAATGATGTGAAGGGGAAAGAGAAGATCCCCTCTATTTATTAAAAAAATGGATGGCTGAGATTAATTATTATGAAGAGCTCAGATAGTGACTTTTCATTTTTTGAGGGAACCTTTTTCATTTACCAAGGAGCTCTTTGGCTCCCTACTAATGATTCTAGAACCATCTTAGTCTATTAAGCTCTAATAGGCCTCTCATAAATGGGCTCCCCATCGCATAATGGACGTTGACCCACGTAGCAGACTTCTCACAAATAAATGCGACCTCATCTCTTCTCTTGGCTGTAGCTCCCACAACTGCAGTCAATGATGTACAAAGACAAAATTTAACCAAGTATTTGACCTTGTTCCTTTTAATAAGCCTTGATCTTTTGTTAGAAAACTCCGAGGGATGAACCTTGCTTTTTCTCATCCAAAAAATCTGAGCATCAATAAACCTTGGTCTTTTTTCAGAAAACTCTGAGGGATGAGCCTTACTCTCTCTTATCCAAAAACTTCGAGTGTCAATAAGCCTCGGTCAGTTTTCAAAAAACTCTGAGGGATGAGCCTCGCTCTCTCCCATCCAAAAACTTTGAGCATCAATAAGCCTCAATCATTTTTCAAAAAACTCCGAGGGATGAACCTTGCTCTCTCTCGTCCAAAAATTCTGAGCGTCAATAAGCCTCGGTCATTTTTCAAAAAATCTAAGGGCTGAACCTTGCTCTCTCTCGTTCAAAAATTTTGAGCATCAATAAGCCTTAGTTTTTTTTCCAAAAAATTCTGAGGGATGAGCCTTGCTCTCTCTCATCAAAAAACTCCAAGCATCAATAAGTCTCGATCTTTTTTCAAAAAACTCCGAGGGACGAGCCTCGCTTTTTATCATCCAAAAACTCTAAGCGTCAATAAGCCTAAATCATTTTTCAAAAATTTTTGAGTGATGAGCCTCGCTTTCTCTCATCTAAAAACTCCGAGCATCAATAAGCCTTGGTCTTTGTTTTAGAAAACTCTGAGAAATTAACCTTACTTTCTCTCGTTCAAAAACTCCGAGCGTCAATAAGCCTCGATAATTTTTCAGAAAACTTTGAGGGACGAGCCTTGCTCTCTTTCATCCAAAAACTCTGATAATCAAGAAGCCTCGGTCTTTTTTTAGAAAATTTTGAGGGATGAGCCTTGCTCTCTCTCACCCAAAACTCTGAGCGTCAATAAGCCTTAGTCATTTTTCAAAAAACTTCAAGGGATGAGCGTTGCTCTCTCTCATCCAAAAACTTCGAGCATTAATAAGCCTCGGTCTTTTTTCAGAAAACTTCGAAGGATGAGCCTTACTCTTTCTCGTCCAAAAACTCTGAGCATCAATAAGCCTTAGTCATTTTTCAAAAAACTCTGAGGGATGAGCCTTGCTCTATCTCGTCCAAATACTCCGAGTGTCAATAAACCTTTATATTTTTTTCAAAAAACTCCAAAAAATGAGCCTTGCACTCTTTCATCCAAAAACTCCAAGCGTAAGTAAGCCTCGATCTTTTCTTAGAAAACTCCAAGGGTGAGTCGTGCTCCCCCTCATCCAAACCGTGACTATTCATAAGTCCAAGTCTAAACTGCCAAGCGAAAAGCCCAGGCCCAAAACATGTACAAGGCCTCGAGGCACACAAGTCTGTTCCATTCAGGCTCTTTACCTACCTTGCTTTGAGGCACATAAGTCTATTCCATTCAGACTCTTTACCTATCTCGCTTCGAGGCACACAAGTCTTTTTCATTTAGACTCTTCACCTACCTCATTTCGAGGCATATAAATCTATTTCATTCGAACTCTTTACTTACCTCGCTTCGAGGCACATAAGACTATTCCATTCAGACTTTTCACCTACCTCACTTCTAGGCACACAAGTTTGTTCCATTCAGACTCTTTACCTACCTCGTTTCGAGGCACACAAGTCTGTGTCATTCAAACTCTTCACCTACCTCACTTCGAAGCATATAAATCTGTGTCATTCAGACTCTTCACCTACATCGCTTCAAGGCACATAAGTTTGTGTCATTCAAACTCTTCACCTATATCACTTCAAGGCACACAAGTCTGTGTCATTCAGACTCTTCACCTACCTTGCTTCGAGGCACACAAGTTTTTGTCATTCAGACTCTTCACCTACCTCGCTTTGAGGCACACAAGTCTGTGTCATTCAGACTCTTCACTTACCTCGCTTCAAGGCACATAAGTTTGTTTCATCCGAGCTCTTTACTTGCCTCACTTCAAGGCACATAAGTTTGTTCCATTCAGACTCTTTACGTACCTCATTTTGAGGCACACAAGTTTGTTTTATTCAGAATCCTTACCTACCTCGCTTTGAGGCACACAAGTCTATTCCATTCAAACTCTTTACCTACCTTGCTTCAAACATATAAATCCATCCTATTTAGACTTCTTATTTAACTTACTTCGAGGCACATAAGTCTGCTCCATTCAGACTCTTTACTTAACTCGCTTTGAAGCTCACAACTTAAAGCCCGAACTAATAATTTCACCTCGAGACATCCAACTTTGAATCTCCACACCACGTCTTTTTAGTACCTAGGTACCCAAAATATGTCAAGCCTGATCCAAACTACATGACACACTTCAAACTATTTCCTCAAGCGCATAACTATGCTTAAAGAAGTAAGGGGCATTTGATGTAGAGGAAAAATCCCCATCAAATGACATAGTGATACGTGGCTCCTACTAAGAGCAAAATGGTAAAATCCTAGATGAAGATCCTCACCCAATAGCATAATGACACGTGGCAACCTCTAAGGGTAAAAAGGTAGTTCCATGACTCAAACAGATCAACCGGTAAAATCGCCACACATAGCAAAGAGCATAATAATAATTTCGCACCAAGAACCCTAGTACTATTACAATACTCCAACCTATGGATAAATAATTATCTAGCTTACGATAATGATAAACTTATCTCCAAGAGTTTCATTCTTATCAGAACATTGAATCATTCTCTTAATCAAACACTACTCTAAAACACTATATAAAAGGGGCTCTCAAAATCAAAAGGTATTGACAATTCTCCACTCATAGCTCCCACTATTTGGCTTTTCTTATTCTTAAAAAAGCCCTATTTTAACTTAAGCATTAGAGAGTCCCCGGGAGGCACAACCTCTCTAGTCCTTTGGCAACTTTTAAGGTTTTTCCTTATTTCGTGTGCGCATGTACCATTTCCAGACCGTTTAAATTCTAAGCATATTTAAAACATCAACAGTTATCATCAAAATGGTTTGATTGATTGACCCAAGGTTAACAATTAATTAAGCAGAATTGTAGAATGTCTTCTCAAACTCAATGTACATGGTTTTCGTGTTGTTAAGGTTGATTTAGATTCCCAGTTTGCGGTTAGTAAAGTGCAGCGCTAGTTGCAGCTTAAATCCCAATTGTGGCTTGATTTAAGATTGTAGAGATTTGATCCACAGAGATTGGTGTTACAAGATTTTTCATGTGAATAATATAGTCTTCTAGGATATAACCAAGTCTCTATTTGAAAAGTCTGCAGATAGCAAAATCTGAAGAATTTCAAATTTAATTCAGCTTTGAAATATTGAGAATATTTTGTTAAAGTTTTGAGAGAGAACGAGAGAAGAAAAGAAAGTAAAAAAAAATGTAATATGAAAACGGGGAGAATAAGGTATTTATAGTGCTGAAAATACATGATTTTTCAGTTGGAAAGACAAAAACATGATTTTTTTAGTTTTAATGAGAGTCGTCAGATCATGTCTATTATTTTTTAACGGTTAAGATCGCTTCTGATCAATACAAGTATGATCGTTGATGAAAATCTTGAGTCTCTTTTATTTTCCTCTTGTCTTTTCTATTTAAATCATATCTTTTGATTTACTGAGCTAGATTTTATCCAAAAAGATATATTCAAACCCGAACAGGAGCTGGGCTCCTCTATGAAGACGTGCACGCACATGCGAAGTGCAAAGTGTGTCTAAAGCGCCTGTAAACGGAGGTACAAACCCAAGAGGGGAGTGAAATGGATTTTAAAAAACTTTTTACTAATTAACACACAAGTTTTTAACAATTTAATGAAGCAAAGCATAGAGCAAATAATATACTTGAAATTAAAGGAGTAAAGAAAGAGAATATGCAAGATCCGTTTATAGTGGTTTGGCAATATCGAAATCTCTCCGACCCTACATCCACTCTATTTAAGGAATCTCCTTGAAGTAATCCACTAAATGTAGTCGAGCAACTTCACGGGGGTTTCACAAACCTTACAAGTACTCTCTTCCACAAGGAAGTTACAAAGAAATGTTTAATCCTAAACACTCTAAGAGTTACACCAACTGTTTCTCTTTACAATGAATGGTATTAAATGTAAAAGAAAGGTAGAGAGATAGCAATGAATGCTTTACAAGATGAAGATTATCTCTCTTTCAAGAATAAGCTTAAAGAATGGCTCACAATAAAATTTTCAAGGCTTTTGAGAGTATTAATGAGCTATGAATCAAATTGAACATTCTATCATCTTGTTTAAATGCTCATTGATGGGAGTTTTTATAGCCTTGGTCTTTTATGGCCATTAGACACTGATTTGGTAGGTTTGGAGCATTAAATGCTCAAGTCCCGTGTTTCAAATGGTCATATTTTCGAATTACTAGTCGACTAAGTCCTTGTACCAATCGCTTGGGTCAAGTGAAAAAAGTTCGCTTTTAGGCTTAGGGTGAGTACAAGTCGACTGGGTCATAGGACCAATCAACTGGGTTAAGTTACCAGTCGACTGTGAACTTACTATTCCTTTTACCAGTCGACTGGTTTAGAGACCCAATTGACTAGGTTGTTCAGAAACCCAGTTTTTATGTTTTTAAAACAGTTTTTCACTTAAAGACATTTTTCGTATTTATTTTTGTCAAAGTTTTTGCAAAATAAGCCATAGTTCAAGCTACGTAATTGAAATTAGAGATTTACAATATGATTCAAATAACTTAGAGCCTATTCTAGATCTTCTGTCTTCTTTTGGTATTTGAACGTGTTGTATTCTTACGTCTTGTTTCTGTACTGAATGCTTTTCCCGCTTAAACACTTAGATAAAACTGCTAGTGCAATTTAAGTAGTGTTTTGTCATTATTAAAATCAAATACGGGTTAACAATCTTCCCCTTTTTGATGATTACAAAACCGTAAGAGAGAAAAAACAGTTTTAAAAACTAAGTGTCGGTTTTTTTATTGAAAAATTGGACAGAGTTTCCTCTAAGATTGTTTTAAGTATTTTAACATGTTCGAAGTAATGCTCCCCCTAAAACTGCGTTTTATATCACTTTACACATATTTTTCTCTTTTTTTTCCCCATTTTGACAACAGCAGAAAAAGAGGGGGGTTAAATTTAGAAAATAAGCAATTTAAACATCATAGACAGTAAGATTAGGCATAAAAAAAAACTTTTATCCAAAAACTAATCATAAACCGGAGTTGGTAAGACTTTCTAAGAAGAATCAGAAGTTTGCATAGAAGCTTAAAACATGTAAAGCATATGGAAGAGCTATAAGGGCTTAAACTGTTTAACCATATAGCTAAAAGTAAATCACATACATGAGCCAAAAGCTATATAAATGAAAAGTAAGCATATATATACAAATATCCATACATCATGAGCTTAAATAAGTTGTTCCAAAAATCTGATACAACCTAAGCAAATGAATGTATGAAAAAGAAAATGAAAAGAAATGTTCTTGCAAAAACATTGAGCAAAAAAAATGACAAGGACTAATGGCTCAGCGGGCTGGGGAGTCAGAGCTGTCTTGGAGAAGATCCCGAATCTCAATCAAAGAGCCTTTCAAGTGCTCTCAGAATAACTCAAAATCATCCCGAAGGGTGCTGATTTCGTGACGCATAAGGTCGATGTCTGTTCGCATAATTTGGAAGCTCTGGTCAACTGAAGAGCTCAAGCTCTAGAATCCGGACTGCATGGACATTTATAGGCTCGCTATGGCCTGTATAGAATCCAGACGCATCATTTTGAAACTCTAGTCTGACCAGCAATCGAGCTACCATGACCAACATGCCATAGACTAGGTGCATGCTCGTCAGTGTCCATAGTAGTGGGAGGAGCTGCAACATTGGGCACGTCATCGTCTTAATTGCTGTCATCATCATCCCTGATACGAATATTCTTCCCAGCCTTAGAATGAACCATGCCATTCTATGTCGTGCACCCCATATTCTTCAGTGAAGAGACATTGATGATGTATTTGAGGCCGAAGTCTTGAGATTCGGAGGCAGGCAAGGGAACTTTGAAGTGGTGCAATATTAGGGTGATGAGCATGCCATAGGGGAATTAACTCGAGTCATAAGCCTCGCCATTAAGCATGTAGGCCAGTAGTAGAGGTAAATATTGAAATGGTGTCCAGTTTTGAGACATCAAATCAATACTATGTCAATCTTTGACATATAACCCTGACTCTTGAGTCTAGAGTGGGTGGTCCAGCTCACTATAAGGTTGAACAATTTTGAGTCAAGGTGCATGTCACTACACTGATAGAAAGTAGTGGGTTGAAAGACATAGTTAGGGTCTCCCCTAACTATCTGACATGTCTACTCATAATCAAAATCGTTTGGCCACCCATCAAGACTCCGTGAGATCCCGACCACTGGGATTCTCAGCAAGCTGACCAATAGGTCAGTGTTGACCTCATACTCCACACCCATCACACTAGTCTTAAACCTAAGAGCTAGAAGACTGGGTTTTACAATATCAGCATAAATTGATGATTTAGTTGGGTGTAGTATTTATGGTGGATATTTATAAGGGAGTTAGGCCTATTGCCTCAAATGCAAGTAAAATATCAAATTTGGCATGACGAATAGAATCTAAATCAAAGAATATACCCGCCGTGATTTTCTTATGTCTAATGAAGGTATTATACTTGTTCTCGATGGCTAGAGCCCTGAAGAATGAGCCATCAAGCTCGATTCTCGCTTGCTTGCTTGAGGAACCGGCAACCCCTTTGCCTCTTGAGTCCAGTGCCATGGCTTTCCGTGCTCTAGACCTCTTGGGCATGTGAGGTCCGAAAATGATTGTCTTAATGCATATTCTCTCAAACATTTTTGAAAATCACATTTGGTGAGAGTTTTTGTTGAAAATAGTGAAGATTCAACCGTTAAAGTTGAAGATGAGGTGATTTGAAGGACAGTTATTGGTTTTTTGGAGTGATTTCAAAAGATTTGAGCCTAAAGGCAAGAATTTTTCGAGAGAGAAAGCTAGGTTTAGAGAAAATAGCATGAAATCTATTATATAGAATCGTAATACTAGCCGATTAGGTCAGGGTACAAGTAGACTAGGTTCTTCATAATTTGGGGATTTTTCGAGATACCAATCAACTGGGTCCATGTGCCAGTCGACTGGTAAAACTAACAGTAGGACACCTGTCAACTGGATTGACCCTACTAGTCGACTGGGTCTATCAAAAAAATTTCAAATTTTGGGCTCAAAACTTATCTTGTGATACCAGTCGACTTGGTCCTTGTACCAGTCGACTTAGTCCTTGTACCAGTCGTCTGGTAAAATGGGAGATGAGTTATCAGTCGACTAGATTTACCCAACTAGTCGACTGGGTCTTTCAAAAATCATAAAATTTTGAGCTCCAAGTAGAAATTTTGCAAGAAATGATTTATCTATGCCATTTTGAGTGAGAGAAATATTAAATAGGAATTAATACTCATTCATTTAATGACAAGTATGCACATGATGAATGTAGATGCAATCAAACACACATATGTTCATAGTTTATTAAACCCATTAATAGTTTTATCTTATAAAAGCTATCTTCATTCATGAGCTTAGTAAGAATATCAGCAATTTTATCTTCCGAATGAATGAATTATAATCTAATATTACATTTTTGAACACGATCTCTTATGAAGTGATGTCTTCTCTCAATATGTTTGATTTTCGAATGTTGAATTGGGTTTTTTGCCAAGTTGATAGCACTAGTGTTGTCATAATGAATTGGAATATTTTTAAAATACATGCCATAATCTTCTAGTTGTTGTTTCATCCAAAACTTATGCACAACAACTTCTGGGGTACATATTCCGCTTCGGTGGTTGATAGTGCAACTGAATTCTGTTTCTTAGAAAACCAAGAGGTTAGCATTGCACCTAAAAATTGGCATATTCCACTAGTGCTTTTTCTATCTAGCCTATAACCCGCAAAATCAACATTTGAGTACCCAACAAGCTCAAAAGTTGATTTTCTAGAATACACTAAACCTAGATTTTGAGTGCCTTGTAAATATCTTAGGATTCTTTTTATGGAAATTATATGTGATTCCTTAGGATTAGCTTGAAATCTAGCACACATGCATACATTAAATATTATATCGGGTCTACTTGCAGGTAGATATAGTAAAGATCCCATCATATGTGTTGATCAAGTGTCTGAATGATTTTGATAGTGGCAAAAATCTTAATTAAGAACTGATGAATATTACTTAGGTGATACAAATTATTAATAGTGCTTATACATCAAAAGAGATCAAGATTTTAGAAATTGGTGAATCAAAATGATGATCACAAAAGTCAAGAAGCTCTCTAAAAGATCAAATTCAAGGAGAATAATTAAAATGAAACTTCAAAGACAAAAGGGCTAAATTATAGATTTGAATCCTAAGATACACTTTGTAAGCATTTAAATTTTTAAGAGCTAATTAAATTTGCATTGCGTTTATAGTCTTAATTAATTAAAGATCTAAAATCTCTACGTGACTTTATTAAATGCAAATATTAAATTATTTGGGCTTAATACTTAACATGCTCTAATTGAACTTAAGAAGAATTTATGTTGACATAGAATATTATTTGAGCATTTATAATATATCATTCTTCATATATATTGCACACATATTATGCTTAAATTTGTAATATGTTTTGTCATCATCAAAAATGCCTCAATCAAGAAATTGATTAGATTAATTTTAATGATAACAAAACACTTTTGAAGTGTTTAATGTGCAAGAAAGTTTGATTCAACTGGGAGATTTTTCAGAACTCAAAAATCCAAAAAGAATAAAGAAATATGAAGAAAATTGATGCTGAAAACACTGTTCATCCTTAAAAACATTGTAGCAGTGCACAAAAACTGACCGGCTCGACTGGGTAAATAGTGCCAATCGATTGAGTGCTCGAAAAATCAGTTTTTACTTCAGTTAATAAAGGACATTTGACTATTATAAGTGGACAGTAGACTGGGCAAGTTACAACGGCTATATTTTTTAATTTAAAAAGGCTATAGACTTGTCTCTAACGGCTCTATTTTGTCTCCAATGGCTAGATGACTTCAAGACACTAAAAATAGAGCCTAAAAGGTCATTTGGAAAAGAAGAGAAACATTTTACAACAAACGATTAAAGAAAAATCTTTTTTCTCTGTTTCTTGAGTCAAAAACTCCATTATCAAGCTATAAGCTTTTGAGAGAGAAAGTATTGAGTTGTAATCTTCATTGAACTCTCTGTTGTTTGTTTGATTCAAACATTCCTTTCATTATCTTGTTAAAAGAGTTGGTGAAACTCTTGTGAGAGTTTGTAAGTGAGCTAGTGAGAATTTGGCATATACACTTGGGTAGCAAACTTAGGATTCTTGTGAAAAAGGTTGAAGCAACACCCTTAAAGTTGCTTGTTTGTATTCTGTTTGAGCAACACCCATGGAGTTGCTTGTTTTAGTGAAAGTCTTCAAGGAGGATCCTTGAAGAGAGTGGACGTAGGGTCGGAAGGATTCTGATATTGCTGAACCACTATAAATCGAGTTTGCATCTCTCTAACTCTATCTCCTCAATTACTTGCACAATTACTTGCTTATAATTATTTATTATTTAAGCAAATAGGATTGATTTCTTAATTATTTTATAATTCAATTATCTTTTCTATATTAAGCAATAAACTCTCTCATCTTTGTGCTAGTAATTTAGAAAGATTAATTTGATTTAATTCCGCATATACTTTGATATTTGATATTACAAAAAGAATTTAAAAAATTTTAATAGCCAATTCACCCCCTCTTGGGTATTGCCATAGTATATTTTGGACCAACAATATGCTTCTATAAGTTTTAGTTTCTACACACTTACCTCCCTCATCTAGGTCAAGTTTGTAAAGGTGCTCATAGGAATGCCAATTGATTTTGAGCTTTCCATCTTAAACCTCTTCAATAGGTCCTTGTTGTATTTTAATTGATTGATGAAGATACCTCCTTTCAATTGTTTGATTTGGAGTCCAAGAAAATAGGTAAGCACTCCCGTCATGCTCATTTCAAATTCACCTTTCATACACTTAGCGAAATCTTGACACATTGATTTATTAGAAACACCAAATATAATATCATCAACATATATTTGGACTAATAGTGTGTCATTTTTGTGAGTTTTTTTTAAAGAGGGTTGTATCTATTTTTCCTCTCATAAAACCATTTTCAAGTAAAAACTTACTTAGTCTTTAATACCATGCTCTTGGAGCTTGATTCAACCCATAGAGAGCTTTAAAAAGCTTATAGACATGGTTTAGAAGACTAGGATTTTCAAAACCAAGAGGTTGTTCACCATACACCTCTTCTTCTATAAAACCATTTAAAAATGCATTTTTCACATCCATTTGAAATAGCTTAAATTTATTAAAGCATGCAAAGGCTAATAATATTCGAATGGCTTCTAATCTAGCTACAAGAGCATACATCTCATCAAAGTCTATTCCTTCTTCTTGATTGTAACCCTTAACAACTAGTCTAGCTTTGTTCCTAGTTACTATTCCATTTTCATCCATTTTATTTCTATATACCCATTTAGTACCTATGATTGTATGATTCTTTGGTCTAGGAACTAGATTCCATACTTTATTCCTTTCAAATTGATTTAATTCTTCTTGCATAACATTTATCCAATCAACATCTTTTTTGGCTTCTACAAAAGTCTTAGGTTCTACTTGAGATAAATAAGCTACACAATTACAAATATTTCTTATAGAGGATCGAGTTCTTACTTCTTGTGAAGGATCACCAATCACTTGATCGATTGGATGATAATTCACATACCTCCAATCTTTGGGAAGACCATCCTCTTG
This sequence comes from Bretschneidera sinensis, assembly GCA_023935145.1. Classification (NCBI taxonomy): domain Eukaryota; kingdom Viridiplantae; phylum Streptophyta; class Magnoliopsida; order Brassicales; family Akaniaceae; genus Bretschneidera; species Bretschneidera sinensis. The sequence continues at coordinate 105,469,543 of CM043699.1, forward strand.
CTGACTTGTAGATGGTTGATCAAGATTGAGAGTATTTACCTCTTGATTTGTTTGAGGTTGGGTCTCTTTTAGGTCAACAATGGGAGTAAATGTATCCATTCTCAGAATAAAATCTGCATCATCATTAAGAAATACTATTCTACTACTAATTGGGTTAGACTCATCAAAGGCAACATGTACAGATTCTTCAACCACTAGAGTTCTTTTGTTAAAGATTTTATAAGCTTTACTAGAGATTAAATATCATAAGAATATCCCTTCATCGGTCTTCGAGTCAAATTTACCTAAATTAGCTTTATTGTTGTTTAGAATGAAGCACTTACAACCAAAAGCACAAAAATAAGAGATATTAGGCTCACATTTTGAAAATCCCATCACACACATATATGCAACAATAAAAATAATACTAACAGAAATTTTTACATCACTCCTCAACCCTCAACAGGGGAGATACATCATTTGGATTTTGACTTAAACATTATATACAACGTAATATTCATGAATATTTACAAATAAATTTTTATTTTATTTTCTCATTAGTCTGAGGATGTGGACACGTACATGGCTTATAGATAATGATTTTGTCTGAATCTCAACTCACCAAACTATCTGTCCTGCCTGCTACCTGAAATCATTGTACAATGAGGGATGAGCTTCACAAGCTTAGTGAATTAAATTTACTAGAAATATTCAATTTGTATAAATAGTCTTTTAATATTTAATCATTTATATCTCATATAACTTGATAATAATATTCTACTATCATTACACATGTCATAAGTCGCATTCTCTATCAATCTCTTCTTTTTTATATATTTGTTCAACTTAATACCATTAATCATCTCATAATTACCTCGTTATGAGGTTCACAACATATAGTCTACCATTTAGATAGTTCTTATCATATCATACTTCTATGTTTCTTTCTCACCATAACTGTCTCTCTGTGAGACTCATTCATCCATAAATAAATTTATAATAAAAAACAACACTTCAGCATTTCAGTAATACAATTAATATTTAAAACAGATGCAATGCATGAATTATTATTAGGGAACGTCTTCCCACATGTCGACATGTTTTTATCTTAGACCGACCCCCTCGGTTCTTTTATTTCCAGCATATACCGACTGTCACGGTTTTCATTTATTTCCAGCATATACCAGCTGTCACGGTTTTTCATTTATTTCCAGCATATACCAGTTGTCACGGTTTTTCATTTAGACCAGCCCCCTCCCGGTTCTTTTATTTCATGCATATGCATATGAACAACGATATAAAATATACATATGAACAATAATATAAAAACAAGTATGTATTCAGACATTTAATTTAGCCATCCTGCCTTTTCTCAAATTATTATTTGATCAATTTTACTAATCTTTTCTCTTCATATATCACATCAATTTATCAACTATAGCTCGTCAAGATCCACTAAATTTCCTTTCCTTATAAATTACATCAAATCATCAACCATAGCTGATAAAAAGTTTCTCTTATCGCCTTTATTATTAAATCGACTCATTATTCTAATAATATTACTCATTATATAATAATTTTCTACACATCCATTATTCCTATCATACCTATCAATCAATTTTTTCATCTACCACCAAATCATAAACTAATAATTTATTCTGATATTATTTCTAGATATTTCATATTTATCTAGATTAATTAAAGTAAATCTAACTCACCACGTAGCACTTAGAGCTACCCGTGGATCACCTCCTTGCCTTTCCTGCTCCTCTCAGAAATTTCCCCCGGTTGCTAATCGTCAACACTTGATATAATATTCATATTAAATTCTAATTTATTCTTCAATTCTTTCATAGTTCACACCCTTTGAAAATTCCTACTTTGAATTCCGAAAAATTTCAGGTATGCTAAATTTCAAAAATAAACTTATGTTATTACCTTTGTTTTTCTTAGAGCTTCCCATGATTCTCTATAAAATTCTCCCGTAAACCCCTTCAGAATTTTACTCTTTCAACATTTCTTTCGGTCCCCAAGTGTTTAAAGAAAGAGAGAAATTTGAATCATAGTTGAAGGAAAACCAAACAGGATTTTGTGAGTAATTAATAGATTAAACTAAAGTTTTATATATATATATATATACAAATTTTTTTAAAGACATAGTCAGCCACCTCCCCCCCCCCCCCTAAAATTTGCACGAATTGGCATGTTGTCTTACATGCATTACTTCTCCTCTTTTGGCAATAGGTGTTGCCATTTTTTTTTTTAAAAAAAAACTTTTTTTCTTTTTCTTTTTTTTTCCTTTTCCTTTATCTGGATGATTTTTTTTTCATTTTTTTTCTTTACACCACCACGAGTCCTTTTTTTTAAGAATTGTTTTATTCCTATAATAAACCTTTCACGTAAATATTATTTTAATTTCATATCATATTTATCAAATTACTTCTTTATCCATATTTTAAGAACACATATATTACATAGGCTTTCTACCTTTTCATAGTTCATATGGAGTTTTATCAAGTATAGGAATAATTAATACTCTGCCTAAAATTATTTTGGTAAACTATTTTCACAAAGCATGGTTCTAGTAAATTCTTCTAGAACTCTATTTTTCCTCTCAATAACTCCATTTTGTTGAGGAGCTCTAGGTGCTAAAAAATTATGACCAATTCCATTTTCGTCACAAAAGTTTGAAAAACTTTGGTTTTCAAGTTCTTTTCCATGATTACTTCTAATACTTGAAGTAGAAATCCCTTTTTCATTTTGAACCATCTTGCAAAAGTTCACAAATTCTTTATAAGCTTCATCCTTGTAAGCTACAAAAATAACAAAGGTATATCTTAAATAATCTTCAACAATAAGAAGAGCATATTGATTGCCACCTAGACTAATGGTGTTTATTGGACCAAACAAGTCCATATGTCAAAGTTCCACTGGTCTAGAGGTTGAGATTACATTTTTTATTTAAATGAAATTCTAGTTTGTTTTCCCATTTGACAAGCATCACAAACCTCGTCTTTTTCAAATTTGATTTTGGGAAGTCTAACAATTAAATCTTTTCTTAAAAGAATTTTAAGCAAATCCATGTTCACTTGGCCAAGTCTTCTATGTCATAGCCATAGGTTTTCACTAAAGGCGGGAAAACATTTTTTGTTTTCCGAATGCAAAGATTTTAAATCAACTAGATAGACATTGTCATGTCTATGGCCAACAAACTTGATTTTGTTACTCTTGATGTCTATTACTAGACAATGAGAGGAGTCAAATATGACTTTGTTGCCTTTGTCACATAGTTGACTAATACTAAGCAAATTTGGCTTAAGGCCTTGCACATATAAAACATGGTCAATGGTTGAGGAATCATTACCCACTTTGCCATGCCTGATAATCTTTATCTTTGTGTTGTCTCCAATGGTGACGTGCCCGCCATCCCTTAGAGTTAGTTCTTTGAACATGTTTTGATCACCGGTCATGTGCTTTGAGCATCCACTATCAAGGTACCAATAGTTATCTTTTTCCTTAGTCTGGAGAAATATCTACATTACACAGGATATACAATTGCACTTTTAGGTAACTAAATTTTTTTGGGTCTTTTGGGGTTATTTCTAGAAAATACAGCTTTTTAGGGACCCATACTTTCTTAACATTATAAGGGGCTCTATAATTGTAGACATGTTGATAATGCATGATCCTAGGATGATAGTTATTGAAGTTTCTAGGATGTCTTGAATATGCATGCCTATAAATTCTTGAATAAGCATTCCTAAGATACATGTTTCTAGCATAAGAGTTATGAACATACACGTTATCTCTAGGATATGCATGATGGTAATTTCTAGGGTATGCATTTCTAGCATGTGCATGCCTTGAATGATTATTCCTAGAATTTGCATATCTTTGATGAGCATACATATATGCATATGTATTTCTAGGATTTCTATCTTTATCATATGCATTAGAATTCTTAGCATTTGAATTTAAATTTATATTCTTAAGTCTACTAGCATACATTGACTGAGAGCTTTTAAGCTTGCTAGTGGCTTTAGAGGTGCATGGTTCATCCACACATATTTCTTTCATGAACAAAGTTTCTTTTGATTTTTGTTTGCCTAATGGAGAATAACTATAACGACCCATCCCGGGTTAGCCACCCCTGAGATGGTGTAGCCTTATTTTGAAATCTCAGCAAAACACATATGCGACAATATAAAAACATCAACTAAAAAAAATTCATCCAATCCTTAACTCTTATCAGAGAAGATACATCATCATCCTCCTTTCAGAAACAATATATACATATAAAAAATGCGTGAAAATATTTTTATTACAAATTTTTCTTTCTTCTTTCTTCCTTCTTATTTCTTACAATGTCTGAGGACTTGACCACGGGACTTACTTAAGGTAGCTACTCTGCTATCAACTCTAAACACTATATGCCCTGCCCACTACCTGGAAATTTTCAACAATGAAGAGTAAGCTTCACAAGCTTAGTGAAGTAAATTTACTAGAAGTACTTGATTATATACTTCCAGTCACATCTTATAACTCAATCGTTTCTAATTTACCAATATAAATCATCTATTTCTTCACAGATAATCATTCAGTCTTTCAAATAATCTTCCAATTTTCATTCATCTATTGTCTCATATAAATCAATAATAACATCATATTATAATTTCAACCATTTATCAATCTCATCTTAAATTAATAATCAAACATATCAATTTTTCTTCTCATATATTTAATCATCTTGAGATTGTCAATTTAACATCATTATTTACATTGTTATGAGGTTCACAACATATAATCAATTAACCAAATCAATTTTTATCATATCTTACTGTCATATTTCTTTTTCATCATATTTGTCTCTCTGTAAGACTTAGTTGTCTATAAATCATATCACAATCAAGATTGACGCTTTAGCATCTCAATCAATAAAAATCAAAAATTAAAACAAATGCAATGCATGAATTTAAATTATCTTTCTTTCTTTCTCATAAAATCATTTTATATTATAATTTGGGAACGTCTTCCCACATGTCGACATGTTTCAACTAGACCGGATGTCTTCTCAGTTCTTTTATTTTCAGCTAGACCTGCTGCATTCCCGGTTATTTTATTTTTAGTTAGACCGGTTGCCTTCCCAGTTCTTTTATTTTTAGTTAGACCGACTGGCTTCCCGGTTCTTTTATTTTCAGCTAGACCGACTATCTTCCCGGTTATTTTATTTTCAGCTAGACCAGCTGCCTTCCCAGTCTTTTATTTTATGTATATGAACAATCATATGAAAACAAGCATACATTCAAGCATTCAGTTGAGTTATCCAGCTCTTTCTCAAAATTATTATTTTTATCCTCTTCATTAAATTATCTCCTCATACATCATATCCACTTTTCAATCATATTTTTCAGAAATTTTATAAAAGTTCTCAGCATATTTTTCATTCATCCATCTTATTTAAAATATAAATTCTTATGTAGTTAATATTCAACACACTTTCCAATTCCTAATCAATAAATCAATCAGTTTTCATATATAACAGAAAATACATCATTATACCATTGTAATTCACTCATTTATTCAAATATCATAATTTTATATTTTATTGGTTCCGATTACTAAAAGTAAATCTAACTCACCACGTAGTACTTAAAGCTACCCGTGGATCACCTCCTTGCCTTTCTTACTCCTTTCAGCAATTTCATTAGATTGTTGATCGTCAACACCTGACTTAATATTTATATTAAAATTTCTAATTTATTCTTAAATTATTCCATAATTCATACCCTTTAAATTTCTACATCAAATTTCGGATAATTTTATGTATACATAATTTCAAAAAAACAAAATATACATTATTACCTTTTGTTTTTCTTAAAGATTTTTCTCGAATCATTTTAAAATTCTCTCGTAAACTTCTTCAAAATTTCAATCTTTCAACCTTTGTTTGAGTCCCCAGGTGTTTAAAGAAAGAGAGTAATTTGAATTGAAAAAAAAAAAGGAAACCAAACAGGATTTGGTAGGAAAAAATAAAACAAAAAAAAATGTTTTTTTATATTACTCACCCCCCACCCCCACACACACACCGTTTTTTGCATGTCCTTGTTGTTTAACATGCAAGCAATTTCGTGTTGTGTGACAACACCTGGACATCCAGGTGTTGTCACACCCCTTTTTTTCATAATAGTAAATTTTTCATATATCTATTATTTTAATTCCATGTCATATCTATCAAATTACTTCTTTACCCTTACTTTAAGAACACGGGTATTATAATTATACCTACCTTATAAAAATTTCATCCCCGAAATTTCCTTACCTAACTTATGAAAAAGCTTGGGGTACTCTTTCCTCATTCTTGCCTCATACTCCCAAGTATTTTCTTCAACATCTTTGTTTTGCCATAATACTTGAATCAAATGAATGACTTTATTATGCAAGACTTGTTTCTATCTATCTAGAATTCTGATTAGTACTTGCATAAAGGTCAAATCTTCCTGAATTTCTACAGCTTGGCTCGAAATATTATGAGATTCAACAATCTAAGTGCTTTCGCAAAAATGAAGCATGAAATACGTTATGTAACTTCCTCAACTCTGGAGGCAAATCCAGGCTATTCGCAACTAGTCCAAGTTTCTCAATAACCTCATAGGGTCACATATACTTCGGACTCAACTTTCCTTTTCTTTTTTACCCTCAACACACCTTTTCATGGAGATATTTTCATATACACCCAATCACTTAAGCAATATCTCTTTTTGATACTATACTCAAAGGCAACTGCATCGAATACAATGAACCATGTGCCTCTCTCAATATCTCTTTTTTCATCTCAACATCATTGGGAACACAAATTCTATGTACCAATACCAACATGTCATCCTCTCTGATTATGAACTCAATATGCACTCCACTCAGTACTTCCTGCTTTATCTTTTCTATCTCTTCATCTCTACCTTGCATCTCTAGCAAGCATTATACTATAGATGATTGTACAACCATGTTTACTAACAATGATCCTCTATCACTAATATTCAACTTCATTCTTATCTCTCTTAAATCTATCATCAATTTCACATCATGACTTTCAATAGCAATTAATCTTCCTATAGATTTTCTACTCAATGCATCTGTTACCACATTCGTCCTTCCTAGATGATAGTGAATTATATAATCATAGTCACTAATCAACTCCATCAACTGCCTCTGTCTCAAATTCAACTCTCTCTAGGTAGGTAAGTATATTAAACTCTTGTGATTAGTAAATATCTCACAAGTGGCTCCATACAGATGATGTCTCCAAATCTTCAAAGCAAACACTATGGCAGCTAACTCTAAGTCTTGAAGGTAATTTCTCTCATGATTCCTCAATTGCTTAGAAGAAAATGTCATTACCTTCCTATGTTGTATCAACACACATCCCAACTTTTGATGGGATGCATCACTTTATACCACAAATCCTTCATCACCAAAAGGAAGCATCAATACTGGAGCTGTAGTCAATTTCTCCTTTAGTAATTGGAAACTTTTCTCACATTCTCCAGACCATACAAATCTCACATCTTTCCTATTCAATCTAGTCTACAGTACTGTAATAATAGAAATATTCTGAATGAATCTTCTATAATAACCAGCTAACCCCAAGAAGATTATAATCTTAGTCACATTAGTTGGTCTCTCCCAACTCAACATTGCCTCTACCTTTTGTGGATCAACTGTTATACCATCTCCAGATATTACATACCCCAAGAAAGTTACTTCATTCAGCCAAAACTCACATTTAGAAAATTTTACATACAATCTCTCTCTTTAGAATCTCCAACACGGTCTTTAAATGTTTCATATGTTCTTCATCATTTTTAGAATATACCAAAATGTCATCAATAAATATAACCATAAATTTGTCAAGAAATAGTTTAAACACCATATTCATCAAATCCATGAATGTTGCTAGAGCATTTATCCACCCAAATGGCATCATAAGAAACTTATGGTAACCATAACGTTCCCTAAAAGCAGTCTTAGGCACATCTTTATCCTTTACCTTCAACTGATGATAACCTGAGCTCAGGTCTATCTTAGAAAACACCCTTGCTCTCTGTAACTGCTCAAATAAATCATTTATCCAAGGCAAAAGATATTTTTTCTTAATGGTGATCTTATTTGGTTGTTTGTAGTCTATACACACATCATCGTTCTATCTTTCTTCTTCACAAACAATACAAGAGCTCCCCATGGTGACATACTTAGTCGAATAAATTTTTTATCTAACAATTCTTGAAGTTGAACTTTTAACTCTCTCTCAACTCAGCGGGTGCCATTCTGTAGGATGCTATATATGTGATGAACCTTATCACATCAATAGAGAATTTAATCTCTCTACTGGGAGGCAAACTAGATAACTCATCAAGAAATTCATCAGAAAAATCTTTCAAAACTAAGATTTCTTCCAACTCTCTACTATCATTTCCAAAATCCACCACATATGCCAAAATAAGATAATTCGAGAGTATCTTACGTTCTCCCTGAAACTAAATTTCTCTTGTCCATATCCTGAACACTACATTCTTTCTGGAACAATCAACCCATGTGTAATATGTCGACAACTAATTCATTCCCAAAATCAAATGAAAATCTATCATATTCAAAGTTAATAAATCAACTTCAAATTTTCTATCATCTATACGGATTACACAACCCCAATAATAGTTTTAATCATAATTCAATCTTCAGTAGGAATTTCAACAATAAGATTATGCATCAAAGGACTAATATAAGCATCAATATACTTCATAAACACACTGGATGCGAAAGAATGAGTTATACCAAGACCAACCAACATTGATATGTCTACCTTTTCTACATACAAAGTACCTAAAATTAAGACAATTCTGGGATAAAGATCTTACCCGATTACATTTATAGCACGTTCTAGTCTTTCTATCACATTACCACATCCCTTAGGTAGTACGCTTCTACCTCTACCATAACTTCTAGTTCCCACAGACTGTCTACCAATTCTAGGGGTCCCACCAACATTACTTTGAATTATAGAAGCTATGGATCTAGCTTAACCCTAACTCTGCATTACAGTTCCCTGTGACAAGGAACGCCCTCTCTGGGATGGTCTCCCACCCTGCACACTCATATTGCTACCACCTCTAAGTCTCTCAAATCTAGACCTCCTCAGCCAATCCCACATACCTTTAAACTCCATCAAATCCTTCTCAATTTGTAATGTTATATCCACCAACCTAACATAAATCATATGCCTTATATAAGATAGGTTCAACCTAATATCAAAATATAATCCATCTAAGAACCTCTTACACTTCTTCTCCTTTATGTATACCATTTTCAATACAAACTTTGTCAAGGCCACAAATCTGTTATCATACTGAGCCACAGTCAGCATATTTTACCTCAAATAAATAAAATCTCTCTTATATTGGGCACTGAAAGTATATGAGCAATATTTATAAAAGAAAAAACCTTCTTAAATATACTCTAATTTAAGGGTCTATCAACATATGCACTTACCTTGGGAAGAGTATCCTCCCACCATTCTAAAGCTTCTCATTCTAACTTAAACGAAGCAAAAGTGACCCTCTGCTTGTCAGTCACTAGTAAAATACCAAATAATCTATCTACATGTTTCACCCATAGCTCAGGCTCAAAATAATTTATAGATCCTTTAAACAACAAAGCATTCAACTTAATATATCTAACAAAACAATCTCCCTACATCTCGTGCATAAACTCACCTTTCCCCTTTTGAATGTCTACCATTATTGGATTTACAACAACCTCGTGCACTGCTCTAGCCTGTTCATTAAGTCTATGCTATAGACTATCAACTCTATCATCTATTACATTTATTTTCTCAAGAGCATGAGCAAGAGCTTTTCTTACCTCATCTCTTTCAATTCCAGATTCTCTCACACTCTTACTAGCATCAATTATACTATCAACACTTTCCCTTCTAAGAAACTTACTCTAACTCAATCTTCATCTCAACCTCAGCTCGTCTAAAAATTGGGGGCCTACCACACCCTCCCTGGTCAGCAACTCTAACTTTAGGTCTCCTATGTCCACGTGACATCCTCAGACTATGCATTAAAATATAATTTATTTTAATCTTCCACTTTTTTTTTCTTTTTTATGCAATCTACAGAATCATAAAACCTAATGCTCTGATGCCAAAATTGTAACGATCCATCCCAAGTTGGCCACCCCTGAGATGGTTTCGTCACATTTTGAAATCCCAGTATAACACATATATGCGACAATACAAAAACATTAACTAAAAAAACTTATCCAATCCTTAACTCTTCTCAGAGAAGATACATCATCATCCACCTTTCCGAAACTATATATACATATAACAAAATTAATGAAAATATTTTTATTACAAGTTTTTCTTTCTTTCTTACAATGTCTGAGGACTTGACCATGGGGCTTACTTAAGGTAGTTACTCTGCTATCAGCTCTAAACTCTATCTGCCCTGCCCGCTGCCTGAAAATTTTCAACAATGAGGAGTGAGCTTCACAAGCTCAGTGAATTAAATTTACTAGAAGTACTCAATTATATACTTCCAGTCGCATCTTATAATTCAATTGTCTCTAATTTACCAATATAAATCATCTATTTCTTCACAGATAATCATTCAATCTTTTAAATAATCTTCCTATATTCATTCATATATTATCTCATATAAATCAATAATAACATTCTATTATAATTTCAACCATTTATCAATCTCATTTTAAATTAATCATCAAACATATCAATTTTTCTTTTCATATATTTAATCATCTTGAGATTTTCAATTTAACATCATTATTTACCTTGTTATGAGTTTCACAGCATATAATCAATTAACCAAATCAATTTTTATCATATCTTACTGTCATATTTATTTCTCATCATATCTGTCTCTTTGTGAGACTCATTTGTCTATAAATCATATCACAATCAAGATTAATGCTTTAGCATCTCAATCAATAAAAATCAACAATTAAAACAAATGCAATGCATGAATTTAAATTATCTTTCTTTCTTTCTCATAAAATCATTTCATATTATAATTTGGAAATGTCTTCTAACATGTCGACATGTTTCAGCTAGAACGACTACCTTCCCGATTCTTTTTTTTTTAGCTAGACCAGCTACCTTCCCAGTTATTTTATTTTCAGCTAGACCGGCTGCCTTCCCGGTTATTTTATTTTAAGCTAGATCGGTTGTCATCCCGATCTTTTATTTTAAGCACATGAGCAATCATATGAAAACAAGCATGCATCCAAGCATTCAATTTAGCTATCCAGCTCATTCTCAAAATTATTATTTCTATCATCTTCATTAAATTATCTCCTCATGCATCTTATCCACTTTTCAATTATAATTTTTCAGAAATTTCATAAAATTTCTCGACATATTTTTTCATTCAGCCATCCTATTTAAAATATAAATTATGGTTTCTTGCAACCAAAACACATAATAGGTTCCCTTTTTGGAATGAAATCCTTTGTCTAAGGTTTCTTACTCTTTTTCAAGAACTTATGAAACCTTTTGGTGATTAAGGCCATTTCACCATCTACTTCACTGCTCTCATTTTCTTCTTCCTTTTCTTCCTCTTTGTTTCTTGTGGAGGCTTTGAGAGCAATCATTTTCTTCTTCTTTTCATCATCATTGGCACCGAGATTCATCACACTTCCATCTCGTATGGCAATAATGATCTGAGAAACGTTTCGACATCAAGTTTTTCGAGATCTTTGGCCTCCATTATGACTGTCTTCTTTTCTTTCCAAGTAGATGGCAAAGATATTAATATCTTCCTTATTAGTTCTAACTCCTCAATGTTCCTACCAAGAAGCTTTAAACCATTAACAATAGTGGTAAACATGAGTGCATTTAAAAAATTGTTTCGTTAGGAGACATCTTGAAAGATTCATACTCGGACACTAGCATATAAATTTTTTATTTCTTAACTTCACTAGTGCCCTTATATGTAACTTGTAGTTTGTTTGAAATCTCCTTAGCAGAAACACATGTAGAAATTTTATTGTACTCAGAAATATCTAAAGCACAATGTAACATACTAGTGGCTCTACTATTTAGAGACATCATTCTACAATCCTCTTCATTAAACTCAGTTTTGAGTTTGGGCATTGTATGATTGATTTCTCCAATAGTTATTTCCTTTGTAGGAATTCTAGGTCCTTCCTCAATGATTCTCAATAAATTATAATCTTGTCATTCGACAAAGATTTTCATTCTATTTTTCCAGTATTTATAGTTTGAGCCATTGAGCAAAGGAGGTCTTTTATAGGGATGACCTTCGGTATAGCTATTTAAAGCCATCGGATCAACTCAAGGATTTTAAGCCTGAAATTGAATACGGGGCTCTGATACCGATTGTAAACTGAGGTACAAACCCAAGAGGGGGGTGAATTGGATTTTAAAAAACTTTTTGCTAAGTAACACACAAGTTTTTAACAATTTAATCAAGAAAGACACACAACAAATAATATGCTGAAATTAAAATAGTAAAGGAAGAAAATATGCAAACTCCGTTTATAGTGGTTCGGATATATCGGAATCTCTCTGACCCTACGTTCACTCTCTTCAAGGAACCTCCTTTAAGTAATCCACTAAATGTAGTCAAGCAACTTCACTAGTGTTGCACAAACCTTACAAATACTCTTTTCCATAAGAAAGTTACAAATAAGTGTTTAATCCTAAACACTCTAAGAGTTACACCAACTCTTTCTCTTTACAATGAATGGTATTAAATGTAAAAGAAAGGTAGAAAGATAGCAATGACTACTTTACAAGATGAATATTATCTCTCTTTCAAGTAAAGAATGGCTCACAATAAAATTTTCAAGGCTTTTGAGAGTATTAATGAGCTATGAATCAAATTGAATGTTCTATCATCTTTTTCAAATGCTCATTGATGTGAGTTTTTATAGCCTTGGTGTTATATGGCCATTAGACACTGATTTGGTATATTTGGGGCATTAAATGCTCAAGTCTCGTATCTCAAACAGTCATATTTTTGAATTACCAGTCGACTGAGTCTTTGTACCAGTCGACTGAGTCAAGTGAAAAAAGTTCACTTTTATGCTTAGGGCAAGTATCCATTGACTAGGTTAAGTTACCAGTCGATTAGGAACTTACTGCCCCTTTTATCAGTCGACCGGTTCAGAGCCCCAATCGATTGGGTTGTCTAAAAACCCAGTTTTTATGTTTTTAAAACAGTTTTTGATATAAAGACACTTTTCATATTTATTTTTGTCAAAACTTTTTACAAAATAAGCCATAGTTCAAGCTAGGTAACTGAAATTAGAGATTTACAATATGATTCAATTACCTTAGAGCCTATTCTAGATGTTCTATTTTTTTTTTTTTATATTTGAACGTGTTGTATTCTTGCGTCTTGTTTCTGTATTGAATGATTTTCCCGCTTAAACACTTAGATAAAACTGTTAGTGCAATTTAAGTAGTGTTTTGTCATTATTAGAATCAAATACGGGTCAACAGGGCCAAGACGACGCAACTAAGCTCCGGCTTAGGCTCAGGCCAAGGCCAAGGTGCGATGCAACACACTGTGAGCCTTCGCTCTATCTTTTTCACAAAAAAGCAAATAAGAATCTCAAGTAAATTCTTATAAAGAATTTTGCTTTTTTATTTCTTATCAATGCGAGACAAAACCAATTTTGGTTTTCAAACAACCATTTACTCTCATTTTAAGCTCGTTTATTAAGCTTTCTTTTGAACCAAAATCAATACCCATTAAATCTCTAACTTGAGATTTATTGAAAAGGATCATGATTATGACCCTTCTCTAGCAGTATCGGTAGGTGTAGACACAAAACAACTTCTTATTTCACATCCTGATTCTGATGAGATTCAATCTCACAATGAATTTGACCTCCATTTAAATTCTCAAATGGAGAGGATGGCGGTCCTATTGAAATCAACTAATCTAAGTTCTTTTAATGGCTATTAATAACTTAAATTTAAACTTTAAAATGATCAAAATTAGCTTTTAATGGTGTTGTGAGTTTTAAATTACTCGCAAGCGCATGAATCGTGTGCAATATAGTGTTGTGCAAGTGCGATGTCGAATCCACAGGGAGTGCGTTGTGAAAATAGCTTTTTATCTAAACTAACCTTATTTTAACCTAGTTCCGAATTGTGAATTATATATATATATTTTTTGGCAAAACAAATATGAACTAAAGTAAATTGATTTAATAATTAATGATGAAAACACTAAGGTTTCTGAATCCACCCAACCAAAGTAAAGTATATATCTTCATGTTCTAAAAATAATCTATCAAAACATTCCATGAATCCAACTTAAACAAAAAACAACGAATATCCCAATTAAACCAAAAGCATCGAATGTATCCACTTTTAACAAATTACAAAGGAAATCCAATTTAATCGAAAGGATTCGATGTATCCATCGGATGAATCACACAGAATATCCAACAGAACAATTAAAAACTATCAATCATAAGAATTTACTCAAACAATTGAAATAGAACATTTAAACTAAATATATCATAATTGTATAAACATATCTGAAAATATAATGCTAAACAATGGCGAGGCTTCATCTTCAACCTTAGCTGAAGATTTTAGCCACCCATCATCATGAAACTAAATTTCACAATAAAAAGTGCTAAGCATTAAATACTTGAAAAGAATTAAAACTGACTGTACATTGGGAGAAATTCCACACGCTGTTGGGCAACACTTCCCCCGGTGTTGGCAAAAGCCCTTAGGAGATCTACTAGAATGCTAGTAGAAATCCACCAGACTGCACACTGAATAATGAGGTGAGATAGTGTTTATATAAGGGAATTCTCGGAGTACAATGAGCTGTAAATTCGATGTGGGATACTGCCTCTTTGCGATCGATCACAAGTCTGGTGCGATCGATCGCAGCATGGTGCGATGCAATGCGTCTGGCGCGCTGTAAGTGCTTCCTATCCGATATGGGATGTGCGAGTCAACTGCGATCGATCGCAGCCCTGTTGCGCTCGAGCGCATCACAGTGCGCTGTAATATATATGCAGTATCAAATGTTTCCTTTCCAATGTGGGATGTGCGAGTCACTTGCAATCGATCGCAAGTCTGGTGCGCTCGAGCGCAGGTGCGATTGATCTCATGCCATGTGCGCACGATCGCAGGTGCGATCGATCGTACGTCATGTGCGCTCGATCGCACTAGGCATCCTCAGCTTTGCTCTTTAAGCCCTGAAGTTTCCATATTGCTTTATTTTAGTCCAAAACCTATAAAAGCACATAAAACACAGAAAAAAGATAAAATAGCATGAAATAACATAATTAAGAATTCAACAAATGTAAACTAAGGGGCTAAAACACGTAATATTTAGCACTCATCAAATACCCCCAAACTTACATATTGCTAGTCCCATAGCAATACGAAACTAAAAACTAAATGAAAAACAAAGAATATAAAGATAAGTTCATAACTCATGGTACCCAAAGATTTTAGGAGCACACACCATCATGATAATGATTCATGAGCAAGCTTAAAAAGATAAACCCATCTTCATAATGAATAGAAATGTTAAAATCTAATTACTTACAAAAGGCAAGTTAATGCATCATAAGTCTGACTCAGTGTAAAGTGAATTAGCAAATAAAAATGAAGCTTCCGAATAAGTCCAATGTGTAAGGTCTCTATGTCTCAAGATTCAGCGCATTTCCCATCAGAATGAACGAAAATGGCATTGTTTTTATTTTCTTCTCTTTTTGTAAGACTTTGTTATGTTTAGTTTCCTTAAGCTTCCTAATTGACCCATGTAGCGAGCGTTGAGTCAATGACTCCCAAACCAGATGGTTTTAGGGCATTAGGTGTACAGACACCCCTTAGGACTTACTAATTCGAGTCAAAAAGGCTACAAAATTAAACTGGCCTTAATATTATTAAACAAAATTCCAACCTTTTGACATGAACACTCACTGCTTACTGAGGCAAGAGGTCCAGTTACTCAGTGGAAAGTTTATTTATGATCATTATTTTCATTCATCATTTTTTTTTATATATATATGCCAAAGTGTTAATCCAACAAGTCATCCAGTTTCAGTTAAGATAGAAACATACACATTAAAATCACATGTCATACCTCACATAATGCGTACTAATGTGCTCGTGTTAGATTCGAGATCAAACATATGAATTCTCAAATGCCTCAAGTAACTAAATTTTAAAACTTTATCAACAGATCATGTGTTCCAAAATTTAAGCTCACCAATGAATCACATCACATAAATTGTTTAGATCAACCAAAATTTCAAAATAACATGAGCATACATTAAAAAAAACAACAAATTAGGACAAAATGTGTGTAATGTGTCTCCCATACCCCCAAACTTAAATTACACATTGACCCCAATGTGTGAATAATATGGAAAGAGTTGACCTGGGATATGGAGAACTATCTGGACTGGTATGGCTCATAGTATACTCCCAAACTTGATCTGCAGTACGTGTTGTCCCTGAAAAATAAAGACTAGAAAACAAAAAATACTGGAAACAAACATTAAGCATAAATATGTAAAATAATAAACAAATAAAAAGATAAGCTGTGGGGTGCCTCCCATGAGCGCTAAGTTTAAAGTCTTCAACCAGACTCTCCTTAGTAGATGACCCTCAATCAGAGTAAATAGGATCCGTCAACAATATCGTCTCAATGTCCAGACTCCTCAACTCCAAGAATAGTTTTAGTCTCTGCCCATTTACCTTGAAAGTGTTACCATTCTTTGGATCCTCAATCTCGATGGCCCCATGAGGAAAAACTGACCGAATAATAAAGGGGCTGGTCCATCGAGACTTGAGCTTGCCTGAGAAAAGATGCAGGCGTGAGTTGTAAAGAAGAACTTTTTGACCCGGCTCAAAGGTTCGTCTTAAAAAGTTTTGGTCATGAGTCTTCTTCATTTGTGCTTTATATGATCGTGCACACTCATATGCATCATTTCTCAGCTCCTCTAATTCATTGAGTTGGAGCTTCCTTTAGGATCCAGCCTTTAAAAGATTAAAGTTCAGCTGTTTGATAGCCTAATAGGCTTTATGCTCTAATTCGACTAGAAGGTGACAGGCTTTTCCGTACACAATACGGTATGGAGACATACTAATTGGCGTCTTGAATGTTATTCGATATGCCCATAGTACATCAGTCAATCGCAGAGACCAGTCCTTTCTATTAGGGTTCACAGTTTTCTCCAAAATGTACTTAATCTCGCGATTGGAAATTTCCACTTGTCAACTCGTCTGTGGGTGATACGGGGTGGCAACTTTGTGTGTGATGAAATACTTCTTCATCAACTGCTCAAAAATCCTATTGCAAAAGTGCTTACCTTCATCACTTATAATTGCTCGAGGCATACCAAAACGAGCAAAGATATTATTCTTCAAAAATTGGACCACAACTCTATGGTCATTGGTCTTGCATGCAACTGCTTCCACCCATTTTGACAGATAGTCCACGACAACTAGAATGTACAAATAGCCAAAGGAGTTTGGGAAAGGTCCCATAAAATCAATGCCCCACACATCAAAAATCTCAACAATCAGAATGGGGTTGAGAGACATCATATTCATCCTAGAAATACTCCCTAGCTTTTGGCAACGCTCACAAGATACACAGTAAGTGTGAGAGTCTCGGAACAGGGTAGGCCAATAGAATCCGCACTGCAAAATCTTTGCAGCGGTCTTTTTAGCACTGAAATGGCCTCCACAAGCATGATTATGACAGAAGGCGATGACATTAGATTGGTCATGCTCAGGATACACCTTCTGATGATCTGATCGGGACAATACTTAAACAGGTAAGGATCATCCCAGAAAAAATGTTTTACCATGGCCAAAAACTTTGATTTATCTTATCGCCCCCAATGCAAAGGCATTTAACCGGTGACAAGATACTTCACTATATCAGCAAACCATGGCGCGGGATTGTGAGCGATGTGCATCAATTGCTCATCAGGAAAGGTCTCAGAAATGGGAGTGGCAGCCTCAGTGAAATCCACAATCAATCTAGACAAATGGTCCGCCACCACATTTTCGGAACCTTTTTTATCCCGAATCTCTATGTCGAACTCTTGAAGTAGTAAGATCCATCAGATAAGATGAGATTTAGCATCTTTTTTAGAGAAAAGATACTTCAATGCTGCATGGTCCGAGTAGATAATGACTTTAGATCCTAATAAGTAGGATCTGAACTTGTCTAATGCAAAAACGACTGCTAGCAACTCCTTTTCAGTAGTAGAGTAATTGAGTTATGCATCGTTTAGAGTTTGACTTGCATAATAGATAACATGGGGAAGTTTTTCAACACGCTGCCCCAAAACAACTCCAACAGCATAGTCTGATACGTCACACATAATTTCAAAAGGCACACCCCAGTTGGGTGGCTGAATAATGGGTGTGGACATCAAAATATTCTTCAGATCCCCAAATGATTTCTTACAATCTTCATCAAATACAAATGGGGCATCCTTCATTAATAACTTGCATAAGGACCGGGCGATCCTGCTAAAATTCTGGATAAATTTCCTGTAGAATCCTGCATGGCCCAGAAAAGATCGAACCTCCTTCACTGTACGTGGGGGTGGAAGGTTGGAAATCAGGTCCACCTTCACTTTGTCGACCTCAATCCCTCGATGAGATATGACGTGCCCCAGTACAATACCTTGCTTGACCATAAAATGGCACTTCTCCCAATTAAGCACCAGGTTCTTCTCCTTGCACCGCACTAAAACCAAAGTGAGATGGTGCAGACACTCCTCAAATATTGAACCAAAGACGGAGAAGTCTTCCATGAAAATCTCTAAAGAATGCTCCACCATGTCAGAGAATATGCTGACCATGCACCGCTGAAAAGTAGCAGGTCCATTGCATAACCCGAAGGGCATGCGACGATAGGTGAATGTCCCAAAAGAACAGGTAAATGTTGTCTTCTCCTGATCTTTGGGGTCCACGAGGACCTAGTTATATCCAGAATAACCATCCAAAAAACAATAATAATAGTGCCCAGCCAAACACTCCACCATCTGATCAATAAATGGGAGTGGAAAATGATCCTTCCTTATGGCAGCATTCAGTTTACGGTAGTCTATACACACTCTCCACCCTGACTGAACACGAGTTGGCACTAACTCGTCGTCCTTATTCTTCACTACCGTTAATCTAGCTCGCTTGGGCACGACATGAATCGGGCTCACCCACTTGCTATCAGAGATGGGATAAATGATCTCTGCATCTAACAGCTTAATTACTTCTGCTCTCATAACCTCTTACATAGCTGGGTTGAGCCTTCTTTGTGGCTCCCTCGATGGCTTGGCATTTTCCTCCAAATGTATCTTGTGCATTACCAACGAGGGGCTGATTCCCTTAATATTCTCAATGGTCCAGCCTATAGCGTCCTGGTGTTCTTTCAAAACATCTAATAATTTCTCCTCTTGAGCCTCAACCAAATCTGAAGCTATAATCACAGGCAAAGACTCTGCTGAACCTAGGAACTTATACTGAAGATTGTCTAGTAAAGGTTTAAGTTCCTTCTTAAGAGGCCCAAGTTCTTCAGTATCTTCCTTCTCACTACTCTCCGTAGAAGCAGACTCTAAAATGGCATTTGCTTGCTTAAGTAACTTATCCAAATCCAGATCCTCTCCAAACTGAGCAAAGCATGCCTCCAGGGGGTCCGTCATGCTTGATTCATCCACCGTATCTTCAATAATCTCCTCTATTAAGCATATATTTCTCACTTCAGTAAATTCCAGTGGTTGCTTAGTGATATCAAAAATATTCAACTCCACTGTCATATTTCCGAAGGAAATCTTCATCACCCCTGTCCTACAATTGATTAGGGCGTTAGAAGTGGCTAAGAATGGTTGCCATAGAATCATCGGTATCTGAATCCCTATATTCTGGACCGGCTCTATATCTAGCACAATAAAATCCACGGGGAAATAAAACTAATCTACCTTTATCAAAACGTCCTCAACTGCTCCCCGTGGTATTTTCACTGACCTGTCAACCAATTGAAGTGTTGTGGATATGGGCTTCAATTCTCCTAACCCCAACTGCAAATAAACTGAATAGGGTAGAAGATTCACACTGGCTCCTAAATACAATAGAGCCCTCTCAATCTGGCTGACTCCTATCACGCAAGAGATGGTAAGACACCCTGGGTCCTTATACTTGATCGGCAGCTTGCACTGAAGGATTGAGCTAACCTGCTCGGATAAAAAATGCATTCTTCAGGACATTCATCCTCCTCTTGATAGTGATCAAGTCCTTTAAGAACTTAGCATATGATGGCACTTGCTCGATGGCATCCAAAAGTGGAATATTGATTTGGACTCGCTTGAACACCTCAAGAATTTCTTCAAACTTCCCTCCTTTCTTGGGCGCTTGTAATCTCTCAGGATAAGGTGCTTTAGGTATAAACGATCTAGGAGGGTCATTCACAGTAGGAGTGGCTGTAGATGGCTCAGCATCTCTCTTCTCCTTATTGCCACTTTCTTGCCCTTGCTGCATAGCTGGGCTCTCTTTCACTCGATTGTCCACTTGTCTCCCAGATCTTAATGTGATAATCGATTGCACTTGTTCCTCCCCGTGCATAGAAGTTAATGAATTTCCAATTACAAATTGTCTCTTCGGGTTGGGCACGGGCTGACTGGGGAACTTTCCCTTTTCTCTTTCACCCAAGTGACTTGTGATTTGCCCCATTTGACTCTCTAGATTGGCAATTGCTTGGGTGTTTACTATTGTCGCACTCCTCACTTTGCTAATGGATTAGCCTGTCATCTTCATGAACTCTTTGAAGGTGTCCTCCAATGACTGTGAAACTGGTGTTGGCACTTGAGTGGGAGTATGGTAAGCAGATGCTGGTGCTGGATGGACTGAGCGACCATGACTTGGAATTGGTGGAGGCAATCCAATAGGGTATTGATTGTGAGCATGATGAGGGGCTCCTCCCTGATTTAGCGATTGGTTCTGTTTCCATGAAAAATTAGGGTGGTTCCACCACCCTGGATTGTAAGTCTCAGAGTAGGATCCACCTGATTGCCTCCTATAGTCATTGAAAGCGTTTACATGTTCCATGGAACATTCGGCAAAAGCCGACATAGATGGAAAATTCTGTGCTAAATGCATAGGACTAGCACAGATGGAACAACAATCGTCATTAATTGTATTGGTAGCATTGATGGACTTGTCCATAGTGAAAGCGTCAATTTTCTTGGTGAAAGCATCTATCTTTATCTTCAAATCAGTCTCCTCCTTAATCTCATAGATGCCTCCTTTCCTAGGAGCACGAATGGACTTTTCCCGACAGCTTGAAAAATCCCACTGCTGTGAGTTGTCGAACAGTTTGTCCAATGCCTTGTATGCTTCATCCCCTGTTAGACTTAAGAATGCCCCCCCATTCATAGACTCGATCATGCTACGGTTGGGTTGAGTTAACCCTTGGTAGAAGAACTGAACAAGTCTCCACTTCTCATATCCATGTGTAGGGCATCTAATCGGCAACTCTTTAAAATGCTCCCAACTCTCAGAAAACTTCTCATCCTCCTCCTGAGTGAAAGAACTAATCTCCTTTCGGTACTCATTCACTCTAGACATTGGGAAAAAATTATTATAGAATTTACTCAGCAGATTTTCTCAAGATGTAATAGACCCGAACGTTTTGGAATCCAACCATGCCCTAGCTCTATCATGAAGAGAAAAAGGGAAAGTCTAAGATAGACTAACTCCTCATAGAAGTTATGGAACTTGAATGTGGCACAAATATCTTTGAACTTCTTTACATGGCTGTAAGGATTTTCAAGATCTAAGCCATGAAATGAGGGTAGGAGTTGGATGATATGTGGCTTTAAATCAAAATGGGTAACATTGGTGGGTGGCAACACGATACAGGAAGATGAGTTAGTCGCAACTGGTGCGAACAAATCTCTCAGGGACGTGGTGGAGTCCACGTTCCATGCTCCAGGTTGCTCTTGGTTCCTCAAGTTTTCTCCCATCTCAATTGTCTCTTGTTCAACAAGTGACTTCTTTTGTCTCCTTAAAGTTCTTTCTAAATCAGGATCTAAAGGTGTCAATTCTAAATTCAGGGATCTCCGACCAAGCATACACCAAACAGAAAACAGTAAAACAAACTAACTAGCAGAAGCAGCAAAATAAAATAAAACAGAAAGAAAAATAAAACAAAAATGCTAACTAAACTAGTAGAAAAATAAAATCAATTTAGACAAAAATTTCACAAACAAAAACATTCCCCGGCAATGGCATAAGAAACTTGTTGTGAGTTTTAAATTACTCGCAAGCGCACGAATTGTTTGCAATATAGTGTTTTGCAAGTGCGAGGTCGAATCCACAGGGAGTGCGTTGTGAAAATAGCTTTTTATCTAAACTAACCTTATTTTAACTTAGTTCCGAATTGTGAATTATATTTTTTTTTTCAAAACAAATATAAACTAAACTAAATTGATTTAATAACTAATGATGAAAACATTAAGGTTTCCGAATCCACCCAACCAAAGTAAAGCATATATCTTCATGTTCTAAAAATAATCTATCAAAACATTCCATGAATCCAACTTAAACAAAAAACAACGAATATCCCAATTAAACCAAAAGTATCCAATGTATCCGCTTTTAACAAATCACAAAGGAAATCTAATTTAATCGAAAAGGATTCGATGTATCCATCAGATGAATCACACAGAATATCCAACAGAACAATTAAAAACTATCAATCATAAAAATTTACTCAAACAATTGAAATAGAACATTTAAACTAAACATATCAAAATTGTATAAACATATCTGAAAATATAATGCTAAACAATGGCGAGGTTTCATCTTTAACCTTAGCTGAAGATTTTAGCCATCCATCATCATGAAACCAAATTTCACAATAAAAAGTGCTAAGCATTAAAAACTTGAAAAGAATTAAAACTGGGGAGAAATTCCACACGCTGTTGGGCAGCACTTCCCCCAGTGGTGGTAAAAGCCCTTAGGAGATCTATTAGAATGCTAGTAGAAATCCACCAGACTGCATACTGAATAATGAGGTGGGATAGTGTTTATATAAGGGAATTCTCGGAGTACAATGAGCTGTAAATTCGATGTGGGATACTGCCTCTTTGCGATCGATCGCAAGTCTGGTGCGATCGATCGCAGCATGGTGCGATGCAATGCGTCTGGCGCACTGTAAGTGCTTCCTATCCGATGTGGGATATGCGAGTCAACTGCGATCGATCGCAGCCCTGTTGCACTCGAGTGCATCACAATGCACTGTAATATATATACAGTATCAAATGTTTCCTTTCCAATGTGGGATGTGCAAGTCACTTGCGATCGATCGCAAGTCTGGTGCGCTCGAGCGCAGGTGCGATTGATCTCATGCCGTGTGCGCACTATCGCAGGTGTGATCGATCGTACATCTGTGTGCTCGATCGCACTAGGCATCCTCAGCTTTGCTCTTTAAGCCCTGAAGTTTCCACATTGCTTCATTTTATTCCAAAACCTATAAAAGCACAGAAAACACAGAAAATAGATAAAATAGCACGAAATAACATAATTAAGAACTCAACAAATGTAAATTAAGGGGCTAAAATATATAATATTTAGCACTCATCAAATGGTGATTTTTCTAACACAAAGAGTCCAATTTATGTGCATAGGGCTAACAAAGGACTTTGAGAACATGGGTTCCTTAAAGCTGCAATTGTCTCGTTTTTGTGGGTCTTGAGTTTTTCAAGTGGTGTTCTTCAGTTGTTTAGAAATGATGTTTTAGGGCTCCAATTGTCTCGTCTTTGTAGCTAGGTCTTGAGTTTTTCTTCCCCTAAAAGAAAAGGAAAAAAAAAATATTTTGTAAGAGTTTGTTTGAAGAGAGTTTGTGAAATAGTTATTGTTTTTTCTAACTAGAAATGACGTATAACGGTTTATGAAATAGTTTTTGTTTTAAGAAAAATTATTTTTATAGTTGTTTTACCAAATATTAATAATTTATATTTTCATAGTTGTTTAATCATAAACTATCTCAAAACTATAAATTAAATTATAAACCATTTATAAAGAACCAAAGCAAGCCAAGCAACCCCATCTTCATAACTGTTTTTTCTTCCTGAGAAATATTCAGGTCTTTGTTTTCAACAAGTTAGATATTTTAAACTTAATTTAAAAAATATATATTCTCAATTTAACGTAATATTAAAAATTTTAAAAAATAATTTTTAATATTATATTAAAAAATAAATTATTGTTTTTAAATTATATTAAAAATATAAAAAAAATTATTAAGTAAAATAGAGAAAAAAATATTAATGGTGTATGCTCTCCACCCGTTCATTATTATAACAGTGCGCAGAGTGCGCAATACGCATACCCTGCCACGTCATGCATACTTTTGTACTTACGTGGGAATCATCATAATCCAAGCAGGCCTTTAATTAAGATTCTTGGTTAGCCACTCAATAGTTTTCCAATTTACGAGTTTGATATCTTTCTTGCATGATTGCTTACCCGCCATTTGATAGATAAGTAAATGTGCATGTTGTGGGTCCCCGTAAAATAAAGGCTCATCTCCTTTGGTGGACATGCACTGGACGTCCAATCATTGTTAATTTGTGGTATTTAATCGCACGGTCCATGGGATGGGATGGGATAGGATGGGGTGGGAGAAGCGAGGAATATTGTACCCCCTTGCTTTGCAACTTGAATGCAGTTCACTGTAAGTGACAAATCTTTTAGCTTTATCAGTGCAGCCGTGCTGGGCCTCGTGTAGTCGGTTGTCCTTTTAGTCACATTTCTCTATCCACTAAACAACGAGAGAGATTTATTATCCTTGTAGATTTTTACCATTTTAAGGAATTGTTAAAATTGACTATCAAAATGGTAGACAAGATTCTGATCTCGGATAAAATTTTGAAATTATAAAGTTTTATGATTGATTTTTATTAAATGGATTATTTATTCAATTTTATAATCGTTATTTTTTATTTTTATTTTAAGTGGGTTGTCATATTATTATGTGTTTTTGTATAGTAATATGATAACACGAGTTTATATTATAATCAGATCAATCGTTGATTATTTTTTTGTCTCATATTTTTAGTTCATTTTTCTTGTAATGGATGTCTCATAATGTTTATTCATTTTTCTTAAAATGATACAAAAATTAATAAATTTACAAATATACCTTTAATCTGTTTTTTTTTATCTCACACATATCTCATGTAAGACCTATATGTACTTAACTTAACTTTAATTATGAAAGATGTTTTAGACAAAATAATTTATGTATTAAATTTTGTGCAAACAAAAGTAGACTAAAAATATGGGACAGATGTAGTATTTGTTTATAGCATTGTTTCAACCAAAATTGATGATCAAAATAGACTACAATCAATTTTCGTTACGTCATTCACATTCATTCGTTATAATATTTTTTAGGGTAAATTATATTTAGCCACTTGTAATTTGGCCTAACTTACACATAAGTAGGGTTAGAATTGAGCCGAACTTTTATGGAACTATTTGAGCTCGAGCTTGGTCAAAGCTTGGCTCGATCGAGCCTGAAACTTAGGCTCGATCGAGCCGATTTTAAATACCTTAAGGTTCGGATCGAAAGGCTCGCGATAAGCTCGATAAGGTATTATCGAGCTTGACCTCAGTTCGAAAGGCTCGCGATAAGCTCAATAAGGTATTATCGAGCTTGACCTCAAAAAAATATTTATTTAATATTTTTATTTATTAAAATTATAGTTTAGGTTCGAGCTCAAGCTCAAATAAGCTTGATTGTTATCAAGCTCGATTCAAACTTGAGCTCGAACTCGAGCCTGTTCATTTAAGCTCGAGAGCTCGAATACCTTACTATTCGGGCTCGATTCATCTCGAATCCATCCTTACACATAAAGACTCGTAGTTTCAAAATATATAGATACCCCCCTAGAATATGTTTTTTTCGATGTAAGAATACATATATCCCGTTAGAATATGCATGAATACAGATACACCATTAGAATATGCATTAGAATGCAAATACCTCATGGAAGTTGTTTTTTTTTTTTTATGTAAGATTACAAATTCCCCCTTAAAATATGCATATTCAAGAGATATCTGTATATTTTAAAACTACAGGTGCTTATGTGTAGAATAGGTCAAACTACAAGGAGGTAAATGTAATTTACCTTTTTTTTTAAAACAAAGTAAAAAAAATTATTAATTCAATCTGTGATGTGTCACCATATTATTATTTCATTTTTGATGATTTATTTTCGTGATCTAAATATTTTTACTGTTTATTTTTTTATGAAGTGGTGATACTACAGATTCAATTTCGTGAGAGTTATTACGAAACTGAAAAAGTCTATTAGTAATAATGAGAAAATTAAATAGTAATTTTAATATTTAGTTATTTATTAATTTTTTAAATAATTACTATTTAATTTTTTTTATAATTATTAATAAATTTTCACGATTCAATAATAACTCTTATAAAATTGATTTGACGGAATCACTACTCTTATCTATGATTTAAAATTTTGAAGGAGACTCGATTCGTAAGCAAGCATGATGAAATTTCAGCGATAATTGGGCTATTGGGTACCTGTTGAAAGGATTCTTTAATTTTCTACCTTCTAACAACCTCACCATGTTATTTTAAAGAATCTTCTTGGCCTTATTAAGTACTCCAGTAAATAAAATACTGCAATTAGTTGGTGGTTGATTCTAATCCATACAGATGTCATTTAATTTATGATCTTAAAGTGTTGACTATTAACCCATATATATTATCCTTTTTGTAATTTTTTTTTATAAATTTTTTCCTACTTATTTGACAAAAATTAAAATAATGTTGAGCCAATTTTTTTGGTAAGTTACTATTACATCAAATTTTTAAAAAACAACAACCTTATCTCACGAACGTTAATTAAAATAATGAGAATTATTTTTTTTTTCATCGTATTGGAACCTCACATATTAGTTACCTTTTGAATTAAATCAGAAAACATGTGATATTGTGTCATCATTTAATTTGATTTTGTTAAACTTCTTAATTTTTGTATGCATTATGAGATGCATCTATAATTTTATATGAAAGTATAAAAAGAAATGGCATGTTTTATAAACGTGAGATGTTACTGTATTTATAACCAAATATAAGAGATGTAGTTATAATTTACTTTTTTTAACCGATTAACCTAACCGTTTTTAAGTAAAACATTTTGGTTAATTGATTAAATCACTATTAAATTTGTTAAGTGAATAATATATATCGGTTAATCAATCAGTTGACGATTAATTTTTTTTACTGCTTCGACCGTTTAACCAATTAAGAAATTAAATATATAATATGATATAATAAACTAAAAAATTTAAGTATAAATTTAAAATATAATATATAATAAATTAAAATTTTTAATTATATAAATAATATCGGTTACTTGATTAACTGATTATATCGATCGAAATCAATTCGATCGATTGATATCGAAATTCTTAAATAAATTCAGTTAAAATGATTAAAAAAATTGACTGAAAAATATCTATTAAAATTTTTAACTATCCTTTTAGACAAATCGAATCATATCAATATCATTATCAATATAACAAAGATTTTTTGATTGATTCGAGTTTAAATCTAATAATTTAAATCAGTTGAAAATTTTATTAGTAATTTTTAAAAATTTTGTTAGTAATGTTAATTTTTGAGCCACTCACCTATATTGATATTATCAATAAAGTTTTCAACTGATCTAAACTTAATAATTTAGATTCCAATCAACTAAAAATTTAACTAATGAAAATCACTTATCGCAGTAAAAACTATCCACTTGCCCATAATGTCCGAATTATGGAACCTCTATGTATAGGTCTAGCTACAAGACATGCATTTGTGGTGTTTTACAAAGTCCTTTCTATATTTTAATAAAAATAGATTACAGTAATATTTTTCTGGCTATAAACGCAAAATATCATTAATGTTATTCCCATTTTGCTTACTCATAATATTTTGGAAATATTCTGGTATAAATTTTTTTATTTTAAATATATTTGTTGTAGTATATGACTCATATCGAGTGATATGGTATATGGGTATTTGAAGAATTTTTTCTAATACCTCTGTATGATTAAAGTTAGTATAAATATATATGATGTAACCTTATTTTTACATAATGAAATTTAGCAGCCGTTCGCTCCTACGGATATAGACATACTATTGAACCATGTTAAATATGTGTTTTTTTTGCTTTCTCTTTCTTTTTGTTTTTCCAAACTATTCATCATAATTATCGCACGTTTCACAACGATGTTCTAGCAGTAATATAATATTTTTTACTTTTGAATAATGTCACTTTATTGATTGACTATCAATAAAAGTGGTAAATGTGCGGATCGGGTTATTTAGGATTTTGATTCACTCAGATCACAGGTTATTATGATTTAGGTCATTTGAGTTTTAGATTGTTCGAGTAACAAATTGTTCGGATTTCATATCAGTCAAATTTTGTGTCAATTAGAGTATTGGTCACTAAAATTTTATAGATTATGTTGTATAAATGTTTTGGTGCCGAACAATTTAGTATTTGTTTAATGTTTTTGTGGTTTATAACTTTATATATATGTCAATTAAGTTTAGTTTGTTGGTGTTAACTTATTCAATAAATTTTGAAACTTAATTTGTGAGTGATGGATTTGTAGCAACATGTTGACAAATTTTTTATATGTATTGAAATTAAAATTAATTAATGGATGATGGCGATGTTTGACGCTAATCCAGTTTAAATATAATTTTTTTAAATCTTTTCAAGGTAAAAAACTGGATTTGAATTGAATTTAAGTTAGATTAAATTTAACACTGAACATTACTGATAAAATAGAGTAATGATATATTATTTTTATTTTTATGTAATATATATTAAAAATTTATAATTTTTTTTAAAAAAATAGTTAAATCGATAATTTAATTATAATCTAGCGGTTTGATTGGGTCGATGGAATTATAAATTGAGTTTGGGTTGAGGTTTTTCTCAGCCCGGTACTACTGGGCTGAATTTTTACGGAACATGTGCACCCCTATATTAGAAGCCACGTGAGTCGTGACAGGCGTTTAGTGTAAATTAGCTTAATTTGACGTGAGTTCTTGTTTACACAGAAAAAAGAAAACAAAATCTCTTTCTTTCCCTTGACCCAAAAATGCATAACTGTGTAAACGAACCCAAACTGATAGCATAAAGTATATATTTTATATATATAGGAAATGCTAATTTGTTAATCGTTAGTGTCTGAATTATTTTGCACATGATTACTCTTTATTATCTCCTAAATAGAGGGTATATTGGTAATTTTATAAAAATTTAAAAATAGAAGGTTGGAATGAAGTTCACTGGCAGGTCGCCGGACATCTCGGGAGAGTGGAGTACTTCCCAATCATTTTCAAAGGCGGTTTGTCATCAAAATTTGTAAATTTGTTACCTTCTCAATTTTCAGTTCGAAAATAATGTCCACTTCCGATAATACTCTTAAAAAAAATATGGCAAATGATCGATTGAGGCAATAAACAGAGTCCCTCATTATAGATTTCGGAGAACATCCAATGTTGTCGGGATATATTTTTTTGACCATCGATTATACTTTTATATGATTTAGTTTATGCTTTTTAAAATAATTTATAATAAAATAGTATTAAAGTTATATTAGTGTTTGATAAAATATAAGTGAAAAATTGAAATTTTTTGATGATGTTTGTAAAATACTGACAGTGCCAAGGGTTTAGGTTTTCTTTTATACATGTTGGATATTAAATTTACGGTGGTGTTGAGATCAAGCTTGCTATAGCTCAACTAGCTTTATGGGGCCGTCTGGAATCCCTATTATCTATGTTCCACCTGACATTAGTTACCTAACAGGTAAAGGCTCTTATAGTCATGTTTAAATAGGGTTGTCACGTCCCTTTTCAATTTTTTTATTAAAAAAACTATATTATCACTTTGTTTTATAACATCCTTTAAATTTTCAATAAAAATACGTTATTTACATAATTTCAATTATCATTCAAAGTCCCAAAGTAGTACATATTTATGTTTTGAAATGTGTCAAAAGAAAGGAGTATTATTACCAACTATAAAGAGAACTAAACTCGGTCGGTGAAGTATTTCCCTTGTTTCAGGCCCGAAATAACGTTTGGGTAGCGAAGATGCATCAGCAAAACAGTACCACCGACAAAGCATGGGCCAAAGGGTATTCTATTCAATGTAATTATGTAATGTCGGGCACTCAGCTCGGGCTTTGGTTTTTCCGTCATTTGGTGCTTCACAGGTATGTCCAGAAAAGGTTTAAAGTTGGAGTGATACTTTTACAAGTAGACAAACCAAACAACTGGAATTGGGTATACTATTTTTGAAATTTACATAACAGGTCCTAATTGTTTATGTTAAAACTAAACATATTAATTCGTAGTGTCTTTCTTTCTCAAGACTACTACAGCATATCAGATAATAAAAAAACCATAAATTATCTTGTGGGAGCCAATAAAGAAATGGCATGGGATTCAACACATCTTGATATAATTTCAACATTCATACCAATAAAATTTTTCAAGTCTTGGGGGAGCCAAGGCTCCCCTTGTCCCCCTTATTGTAAGCTTGTATGAAATTACAATGGCAAATTACTTTAGTCTCTCTCTTTTTTAAGATTATTTTTTTATCTGTTGCTCTTTTCTCTTTGAAATCTTTTTTACCGGCCTACACCCATACTACATGCAGCCAACCCCACGTATACCGACCTGCTCCCTAATTTCAACACTTGTTTGGCAGTTGATGATTTTTCTTTTTCTTTTTTTTCTCATATACCGTGAATGAGGTGGAGAAGTTTGAGAAGTTTTGTGTGCAAATTTATTCTTGATCTTTGTAAAGTGAACATTAGTTATTGAAAATTAATTTTCAACATTATTATTCCAATTGATTTTAATTATGTATTCAAATGATTTTTTATTATTATTTGTTTGTAGTGTATTTTTGTTTTACATCAATACACTTGTTGGGATTTAAAAAAATCAAAAAGAATTAAATCGTGTAAAATGTTAGTAATTAACTTAAAAAGGTATATAGTTCTTGTGATATCTCATAAATTTGAAAGATTAAGTGTCTTGTAAAAAAAAAAATATAAGCAAAAAAGACAATGAGATGAAATTATTACAAAACCATTTAAATATATTGAGGATTTTTAATGAATTGAATTTTAAAGTTGATTCCAAACATAAAATTCATTTCAATTATACAGTTTAACTTCATTTGCAAATAAATTCTATTTTCAGTTCATTTGACAATGAAATATGAATTTATTTACAAATGAATTCTAGTTTCATTTCATATAGAAATGAATTGAATTATAAAATTGAAATCATACCAAACGGAGTGTAAATTTAGATTTTCTATCTAATTCGGTTTTAATATTATATATAATAGTATGCATTGTAATTTGTCTTATGAAGTATATGTTTTGCTTTTATAATATAGAATTAGTTGATTATTTGGGAGAAGAAAAAAAAAGTTTTTCGACTTGTTTATTGCGTCACAACTTTGTCTCTTGCAACTTGCAAGCAAGCATAGAAGTTGGCTTTTCATTTTGTAACTTACATATAGAGGCAAGAATTCCTCCATTTTCAATTGGCGCCATTGACAAATCGGCAATCCTTCCTAAGCTCCCCTTCATCATCTGTAAGGGGATTAATCTCCGATAATAAGAGCACAGCCCTTGAGAACTGGTCAAGAAAATAGCCACTATCAGCAGCCTTCTGTACAAAAGGAGCAGTTGTTGGATCAGATGTCAATTGCTGGTCTACTAGGAGTAAGCCTTTGTTGTTCAAAATATTCTTGTAGTGCATGTTATCGAGAATCATAGGTGTTTCACGATCATTCCTTGCGTATAACACAGCCTTTGGATCAGGGTTTGGTGTTGGACACCGACCTTTGAGGTACTCAGCGTTGTCAGGGTCCAAAGTTGGATCAACGCTTGGGTACAATCTCTGTACTAAATTCACTCAGTGAACTCGATCTACAGAGTGGGCTCCTGACCACATAACAAGGAAAAAAGTTACTCGTCCATATGTATCGGTTTAAACTTGGAATAAATTTTATAAACGTGATTCTTAAAGAGTTATTCAAGATGTTTATTTTGTATTAATATGCTCATTAAGCTAAAATATACTGAAAAATTGGGGACAATGAAATACCTAATAGAGCAACTGTTCCTTCAACATCAATGCCAAGGGACTGAAACCTTGAAAGCACCGATAATATGGAATCGTTGTGGTTCGGAATTGAGTTTTCTACCTCTGTCACATAACTCCCTTTGCTCTCTCTCCTTCCTGTCTTCATTTCATTACGTGGCCCTCCTAACTGCATGTTTTATTTTTAATCGTCAATAAAATTATATTTAAATATTTTTGGAAAGTCTTGTGGGGAAAATTGGGAATTATATTATTGTTTTCGACTACTTGTCACCCCCAAACGGATGGACAAAGCAAGGTAGCTATACAAGATAAAAGGTCAACGCCGGTGTTTTTTTGTGTGTGCATATTTCGGCGCTTCAAAGTCCCGCATTATGAATTGCCAGCGCTTATTGCAAGCGCTGGATAAAGCGCCGGTATGTGTGGTGTCGAAGCGCAAATACCGGCGCTTAAAGAAAGCACCGCAATATGCATATTTTTTCGGCGTTTCTAAGCGCCGTTATATTTCGGTGCTTCTAAGCGCAGCAATATACCAGCCCTTATATAGCGGCGTTTTTAAACACCGGTATATTTCGGTCCTTTTAAGTGCCGAAATATTCTAAGCACCGCTATATTGCGGACATATTCATATTACGGCACTTTTAAGCGCCGCTAAAAATGGTTGTAAGCACCACTAAAAATTGTTTTAAGCGCCGTTAAAAGTGGTTTTAATTGTTTTTTTACATTATTTTAGCTTAAATATCAATACTAATACCCTTCAATAATACTCTTCAATAAATAAAATGTACCATCAAATCCATAAAATTTCAAATGTTCTTCAATATATAAAATGTACCATCAAATATCCATAAAAATTCTTTTACTTAATACAAAAGTCATCTCATTTACAAAAAAAAAAAAAAAAAACAATCATAGTTAACATATAAAATTCATACAAAACAAAATAATGGAATGTAATATGAAAAATTATATTACCATTAACATCAATTATGAGGTCATCTATTTACCAATTGTTGTAGTAAAGACTTCAGCTCATTAACTTGGGATTTCATACTGTTCATTTGATCATCGTGCTTAGCTGTTATTTCTTGAATCTGATGCACATACTGTTCAATCTGATGCGCATGTTGTTGATTGTTTTCTTCCATTTGTGCTCTCAGACTATTTATCTCTTCAGCATAAGCTGCCCCATGGTATCCCATATCATTCCTCATTTGAGCTGAAAGTCCATACACAGCAGAGGGTGCAACTTCAAACCCCTGACATCGAACACGACCGCAACTCTCTTCACCCATAAGCTCTGTGAAGACTTCATTTTGTATTGCTAAATTATTGCTAGCATCAGAGGATCCTTAAGCTACAACAAGTTTAGCAACATGAGCTTCAGCTATAACCTACAATTAGGAAACAATAAAGATTAAACTCGTCCGAATTTTAAGTAGCTAATTGCAGCGAAATTTACATAAAACAAAAGTTGCTTATCATATTTTATAGAAAAAAAGGGCAGAATTTCCCCTATTTTTCTATAAAACCTCCTGCAAAAGAAAAACAAATATACAATCCAAACAATGTAGCTAATTCACAACTTAACAAGAAAACAACAAAAAAGAAACAGAGGATAAAACAAATTCATCTAAGAGAAAAGACTATCTCTTTTCTTTCATAAGGATCTCTGTGACCATGGTCAAAATGACTCTTTTTAAAAGAAATCGACAAAATAAACCCTGTTTTTAAGACATTTTACAAATCTAAATAAACCTATATAATATACATATAACAAGGTGCTTTTATCATTTCAAAAACTTTTACTATAACATTAACAGTTCAAGTCTGGCAATATCATCATTCTATCTAAAATATATATTAAAATTAACAGGAAAAAATATTATTTTACCAAATCTTCTACTAGATGATCATTTGTGTGCTCATAGCAGTAGACTAGAAATACATTTTCAATTTCATTTTCTGGAAAACCTTTTCTGTTTTCAAGCAACAAAAGATTTGTCAAAATAAATAACCCAATTCAACAAGGCCGGGAAAGATACTCAACAGCATCATTCCATAACTAATTCAAGAAAGTAAAAGACATGATATATAATCCAATTTCTAAGAGATTTGTGAAAATCTTAATATGTTCAGTTGGTGTACAGGCTTATGCAGCCAGGGTTTTGTTGTGCGTTTATATACTTAAATAACTAAGCAGATAATCGTACTAGTTATACTTGCAAGTGCACAAGGTCATCAGTGTAGTCTAGTGTGCGAAAGCAAGGTCATCTCCACAGGGATTGGTAAAGTTATTTTTAGAATTAGTTTCTCTAAAGTAAAAAGAGATAAATAACTGTTGGAAAGTGATTTGATGATAATAAAGACATAGGGCTTTGATATCCACCACTAGTCATATATTCCCAATGTGTATAAGGTATCAATGCACTAACTTTATTATGTATACCTATTGGTTGCCAACCTAAGGGCATGGTATCTACTCCTTAAGCTATTGATTTTCCTAAGCAACGAGTTAGGCATGATATCTACTATAACTTTTTTCTTCCTTAAGGGATTCAACATGGTATCTGCTCGAGTTGTCCCTTAAGAAAACATAAGTACTGTGGAAATCGACAACCACATGAGACCTAGGGCATGGTATCTACTCCCGGTTTCCCATGTTGATTAACCCGGGTATTCGGATAAGATATCCCTTGTTACTAATGCTAGACCCAAGACTCGGTCATCCAAATTGATTTAACTAACCCATCCATACCACATGCATACGTTGGCCTTACACATACATATGAGGAATTTAAATAAGCACAGGTGTTAATCAAGTTAAGTAACATAATAAGCTATTGGCAAAGATTTTATCAATGAATAAAAATATGGGAATGCATAATTAGGGCTTCAATCGAGCCCTATAAGAGAGTTAGTTACACATACTAACTAAAGTAAACATTATAAATAAACTAAACATAAAGGAGAAGAATAAACCCGAGAGAAGAGGCGTCAATTCTCTCCCAAGCCCTCAACTCCAAGTAAAAGAAAATAGAGAAGTGTTTTCTATCTAAGGTGTCTTAAGTGTGTGATTTACAAGTGTATTTATAGGTCT
Source organism: Bretschneidera sinensis (assembly GCA_023935145.1). Lineage (NCBI taxonomy): Eukaryota > Viridiplantae > Streptophyta > Magnoliopsida > Brassicales > Akaniaceae > Bretschneidera > Bretschneidera sinensis. The sequence continues at coordinate 105,504,901 of CM043699.1, forward strand.
TTGAGAAGTCCTAAGAGAACCATGAGTTCCTAAACCTTCTTAAAACAACAATTCTCTTATTTCCAAAATAGGGTTCTGCAGTTTACTGTTCACGCCCGTACATGTGCGCTCGATCGCAGTGTGCGCTCGATCCTTCAAGTGTGCACACGATCGCATGTGCACTCGATCGTATTGCATGGCACGATCGATCGCACTTTGTCCAAAGAATGCTCCAAGGCTTCCAGATTTCTTCCTTTAAGTGCCAAAACTGCTTCTTTTTCTCCAAGACCCTATAAAAACATGTAAAACACACAAATGGAGTCAAAGAGACCAAATTAATGTAATAAATGACCTAACAACTGTAAATAAGGGGGCTTAAATATGAATATTTAAGCATCTATCACACCCCCAAACTTATATATTGCTAGTCCCTTAGCAATACTAAATTAAAAACTAAAATGAAAGACATAGATAAATTCAATGTTCATGGTGTCAATCAAAAGTCTAGATTTAACACAAAACTATGATGCGCATTCATGAGTAAGCTTAACAAATGTAAACATATTTTTGTAATGAGGGCTCCTGACCACAAGCAAAAAAGGTTACTATGTAAACGAGAGGTAAAACTTGAAATAAATTTTATAAACGTGATTTTTTAAGAGATAATTTGCACTGACAAAAAATCAAACTCAAAACCTACGCTATCCAAGACGATTATTTTATATTAATATGCATATTAAACAAAAAAAAAAAAAACAGAAAATTGGGGATAATAAAGTACCTAATAGAGCAACTGTTCCTTCAACATCAATGCCAAGGGACTGAAACCTTGAGAGAACCGATGACATGGAATCGTTGTGGTTTGGAATTGAGTTTTCTACCTCTGTCACATAACTCCCTTTGCTATCTCTCCTTCCTGTCCTCATTTCAACACGTGGCCCTCCTAACTGCATGTTTTATTTTTAATTGTCAAAAAAAATTATATTTAAATATTTTTGGTTTTATTTCGATATTAATTAATTTGGTTGAAATTACATACCATGACAATACCATCTCTGGCACAGAGAGCCACAATATCAGCACAAGAAACTGTTAATGGACATTCCTTCTCAAAAGCCTCTTTGATTGTCTTAACGTACTTGAAATTTCTCATGCCGAAGCTCCTCGACGATGTCTGTTCTGATTCAATCCCATTCAACGTCTCCAACAGCAGTGATGCATCGCATGACTATAATAAACCTTAAAATTACATTGAGACGCACACATTCCTTCTCATTACCTAGTTTATATATATATATATATATATATATAATATTTTTGTCACATTTTTTTAGATTTTTCTTTGCTAAATACTTATTTTAGCTATATATATTATTGTTGGAGTTCTATTTTGACAATATAATTTTCAATTGTACTAATCAGAACCTACAACTCTGTTTAGTTACTTAATCTGATCTTTATTCCCGATGAATTTGGTTTTATAATCTCATTAGATTTTAATTTTAATACCAAGCCAGTTTTAAGATGATTATAACTAATAAACAACAGACAAAATTTTTAGAGTATCAACATTGAACTGATGTTGAGGTGAAAATCTAATTGGATTTTAAGTCCAAATTCATTGAAATGATAAGACTAAGAAATAAAATAAAAAAAAAGTGCAGCCTTGATGATACAACTAGAAATTGCATGACCAAAATAAAACCCGGCTCATAATGTATGTTCAAGTATTTATTATTTAATATTTTTTTCATTTCTTGTTTTGGTTATCACGATTTTTTGGTTCTAAGTCATAAAGTCAAAAACATTTACTTATTCAGTTTCCAAAAGTAACTCAAAATTTTCACTTTTCCAAAATAGTAAATCTAAGTTATAAAAAAAATATATCAATAGAGAGCAAATTTCAAAAGCAATTATTTTGACGAAGAAATAAAAAATTAAAATATTCTATAATTTAAAATTTGTGAGATTCAAATTATAATTAAAAAATGGGTAAAGAGGATATATTATTATATTACCTTAACTGTGCAATCATGGAAGAGATTCCTAACCCATGAAACAGCTGTGTTGCCATGTTTATCATATAGCTTGATGACTTCTTGTTTGATTATCTCCTCAGCTCTTGGGCAACTCTCTGCATAGTGATTTAACTGGAGATCACTTTTACCTGCATCAAGAATATATCATTTTTCCCCCAAATTAAAATGTAAAAAAAATAAATTAACCCATCATATTAATTTTTAACGCTGATTTCCAAAATATATAAACATTTATACTACGAATTAAGAGCTAAATATGATTAATTTAGGCTTATGATCATTTCATAAACCAAATCCAATTATTCTCCGTACAACAAGCAATTACTTCTATGCATAGTTAATTGGTTTATAAAATAATCACATCTCCCTTTAAAATGGAGATTCATTTTTTTTTTTAAATCCCAATCTACCGACCTATACAGCAATTTTATTTATTTATAAAAGAGTTTTTAGCACGAAAAATTGATATTAAGATCTCAACATATCCAAATATATTTTTGATTTGAGATAATAATTAATTAACCAAAAGCCGCTGGTTAGGAGATTTTGGATTTTTTTTTTATATAAAATAGGTAAGTAAATAGGCTACCTCACATACCCGTTAATGAATATTGCATCTTTTAAGAGATTTCGGTTTTTTTAAACATAATGTTAAGTAGGTTGGTTATTCTATACTTGTCAGGAAGTATTGAGTCCATAGTGAATATGGAGTAGTCCCCACCGCATTATATCAGAACTGAAACTAAGAATCATTTCGCACTCTGTGATAAAAACTTAAGTTTAGCACCAACAATCGCCTACGAGAAAAATTCAAATTTGAATATATCGATCTCACCTTCTATCAAATTAATAAATAATAAATAGTAATAGAAAAAAAACTTCAGTTAATTATTAGAGTGGTAAATGTGTGTAAATACGCTACCAATGTAAAACTGAAAGAACAACGGTAAAAACAGAAAAAATAAAGCTCGAGGAGCAGTGATGCTTCTTGGTGGCCATATCTTTTTAAGCCTCTTGCTTTTGTGTGATCCAATTGAGGCATTCTCACAAGCTTTATATAGGGAATGATTTTGAAGTGCAAAGATGGAACTAAACCCCCCCTTTCCACTAAAGCCGCTTTCTTTGACCTATTGGCAATCCCCACTACCCCACGCGACTGGCCCACTCGAAGCCACAGAGTAATATTTTTAACAAATACGATCTGAATGGTTTATTTTAATATGAAATAAGTCTGTTTCTACATCTTTTGATATAAAAAACAATCTTTTGGTTTTGAAAGTTTTTTACAAGAGTTTATTGTGAAAATTGACTTTTTCCGTGAAAAAAATGACACCCATATGATAAATCCATTATCGTTTTTTCATTCACATATTTAGTTATACTTTGATTTTTTTGATTTTTAATTTAAAAAAATATTTTGTCAATTTAAATTTGTGAAAAATATTTTTTTATAAAAAAATTTGTATTTTTTAAAATAATATTTTAAAAAATTAAGTACTTTATTAATTCAATGTATACAAAATAATTTAATATATAAAAAATTAATTTAATTGAATGCATTTGTACACCAATGCATTTGTGAAGTAATTTGCACGCAAACAAAAGCAAATTTGTAAGACAGTTGGCTTTGCAGACTTCATTGGTATAAGATTGAATGTGAGATAAATTATAACTGTTATACCACGGATAGGTTCTGTAGAGTTACTACATAAATGAAAATTTTTATTACTAATTATAAAAAAAATAAGTAATAATTATTATATATATTTTTAAAACTTTTTAAATCTAATTATTATTTAATTTTTTATAATTATTAATCGACTTTCTTGATTTCGTGATAAGTCTCACGAAATCAATTTCGGAAGATCGGGACTCGATAAATTAAGTATATCAGAAGATAAAAAAAAACTGTAGGGTATTACTATATTTCTTCTAAATTGTTCTATTTCGCTCCCATGACAAGGCATGATTAATCAATAATACAAGGAAAATTATTAATCAATAATGAATTAATATTTATTGGTTGTTATGTATTAATAAAAATAAAGGACAAGATCGATGATTAGTCGATTGGTATCTGATTGAATAATTTGATAAACATAAACTGAAGTCTATCCAAACATAAAAAAAAAAGAAAAAAGTAATGGGGCATATTATTACTATAATATTCTTTCAAAATTGAAGTCTATCCAAACATTAAAAAATAACAAATAGTGGGGCATATTATTATTATAATTCTTTCAAAATTGTTCCATTTCGTCGCCATGACCACAATGTATGATTAATCATGTTACAGTGTAATATGGGATGATTTAAAAAATTTGTTTTAATCTCCACTTAAATTATTATTCAAGTCAAGATTATGAGATTTTTCTGATACTCAAGGATATTACTATATTTTGTACATTTGATCAAATTTTTACCATGTTTTTTTTCTATTTTATTTAGAGTAATGACTAACATATCATAAACCTTATTCCCTCACATAATAACTCTTCTTATTCATAAAGTAGTTATTGACATGAGAAATCGAATTCAAGGCATCCAAGTACGTTTAACTTGGGATAATAACCATTGTGCCAAAAGTTGTTGGTACCATGTACTATTATGTTTATATATCTTTATAAATATCTCTATCTCTTGTGTATTTGATAATGCAATCGATGAATGTACAATTCTTCTTGTTTTTTGTCCCCATCTTTGTTTAACTCTTTATAACATGGTATCAAGGTAAAGTTGATCCAAAATCAATTTAGTTACTTTTCAACTATGTAAATCAAAAGAAATACCAAAATTACCCTTACTTTAGTTCTTTATTTTTCACCTCTCTCCGATCAACATTGTCGGCACCATCAGCCACCTACCTCACGATATAATCATTATGTTGCCACCAGAACCTTTCTCCCGTGCCACTTTAAGGAGAGAAGAAAATTTCGCTTCAAGATCCTTAACATTTGTTAGTATTTGGCTTTCACTGTCCAATACTCCATTGTACTCAAGACTCCAAGATTGACCTATTTGCAACATTCGATAAGTCAACTCATCATCAATAGTCGTTACATGCCAACCATTGAGAGTGGCCATAATTTTGTTAACATGTCGAGATCTCGCATAGTCAGTTGCCATGTGTTCCGTCACGTCAACCCACCCTTGTACTACCTATGTTTTCCACTGTGTTCTGCCACATTAGCAAACAACTTAGTTGTCATATGTTTTACCATGTGTTTTGTCATGTCAGAAACCTTGCTTAGTTAACCCCACATGTTCTGCCACATCATTTGTCGATTTAACTTTGACCAATTAGATTCAAGCTTATGTTGATAGGTTCTTGTACTAGCCAAATCGATTCCCAATATTTTTCTATGTGCTCTTTCTATTTTCGAGGTCAATTTTCTCAGCTACTTCCATCATTCAGTTCTTACTGATATGGTATAATTGCTCTTCTGATTGAAAAATCTAATATTACACAATCTATTCAAGCTTTTTTGTATGCCTTTAGTTATCATTCTTGGGTACATACATATATAGTTTTCTTGAAGAACGTAAACTTTGGTGTTATGTCACTAATGATATTAGAAATCCTCTTAAAAAAGATGAAGATGAACGTGAAAAACTTGATAACCGATTAGAGGATTAGGATAGTAAGATCACCAAATAATTACATGGTTTTGAAAGACCTATTTTTCCCATCTATGAATGCTCAGTTTGGTCGATTTGAAACTGTCAAAGATGTACTCAGTAAAAAAAAGTAAACTACTGTAGATTTTGCTCATCAATACCAAATTCTTGTTAAACTTCATAAACACTATTAGGCAAACCCTGGACAATCTATAACTGACTTTTTTAATTGATAAGAATTCTGTGTGATTAAAGCTTTATGAGCCTGTGTGGACTAATCATGTTAATATTTAAAATTTTGAGATTTATCATGTTAGTATGCACTTGATTCAGCTTTGCATGTCTTTAATTGTTATTTTGAATATTTTTGAGTTTATTTTCTTTATCGTAGTCCTTTTCTTACTCTTGAAAGTGCAATTCCTAAATTGATATCTTAAGATACTTTGTATTGGAACATTGCGATCCTAAGACAACACTGATGCATTTGCATCCTCCGATGCTCAATTTTCTCAAGGAAAAAAAATTCTCACCTGATATGAAGACTTTAAAAATTTGTCAAAACCCATGTCATTTTGTTGTAGATTTCCCTATCAAAGTTTGTATGCATTTTCATTAGAATGATAATTTTCTTGCAAACTGTCTTATTCGACCACCAAAAGAGAATCCAACTTGAAGTAATAAGTCCAAACCAAGTATGTAGTCTAGCTTTAAATATGGACCTCATTTTTCTATTGTTGTTGCCTTTAAAGGTCTCTTTGATGGTGCATCTTCGACACCAACTTTCTTTGCCAGTGATCTTGAAGCCCTTCTAAAACAGTTCTCTTTAACTCTAATGCACAACCCTTAATTGCTCTGTCTGCCACCCCAAATACTTCTCATTTGTATTTTGATTATGGTTGTTTCAATCATATGACTAATGATTCTTCTTTTCTCCTCCTTCAACGCATTTAATTTTTTAAACTTGTCATTTATACTACTAATGGGGCTGATATTCTATGAATGTTAGTCACATCAATTGATCACCCGGTAACCTGATCCACTCGCTTCTGTTGGGGCATTTTTTTTGGCACCAAGTGGCAGGGTGTATGAGGGTGGGAAAATCTCATATCGAACCAAGAATGGATTGAGAGCGGATCCAGTCTCGATCCCACTTAACCCTCACATCTATATGCCCTTATAAAATATCCATCATGCCTCTAATTTGAGTCAATACATTAGGGCCCCCTCAAGTTTCTATTTGAAAAAAAACAGCATTTAGAGAAATTTTTGGAAAATAAAATTTGACAGGGTCAAATATGGGTAGAGGCAGATGATTGTCTGTAATACCCGTGTTCTTAAAGTAAGGGTAAATAAGTAATTTGATAGATATTACATGAAATTAAATAATATATACATGAAAGATTTACTATTGAATGAAATAATTCTTTTGAAAAAAAGATATGGACACTTCTTTTGCTGTTACAAAGAATAAAAGAGGGGGGGGGGGGGGGGGACAAACACCTAGACAAGCATCCAGGTGTAATATATGAAATTACTGGTGTCTTGTGCAAGACACCAAGCAAAAAGGAAATATATGGAATGTTGGTTCTTTAAGTACGATTATGGTATAAATTAAGTTTTTTTGTTTAGTTTTGTTAAAACTTAGCTTTCAACAAATTTCTTTCTCAAAATTAAATTCTCTCTCTCAAATTGCTCTCTTTCTTCAAACACTTGGGGACTAAAAGTGATGCCTTGCATAATTTCTTATATTTTATCACTTTTTAATTTTAAATTTTAGTATAATTTTATTTGTTTTTGTTAGTTTTAGGCTTCATTGTTGTCATTAAATTCTATTTCAGATTTGAAGAAAAAAGAAGATCCAAATTTTAGCAACCTATCATATAGATGAAGATTTTATTTGAGTATAGGAGCTGCTAAAATAAAAGAGATGTGGGCAGAAGTTTTGAGTGGCATGTGAAGGCTTAAATCCCACATCCCAAACCCCACATCGGTTGGACACACATTCCACATCCCACATCCCATATCGGTTGGAAACATATTGCACTCATGGAGTTTCCTTATAAAAGCCCCATTGCACTTCATCTTCAAAGGGTGGATCTCGAAGGCTTTGCTGTTAAGGAGGAAGAGGTTGCCGACGGTGACGAGTATTTTTCACTGTGGATTCTCTTCTCTCAGAAAAAATATGGTGAATTCATTTACGTTGAATTTAAATTTTAGCATGAACTAAATTTTCTTTATTATAGGAAAACGATGTAATCTAGTTTCAAACTATGCTTGCTTTTCTATGCTAATTTGAAGTAATTCTCCTCTATGTTTGTCTGATCTATTCTAAACTTATTACTTCTATTTGACTGGCCATTAATTAGATAATTTTGGTCTTATGATTTGCTATCGAAAGAGGGAATTATAGGATAAAACTTGGATAATTCAGCATAGGTAAATATAGAGATCGAAAGACTTATATGAACCTATATAGTCTTAAAATTGTTGGTCTTAATGCTTTCTTGCTTTATTGATTTGCATACTCTTGTGTAAAATGATGAACAAGAATATTTCCAATTGACTATTGAAAGAGGCTTTTGGATTAATTTAGAGATTTTGCTAGCAAATAGAGGAATTAAATTCAATTAGTTAATTGAGAAAAGCATGGTGAGAGATTAGGTGAAATCAATTTCCTAGAAGTTTTTTTTCTCATTAATTTGATATTTGAAAAACAACTTTCTTTTCCTTGGATTATTTCCTTTACATTGATTTTATTTCATATTGCAATTACAAACAACAAAAAGAGATTTTTCTAAATAAAATCGATATTAATATAATTTCGGTACTTGTCAGAAGTAAGTTACCAATCATTGAGGACGATACTCTTCTTATCACTTTACTATAAAACTACGATACTATGCACTTGTAGTTTTGCATCGATTAAGTTTTTGGCACCGTTACCGGGGATTGGTTTCTTCTTATTTTTGCCAATATCGATACAAAGCAATCTTTGTTTTAATTTAGAATTTTATTATTATTATTATTATTATTATTATTATTATTATTATTATTATTATTATTATTATTATTATTTTCTTTCTACAAGTGTTCTTTTGATGTTGTATGCACCGTTCTAGATATCTTGACATTACCCCTTTTGATCTGGAGATTGAAAGAACTTTTAGATCACGAAGAAAAAATAAAGTGCTAGCCATGGCTGATAGACAACATGATGCACAACCACACACCTTGAAGGATTATGTACAGTTAGTTGTGAATGACAACTACTCAGGTATAAGACGTCAAACCATTAATGCCAACAATTCTGAGCTCAAGCCAGCCTTAATCAGCATGGTGCAACAAGCCCAATTTAGTGGATTGCCACTTGATGATCCCAATATTCATTTGGCGATATTCTTGGAGATTTGCAACACTGTAAAGATTAATAGTGTTACTGAAGACACCAATAGACTGAGATTGTTTCATTTTCCTTAAGGGACAAGGCAAGAGGTTGGCTACAAGCTCTACAACCGAGAAGTATCACTAACTGGCAGGAAATGGCTGAAAAGTTTCTTGCTAAATTCTTCCTGCCTGCAAAAACAGCTCAACTCAGGAGTGAGATTGGTCAATTCAAGCAAAATGATTTCGAGTCACTCTATGAAGCATGGGAAAGGTATACAGATTTGATTCGATGCTGCCCTCAGCATGGATTGTCGGACTGGTTGCAAGTTCAGATGTTCTACAATGGGTTAAATGGGAAAACTTGGACCATAATTGATGCTACTGTTGTGAGTTTTACATTACTCGCAAGCGCACGAGTCGTTTGCAATATAGCGTTGTGCAAGTGCGAGGTCGAATCCACAGGGAATTGCGTTGTGAAAATATATTTTTAATCTAAACTAACTCTATCTTAACCTAGTTCCAAATTTCAGAATGATATTGCAAAATAAATTAAAACTAAACTAAGTTGATTTTAAAACTAATAATAAAAAGCACTAAGGTTTTCGAATCCGCCCCCTTCCCCCGAAGTTAAGCATAGATGTTCTAAAAATATAGCCTATCAAAACATTCCATGAATCCAACTATAAGACAAAAAACAAAGAATATCCCAACTAAACCAAAAGCATCCAATGTATCCGCTCTTAACAAATCACAAAGGAAATCCAATTTAATCGAAAAGTATTCAATGTATCCATCAGATGAAACACTAAGAATATCCAACAGACAATTTAAACTCAATCAATTATAAGATTAACTCAAATAATTGACAGAACATTTTATACTAAAAATTGTCAGATTTGTACAAGCAAATCTGAACTACTACGCCAAACAACGGCGGGGCTTCATCTTCAACCTTAGCTGAAGAGTCTAGCCACTCATAACTATAAAATTATAATAAAAAGTGCTAAACATTTAAATTAAAACAACTAAATATAAAGAAATAAATAAACAACTTTACATGGGAGAAATTTCACTCGCTGACGGGCGACGCTTCCCCTCGTGGTAGCAATGCCTTCGGGATCCACCAGAATGCTAGCGGACGTCCACCGGTAAGCACCAAAGTGGCTCAGGAATTGTACACTGAATGATGAGGCAAGATGGTGTTTATATAGGGGGAGTCACGGAGCACTGCAGGTTTCTGATTCGATGTGGGATACTGGCCCGAGTGTGCTCGATCGCAGAATGGTGCGATCGATCGCATGTGCGCTCGATCGCATGTCTTGTGCGCACAATCGCATGTGCACTCGATCGCATGTCTGTTACGATCGATCACAGACGCACTGAACAGCAACTATTTCGATGTGGGATGTTGACCTTGCGCTCGTTCGTAGGCAAGTGCGCTCGAGCGCAGGTGCGCTCGATCGCATATCTCGTGCGATCGATCGCAATGTCTCCCGAAGCTTCACATCTCCTGAAATACTTCAATTTCTCCACAAACCTATAAAAATACACAAAACACAAAAAAGACATAAAATAAAGTGAAATACTACTAACTAAGAGCATAACAAATATAAGTTAAGATCTAAAATATGCAATATTTAAGACTCATCAAATACCCCCAAACTTATATTTTGCTAGTCCCTTAGCAAAACAAAATAAAAGACTCAATGAAAATCAAAGAACAAAAAGATAAGTTCATCACTCATGGTATCCAAAAATTTAAGGAGCACACATCACCATGATATTCATTCATGAGCAAGCTTAAAAAGATAAATCCATCTTCGCAATGAATAAAAATGTTAAAATCTAATTACTTACAAAAGGCAGGTCAAGGCATCACAAGTCTGACACCGTGTAAAGTGAATTAGCATATAAAAGTGAAGCTTCCAAGTAACTCAAATGTGTAAGGTCTCCATGTCTCAAGATTCACCGAATTTCCTATCAAAATGAACGAAAAAGGCATAGTTTTTTATTTTTATTTTTTTTTATTTTATAATAAGGCACGGCTATGTTTAGTTCCCTTAAGCTTTCTAATTGACCCATGTAGCGAGTGTTGAGTCAATGACTCCCAAACCAGATGGTTTTAGGGTATTAGGTGTACAGACACCCCTAAGGACTTACTAACTCGAGTCAAAAAGGCTACGAAAATAAACTGGCTTTAATACTACCAAGTAAAATTCCACCTTTTGACGTGAACACTCACTGCTTACTGAGGCAAGAGGTCCAGTTACTCAGTGGAAAGTTGTAGTAATTTTTTTTGTTTTTTATTTTGTTTTTTTATATATGCCCAAGTGTTCATCCAACAAGTCATCCAGTTTCAGTTAAGATAAGGAAAAATACACATTAACATCACATGTCATACCTCACATAATTTGTGCTAATGTGCTCGTGTTAGATTATGTCAAACATATGAATTCTCAAATGCCTAAGGTAAGTAACTAAATTTTAAAAATTTATCACCAGATCATGTGTTCAAAATGTTAAGCTCACCAATGACATCACATCACAGAAAATGTTAAGATCAACCAAAATTTCACGATAACATGAGCATGCATTTATCTCTACGACGAAAAGACAACAAATTAGGACAAAGTGTGTGATGTGTCTCCCATACCCCAAAACTTAAATTACACATTGATCCCAATGTGTGACTAATATGGAAAGAGCTGACATGAGATATGGAGAACTAGCTGGACAGGTATGGCTCATAGCATACCCCCAAACTTGGACTGAAGTATGCTTTGTCCCTGAAAAATAAAAACTAGAAAACAAAAAAAACACTGGAAACAAACATTAATAATAAAAATGCGAATTAATAAATAAACAAAAAAAAGATAAGCTGTAAGGTGCCTCCCATGAGCGCTAAGTTTAAAGTCTTCAGCCAGACTCTCCTTAGTAGATGGCACTCAATCAGAGTAACTAGGATCCTCCAATAATATCGTCTCTATGTCCGGACTCCTCAACTCTAAGAATGGTTTTAGCCTTTGTCCATTTACCTTAAAAGTGTTACCATTCTTGGGATCCTCAATCTCGGTGGCCCCATAAGGAAAAACTGACTGAATAATAAATAGGTCTGTCCAACGAGATTTGAGCTTGCCTAGAAAAAGATGCAAGCATGAATTGTAAAGAAGAACTTTTTGACCCGGCTCAAAAGCTCGTCTCAAAATGTTTTGGTCATGAGTCTTCTTCATTTTTGCTTTGTATGATCGGGCACACTCATATGCATTATTCCGCAGCTCCTCCAATTCATTGAGTTGGAGCTTCCGTTGTGAGCCAGCCTTGGAAAGATTGAAATTCAGTTGCTTGATAGCCCAATACGCACGATGCTCTAATTCGACCGGAAGGTGACATGCCTTTCCGTACACAATACGATAGGGAGATATGTCAATTGGCGTCTTAAAGGCTGTCCGATATGCCCACAATGCATCAGTCAATCGCAGAGACCAATCCTTTCTACTAGGGTTCACAGTTTTCTCTAAAATGTGTTTGATCTCGCCATTAGAAATTTCCACTTGTCCACTCGTCTGCGGGTGATATGGGGTGGCAACCTTGTGTGTGATGAAATACTTCTTCATCAACTGCTCAAAAATCCGGTTGCAAAAGTGCTTACCTCCATCACTTATGATTGCTCGAGGCGTACCAAATCGAGCAAAAATAGTATCCTTTAAAAATTGGACCACAACTCTGTGGTCATTGGTCTTGTACGCAACGGCCTCCACCCACTTGGACAGATAGTCCACAGCAACTAGAATGTACAAGTTGCCAAAGGAGTTTGGGAACGGTCCCATAAAATCAATGCCCCATACGTCAAAAATCTCAACAATCAGAATAAGATTGAGGGGCATCATATTCCTCCTAGAAAGGCTCCCTAGCTTTTGGCAACGCTCACAAGATACACAGTAGGTGTGAGAGTCCCGGAACATGGTAGGCCAATAAAATCCACACTGCAAAATCTTTGCAGCGGTCTTTTTAGCACTGAAATGGCCTCCATAAGCATGATCATGACAAAAGGCGATGATGTTAGATTGGTCATGCTCAGGAATACACCTTCTGATGATCTGATCGGGACAATACTTAAACAGATAAGGATCATCCCAGAAAAAATGTTTCACCATGGCTAAAAACATAGATTTATCTTGTCGCCCCCAATGCAAAGGCATGTGTCCGGTGACAAGATAGTTTACTATATCAGCAAACCATGGAGCGGGATTTTGAGCAATGACTCATCAGGAAAAGTCTCAGAAATGGGAGTGGCGGCCGTAGTGAAATCCACAATCAATCTAGATAAATGAGCCGCCACCACATTTTCTGAACCTTTCTTATCCCGAATCTCGATGTCGAACTCTTGAAGTAGCAAGATCCATCGGATAAGACGAGATTAGCATCTTTTTTAGAGAAAAGATACTTCAAGGCTGCATGATCCGAGTAGATAATGACCTTAGATCCTAACAAGTAGGATCTGAACTTGTCTAATGCAAAAACAACTGCTAACAACTCCTTCTCAGTGGTAGAGTAATTAAGTTGTGCGTCGTTTAGAGTTCGACTCGCATAATAGATAACATAGGGAAGTTTATCAACACGCTGCCCCAAAAAAGCTCCAACAGCATAATCTGATGCGTCACATATAATCTCAAAAGGCACACCCCAGTTGGGTGGCTGAATAATGGGTGTGGACGTCAGAATCTTCTTCAGATCCCCAAATGCTTTCTTACAGTCCTCATCAAATATAAATGGGGCATCCTTTTGTAATAACTGGCACAAGGGCCTGGCGATTTTGCTGAAATTCTGGATAAATCGCTTGTAGAAACCTGCATGGCCCAGAAAAAATCGAACCTCCTTCATTGTACGTGGGGGTGGAAGGTTGGAAATCAGGTCCGCCTTCGCTTTGTCGACCTCAATCCCCTGATGATATACGACATGCCCTAGTACAATGCCTTGCTTAACCATAAAATGACACTTCTCCCAATTAAGCACTAGGTTCTTCTCCTTGTACCGCACTAAAACCAAAGTAAGACGATGCAAGCACTCCTCAAATGTTGAACGGAAGACGGATAAGTCATCCATGAAAATCTCTAAGAAATGCTCTACCATGTTAGAAAATATACTGACCATGCACCACTGAAAAGTAGTAGGTACATTGCATAACCCAAAGGGTATGCGACGGTAGGCGAAAGTCCAAAAAAGACAAGTAAACGTCGTCTTCTCCTGATCTTCGGGGTCCATGGGGACCTAGTTATATCCAGAATAACCATCCAAAAAATAAAAATACTCGTGCCCAGCCAAACACTCCACCATCTAATCAATAAATGGCAATGGAAAGTGATAATTTCTTGTGGCAACGTTCAGCTTACGGTAGTCTATACACACTCTCCACTCTGACTGAACACGAGTTGGCACCAACTCGTCGTCTTTATTCTTTACTACCATCAATCCTGCTCACTTGGGCACAACATGAATCGGGCTCACCCATTTGCTATCAGAGATGGGATAAATGATCCCTGCATCTAACAGCTTAATTATTTCTGCCCTCACAACCTCTTGCATAGCTGGGTTGAGCCTTCTCTGTGGCTCCCTCGATGGCTTGGCATTCTCCTCCAAATGTATCTTGTGCATCACCACCGAGGGGTTGATTCCCCTGATATCTTCAATGGTCCACCCAATAGCTTTCTTGTGCATTTTTTTGACATCTAATAATTTCTTCTCTTGAGCTTCACTCAAATCTGAAGCTATAATCACAGGCAAATTATCGGCTGAACCTAGAAACTTATACTTAAGATTATCTGGTAAAGGCTTAAGTTCCTTCTTGGGAGTTTCAGGTTCGGCGGTCTCCTCTGTCTCATTGCTTTCTTGAGGATTAGACTCCAAAATGGCATTCACTTCCTCGAGTAGCTTATCTAAGCCCAAATACTCTCCAAAGTGAGCAAAACACGCCTCCAGGGGATCTTCAATGCTTGATTCGTCCACAGTCTCCTCCAAAATCTCTTCTATCCAGCATACATTTCTCACTTCATCATACTCCAGTGGTTGCCTTGTGATATCAAAGATGTTTAACTCCACTGTCGTATTTCCGAAGGAGATCTTCATCACCCCTGTCCTACAATTGATCAGGGCGTTAGCCGTGGCTAAGAATGGTTGCCCTAGAATTACCGGTATTTGAATCCTTACATTCTGGACCGGCTCTGTGTCAAGCACAATAAAATCCACTAGGAAATAGAATTTATCCACTTTTATCAAGACGTCCTCAACTATTCCCCATGGTCTTTTCACTGACCTGTCAGCCAATTAAAGCGTTATGGATGTGGGCTTCAATTCTCCTAACCCCAACTGCAAATAGACTGAGTAGGGTAGAAGATTCACACTCGCCCCTAGATCCAAAAGAGCCCTCTCAATATGGCTGACTCTTATCGTGCAAGAGATGGTAGGACACCCCAGGTCCTTCTACTTGATGGGTAGCTTGCACTGAAGGATTGAGCTAACCTGCTCGGTCAAAAATTCTTTCTTTGGGACATTCATCCTCCTCTTGATAGTGACCAAGTCTTTTAAAAACTTGGCATATGACGGCACTTGATGGATGACATCCAAAAATGGGATATTGATTTGGACTTGCTTGAATACCTCTAGAATTTCCTCATACTTTCCTCCTTTCTTCAGCGCCTGTAGTCTCTCGGGGTAAGGCGCTCTAGGTACAAATGACCTAGGAGGGTCCTTCTCAGTAGGTGTGGCTGTAGATGGCTCAGCACCTCTTTTCTCCGTGTCGCCACTCCCTTGCCCTTGCTGCATAGCAGGGCTCTCTTCCACTCGATTGTCCACTTGTCTTCCAGACCTCAGTGTGACAATCGACTATACTTGTTCCTCTCCGTGCGTAAGAGTTGATGAATTCCCAACCATAAATTGTCCTTTCGGGTTGGTCACTGGCTGACTGGCGAACATCCCCTTCTATCTTTCACCCAAGTGACTTGCAATTTGCCCTATTTGACTCTCCAGCTTGGCAATTTCTTGGGTGTTTACCACTGTTGCACTCCTCACATCACTCATATTTTGGCTAGTCGCCTTCATGAACTCCTTAAGGGTATCCTCTAGCGACTGTGAAACTAGCACTGGTGTTTGAGTAGGTGCGTGGTAAGCAGGTGAAGGTGCTGGATGGGCAGAACGACCATGATTAGGAATTTGTGGTGCAAATCCGGGAGGATATTGATTTTGAGCATGATGAGGGGCTCCTCCCTGATTCATTGGTTGGTTCTGCCTCCATGAAAAATTTGGGAGGTTTTGCCACCCTGGGTTGTACGTCTCGGAGTACAATCCATTTGACTGCCTTCAAAAGTCATTGAAAGCATTTACTTGTTCCATAGGATACTCGACACAAGCCGGCATTGATGGGCAATTCTGTGCTAGATGCATGGGACTAGCACAGATGGAACAGCTTTCAACATTGAATGTGTTGACAGCATTGATGGATTGGCTCACAGTGAGAGCGTCAATCTTCTTAGTGAGGGCATCTAACTTTATCCTCAAATCAGCGTCCTCCCTGACCTCATAGATGCCACCTCTCTTGGGAGCACGAATGGACTTATCTCTACAACTTAAAAAATCCCACTGCTGTGAGTTGTCGGACAACTTGTCCAATGCCATATATGCTTCGTCTCCTGTCAGACTCAAGAATGCCCCCCATTCATAGACTCGATCATGCTATGGTTGGGTTGAGTCAACCCTTGGTAGAAGAATTGAACGAGTCTCCACTTCTCATATCCATGTGGAGGGCATCTGATCAGTAACTCTTTAAAACGCTCTCAGCTCTCAGAGAACTTCTCATCTTCGTCCTGAGTGAAAGAGCTAATCTCCTTTCGGCACTCATTCACTTTAGACATTGGGAAAAACTTATGATAAAATTTGCTAAGCAGGTTTTCCCAAGATGTAATAGACTCGGACGTGTTGGAATCCAACCACGCCCTAGCTCTATCATGAAGAGAGAAAGGGAAGAGTCGAAGATGGACTGACTCCTCAGAGAAGTTCTGGAATTTAAATGTGGCACAAATGTCTTTGAACTTCTTCACATGACTATAAGGATTTTCAAGATCTAAGCCATGGAATGAGGGTAAAAGTTGGATAACATGAGGCTTCAAGTCAAAATGTGTGGCATTGGTTGGTGGCAACACTATGCAAGAGGATGAGTTAGTCGCAATGGGTGCGAACAAATCCCTAAGGGATGTAGTGGAGTCCACATTCCAAGCTCTAAGTTACTCTACATGTTCAGGATGATTAAAATTCTCTCCCATCTCAACAGTCCCTCTCACAACTAGTGCTCTTCTCTGTCTCCTAAGAGTTCTTTCTAAGTTGGGATCTAAATGTGTCAAATCTAAGTTCACGGATCTCCGACCAAGTATACACCAACAGAAAACAATGAGATACTAACCAGCAGAAACAACAGAATAAAGCAAACACACAACTCAAAATTATATATTTTTATTTTTTTAACTAACTAGTAAAAAAATAAAATTAATTCAGACAAAAAATTTTCACAAACCAAACAACTCCTCGGTAACGGTGCCAAAAACTTGTTGTGAGTTTTACATTACTCGCAAGCACATGAGTCGTTTGCAATATAACGTTGTGCAAGTGCGAGGTCGAATCCACAGAGAATTGTGTTGTGAAAATATATTTTTAATCTAAACTAACTCTATCTTAACCTAGTTCCAAATTTCAGAATGATATTGCAAAATAAATTAAAACTAAACTAAGTTGATTTTAAAACTAATAATAAAAAGCATTAAGGTTTCCGAATCTGCCCCCCCTGAAGTTAAGCATAGATGTTCTAAAAATATAGCCTATCAAAACATTCCATGAATCCAACTATAAGACAAAAAACAAAGAATATCCCAACTAAACCAAAAGCATCCAATGTATCCGCTCTTAACAAATCACAAAAGGAAATCCAATTTAATCGAAAAGCATTCAATGTATCCATCAGATGAAACACAAAGATTATCCAATAGACAATTTAAACTCAATCAATTATAAGATTAACTCAAATAATTGACAGAACATTTTATACTAAAAATTGTCAGATTTGCACAAGCAAATCTGAACTACTACGCCAAACAACGGCGGGGCTTCATCTTCAACCTTAGCTGAAGAGTCTAGCCACTCATAACTATAAAACTATAATAAAAAGTGCTAAACATTTAAACTAAAACAACTGAATATAAAGAAATAAATAAACAACTTTACATGGGAGAAGTTCCACTCGCTGACGGGCGGCGCTTCCCCTCGTGGTAGCAATGCCTTCGGAATCCACCAGAATACTAGCTGACGTCCACCGGTAAACACCAAAGTGGCTCAGGAATTGTACACTGAATGATGAGGCAAGATGGTGTTTATATAAGGGGAGTCACGGAGCATTGCAAGTTTCAGATTCGATGTGGGATACGGGCCCGAGTGCGCTCGATCGCAGAATGGTGCGATCGATCGCATGTCTTGTGCACATGATCGCATGTGCGCTCGATCGCATGTCTGTTACGATCGATCGCAGACACACTGAACAACAACTATTTCGATGTGGGATGTTGACCTTGCGCTCATTCGTAGGCAAGTGCGCTCGAGCGCAGGTGCGCTCGATCGCATATCTCGTGCGATCGATCGCAATGTCTCCTGAAGCTTTACATCTCCTGAAATACTTCAATTTCTCCACAAACCTGTAAAAATACACAAAACACAAAAAAGACATAAAATAAAGTGAAATACTACTAACTAAGAGCATACCAAATATAAGTTAAGGGTCTAAAATATGCAATATTTAAGACTCATCAGCTACGTCTGATGGAACTTTAATGTCAAAGACAATTGAAGGCACTACTTCTCTCTTGGAAGAAATGGCTGCAAATAACTATCAATGGCCAGCTGAAAGAACTATGGTTAGGAAAGTTTCTAGAATTCGTGAATTAGATCCGTTGGCAGCCATATCAACTCAAGTTGCTTCTCTATCTCATCAAATTTCAACTTTGACAACACAAGGAATAATGCAAAGTGCATAATATGTTGCAGCCCCATGTATGACAGTTCTAAGTAATGAATTAAGTCAATAACGAGTTCAATACATCAACAATCGGAACTACAACTATTGTGGTAATCCCATGCCAAATTACTACCATCCAGGGCTTCGAAATCATGGGAATTTTTCTTATGGAAACACAAAGAATGTGTTGCAACCTCCTCCAGGATTTGTTAATCAACCAAGCGAGAAGAAGATATCACTTGAGGATGCCATGGTTTCCTTTGTTAAGGAGACAAAAACAAGGTTCAAAAAGAATGATTCATGATTAGACAACATTGAGACTCATTGTAGCAACATGGGAGCCACTATGAAGAATCTTGAAGTGCAAATTGGGCGACTAGCCACAACCATCAATGCCCAATAAAGAGGAACATTTCCTAGCAACACAGAAGTGAATCCAAAGGAACAATGCAAGGCCATCACTTTTAGGAGTAGAAGAGAAATTGAGAGGTCACCATCAAAGGCAACCAAGTCCACCCTTACAGCTCCAACCAATGGCCAATGCCAGAATAAAGTAGATAGAGAGAAGATTGTGGATGATACATTAAGAGAAACTGACATGCCTCCAGAAATTTCATTTCCTGACAATCCTTCTATTCTCCCTACTCCACTCCCTCATCCTCAACGTTTTTAGAAACAAAAATTAGATAAACAATTTTCTAAGTTTTTGGATATCTTTAAGAAAATTAACATAAATATTCATTTTGCAGATGCTCTGGAACAAACACCAAATTATATCAAATTCTTAAAGGACATCATTTTCAAGAAGAGAAGGTTGGAGGAGTTTGAAACAGTAAAGCTGTCTGAAGAATGCAGTGACATCCTTCAAAAGAAATTTTCTAAAAAATTAAAAGATCCAAGGAATTTCACTTTGCCTTGCACTATTGGAAATTCATTTTTTGATAAAGTTTTATGTGATCTTGGTGCTAATATTAATCTTATGCCACTTTCTGTTCGCAGGAAATTAGGACTTGGAGAGCTGAAACAAATAAGCATTTCTTTACAACTAGCAGACTGATCCATCAAGTATTCACGTGGAATCATAGAAGACATATTGGTAAAAGTGGATAAATTTATTTTTCCTGCTTATTTTTTGGTGTTAGATATGGAGGAAGACCAATAAGTCCCACTAATTCTTGCCCGACAATTCTTGGATAAGGGAAAGGCTTTAATTGATGTTCAAAAGGGTGAATTAACATTGAGAGTAAACAAGGAAGAGGTTATGTTCAACATCTACTAAGCCATGAGATATCCAGAAGATCCAAGCACTTGCTTCCGGGTAGATATCAAGCAATGTGTAAAAGAAACCTTTCAAGAAGATGTACCAGCTAATCACCTAGAACACTGTATCACCACTTCATCTCAAGCTTATAATTTTACCAATTTTGTTGCTTGTGAATTTAATTTATTTATTGTTAGTGAAGAATTTCTCCACTATGTATTTGCCTTAGGAGCCTTGCAACAGGATGCATCACTTAGCAATGAAGTGCGAAGGCTAGATTCGATTGTAGCAAGACCTAATTTTGAAATTTCTAGAGAAAAGATGTAGCAAACTAAAACTCCAGAGGTGAAGAAATTACCTTAGCATCTTCGCTATGCATTCTTGGGTGATAGTTACACATTTCCAGTGATTGTTGGTGCATCACTCACACTCGAAGAAGAGGAAAAGTTGTTGTGTGTGTTAAGGGAGCATAGAACAACATTAGGATGGACTATTTCCGACAAAAAAGGTATAAGCACCTCCATTTTCATGCACAAGATTTTAATGGGGGAACTTTACAAACCATTGATTGAGAACCAAAAAAGATTAAATCCAACAATGAAAGAGGTTATGAGTGTTGAAATTTTGAAGCACCTTAATGCTGGAATTATCTATGCTATTTTAAACAGCTCATGGGTAAGTCCAGTGCAGGTTGTACCAAAAAACGGTGGAATGATAGTGGTGAGAAATGACAACAATGAGTTTATTCCTATAAGAACAGTCACGGGTTCGCGTGTATGTATGAATTACTGCAAGTTAAACAAAGCAACAAGGAAGGATCATTTTATACTACCCTTTATTGATCAAATGTTGGATTGATTGGCTGGGTATTCCTAATATTGCTTCTTAGATGCTTATTTGGGGTATAACCAGATTGCCATAGCCCTCGAAGATCAAGAGAAAACTACATTCACATGCCCCTATGACACATTTGCTTTTATGAGGATGCCGTTCGGATTATGTAATGCCCTAGCGACATTTCAACGTTGCATGATGGCTATTTTTTCTGACATGGTAAAAGAGATAATGGAAATTTTTATGGATGATTTTTCAGTTTTTGGTACATCTTTTGATCATTGTTTACATAATTTAGCTATTGTTTTGTAGAGATGTGAAGACAAAAATCTAGTCTTAAATTGGGAGAAGTGTCATTTCATGGTTTAAGAAGGGATTGTACTTAGCCATCGAGTGTCATTTAAAAGAATTGAGGTTGATCGAGCTAAAATTGCAGCCATAGGAAAACTACCACCTCTAAAGAAAGTGAAGGGAATTAGAAACTTTCTGGGACATGCGGGATTTTATAGAAGATTTATCAAGGATTTTTCTAAACTCTCTAAACGTTTATGTAATCCTCTTGAAAAAAATTCCGCGTTTGACTTTGATAATGCTTATTTGCATGCCTTTGATGCAATTAAGGAGAAACTAGTTTTAGCACCAATTATGGCTATACTTGATTGGAGTCAACCTTTTGAAGTCATGTGTGATGCAAGTGACTTTGCAGTTGGAGCAGTATTAGGACAAAAGCGAGACAAACTGTTCAAGGCCATCTATTACGCAAGCCGGACCTTGAATAATGCTCAACTAAACTATACAATAACTGAGAAGGAGATGCTTGCTATTGTGTTTGCTTGTGAAAAATTTTGGTCTTACCTTATTGGTACAAAAGTGATAGTGTTCATTGATCATGCAGCAATTCATTATTTATTTGGCAAGAAAGATGCTAAGCCTAGGCTGATTCGTAGGATCCTGCTTCTTCATGAATTTGATTTGGGTTCAAGATAAGAAGGGAGACGAAAATTCAGTTGATGATCATCTCTCTCAGCTGGAGCAAGATTAAGTAAGACCGAATCCAGTGATCCAGTAACCATTCCCTGATGAGCAGTTGTTTGCATGTGAGATCAAGCTTCCTTGGTATGCTGATATTGTAAACTACCTACCTTGTAAAGTACTGTCACCAAATCTCACTTACCACCAACGCAAGAAGTTTCTACATAATGTAAAATATTATCTTTGGGATCAGCCTAAGCTGTTCAAAAGATGCCCTGATCAAATTATCCGAGGATGTGTTCTAGAAAAAGAGATGCAAGCCATTCTCCATCATTGCCATTCATCATCATATAGAGGACAATTTGGAGCAACACGAACAACAACTAAGATACTTCAAAGTGGGTTTTTGGGCTTTTATTTTTTATGATAATTATACTTTGGTGAAGACTTATGACTTATGGGAATTATTTCAAGGTGTTAAGATCTAACATTGAAAAATATCTTAGAGGTTGAGTTATTTGGTGTTTGGGGGATCGATTTTATGGGTCATTTTTATCCTTTTTTTGGGTTTGTTTATATCTTGTTAGTAGTGGATTAATTGTCAAAATGGGTGAAAGCAATTGCTGCAACAACAAATGATGCAAAAGTAGTGCTCAAATTTCTGCATAAGAATATATTCACAAGATTTGGCACTTCGCGAGCTATTATTAATGACTAAGGGACCCACTTTTGCAACAAGTTGTTTGACAACCTTATTTCTACATATGGTGTGAAGCACAAGATAGCACTTGGCTACCATCCTCAAACTAATGGCCAAGCTGAATTTTCAAATCAAGAAATCAAGAACATCCTTGAGAAGATAGTCAAGACTAATAGGAAGGATTGGGCAAAGAAGCTTGATGATGCTTTGTGGGTATACTGTACAACTTTTAAAACACCTATCGGGTTGTCCTTACTGATTAGTGTTTGGAAAGGCGTGTCATCTTCCTATTGAGTTGGAGCATAGAGCTTATTGGGTTGTAAAGAAGTTTAATTTTGATTTAATTGCAGCAGGAGAAAAGCAACTCTTACAATTGAATGATGCTTACAAAAATGCGAAGATCTACAAAGAATGGACAAAAAAGTGGCATGACAAACAGATTCTTAGGCGTGAGTTTTCCCCAAGACAACAACTTTTACTCTTCAATTCATGACTCAAACTCTTCTCGAGCAAGTTAAAATCAAGATGGATAGGTCATTATACAATTGATAGTGTTTCATCTTTTGGAGCAATAGACTTGAAGGACAAGACAAGGAATATATTTAGAGTTAACTGTCAGAGATTGAAGCATTAATATAGGGAACAAGTTGAGATGAACTGTGTACTTATTCCTTTTGGAGACCCTAATTGAGTAAAATCGAAAAGTTTGGCTGTAGACTTAAAAACAAGCACTTCTAAGAGGCAGCCCATAGAAATTCCTTTTATTATTTTTATTTTGAGTTTTGATGCAGGTTTATTAGCAAGAATAAAGAGCTGGAAATTGCAAACTACGACAGATTCACCATGAAACCAGGGAAGTTCCTTTTATTTCTTCAATCTTTCTATCATTTGAATCACAATGAGGATATTATTGAGTTTAAGTGTGGGGGTGTAAACTCCTATAGTCATTTTTGTCCTCTTGATTGCTAGTTATTTTATGTTGTGATTTTATAAGTTTTGAGTTTTTGAATTTTCTTACCAAGCATGCATTTGAGTATGATTGAATTCTTTTTTAATAGGAAATTTGTGATTGAGGATAAGATTGAGAATTTTTTTGAAAACTACTTTTTTGTTAGGCTAAGTTTTGCGGGTACTTTGATTTAAATCTTTGGCCTTGAACATAATTGAGCACATAATCATTTTTTTATTCCATTTTGCTGATGAAGAATATGAGTAGAATTAACTGGGTCAGGGAAGTTCAATCTTGCTTTACTCTAGAATCTGTTGATGGATCCTTGAGGCAAAATCCTAGTTGATACCAAATATTGAGAAATGATCTAAGCATTTTTTTTTGGTCATAACCAAAAAGCTTTCCTAACCGTCCCAATTATCATACCACCATTGCATGGTGTATTTCCATAGTCAACCCCCTTGAACCTTATTTTACATAGGCCTTTATTTATTCTTTTAACTACATTAACCATTCTCGTTCTAAGCCTGAAAACCCATGAATTTACCTTTTACATTTTGAGAAATACTTCGGTGGAAATCTACATTAAAGAGAAAATTAGTTCAAAGGAAATTATGCTCTGTTTGATCAAAGTGTGTGTAAAAAAAAAAGCTGAAGTGGTTGAAAATTTTAAATGGCTACAAGAATCGAGGTGGCTGAACGAAAAAGGTGGGAGGCTGAAAAAAAAAGAATAATTTTTTTTGGGTTTGTCTTTTGCCCAGAGGTGATTTATCCATCATGAAAGGAAACATAAAATAGAGAAAACTAAATAATTGTTAAAGGTGTACTTGGTATTGCTTCATTGATTACAGCAACAATAATGTCACCAATATGAGCATATAGTCGAGAAAGAGTTATGGTTTGAATCCTGTGGATATCTCTTTTATTGTTCTTTCCACCAAGTATTTTCTCAGTTTTCTTTAATTTTCCTTATCCATTTCTTTCTTAGCCCTAACCTTGTGGCTTGTCATTATAACTAGATTAAATTCCTTTTGATCTCTGATTTTGGTGTTGACTACATTAGTGGAAAGGATTTCTGAAAATTGAACTTATAGGGTTAAGTTTTGAGAGAATTCCTCTGGTTTCAGTTGTTCTACTTTTATCTGATTTTGCAGGTGGTTTGGAGTTAAATTGACTATATCACACACACACTCAAGGTCTTAGCTTTAGGTTGAAGTAATCTCTTAACTCTTGCTTGACAGTTTTCTAAATATTTGATTAATTTTCCTGCTATCCTTGATATTAAAAGAGTAAGATACTAGAAATGAAATCTAAATTCAAATCATGGCTTGGTGAGTGATGAGATTTTTCTATGGGGTTATTTTATTTTATTTTTATTTTAGAACAAACAAAGTTCTAAGTTTGGGGGTGTTTGATGCCTTGCATAATTTCTTATATTTTATCACTTCTTAACTTTAAACTTTAGTATAATTTTATTTATTTTTGTTGGTTTTAGGCTTCATTGCTGTCATTAAATTTTATTTTAGATTTGAAGAAAAAGAAGATCCAAATTTTAGTAGTCTATCGTCTAGATGAAGATTTTATTTGAGTATAAAAGCTGCTAAATAAAAGAGACATGGGCAGAAGTTTTGAACGGCATGTGAAGACTTAAATCCCACATCCCACATCGGTTGGAAACACATTGCACTTATGGAGTTTCCCTATAAAAGCCCCATTGCACTTCATCTTCAAAGGGTGGATCTTGAAGGCTTTGCTATCAAGGAAGAAGAGGCTGCCGACGGCGACGAATATTTTTCACTGTGGGTTTTCTTCTCTCAGAAAAATATGGTGAATTCGTTTATGTAGAATTTAATTTTTAGCATGAACTAAATTTTCTTTATTCTAGGAAAATGATATAATCTAGTTTCAAACTATACTTTCTTTTCTTTGCTAATTTGAAGTAGTTCTCTTCTGTGTTTATCTGATTTATTATGAGCTTATTGCTTCTAATTGACTGGCCATTAATTAGATGATTTTGATCTTGTGATTTGTTATTGAAAGAGAGAATTATAAGATATCACTTGGACATTTCAGCATAGGTAAATATAGAGATTGAAAGACTTATATGAACCTATGTAGTCTTAAAATCGTTGGTCTTAATGTTTTCTTCCTTTATTGATTTGCATACTCTTGTGTAAAATGATGAACAAGAATAGTTCCAATTAACTATCGAAAGAGGGTTTTGGATGAGTTTGGAGATTTTGCTAACAAACAGAGAGAATTAAATTCAATTACTTAGATGAGAAAAACATAGTGAGGGATTAAGTGAAATTGATTTCCTAGAAGTTCTTTTTCTCATTAATTTGATATTCGAAAAACAGCTTTCTTTTCCTTTGATTATTTCCTTTAAATTGATTTTATTTCATATTGCAATTACAAACAACAAAAAGAGATTTTTCTAAATAAAATCGAGATTAGTATAATTTCGGTACTTGTCAGAAGTAAGTTACCAATCCCTGAGGACGATACTCTTCTTATCACTTTACTATAAAACTATGATTATGGTATAAATTAAGTTTTTTGTTTAGTTTTGTTAAAACTTAGTTTTCAACAAATTTCTTTCTCAAAATTACATTCTCTCTCTCTCAAATTGCTCTATTTCTTTAAACATTTGAGGACTGAAAGAAATGTTGAAAGATTGAAATTTTGAAGAAGTTTACGAGAGAATTTTAAAGAAATTCGAGGGAAGCTTTAAGAAGAAAAAAAAGGTGCTAATATGAATTTTATTTTTGAGATTATGCATACATGAAAATACCCGGAATTTTATGTAGAAATTTAAAGGTATGAATTACAGAATAATTGAAGAAGAAATTAGAAATTTTAATATAAATATTATGTCAGGTGCTGACGATCAACAATCGAGTGAAATTGTTGAAAGGAGCAGGAATGGCAATGAAGTGATCCATTGGTAGCTTTAAATGCTACGTGGTGAATTAATCGAGACGAATAAAAATACAAATTTATGATATTTGAATAAATGATTGAATTATAATGATTTAATGATGTATTTTCCGTTAAGTATGATAATTGATTAGGGACTTAATATTATGTCGAATATTAATCATATAAGAATTTATATTTTAGAAAGGATGAATTAATGAAAAATATGTTGAGAGGTTTTATGAAATTTCTGAAAATATGATTGGAAAATTGATATGATATATGAGGAGACAATTTAATAAATATAATAAAAAATAATAATTTTGAGAAAGAGCTAAATAGTTGAATTGAATGCTTTGATGTATGCTTGCTTGAGTATTATTTCTCATATGCATAAAAGAAAAGACCAGGAAGGCAGCTAGTCTGGCTGAAACATGTAGGCATGTGGGAAGATGTTCCCATATGAGAATATTAAATAATGAGATGATGTGATAAAAAATAAATAAAGAAAGAAAGATTATTTAAACACATACATTTATTTATTTGGTTATTTTATTATTATTAATTGAGATACTAAAGTATTAGTCTTGATTGTGAAATTATTGATAGATAAATGAGTCTCACAGAGAGACACATATGATGAGAAAGAAATATGAAAGTATGATATGATAAAAATTATTTGATTAATTGATTATATGTTGTGAACCTCATATCAAGGTAAATAATGATGTTGAATTGATAATTTCAAGATTATTAAATATATGAGAATAAAAATTGATATGTTTGATAATTAATTTAAGAAGAGATTGATAAATGGTTGGAATTATGATATGAGTAGTGATAATAGAATGTTATTATTGAATTATATGAGATGATAGATGAATGAATATTGGAAGATTATTTGAAAGATTGAATTATTGTATGTGAAGAAATAGATGATTAATATTGGTGAATTAGAAACGATTGAATTATAAGATGTGACTGGAATTATATAATCGAGTACTTCTAGTAAATTTAATTCATCGAGCTTGTGAAGTTCACTCTTTAATCTTGAAAATTTTCAGGCAGTGGGCAGGGTAGATAGAGTTTAGAGCTGATATTAGAGTAACTACCTTAAGTAAGTCTCGTGGTCAAGTCCTTAGACATTGTAAGAAAGAAGAAAGAAAATTTGTAATAAAATCCTTTCATGCATTTTGTTATATTTATATATTGTTTCTGATAGAAGAATGATGATGTATCTCCTCTGAAAAGAGTTGAGGATGGGATGCAATTTTTAATTTCAATTGATGTATTTTTTAAATTGTTGCATATATGTGTCGTGTTGGGATTTCAAAACGTGACGATACTATTTCGAGGGTGGCCAACCCAGGATGAGTCGTTACAATTTTGGTATCAGAGCATTAGGTTTTATGATTCTGTAGACTACATAAAAAATGTTAAAGAAGTGGAAGATTTAAACAAAGCACATTTTAATGCAGAGTTTGAGGAATACACATGGACATGCTAGAGTTAGAGGTAGAGTTCTTAATCAGAGAGGATGTGGTAGACCCCCAATATTTAAAAGAGTTGAAGCAGAGGGCGAGTTCGAGTCTATGGTTCATGCAAGGGAGCAGGTTACTAGTACAACTGGTACTACTAGAGGTGGGAGAGAATATGATATTATGAGGGATGAGTTGAGAGAAGTTCTTGATCGTGCTATAGAGAGAGTGAATGCAGCAGAAGAAAGGGTTGATTATTTACAATGGAGATTACCACCTCTAGGTCCCTGAAATCTAGAGCTCTTTAGCCAATCCCTTCTGCCTCTAAACTTCATCACATCATTCTCAATATATAACGCTTTATCCACCATTATAGCATAATTCCCAATACCCATGTAAAAGAGTTTAGTTCAAATTTCATAGGGTAACCCGTCTAAAAATCTCATAAATTTCCTCTCCTCTGTATTTACTAACTCAGGTAAAAGCCTCGACAGTGCTATAAATATACTATTATACTCAGCCACAGATAAAGTATTCTGCCTTAAATGAATAAAATCTCTTTCTTGCTGTGCTCAAAACGTATCTGGAAAATACTTCGCAAAGAACATATCCTTAAACTTACACCAAGTTAAGGATTGATCTACTTGTGTAATCAATCTAGGCAGAATATCCTCCCACCATTGAGAAGCCTCACCTTCCAGCTTATATGAAGCAAAAGCAACCTTCTGCCTATCTATCACTGGTAAGACTTCAAAATATTTCTCAACATGTTTAATCCACTACTCAGCTTCAACAGAATTTATAGATCCTCTAAAAAACTGGGGTTTAAACTTAATAAATCTCACAAAATAATCCCCTTGCATCTTATGTGCAAACACACTCTCTCCCTCATAAGCCTCTTGTCTCACCACATTAGGTTTTGTTCTACCCCTTTCCTGAGTAGTATGACTGTGCAGGGTGGAAGACCACCCTAGAGGGTGCGTTCCTTGTCACAGGGGACTATAATACTGATTCAGAGGTAAACATGACATGTTGCTTCTATAGTTCAAAGTAATATCAGTGGGACCTCTAGATTTGGGAGACAAGCTATGGGAACTGGAAGTCATGGTAGATGAGTAAGTATGCCACCAAGAGGAAGTGGTAATCTGATGTATGATTGAGAGATAAAAGTTTGCTATAGATGTAATCAGACATTGCGTCTATCTCGGAATTGTCTTACTCTGATGTGCTTTGTATGTGGTGAGGGTGGACATATTAGTGTAGATTGTCCAGTGAGAAAATCTGTTGAGATAAATGCTGGAGGTGTTGGGAGAAAACAGGTGGAGAAAGGTGATGGATCAGGAAGTATATTGGGCAGAAGCAGATGATCAATAGCTGAGAGAGGACGCGGTGGTTAGTTACAGCCCAGAGACAACAGAGTCAATGCGTTGACCCAACAGGATGCACAAGCCACTCCTGATATTGTTATGGGTATGGTATCTATTCTTGATAGACTTGCTAGATTATTAATTGATCCCGGTGCAGCCAATTCTTTTGCATCCAATGTTTATATGAAATCTATTGAAACTTGTGTTAGTCCTTTGATGCATGTTGTTATTGTTAAGGTTCCTACTTGGGATAGGGTTATTATTTGGACAATTTATTGGGGTTGTGTGATTAGTATGGCTGATCGAGAATTTGAAGTTGATTTGTTACCTTTAGATATGACAAATTTTGATTTAATTTTTAGGATGAATTGGTTATATGCATATCATGCTTGGGTAGATTGTTTTAGGAAGAATGTGATGTTCAAGATACCATGACAATAGGAGTTTAATTTTCAATGAGAACATAAGACACTTGCCAACTGTCTTATTTCTGCCCTAACTGCTAGTAGATGGTTGAAGAAGGGTTGTGAGGGGTATTTGGTGTATGTGGTGGATTCTAAAAAACAGATTAGGAAGTTAGAATAAATCTTAGTAGTGAAAGATTTTATGATGTGTTCCCTGAGGAGTTGTCTAGGTTACCCCCAAAAGAGAGATTGTGTTTTTTATGAGGTTATTCTGGATCAGCACCCATATCTGCACCTTATAGAATAGCACTAGCTGAGTTGAGAGAATTGAAAGTTCAGCTTCAAGATTTGCTAGATAAACTATTTATTCGACCTAGTATGTCGCCTTGGGGAGCCCCTGTGTTTTTTGTGAAGAAGAATGATGGAATGATGAGATTTTCTATTGATTATAGACAGTTAAATAAGATCACCATCAAGAATAAATATCTTTTGCCCAGGTGTTGCAACTATAGTTAACTCATGTTGCATGTTATGCAGCTGTACTTTTAAAACAGTGAAAAGCTGTGACTACTGCTTAAATTTTATATATATATATATTGAATTTTTTTAGTTTATCAAATCTTGTTTGGTTATCTTCAATCTTAAATCTAAATTACTCTATTTCTTTAAACATTTGGAGACCGAAAGAAAGGTTGAAAGGACAAAATTTTGAAGAGGTTTACGGGAGAATTTTATAGAGAACTACAGGGAGCTCTAAGAAAAACAGAAGGTAATAATGTGATGTTTATTTTTTGAATTTTTAGCATAAATAAAATTTCTCGGAATTCAAAGTGGGAATTTTCAAAGGGTGTGAATTATGAAGAATTGAAGAATAAATTAGAAATTTCAATATAAATATTATGTCAGGTGTTGACGATCAACAACCAGGGAAAATTGCTGAGAGGAGCAGGAAAGGCAAGGAGGTGATCCACGGGTAGCTCTAAGTGCTACATGGTGAGTTTGATTTACTTTAAGTAATCTAGATAAAAATGAAAATTTTCATTGATAATATTAAAATAAATTATTAGCTTAAGCTTTGGTGGTAGATGAAAAATTGATTGATAGGTATGATAAGAATTTCGAACATGTAGAAAATTATTATGTGAGAAATAATATTTTTTTTGGAATAATAAATTGATTTAATAATAAAAGCGATAAATGAAATTCTTGATGAGCTATGGTTGATGTTTTGATATGAATTATGAGGCCAAGCTATGATGGATGATTTGATGTGATTTATGAGAGAAATTTAGTAGAATTTCTTTCAATAATAATTTAAGAATAATCAGGATAGCCAATTTAAATATTTAAATTCATGTTTTTTGTTATGTTATTGTTCATATGCATATTTCATATCATTGTCCATATGTATATGCATTAAATAAAAGAACTGGGAGTGTGTCAGTCTAATTGAAAAACCGTGACAGCCAGTATATGCTGGAAATAAAAGAAAATCGTGACAGTTGGTATATACTAGAAATAAATGAAAACTGTGATAGCCGGTATATGCTGAAAATAAATATTGTGACAGCCGGTATATGCTGGAAATAAAAGAACCGAGAGGGGGCCAGTCTAAGATAAAAACATGTTGACATGTGGGAAGACGTTCCCTAATAATAATTCATGCATTGCATCTGTTTTAAATATTGATTTCATTACTGAAATGCTGAAGTGTTGTTTGTTATTGTGAATTTATTTATAGATGAATGAGTCGTATAGAGAGACAGTTATGGTGAGAAAGAAACATAGAATTATAATATGATAAGAAACATCTAAATGGTAGACTTTATGCTGTGAGCCTCATTATGAGGTAATTATGAGATAATTGATGGTCTTAAGGTAAACCAATGTATAAGAATAAGAGATTGATAGAGAATGAGACTTATGGTATGTGTAGTGATAGTAAAATGCTAATATCATGTTGTATGAGATATAAATGATTAAATATTGAAAGACTATTTATACAAATTGAATACTTCTAGTAAATTTAATTCACTGACCTTGTGAAGTTCATCTCTCATTGTACAATGATTTTAGGTAGCAGGCATGACAAATAGTTTGGTGAGTTGAGGTTCAGATGAAATCATTATCTGTAACTCACGTACGTGTTCACATCCTCAGACTAATGAGAAAATAAAATAAAAATTTATTTGTAAATATTCATGCATATTATGTTGTATAAAATATTTAAGTTTAGATTAGAATGTTGTATCTCCTCTGTTGAGGGTTGAGGATTGATGTAAAAATTTCTATTAGTATTATTTTCATTGTGGCATATATGTGTCGTGTTGAGATTTTTAAAATGTGATAATACCGTCTCGGGGGTGGCCAACCCGGGATGGGTCGTTACACTAGGATAGATGATTTATTCCAGCAGTTACATGGGGCTAGGGTGTTTTCTAAAATAGACCTGAGATCGGGTTATCATTAGTTGAGGATAAAGGAGAAGGACGTGTCTAAGACTACTTATAGGACATGTTACGGCCATCATGAGTTCCTTGTGATGCCATTTGGGTTAACTAAGGCTCCTGCAACATTTACAGATCTAATTAATCAAGTGTTTAAACCATTCTTGGATAGATTAGTGATTTTATTTATTGATGATATTCTAATACATTCCAAGAATGAAGAGGAGCATATGAAACATTTAGAGATAGTATTGGAAATTCTGATGAGAGAGAAATTCTATGCAAAGTTCTCTAAGTGTGAGTTTTGGTTTAGTGAAATATCTTTCTTGAGGCATGTTGTGTCAGGAGATGGTATAGCAATTGACCCACGGAAAGTAGAAGACGTGTTGAATTGGGAAAGACCCACTGGCGTGACTGAAATTAGAAGCTTTTTGAGGTTGGCTGGTTACTATAGGAGATTTATCCATGATTTTTCTATTATTACTGGACCATTAACTAGATTGGCCAGGAAGGAAGTGAAGTTTATGTGGTTAGAAGAATGTGAGAGGCGTTTCTAGCCTTTGAAAGAGAAATTGACTATTGTTCCGATATTAGTGTTTTCTTCTGGTGATGAAGGATTTGTGGTATATAGTAATGTGTCACATCAAGGGTTAGGATGTGCATTGATGTAACATGGGAGAGTTATATCCTATGCTTCTAGACAATTGAAGAACCATGAGAGAAATTATCCGACCCATGATTTAGAATTGGTTGCCATAGTTTTTGCTTTGAAGATTCTGTATGGAGCCACTTGTGAAATTTTTACTGATTATAAAAGTTTGATGCATTTACTTACCTAGAGAGAATTGAATTGAGGCAGATGATGTGGATGGAGTTGATTAGTGACTATGATTGTACAATTCATTATCATCCAGGGAAGGCTAATGTAGTAGCTGATGCATTGATTAGAAAGTCTACAAGGGGATTAGCTGCTATTAGGAGTTATGATATTAGCTTGATGTAGAACTGAGAGAAATGAGAATGTAGTTGAGTATCAGTGATAGAGGAGTATTGATGGTAAATATGGTGGTACAATCTTCTATTATTGATCGCTTGTTACAGATGTAGAATCGAGATGAAGGGATAGAGAAGATTAGACAGAAAATATTGAGTGGGAAACCGACTGGGTTTATTATTAGAGAAGATGGTATGGTGGTATTGGAACATAGAGTTTGTGTTCCCAATGATGTTGAGATGAGAAAGGAGATACTAAGAGAGGCTCATGATTCTGTGTATTCTACGCACCCGAATAATAATAAGATGTACAGGGGGTTGAGATAGAATTATTGGTGGTCAGGGATGAAGAAGGATGTAGCTGAGTATACTTCTAGATGTTTGATTTGTCAACAAGTGAAATATGAGAATAAACATCCTGTAGGTTTATTACAGCCTCTTCTAGTAACTGAATGGCCATGGGAGAATGTGAGCATGGATTTTATTTATGGTTTTTCCCGTACCCAGAGATGTCATGATGCTATATGGGTTATAGTGGATAGATTTTCTAAGTCTTCACATTTCCTTCCTATTAAAACTACATAGAGTTCTGAAAAGTTGGTTGAATTATATGTAGTAGAAATTGTGAGACTACATGGAGTACCTTTAAGCATTGTATCAGATAGAGATTCTAGATTTTGGAGGGGTTTTTAGAAAGTTATGGGTACACAATTGCAGTTTAGTACATCTTTTCATCCTCAAACTGAAGGGCTGACAGAGAGAATTATCAGAATATTGGAAGATATGGTGAGAGCAAGTGTGTTGAGTTTTTCAATGAGCTAGGATGCTTATCTACCTTTCATCGAGTTTGCATATAATAATCAGTATCAAACTAGTATTGAGATGACACCATTTGAGGCTTTATATGGTAGAAGGTGCAGAACTCCAGTATGTTGGGAAGAAGTTGGAGAAAGAAAGGTATTTGGTCCAGAAATGATAGATTTGACTACTGAGAGGATCAAACTGGTTAGAAAGAACCTTAGAGCATCGCATAACAGATAGAAGGAATATGCTGATAAAAGAAGATATCTTTATGGAAAGGTGTATTAAGATTTAAAAAGAAATGAAAGTTAAGTTTGAGATTTGTGGGGCCATATAAGCTAATTGAAGGAGTTGGACCAGTAGCATACATATTGGATTTGCCTTAAGAGTTAAAGCAATTACACAATGTGTTTCATGTTTCACTTTTGAGAAAGTGTTTACATGGTGAATCTCATAGTGTTCCAAGTCAAGCTGTAGAACTTCAGGAGGATTTTGACCTTTTTGCAAGTACCAGTCATAATTCTAGACAGAAAAGAACAAGTCTTGCATAATAAAGTTATTCCTTTGATTCAAGTATTATGGCAGAACAAAGATATTGAAGAAACTACTTGGGAGCATGAGGTAAAAATAAGGAAAGAGTACCCCCAGCTTTTTCATGAGTTAAGTAAGAAAATTTTGGGGATGAAATTTTTATAAGGTGGGTAGAATTGTAATATCCATGTTCTTAAAGTAAAGGTAAAGAAGTAAATTGATAGATATTACATGGAATTAAATAATATATACATGAAAGATTTACTGTTGAATGAAGTAATTCTTTTGAAAAAAAAAGACCTGGACGCTTCTTTTGCTATTACAAAGAATTAAAAAAAATTGTTGTTATAAAGGAAAAGGGGGGGGGGGGGGGGACTGATAAGTGTAATTTTTACATGATTTTTATTACTCAGTTACTTATTCAAATTGTTAGTTTTCCTTTATTTCTTTTGATTTGATTTGATTTTTATGTATTTGATTTTATTTGCTTGTGTTTGAAGGAATGAGAAGGTTTATTAAAAAAGAAGACTAATATGCCTAGAAGATTAAAAACACCTAACGGTTGTACGAATCAGGTGCGCCTATTGTGTGCAGGACCATAACCAACTCGGAAATCCAATTCAAGAAGGTGCACAAGCCCAAGACATTGCGCACATAACCCAACATCTGGTCCAAGCCCGCGCCACTCCAATTCTACTCAATCACGCTAGATTGTGTGTGCGCACAACATCAACTGCTTGTGCTGCACTTTTTCATATTTTGTGTTATATTTCCTTTTAGTTACTTTCATATTTCATGTTTTCCTAGTAGTAGAAGTATTTCCCATTTCAATGTCTTTCCTTTTCCTAGGCTGCACTGTAATGCCCGTGTTCTTAAAGTAAGGGTAAAGAAGTAATTTGATAGATATGATATTGAATTAAAGCTATATATATATATGAAAGATCTATTATTGAATAAACTAATTCTTTAAAAAAAGAAGAAAGAATGAACTTTAATTGGCATAGTTTTTGGTTAAGTAAGTAAAAAAAAAAAAAAAAGACCTGGACTTGGTGTAGTTTTTGGTTAAGTATAAGTAAAAGTATATAAAAAAAAAAAAACTGTGGACAACACTTGGAGTCCAGGTGTTGTCAAAGTGATACACAATTACTATATGTAAAACAACTGGGCCTGAGAAACGGTGGGGGGCGGTTAATATATTTATTACCAAATCATGTTTGGTTTTTTTCTTTCTTCAATTCAAATTACTCTATTTCTTTAAACACTTGGGGATTGAAAGAAATGTTGAAAGAGTAAAATTTTAAAAAGGTTTACGGGAGAATTTTAAAGAGAGTTGATGAAAGCTCTAAGAAAAACAAAAGGTAATAATGTGAATATTATTTTTCAAATTTAGCATACATGAAAATACTTGGAATTTGATGTAAAAATTTAAAGGTATGAATTACGGAAAAATTGAAGAATAAATTAAAATTTTTAATATAAATATTATGTCAAGTGTTGACGATCAGCAATCAGGTGAAATTACTTAAAGAAGCAGGAAAGGCAAGGAGGTGATCCACATGTAGTTTTAAGTGCTACGTGGTGAGTTAGATTTACTTTTAGTAATCGATATAAATATGAAATATAAAGTGATGATATTTGAATTAATTATTAAAATATGATTGGATGATATATGAAAGTTGGTTGATGGATATGATAGAAATAATTGATATGTTAAAGATTTACTATATGATAAGTAATATTATTGAAATAATGAGTTGATTAAATATATAATGAAGGGATAAATAAAATTCTTGACAAGCTATGATTGATAATTTGATATGATATATGAGGAGATAATTTAATGAATATGATAAAAATAATAATTTTGAGAAAAAGCTAGATAGCTAAATTGAATGTATGAATGTATGCTTGTTTTTATATTATTGTTCATATACATATGCATAAAAGAAAAGAACCAGGAAGGCAGCCGGTCTAAATGAAATAAAAGAACCATGACAACCAGTATATGTTGGAAATAAAAGAACTAGGAAGACAACCGGTCTAAATGAAATTAAAGAACCGTGACAGCTGGTATATGCTGGAAATAAAAGAACCGGGAAGGCAGCCAGTCTAAATGAAACCGTGACAACCAGTATATACTGGAAATAAAAGAACCAGGAAAACAATCGGTCTAAGTTAAAACATGTCGACATGTGGGAAGACGTTCCCAAATAATAATATAATTTAAATTCATGCATTGCATTTGTTTTGAATATTAATTATTATTGCTTGAGATGCTAAAATGTTATTATTGATTGTAGATTTATTGATAGATGAATGAGTCTCACAGAGAGACATAAGTGATGAGAAAGAAATATGAAAGTATGATATGATAAGAATTATCCGAATGATTGATTTTATGCTGTGAACCTCATAACGAGGTTGTAAATTGAGATTCAAACCCAAGTGGGGGGTGAATTGGATTTTAAAAAACAGTTGCTAATTACTTTGCAAGTTTTTAAATAGTTAAATGCACAAAGCACACAAACAAGTAATATGCTTGAAAATAAAGAGTTTAAGGAAGAGAAAATGCAAACTCCGTTTATAGTGGTTCGGAAATATCGGATTACTTCCGACCCTTTATCCACTCTTTTCAAGGAACTTTCTTGAAGTAATCCACTAAAAACTTAGTCGTGTAACTTAGCGGGTGTTGCACAAACCTTACAACCAATCTCTTCCTCATAGAAGCTAATCTCTTCCACATGGAAGTCACTCTCTTCCTCACGGAAGTTACAATTAAGTGTTTAATCCTAAACACTCTAAGAGTTATTAAAACTTTTTCCCTTTACAATAAATGAAGTTTGCTATAAAGAAAGTAGTAGAGACATAGCAGTAAGTGCTTTTACAAATGGACAATATCTTTTTTTTAAGAACAAGTTTAAAGAATGGCTCAACAATACGTATTTCAAAGCTTTTAAGAATTAATGAGCTTTCTTGTGAATTGAATGTGCTCTCTTCTTGTTTTAAATGCTCATTGAAGTGGGTTTATATAGTCTTGAATTAATATGGTCGTTTGGCACTGACTTGGTAGGTTTGGGGCATTAAATACTCAAGTTTCGCGTCTCAAACGGTCATATTTTTTGAATTACCAGTCGATTGGGTCCTTATACCAGTCGACTAGGTCATGTGAGAAACTTCACTTTTTAAGCTATGGGAGAGTACTCGTCGGCTGGGTCCTAAGCACCAGTCGACTCGAAACTTTCTATCCTAGATACTAGTTGACTGGATCCTCAACACCAGTCGACTAGGAACCTTTTGTCCTATATCCCACTCGACTGGTATATGGTCCCAGTTGACTGGGTTGACCTTCAACCCAGTTTTCCTTTTTCAAAAACAGTTTTTGACTTAGAAAATTTTTGTATTTTGGGTTTTGTCAAAGTCTTTTGTAAATTGAGCCACAGATCAAGCTATGTAATTGAATTTAAGAGATTTACAATTGTTTCAATTACCTTAATGCCTATTATAGATCTTCTATCTTGTTTTGGTGTCTGAATTGCGTTGAGTTCTTGCATCTTATTTCGGTGCTGAATGCTTTTGCCGCTTAAACACTTAGATAAAACTGTTAGTGCAATTAGAGTAGTGTTTTGCCATTATTAAAATCAAATATGGGTCAACAGAGGTAATTATGAGGTAGAAGTGATATTCTCAAGATGATTAAATATATGAGAAGAAGAGATTGATAAATGATGAGGATTATGATATGAGTAGTGATAATAGAATGCTATTATCAAATTATATGAGATATAGATGAATGAATATTGGAAGACTATTTGAACAATTGAATACTTCTAGTAAATTTAATTCACTGAGCTTGTGAAGCTCACTCCTTTTTGTTAAATAATTTCAAGTAGTAGACATGACAAATAGATTGGTGAGCTTATATTCAGACTGAGTCATTATCAATAAGCCATGTGGTCCACATCCTCAGACTAATGGAAAGAAAAAAAATATTCGTAAATATTCATGCATAATATATTGTATATAATGTTTCAATTGGGATCTTAATAATGTAACTCCCTTGTTGAGGGTTGAGGATTTATGTATATAGATAATTTCAGTTGGTATTTTTATATTGTTGCATATATGTGTTATGCTGGTATTTTAAAAGGTGACGACACATATCGGGGGTGGCCAACCCGGGATGGGTAGTTACATGCATTTTTTCTATTTTGTGTTATATTTCCTTTTAGTTACTTTCCTATTTCATGTTTTCCTAGTAGTGGAAATATTTCCCATCCAGTGTTTTTCCTTTTCCTAGAAGGAGTAATATTATTTTACTTTCCTTTTCTTTTGTAGAAGTTTGCCTATATAAGGCTGGTTGTCCTTGCCTTATAAGACTTCAGATTTTTCCTAGACAGTAATAATAAAGAGAGAAGAGAAAGAGGGCGGCTGCCAAGTCTCAATGAAGAGAGATCTTCAACAATCTTGAATGCTTCATCAACTTATTTCAAGCAAAAGAGTTTTATTCTCTTATCTTTAGTTTTTTTTATACATTCCAATAAGAACATGGTTGATTTCAGATTTGTTATGAACTAATTTTATTTTTCTAGGGCTTTGATGTAGTCTAGCTTTGAACACACAATCTTTGATCTTATTGCTTACAATTTTCTGACCAATTATTGTTTGATTTATTGAATCATAATGAAACCGAGAGGTAATTTGTGATTAGAAGCTTTTAGGATTAAACACCATTAATTGAGCGAAAGATAGAGATACTTTACTGCAGTTAGTGTGATTTTGGATTAAGAAAAATCCAAAGAACTTAATGAATCTTCAAATAATTTAATTTACATAGAGATATGATGAATTATTAGGTGGAGATATTTCTAGTGTTATTTGAGAGAAAACATTGAATAATTAAGGGATTTATTTTTCATCAACTTGAAAAATTGGAATTTTATAACAAGGAATAATAAATTGTGTGAGATTAACTAGGTGAAATTAAAAGCTCTAAATTATTTTTATTATATCTACAACCTAAAGGTTTATTCTATTTCTTTTAATTTATCTTTATCAAGCACTTTAGTTTAATTTAGGTGGTAAAGTCTTTAAAATTTTGGTTTTATTTCCAAATAGTAAATAATTTGGTAAATTTCAATACTTAATAGCATAATTAGTCCTTATGGGTTCGACACTTTTTTCTTTAAAATTTTACTACATGTTGCGATTTTGTTCACTTGCAAATATTTTCACACCAAGTTTTTGGCACCATCGCCAGGGACTAATTATTTGAAATTGATATTGATACTAGCTAGATTGTTACTAATTTAGATTTTTTTTTCATTTTTTACTTTTTAAAGATTGGTGACTAAATCTCAGTTTTGCTTTTCTTTTATTTTAATTTTAGGATTTAGAAGGGTATGCCCCGATCTAAACCATTAGAGTCCACACTTTTTGATTCGTAGATTGAAAGAACTTTGCGTCGAATTAAGAAAAAGAAGAAGTAAGAAGTCACCACACTTGCCATCACTATGGCTGATCAGCGGAATAGAGAGGCAAATAAGGCTTTGAGGGACTATGCTACACCCTCGGTTAATGGGGCTATATCTAGTATAAGGAGGCCAATTATACAAGCTAATAATTTCTCGATTAAGCCGACGATAATTCAAATGATACAGCAAACTATTTAGTTTGGGGGGCTATCGCAAGAGGATCCTAATGTTCATATCATAAATTTTCTAGAGATTTGTGACACCTTCAAGCACAATAGAATGACAAATGATGCTATTCATTTGAGACTTTTCCCTTTTTCACTAAAGAAAGAGCAAAAGTGTGGTTGAATTCTCTACCACCCGGTGTCATTACTACCTGGGAGGAGTTAGCACAAAATATTTTGGCAAAGTATTTCCCTCTGACCAAGACAACAAAGCTCAGGAATGATATTACTACATTCACTCAATTTGAAAATGAATCTTTATATGAAGCATGGGAAAGGTATAAAGATTTATTGTGAAAGTGTCCTTATCATGACCTTCTAGCATGGCTTTAAGTCCAAACATTTTACAATGGTTTGGGAGCTACAAACAGGTCCATAGTTGATGCACCAGTTGGAGGGGCTTTAATGAGTAAAACTCATGAAGCAGCTTATGAACTTTTGGAAGAATTGGCATCCAACAACTATCAATGGCCTTCGGAGAGAGCAATGCCAAGAAAGGCGGCTATAGTTTTTGAACTTGATTCTATTATCACATTGGCGGCACAAATGGAAACTTTATCTAAACAACTAGGTAAGATGAATGTTAATGCTATTCAAACTAATGTTGTGTGTGATTATTGTGTAAGAAATCACTCAAATATCGATTGCCAAGTGGGGAATTTGTTTGCTCAACCAAATTCTGAGCAAGCTAATTATATGTCCAATTTTAACGTCAAAACAATCCTTATTCAATTACGTTCAATCTCGGATGAAGAAATCACCCTAATTTTTTGTGGAGCAACAATCAAGGGGCAGCTAAACTCAAAATTTTCCACAACAAGAAAAGAAGTCGACACCCAAGGAGATGTTCATGCAAAAGATAGATTTGGATCTAAAACAATTTGGTTTCAATTCATAACCTTGAAGTTCAAATTGGTTAGCTTTTAAACATACTTACAGAGAGGACAACAGGAACTTTGCCAGCAATACCATTACCAATCCTAAAGAACATGTCAAAGCAATAGCATTGATAAGTGGGAGGACAATTTGAGCCGCCACAAGGAGCAAGTATTGAGCAAGATAAAGCTAGAAATCGTGTGGAGTTCGAGCCAAAGATGGAGGAATTGGAGCAGCAAGTGGCCGACCAGCAAGCTGGAAATTCTAAAGAGAATAAAGAAACTTCAAAACCCACGAATTCCAGGGAGTTTACATATGAAACTAATTCTTCTTCAATTTATGATCCACCAATTCATTTTCCTCAAAGACTTAAAAAAAAATAAGTTAGATAATCAATTCTCTAAATTTCTTAGTATTTTTAAGCAATTGCATTTTAATATTCCTCTTATTGAAGCCTTAGAGCAAATTCCTAAATATACTAAGTTTTTAAGGATATTTTATCAAAAAAGCAGAAGTTGGAAGAGCATGAGACGGTGATGTTAATTGAAGAGAGTAACACAATTTTATAAGAGAAGTCGCCTCCTAAATTGACAGATCCATGGAGTTTTATGTTTCCTTGCACTATAGGAAATTTTTATTTTGATAAATCTTTATGTGATTTAGGAACAATTATTAATCGTATGCCTTTTTCGGTTTTTAGGAAGTTAGGTCATGGAGAAGCAAAGCCTACCACGGTCTCTTTACAATTGGCAGACAGGTTTATCAAGCACTCGCGAGGACTCATTGAAGATGTTTTGGTGAAGGTGGACAAGTTTATTCTTCCGATAGATCTTATTATGCCAGACATGAAGGAGGTTGAGGAAATACCTTTGATTTTGAGGCGACCTTTTCTTTCTACGTGGAGAACTTTAATTGATGTCTAACAAGGGAAAATTATTTTAAGGGTTGATTATGAGCAAGTTACTTTTGATATATTTAAGGCTACGGATTTTCCTTTCGACGTACACTCTTGTTGTCAAATTAGTGACATAGACTTAGTGGTGGCCGAGACCTATAGGGCTGGATTTTCAAAGTTGCCACTTGAGATGTGTTATACTCATTCTACAACTCTTGAATCCGAGAATGAAGAGGTTAGGGAATGTGTAAGATATTTGGAAGCTACACCATCCTTTCATCCTTCCATAAAGCTGAAATTGGAAGAGCTAGGTTCATCTATGCTGACATCTTCAAGTAAGGAACCACCCAAGCTTGAGCTCAAACCACTTCCGTCAAATTTGAGGTATGCTTGCCAAGATTCTACTTTTCCAGTTATAATTAATGGTTCTTTAAGTGATGCAGAGGAAGAAAATTTGCTAAGAGTTTTAAGGGAGCATAAAATGGCTTTGGGAAGAACAATCTCAGATATCAAGGGAATTATTCTTTCGATTTGTATGCATAAGATTTTAATGGATGATAGTTTCAAGCTGATAGTTCAATTGCAACGAAGATTGAATCCATCAATCTAAGAAGTGGTGCGTAAAGAAGTATTGAAGCTCTTAAATGCTGGATTTATCTATCCAATCTCAGATAGTGCATGGGTGACTCCGGTTCAAGTGGTCCCAAAGAAATGAGGAATAATCGTAGTAAAGAATGACAACAATGAACTTATACCAATAAGGACAGTCATGGGATGGAGAGTATACATAGATTATTAAAGACTTAATGATATAACTCAAAAATATCATTTTTTATTGCCTTTTATCAATCAAATGTTAGAAAGACTCGCTGGCCATGGTTACTATTGTTTTCTAGATGGGCATTCCGGATACAATCAAATCGTAATTGCTCCCGAAGATTAAGAGAAGACTACTTTCACGTGACCTTATGAAACTTTTGCATATAGGAGGATGCATTTTGGTCTTTGCAATGCTCCAGCTACATTCCAGAGATGCATGATGTCCATTTTCTCCGATACGGTGGAAAAATTTTATAGAAGTAGTCATGGATGACTTCTAAGTTTTTGGTTATTCTTTTGATAATTGTTTATCTAACTTGTCTTTGGTTTTGCAGTAATGTAAAGAGATTAATTTAGTTTTAAACTAGTAAAAATATCACTTTATGGTCAATGAAGGATAGTGCTTGGCCATTGAATTTCTTTTAAGGGAATTGAAGTCAATAGAGCCAAAATAGATGTTATTGACAAACTCCCACCACCGACCAATGTGAAGGGCGTGAGAAGTTTCTTAGGTCACCTGGTTTTATAGATGGTTCAATAAGGATTTTTCTCAAATTACTAAACCTCTTTGCAATCTTTTGATTAAAGATACACTGTTTGATTTTTTTCATTAATGCTTGTATGCTTTTGAAACATTGAAAAAGAAATTAATTTTAGCACCTATAATTGTTTCACTAGATTGGAATTTATCTTTTGAATTTATGTGTGATGCTAGTGATTTTGCTATAGGGGCTATTTTAGGGCAGAGAAAAGATAATTTTTTTTTATGTTATTTATTATGCAAGTAGGACTTTAATGGAAGCCTAACTTAATTATGGTACTATTGAAAAAGAATTTTTAGCGGTTGTTTTTGCTTTTGACAAATTTCGTTCTTACTTGATAGGTTCGAAGGTGGTTGTCTATATCGATCACTCCGCTCTTAAGTACTTGCTTACGAAGAAGTATGCTAAACCATGATTACTTCGATGGATTTTGCATCTACAAGAATTTGATTTGGAGATCAAGGACAAGAAGGGTACCAAAAATTTGGTGGCAGATCACTTGTCCCGAATTGAGCCTAAGGGTGTGGATGTTGAGCAGCAATTTCTAATTAATGAAACATTTTTGGATGAGCATTTGATGGCTG
Source organism: Bretschneidera sinensis (assembly GCA_023935145.1). Taxonomy (NCBI): domain Eukaryota; kingdom Viridiplantae; phylum Streptophyta; class Magnoliopsida; order Brassicales; family Akaniaceae; genus Bretschneidera; species Bretschneidera sinensis. Next base: position 105,549,036 of record CM043699.1, read on the forward strand.
TATAGGTTTTTCCATGGTATGCCGACATAGTCAACTACTTGGTGTCGCTAATTCTACGTCCCGGGATGACATATCAACAAAAGAAGAAGTTCTTTTCCGACTTGAAGTATTATTTTTAGGAGGAACCTTTTCTATTATGAAATTATATAGATCAGATAATTAGGAGATGTGTACCCGAAGATGAGATGGAGAGCATACTCTGACATTGCCACTCATTGGAAGTGGGCGGCCACTTTGGTGGAGCAAAAACAACAACAAAAATTTTGCAATCCGAGTTTTATTGGCCTTCTATTTTTAAAGATTATTTTAACTTTGTTAATTTATGTGATCAATGTCAACATATTAGGAATGTTTCTAGAAAACATGAGATACCTTTGAATAATATTTTAGTAATTGAATTGTTTGATGTTTGGGGGATAGATTTCATAGGTCTTTTTCCATCTTTGTATTCTAACAAATTTATTTTGGTGGCTGTAGATTACGTCTCCAAGTGGTGGAAGTTGCTGCTTTGCTGACCAATGATGCCAGGGTTGTGGTGAATTTTCTTCAAAAAATATCTTTTCCCGATTTGGCACTCCAAGGGCGATAATTAGTGATGGTGGGAAGCGTTTTTGAAACTGTCCTTTTAAAGATTTACTTACTAAGTATGGAATTACTCATCATGTGGCAACACCATATCATCCTCAAACAAGTGGCCAAGTTGAGGTGTCTAATAAGGAGTTTAAGCGCATACTTGAGAAGGATGTTAGTATCTCACAAAAGAATTGGGCACGAAGGTTAGATGTTGCATTATAAGTTTATAGGACAACATTTAAAACACCGATTGGAATGTCACCTTATCGATTAATTAATGGAAAAACATGCCATTTAGCCGTAGAGCTAGAACATATAACTTATTTGGCGATAAAGACACTTAATTTTGATTTAATGGTTATAGGTGAGAAGAGGATGTTGCAAATTAATGAGATGGACGAGTTGCGCAATGATACTTATGAGAATGCTAGGATTTACAAGGATAAAACTAAAAGATGGTATGATAAGCATATTTTGAGAAGGGAGTTCGAAGTGGGGCATAAAGTTTTACTATTCAATTCAAGACTTCGACTTTTTCTTGAAAAGTAGTGATCTACGTGGTCAGGACCATTTGTTGTGACTCATGTTTTCCATATGGAGCGATTGAAGTTCATAGTGAGACAAAAGAGACATTCAAGTTTAATGGATAGAGGTTAAAGCTTTATGTGGATGGAGAATTTATCACACAAAAGTTTTTCATCAATCTCACCAATCCTAAATAATGATTTGGAGAATGTCTAGCTGTAGACTTTAAACAAAGCGCTTTTTGGAGGCAACCCAGGTTTTTTTTTTAAAATTTTTTTGTTTAATATTTTTATCTTTGTTTTCATCTTGTAGGTTTGCATTAGTTTGGGTGCTCTCCAATGTGTTACACGGTTGCACTTTCAATGACAACATTCAATTGAAAATCGGGGGAGCACTTCTTACCTTTTCTCATTCTTTTTCTTTTTTTTTCTTTTTCTTTCTCATTGAGGACAAAGTGTTATTTAAGTTTGGGGGAAGGGAGTTTATGTTTTTTTTTTTTAAAAAAAGAAATTTTAATTTTAAAATAAAAAAGAGTTTCTTTGTTTTTGGTTTAATGAATAAAAAGTCCTACGATAATAATATGGTTGAAATTGATTATAATTTTTAGGGAAAATTTTTATTTCTTGAGTCTATTTGTTAATCATTGAATTGATTTTGCTTAATTTGAGATTTTCTATTGTTGATATTTGTCTAAAGATTAAATGGGAGTTAAAATTAGCATCAGGTAATGGGTGGGCGCCGCGACCCACAGAAAGTCCAGGAAGTCAGCTCTCTAGGCCGTGCCGCGGCCCAGCCTCTCCAAGCCATGGCACCCAGAAAGGCAGCAATTCTCCCACCTTCCAAGCCGCGGCATGCACTGTTCTGAGCAGCGGCTTGAAGGCACACCTGAAGCCAATTTTCAACATTCTTCTCCTACTGTGTGGGGCATGATCAAAACACAGAGAATCCCTTTGACTTGTTGAAGGGCTATGATTGATTAGTCCTCAAGATCTAAGGGTGGAGATTGACTTCAAGATAGGTTCAAGAAGTGGTGCACTATATAAAGGGTCACCTAGCTTCAAAGAGACATAACTTGTGAATGTAAAAGTGAGTTCAATTGTAAGAGTGCAAAGACATAAAGCAAGAGAGACTCGTTGTAGAGAGGCTGGTTGTTTAGAGAGAGAGTAATATAGATTGGAATTTAAGGGCCTTGTAAGTGGAATTTTCTTGGGGAAAATTCCAGGGTAACTCAAGTCCTTATCACTTTCTGTTCTCTTCTTTTGTTCTTCAAGAACTAAAGGTTTCTTGAAGAAGTGTTTTTGTAACTTGTAAGAACTCATTGATTTAGTGCAGATGGCTCGGAGGAGCTCACGGGGACGTAGGCACATTATCGAACCTCGATAACAATTGCTGTGTTCTTTCTTTGATTGGTTTGTTTCTGTTCATTACAAGTCATTCTAGACTTAGGTGTTTTGAAGATCACCACCTGGGCATCTTGAGGTGATTTCCCAACAGTGGTATCAGAGCTTTGGTGAGAAGTATCAGAGTTGGAACAGAAGGTATCGGAGCAAGACTTCAAGAATCAAAGATCAACTTCTTAGGTGATTCAAGAACGGAGTAAAGATCAAGATCTGATCGTGTTCTTGAGGGTGATTCAAGAACGGTATTGAGATCAATCTTAGATCGTGTTCTTGAGATTTAGAAGAAGCTGGAAAATAATTGTGGGTGCTGCATAAATCTGAGATTTTCTCTGCAAGATGGGATTGAAATTCATTGTTGAGAAGTTTGATGGAAAGAGAGATTTTGCCCTTTGGAAGTGGAAGACCAAGGCTGTTCTTATGCAACAGAAGGTGGACTTGGCTATTGGAGAAGATGATGCTTTTCAAGCAAGTATCACGAAATTCCAGCAGATTAAGATGAAGAAAATGGCGTATAGCACCATCTTTCTGCACATGTTGGATAGTATCATAAGGGAGTATGGAGACTCGGAAGATCTAGCTATCATATGGAAGAAACTAGATGAGTTGTTTCTTACCAAAACTCTCCCTAATAAGATTTATCTTCTTAAACAAATCTTTGCTTTTAAAATGGATCCTAATAAAGAGTTGCAAGATAATCTTGATGTGTTTAATAAACTAGTTCAAGATTTGACTAGTTGTAGTATAACATTCTCATATGAACAATTGGCTGTTATGTTGTTAAATTCTCTTCCTGATTATTTTGAAAGTTTGATTAATGCTATTGAATATGGAAGAGATACTAACCAAGGAAATTATGATCAATACTATAAAGGCTCATGATTTCAAAGCCAAGATGAGGGAAGCATCAAGTGGAGAAAGGTTGTTCGTTAGAAGAAGGCCAGCAACTCGGAATAGCAGTAGCATTCATGGCAACTACCAGGAGAAATCAAAGGGTAGAGGGTAGAGCTAAGGGAGAGCGCACTCCAAACCAAGATTTGGAGGTAAGAGATGCTACTGCTATAATAAGGAGGGTCATTTCAAGAAAGATTGCAAGAATAAGTTATGGGATGAGAGAGGAAGAAGCCATACCAACAATGGAGAGGCTTCGGTTGTCAAGGGAGAACAATAAGATGATGTTCTTGTTGTGTGCTCAAATGTGAGTAGGAGGTAAGGCAGTGAGAAATGGATCCTGGATTCCAGGTGCACTTATCACATGTGCCCTCACAGGGATTGGTTCAAGAATTTCAAGGAAACCAATGACAGAAAGGTTTTCTTAGGGAATGATACTTCTTGCCAAGTGAGGGGGATAGAAGACATCCAATTGAGGATGTTTGATGGAGTCACAAGGCTATAGCCGAATGTGAGATATCTTCTAGATTTGAGAAGAAACTTGATCTCATTGAGGCAGCTAGATTCCACGGGGTACACATATTAAGCAAAGGGAGGAAAGATCAAGGTAACCAAGGGATCTTTGATAGTGATCAAAACAGCAATGAATGATGGTCTCTATGAGATGATAGGAGACACAAAGATCAAGGATCAAGCAGCAAGCTTGATGGCTGAGATGGATAAAGCAGCCCTTTGGCACACTTGCTTTGGACATATGAGCGAAAAGGGCCTGCAAGTTCTCAGCAAGGATGGTCTACTTGGTGGTGACAAAGTAGATAAACTTGATTTCTGCGAGTGTTGCATTCTTGGGAAGCAACACTGGGTCAAGTTCAACACCGGAGTGCACAAGTTTAAGGGCATTCTTGACCACATTCATTCGAACCTTTGGGGACCAATAAGAACACCAACACAGGGAGGTAATCTTTACTTTCTATCTTTAAGTGATGATTATTCAAGAAAAGGTTTAGGCTTATGTTCTTAAAAATAAATCAGATGCTTTGAATAAATTTGTGGTGTGGAAAAAGTTGCTAGAGACTCAAACGGGTAGGGTAGTTAAGGCTTTACAAACTGATAATGGCTTAGAATTTTGCAATCAATATTTTGATAAATTCTGTGAGTTAAATGGGATTCTTAGACATAGAATGGTTGTAAAAACACCTCAGCAAAATGGAATTGCTGAGAGGATGAATATGACCCTTATGGAAAAGGAAGGTTAGGTGCATGTTAATTGGGTTCGGTTTACCAAAATATTTTTGGGGGGAAGCTGTGTCTACTACTGCATACTTGGTTAATAGATCACCCTCTAGAGCTTTAAAGCTCAAGACTCCTAAAGGGATGTGGAGTGGGAAACTCCCTAAGTTGAACAACCTTAGAACTTTTGGATATGCTACATTTGCACATCAAAAGAATGATAAACTTAGCCTAAGATTTAGAAAATGTGTGTTTCTAGGGTATGGTGATGGGGTTAAGGGGTATAGGTTGTGGTCCTTAGAACCAAAAAGAATTAAACTAATAATAAGCAGGGATGTCATTTTTAATGAATTGTTATTTCCCTATTTGAAGAAAACTAACCCTATAGGGGATAGTGAGCAAACCAGTCCAGAATTTGTGGAGCATAGCATCAAGGAAAATTCAGTTCAGGTAGAGTAAGGATGGCAAGAGGGTTTGAACCAGGTAGAGCCTATTAATGAAGGCCAAGCTCAAGATATTTGAGAGGAGGCTGAACTAGAAGGGGATGATGCAACAAGTCAGAATGACTATCAACTCACCAGGGACCGAGAAAGGAGGGTGGTCAGACCACCTTTGAGATATGGTTTTGCTGGTTTTAATATAACAGCTCCTTATTTAGAAGGAGGGGTTGAACCAAAAACTTAGATGGATGCTATAGAATGTAAGGATTCGTCAAAGTGGCAGCTAGCTATGGAGGAAGAAATGGATTCTTTGAGGAAGAACAACTCTTGGGAATTGGTGTCCAAACCAGAAAAACAGAGAGTTGTGGATTGTAAATGGGTTTACAAGATCAAAGAAAGGAACCCTCCAGGGGATAAAGTCCTGTATAAAGCTAGGCTGGTGGCAAAGGGGTTCACACAAAGAGAAGGCATAGATTTCACCGAAATATTCTCATCGGTTGTGAAATACAAGACGATACAGATAATATTAGCTATAGTGGTCCAATATGACTGGGAGATCAAGCAAATGGATGTGAAGGCAACATTCTTGCATGGAGAGCTTGATGATACCATCTACATGAGGCAACCTGAAGGCTATAAGGAAGGAAGGTAGGGAGAGTTGGTGTGCCAATTGAAGAAATTTCTCTATGGCCTAAAGCAATCACCTCAGCAATGGAATAAGAGGTTTGATTCCTTTGTAACTAGCTTTGGTTTCATGAGGAGCTACTATGATTCGTGCTTGTACTACAAAGGGCACAAGGTGGAGGAAGTGGTGATCATCCTCATCTATGTTGATGATATGGTGCTGGTTGGGAGCAGCATGGAGAGGATAGGAAAATTGAAGTCTCAACTCAGTGAGGAGTTTGAGACGAAGGATCTTGGCCATGCACAGAAGATCCTTGGGATGAGCATAATCCGGGAAAGGGAGAGAAACATATTAAAGATTTATCAGACTTTCTACATAGAGAAGATGATATCTAAGTTCTCTATGGAAGATAGCAAACTAGTGAAGGTTCCCTTTGCAGGTTATTTCAAGTTCTCCAACGATCAATGTCCAAGATCGGATAAGGAGAAGAAGGAAATGGAAAAGGTCCTTTACTCTAGTGTGGTTGGATCTGTAATGTTCACCATGGTAAGCACTAGACCTGACATTGCTTATGCAATAAGTATTCTCAATAGGTTTATGAGTATTCCTGAAAAGAAGCATTGGCTTAGGACGAAGTGGTTGCTAAGGTACTTGAAGGGAAGTCCAAATGTGGGGCTGGTTTATGAGAAGAATGATAAGTCCATCTGTCTTGAGGGTTATGCTGATTCGGACTATGGAGCAGACCAAGATAAAAGAAGATCGATTACCTCATATTTCTTCAACTTAAACGGATGTTGTATAAGTTGGAAGGCTCAGTTACAGCCAGTGGTAGCACTCTCAACAACCGAGGCTAAGTACATAGCAACAACGGAAGCAATTAAGGAGGCTATGTGGTGCAAAGGGTTATTGGAAAAGTTGAAGGTCCTAAAAGAGCAGGTGGTGGTGTATTCGGATAGCCAAAGTGCATTGCACTTGTGTAAGAATCTGGTGTTCCATGAGAGGACAAAGCATATGGATGTTTGGTATCATTTCATTCAGGAAAAAGTTACGAAAGGATGCATTCATATGGACAAGGTAGCCACGAAAGAAAATCCTGCAGATTTAGGCACCAAAGTTCTACCTCTAAGTAAGTTCAATCATTGCCTTGGACTTCTTAGGATTGAAGTCAGTTGATATGGTGACTCAAGTTGAGTTTGGATCCTGAGTTCTCTGCACAATGGGTTCGGGTTTAATCACTTAGACAAAGGTAGAGATTGTTGATATTTGTCTAAGGATTAAACGGGAGTTAAAATCAGCATCAAGTCATGGGTGGGCGCCGCGGCCCACAGAAAGTCCAAGAAGTCAGCTCTCCAGTCCGCGTCACGACCCAGCCTCTCCAAGCCACGACATCCAGAAAGGCAGCAACTTTCCCACCTTCCAAGCCAGGCATGGCTTATTCTGAGCCACTGCTTGAAGGCACACCTGAAGCCAATTTTCAGCATTCTTCTCCTAGTGCATGGGGCATGATCAAAATGCATAGGATCACTTAGACTTGTTGAAGGGCCATGATTGATTAGTCCTCAAGATCTAAGGGTGGAGATTGACTTCAAGATAGGTTCAAGAAGTGGTGCACTATATAAAGGGTCACCAAGCTTCAAAGAGACATAACTTATGAATGTAAAAGTGAGATCAATTGTAAGAGTGCAAAGACATAAAGCAAGAGAGACGCATGGTAAAGAGGCTGGTTGTTTAGAGAGAGAGTAATATAGATTGAGGATTCAAGGGCGTTATAAGTGGAATTTTCTTGGGGAAAATTCCAGGGTAACTCAAGTCCTTATCTCTTTCTGTTCTCTTCTTTCGTTCTTCAAGAACTAGAGGTTTCTTGAAGAGGTGTTGCTGTAACTTGTAAGAACTCATTGATTTAGTGTAGAGGGCTCGGAGGAGCTCAAGGGGACGTAGGCACATTATCGAACCTTGACAAAAATTGTTGTGTTCTTTCGTTGATTGGTTTGTTTCATTACAAGTCATTCTAGACTTGGGTGCTTGAAAGATCACCACCTAGGCATCTTGAGGTGATTTCCCAACATCTATATTCAGCCCATGTTATCATGATCATTAATTGTTTTGCATACCTATAGAAATTTCATGTGTATATTGTAAGTTTGTATGGTCTCAACAAATTCTAGAACTTTTTTGATGGCACTTTAGGCGAAATCCTAGACAAAATATTACTTGGGAAATGATTTAGGCATTCTTTGAATCGATTGAGCCTTTCAAGCTTCCCTATTTATTATCTTTATCCCTAGTCACCCCTTTGAGCTTTGTTGAATTATACTTTAGCCTTATGTTTTTTATTTTTATAAAACATCATATTCCCTACCTTATTTGAGCTTAAACACTGATTTCCTTACTTTTCAAAAGAACTAAATTTACACAAAGTCGGAAAAATATGGAAGGTGTAAAAGTGTTGACCCTCATCTAAATTTTAATAATGACAAAACACTACTCTAATTGTACTAATAGTTTTATCTAAGTGTTTAAATGATAAAAGCTTTCAACAAAGAATCAATATGCAAGAACTCAACCCGAATCAGACATCAAGTCAAGATAGAAGATATAGTATAGGCATTAAGGTATCGAAACACACTGTAAATCTCTTTTGTTCAAGTAAGTAGCTTGTCTTACGACTCTTTCTATAAAAGAATTTTGACAAAACTAATAATTCAAACTCTTCTAAGTCAAAAACATTTTGAAACATGAAAAACTGGGTTGAAAGGCAACCCAGTCGACTGGCTCCTTATACCAGTCGATTGGGATATGGGACAAATATCCCCAGTCGAATGGGTGATCTATACCAGTATACTGGCAACTGGGACAGTGAGTTCCCAGTCGACTGGTACTTAGGACCTAATTGATTGATACTCTCCCATAGCCTAAAAGTGAACTTTTTCTCTTGATCCAGTCGACTGGTACTAAGACCCAGTCAACTGGTAATTCGAAAAATATGATTGTTGGAGATGCTTGATTACACTCAAACTAACACGCGATTATTGTATATAGCTTAGGTGTCGATCCCACAAGGAAAAGCGAACTACAAGAGAAAGTGTAAACCTTAACACCAAACGATGAAATTCAAATAAGTGAATCTTTGTTTTACGAATGAAATTGTATGAGAGAGTTGTGAAAATATGACAAAAGATTCAATAAAGAAATAACAAGGTTCCAGGAATCATTCCTAAGTTCGTTGCCTTATTCTAATCTTGACTTAATTGTTTTTATCTCAATTGCTAGTTTCACATCCCAAACAAGCAATTGGTAAATATTCAATCAAAGCACATAAACACTCTAATGTAATTGCTACAAATTACTCTTTAATTCTGATTCAAGCACACATGACCTATCTTATAGATTATCAAGAAAAGACAATATATTTCAATAACAATACCGCAGTAATAGACAAACCTATAAGATGAATCTACCGAAATCAATCACATCTAACAACTTGACATAAGAAGAGCTTGACTAGACTTATATGTAGGAGAAAAATGCAATCACCAGATTAAGAGTAAATCCTCTCATTCTTACTTAATCAAAGAGTAAATCATAAACAATGTTTAACAATGAATCCATACAACTGAATCAAGAATAGAAATAAAAACAACTACGAAATTCATCCTTTTGCCTTGCTTGGAGATTATTTGGACATTAGGCTCATGCTTGATTAACCTTAATGGAGAAGGATATGGTAGCTCTCCTAATTCTAGCCTCATTTTCAGCAAAACCTAAGTGTTATATTAATACCCAAAAAGGTTTAAGGGTATTTTTGGGTCAAGAAATGTCATTAAAGCCCCAATAAAGTCATGAAACAGAAACAGGGGAATTGTGCTTGCGCCGCGGCTCAGAAGAGGTAAGTCGCAGCATAGTTGTAAAAAACCTCCTACGCTGCGGCATAGACCTTGCCACGCCGCGGCGCCATCCTTGGTTCTGGTTGTCAGTGGTGCTGGTGGCCACGGTGCACACTGGTCCGGGCCGCGGTGCACTGCCTGATTCCAGCCTCTAGCTCAGAAGCTAATGGTTCTGGTGGCTACGGCTCAAACCTTGGCTCGCCGCAACATGGAACCCTAGAAATGGGTTTCTCTTCATTTTGTCCTTCCGAAACAATTCCTTCACTAGGATATGCATAGAATCTTCATGCTTTACGCAACATTAGCTTTTCCATCTCTTTGAAACCCAAAATACCTGAAAATGCATCAAAATAAATCAGTGAACCAAGAATGACACTTTAGAATTATTAATGCATAAATGTGTAATTCAACCCTAAATCAACCCTGAAATGCTAACAAATAAATACTATTAAGATGCATTTTATGACTCTCATCATAACTCCCAACCAGCTTATTGCTAGTCTCTAGCAATTCAAGCGAAAAATATGAAATGAATTATATATTAGAAATTAAAACAAAATAAAGCAATGTTAGCGTTAATCCAAGAGTAATTCAAATTTTTGCCTCAAAAAGCGCACAAAACACACAACAAATAGAATCATTAAATACCGCCCAAGTCCAAAAACAATCCAAACATCAACCTCAAAATCGTTATCGACTCTTACCGTCCATCTTATCAAAAACCATTAATCCAAACACTCGGATGATTTTATGCACAACATTCATGAATATAATTCTTGGCCTCCAAAAACATATTAAATTGCGTGACATCAATCACAAATCAAACTTTATAGGCTCATTTTTCAAATCACTCTCCACTAGTGTAGAAAAATCACACTACATCGGATCACTAGGTCTTTAATAGGCTTGTAACGTTAGGCTAAGGTAAAGGCCAAGAAAGAACGGGAAGGATTAAACAAGTAAAAGAACTCAGTCTCTTAATTTTAAACACAACCACTTTAAGGACTAGATAACCTTACTTCAACACCCAACTCTTTCAACCATTTTTCGAGCATTTCTCTTAATAATTCACCATTTTTTCTTCTTTCTTTGCCAAAATTCACATTTTTTTTAGCACATAACCATTCACCTCTGTTTTCATTTTTTTACTCTTTTCAACAACCCCAACCTATCTCCTTTAATGTACTTAGGTTATGGTAGTAATTTTTTTTCTCAATATTTCCATCCTTACTTCTCTTAAGTGCTTCTCAACAAATATATATAAACTAAGTTCTCTTAAAAGGAAGGTAAGGATAAAATATTTTTAGGCTCATAAAGGTAAGTAAATGGGCTATCAAAACAAATAAGACTCAAATTTTTTTTTTCAAGAAAAAGACTCAAACAGGTGACTAGTGATAAATATAACAAGGGTAAGGTGAAGGGCTCAAACGGTCCAAAGATGGCCTACATCATATCCTAAGTAGTGTGCATTCTAGGATTTCGCCTCAAGTGATTATCAAATAAGTTCTAGAGCTTGTCGAGACCGCAAAAGTATTCAAAAAAAATTGCACATAAAGCTTCTCTAAATGTTTTACACTAATCATGTAATCCTACCGTAAACCAAAGTCTCAAACCAAATGAAGATCGACACTTAAAATTATTCTCAAACTGAAGCAAGATTTAACTTCTTCTAAACGCTATATGCTATCTCAATTAAACCCATATCATTGACATGTAAATTAACTCCAAAACTAACACAAAGTATATCAAGAACAAACAATATATATACATACATATATATATATTTTCTCTCTCTTTTTTTTTTTAAACAGTTTATCCTAACAAATGAATTAAAACGAAACAAACGAAGGTGACACCAAACAATTCAATGGTATGGAATAAGAAATGTGTTTCCTCCACTAAAATTTGATTACACTCAAACTAACATGCGATTATTGTATATAGCTGAGGTGTCAATCCCACAAGGAAAAGCGAACTACAAGAGAAAGTGTAAACCTTAACACCAAACGATGAAATTCAAATAAGTGAATCTTTGTTTTACGAATGAAATAATATGAGAGAGTTGTGAAAATATGACAAAGGATTCAATAAAGAAATAACAAGGTTCTAGGAATCCTTCCTAAGTTCGTTGCCTTATTCTAATCTTGACTCAATTGTTTTTATCTCAATTGCTAGTTTCATATCCCAAACAAGTAATTGGTAAATATTCAATCAAAGCACATAAACACTCTAATGTAATTGCTACAAATTACTCTTTAATTCTGATTTAAGCACACATGACCTATCTTATAGATTATCAAGAAACGACAATATATTTCAATAACAATACCGCAGTAATGGACAAACCTATAAGATGAATCTACTGAAATCAATCACATCTAACAACTTGACATAAGAAAAGCTTTACTAGACTTATATGGAGGAGAAAGATGCAATCACCAGATTAAGAATAAATCCTCCCATTCTTACTTAATCAAAGAGTAAATCATAAACAATGTTTAACAATGAATCCATACAACTTAATCAAGAATAGAAATAAGAACAACTACACCTAGGAATTCATCCTTTTGCCTTGCTTGGAGATTAGTTGGACATTAAGCTCATAAAGGTAAGTAAATGGGCTGTCGAAAGAAACAAGGCTCAATTTTTTTTTTTCAAGAAAAAGGCTCAAACAGGTGACTAGTGATAAATATAACAAGGATAAGGTTGAAGGGCTCAAACGGTCCAAAGATGGCCTACATCATATCCTAAGTAGTGTTCATTATAGGATTTTGCCTCAAGTGATTATCAAATAAGTTCTAGAGCTTGTCCAGACCACAAACATATTCACAAAACATTTGCACGTAAAACTTCTCTAAATACTTTAGACTAATCATGCAATCTTACAGCAAACCAGAGTCTCAAACCAAATGAAGATCGACACTTAATATTATTCTCAAACCGAAGCAAGATTTAACTTCTTCTAAACGCTATATGTTGTCTCAATTAAACTCATATCATTGACATGTAAATTAACTCCAAAGCTAACACAAAGCATATGTATAAACGTTAAATTCCCACCGAATGTTAGGTTAGCACATCAAAACCAAATAAATAACTAAAAATGAAAAATGAAGTACGAAAAATAAAGATAATGAAAAGTTAATCCGTTATAAAAGTTAATACAGTCATCCGATAATAAAATAAAACGAAACAAACAAGAGACAACCCAAAAGTTAATCCTCTATGTCATCGTCCTCCTCTTCTTCTTCTTCACCCTCCTCTGGAGCTGGATCAAAGGATGAACCCGGATAGAGTAGCAAGGTGGGAAAGTGATCCATATCACACCGAATGTTAGGTTAGCACATCAAAACTAAATAAATAACTAAAAATGAAAAATGAAGTACGAAAAATAAAGATAATGAAAAGTTAATCTGATATAAAAGTTAATACAGTCATCCGATAATAAAATAAAATGAAACAAACAAGAGACAACCCAAAAGTTAATCCTCCATGTCATCGTCCTCCTCTTCTTCCTCTTCACCCTCCTCTGGTGCTGGATCAAAGGATGAACCCGGATAGAGTAGCAAGGTGGGAAAGTGATCCATATCACAACTAGTGGTGGAAGCAAGGTGTTGGTACATTTGACCAAAAGAAGAGTAAACCCCCGCTTGATAGTCTGCTTGCCTGGCTAAGAATCGATCTTGACGATCAAACCTATCCTGTAAGAATTTCTGATGGTCATCAAATCGAATCTCTAAACGCTCAAGCCGCTCTGCAACAATCAAAGACCTAGGAGGTGGAGGGGGGCAGCAACCGTTGCTCCCTCTCTCGTAGCTTGCAACCTTGTTGCCTTAATCACATTGAGCATTCCATCATCGATAGGCTTCTTGGGGTGTTGTGCTTCCTCATCACTAGTGTACTGGACTCTGGCTCGAATGCATAACTGGGTAATCAAAGAAAAGAAGTATAAACTAAGCTTTCATCTCACAGTATGGATGATAGAATTAAACATAATTCGGCCCATATCAATAGTCATACCCCATCAAAATACCATAAATAAGAACAACCCTCTCAACAGTAACATCGCTATAATGTGTAGCGGGCATTATCTTCTGACACACAAAGTATTGCCAAGCCTGAGTATGCACAGTTAAAGAAGTACCTGACAAGGTCTTAGGATTATCACCCGACATCTTTCAAGTCGTGCCTGGAATACAGAGTGTATTACAAACCTCGTCATAGTCAACATTAGACAAATAAGCAGTATATTTGATGTTCTCAATGTTAGGTAGCCCATAAAATCTGTTAATAGATGCACTATCAAAGGAAACTGTTTTTCCTCCAACCATCACTTTTCCATTCCTATGCTCTTCCGCATTAGCATAAAATTCTCTAACCACATTAATAATGGAATTAGGTGGTTGTCCCCCAAATGCACCCCAATTCCTATCAGTAATCATCTTAAACAAAGTTTGGTTTCCCCTCTCTGTGATAGTGAAACCTCTTTCAGGAATGAGTCTCCTAGCATGCATTAAACTAACATACCTCTCACTAGCATTATAACTAACAAATTTACTATCATCAAACTCTTGAGGCTGTTTCCCCCTTTGTCTCTTAGTTTTAGGGGCCATTTGAAACAAATTTTTCTAAGATAAGAGAACTAATTCAAATGCAACCACTCAAATATCACAAATCCACAACAAAGAGAAGGAAATTGACCTTACTTGATAAGTAATCAGCCCAAAGTTGGAGAGAAGACCCACAAACTCGAAATCCTCTTGAAATCCTAAAATCCTCTTAGAACCAAAGCTTTGTGGAGAAATTTGTAGCAAAATCAGCAATATAAGTGAAAAATTCCTCAAGGAATTATGTTAGAATCAAGAAAGAACGAGAAAAAGTAGATGGGTAAGGATGGATTTTGGAGAGAAGTTGAGAGAGAGTAGAAAGAGGGCTGGTTTCTTTCAAAAGGAAATGAAAAACAAGAGGGAAAATGGGTTTTTAAAGTGAAAGATCGCGACTTTGCGCCGTGACGCACATTTACTCTTGCCGCGGTGTAAAGACCTAAATCCCAAATGCAGTGTGCTATGCGCCGCGGTGCACACTAATCTGTGCCGCGACGCGACCTGGAGGACTGGACTTCTGGTGGGCTCGAGTGGGCGAGGCGCACGGGCTTTAGGCCGCGGCAGCCACTGGGCCTTTTGAAATCTGCTAGGAAGTACAAAAAAAGGGTATAAAAATGTAAACTAAAATTACTAAAAATATAAATTAAATTAAATCAAAATGAAAATTAAACTTAAAATTAAGATAGACTCAACTAAGAACAAAAATTCGAAAATTAACAAAGACTTAACAAAATTAAAAGTAATGTACAATGGAACGAAAGTACCCGATTAAGAAGCATAAACCGGGGCCACCAAAGAGATCTCTTCGGGCCTATCTTTAACACGTTCATGTTCCAAGTAGAGCTTCAACCTTTGGCCATTAACTCGAAATGCACGGCCGTCGGAAGGATCTTCAACCTCAACTACTGCATTGGGAAAAACACTCTTCATAATATAAGGTCCCTTCCATCATGATCGTAATTTTTTCGAATGGAAATGTAACCGCGAGTCATACAGAAAAACTCTACTACCTTGTTCAAAAATTTTTCGGAGTATTTTCTGATCATACACCGCTTTCATTCTTGACTTTAAGTCCTTAGCATTGTCATATGCATCATCTCTCAACTCCGCAAGTTCAAAAAGTTGCATTTTCCTCTCCTCACCGGACATCTTCAAGTCATAGTTAAAATTTCAAATAGCCCAATATGCTATGTGCTCAAGTTCTACCAGGAAGTGACATGCTTTGCCAAATACCAACCGATAAGGAGATGCTCCAAGAACCGTCTTGTATACTGTTCGATACGCCCAAAGTGCATCTGATAGGTGCAAAGACCAATCTTTTCGATTGGGATTTACCCTTTTTTCAAGTATTCGCTTAATATCCCTATTTGTTAGTTCCACTTGGCCATTGGTTTGTGGATGATAACCTATAGAAACATTATGGGTGACTTCATACCTGTGCATTAAAGCCTCAAAACATTATAGAAACATTTGTTGATGATAACCAATACAATCATAATACTGACACTTGTCTGTTGTACTTATCTGTAGATCCGGAACATGCCAATTACGTGGGGCCTAACAACTATCCACTGAAGAACAATCCATATACTAACACTTACAACCTTGGATGGCGAAACCACCCAAATTTCTCATGGAGCAACAATCAAAACAGTCAAGGGCAGCACAGAAACTTCCAACCAGTAGCCCAAACTGTTTCCGAACCAAAGAAGAACGACCTCGAAAGTCTAGTGAGACAATTGGCCACTCAGCAGCAGCAATTTATGACGTCACAAGAACAATTCATGACTCAGCAAAGACAAACCACTGCTACACATGAGCAAGCAATTCAAAGACTAGAGGTACAAATGGGACAACTAGCTAAAAAGCTCAGTAGCAGAAAGCAAGGAGAACTCCCAGCCCAAACACTACCCAACCATGGGGAGCATCAACAACTAAAGGCTGTCACAACCTTGAGAAATGGCAAAATAATAGGGTTCGATGAGTCTACAGCAGCATCCAAAGAGACACCATCGGCATCAAGGGTAAGTGAGACGGAGAAGGTGAATACACCACCCTTCCCGCAAAGGTTAGTAAAACAAAAAAAAGACAATAAACTACTTGATATTTTTGAAACCTTGTGGAAAGTTGAAATTAATATTCCATTACTAGATGCAATTCGTCAAATACCTGCCTATGCTAAGTTCCTAAAAGATTGTTGGACTCATAAAAGAAAATTTCAAGAACATGAGACTGTAGCATTAACTGAAGAAGTAAGTGCTGTACTATTAAGAAAACTCCCACCAAAACTAAAAGAACCGGGTAGTTTTACTATTCCCTGTAGAATAGGTGATCAACTGTTTGGCAAATAAGAGTATTAAAAGACCTAGGGGTATTCTCAAGGACATCCTAGTAAAGATTGGTGAATTCATCTTACCTGCTGATTTCATTGTATTACACATAGAAGAATGCCCTATGCCATTGCCCTTGCCCATCATATTAGAGAGACCCTTAATGAGAACTGCCGACACTAAGATTTGTGTGAAAACGGGTATAGTGAGTACGAAAATCAATGGTGAAAAAATAGAGTTTAAAATATTTGATGCAATGAAACTTCCTCAAGATGACTTGGAATGCTTTAATGTTTGTATGATGCAAAACTTTGTTGAGTAAGCTTTTTAGGTCCAATACATTGATCCATTGGAGACTACCATCACCGATAGCATCACAAAGGTAGAGATTGAGCATGAACTTGAAGATGTTATTAATGACATCATCACAGCTGTGCAACTCCTTGAGACCTCTCCAAAACACTTTAGTAAGTATACTCCTCCATTTGAAGCTCTCATACCTACTAATGCTACTCTTCTGCCTTCTATTGTCCAGGCACCAACATTGGAACTAAAGCAGCTACCCGAACATTTAATATATGCCTATTTGGGAGAAAAAAAGACTTTACCTGTGATTGTAGCTGCTAAATTGAGTAGTGGAGAAGAAGAGAAGCTGTTAAGAGTTCTTAGGGAGCATAGATCTGCCATTGGGTGGACCATTGTTGACATTAAGGGGATAAGTCCAGTAAAATGCATGCATAATATTTACCTTGAAGAATAAGCAAGGCCCACTCGAGATACTCAAAGAAGACTTAACCCACACATGAAGGAGGTAGTAAAGATCGAGGTATTGAAGCTATTAGATGTTGGCATTATCTATCCTATATCGGATAGTAAAAGGGTGAGCCCGGTCTAAGTTGTTCTTAAAAAGAGTGGGATTACCGTTGTAAAAAATAAAAATAAGGAGCTCATACCTACGAGAAAAACAACGGGTTGGAGAGTATGCATTCATTACCAGAAATTGGACAAAGTAACTAGAAAAGATCATTTCTCTTTGCCATTCATTGATCAAATGCTAAAGAGGTTAGCTGGTTACAGTTATTACTGCTTCTTGGATGGGTATAGTGGATACAATCAAATTGCCATAGCACCTGAGGATCAAGAAAAGACTACCTTCACATGTTCTTTCGATACATTTGCTTATAGAAGAATGCCATTCGGCTTATGTAACGCACCAACCACTTTCCAAAGATGTATGATGAGCATTTTTTCCAATATGGTAGAGAAATACATTGAGGTATTCATGGATGATTTTAGTGTCTTTGGTTCTAATTTCGATGAGTGCCTGAATCATTTAGAAAATGTCTTAAAGAGATGTGAAGAGAGTAATTTAGTGCTGAATTGGGAGAAATGTCATTTCATGGTTCAACAAGGTATTATGTTGGGTCACTCCATCTCAAACCGAGGTATCGAGGTAGACAAGGCTAAGATAGACATCATTTCAAAGCTACCTCCCCCTCTCACAGTCAAGGGCATTAGAAGCTTCCTTGGATATGCTGGTTTCTATAGAAGATTCATCAAGGACTTCTCCAAAATCTCGAGACCTCTTTGTGCATTATTGGCTAAAGATACCAAGTTTGAATGGAATGATGATTGTATGCAAGCTTTCAACACCTTAAAGAATGTTCTCACCTCTGCCCCAATAATGATGGCACCGGATTGGAATCTCCCTTTCGAATTAATGTGTGATGCCAGTGACTTCGCCTTGGGAGCTGTCTTAGGTCAAAGAATCAATAAGGTACCTCATGCTATTTACTATGCTTCTAGAACTTTAAATGATGCTCAGCTTAACTATTCTACTACTGAAAAAGAATTGTTAGCTGTTATTTTTGCTTTAGAGAAGTTTAGATCATATTTTATTGGTTCTAAAATTATAGTATTCACTGACCATGCTGCTTTGAGATATTTGTTTTATAAGAAAGATGCGAAGCCTAGGCTAATCAAATGGGTACTCCTACTACAAGAATTCGATTTAGAAATCAAAGACAAGAAAGGCAGTGAGAATGTAGTTGCGGATTATTTGTCAAGGCTTCCCTATGAGAAGGATGATAAAGAGTTGCCTTTGAATGAGAACTTCCCTGATGAACAACTATTCGCACTAGAGGTAAAACTTCCATGGTATGCTGATATAGTAAATTATCTAATTGTTAAAGTTTTTCCCCCAGGCATGACCATTCAAGAAAAGAAACAGTTAAAATCTCTGTCAAGACACTACCATTGGGATAATCCTTACCTCTTCAAAGTTTGCCCCGATCAAATCATTAGACGATGTATCCCAAAAGAGGAGCACTCCAGCTTATTGCAATACTGCCACCAGTTTGCCTGTGGAGGACATTTTGGGGCAAAACGGACAGCTCTTAAGGTACTACAATCTGGTTTTTATTGGCCTAATCTATTTAAAGATGTTTTCTCCTTTTGCAACTCATGTGATAGATGCCAGTGGACAGGTAACATCTCTTCCCGAAATCAGATGCCCTTACAAACTATTCATGTAGTAGAACTTTTTGATGTATGGGGCATTGATTTCATGGGACCCTTTCCTAACTCCTTTGGTTATATATATATACTTGTGGGTGTGGATTATGTGTCCAAATAGGTCGAGGCAGTCCCCTCAAAACCTAGTGATCATAAAGTAGTTGTAAAGTTTCTATAGGCTAACATCTTTACGCGGTTTGGGACTCCAAGAGCAATCATCAGTGATGGGGGCAGCCACTTTCATCATCTCTCGTTTGCCGAACTACTTTAGAAATATGGGGTCACTCATAGAGTTGGCACTTCATATCATCCTCAAACCAGTGGCCAAGTGGAGATAAGCAATCGAGAGATCAAGGGAATCTTAGAAAGGACAGTGAAGCCTAATCAGAAGGATTGGTCTCTACGCTTAAACGATGCTCTATGGGTATATCGAACAGCTTATAAGACTCCAATTGGCATGTCTCCTTACCGCCTAGTCTTTGGAAAAGCGTGCCATCTCTCGGTAGAATTAGAACATCAAGCATATTAGGCTATAAAGTAGTTCAACTTCGACATAAAGCAAGCGGGTGAGAAAAGGAAGCTGCGTCTAAATGAACTTGAAGAATTGAGATATGATGCCTATGAGAATGCCAAGTTGTACAAGGAACGGACAAAAGCCTATCATGACAAACAACTAGTACGGAAGGAGTTCCATGTAGGACAAAAGGTGTTACTATATGACTCACGATTAAGACTGTTCCCAGGCAAGCTCAAATCCAGATGGTACGGTCCGTACATGGTCACCAAGGTCTTCCCTCATGGTGCATTAGAAGTCTGTGGCCCCAACGAAAATCAGCCCTTTACAATAAATGGAAACAGAGCCAAGCCTTACCTCGACATTAACTTTCCTCCAAGAGATAAAGACTTGGCACTTGAATCAGTACAGTATACAGCTGAAACACAGGCACTTGAACCACCTGATGTGGGCTCTAAGTGCCCCCTTCCAACCAACTAGCACTGAAGCACCAGAGTGCTTGAGCAAGTTCATTTCGATTACTCATACAGCTCAAGCATCTCTATGGAGGTTAGTGGTACTGAGGCCACTAACACATGGTAAGGTTGTACTGTTCCAAATTTATCATTTTTTAGCTGAGGTAAGTTTTCATTTTTGCCCATGCACACTACCTGCGATCGAGTGCGCCATTCAAAGTGTTCGAGCGCACAAGTGCGATCGAGCGCACCCCGCGTGCAATCGAGCACACTCGCGGTAGACAGTTCAGCTATAAGTCTACACACTCACTCCCTCGCACTCTCTGATTACAAACGCTCAACACCCACATTTTTCCTCAACCCCCATAACTCTTCACCATCACCACTAGCACCAATCGTCATCACCACCGTCGACCACCATCACCATTGGCACCAATCATCACCGCCTCACCATATACCCCCTCCCCCGTTACATATACCCCCCATACACAAGGTACTCGTTCTGCACATACACACGAATTTTACTGTTTCATTTACAACATTCATTCTATTTATAGGTATTTTTGTGCATAATTGGAGCTTGTTTTGTTTGCAGGAGGTTAGGAACGAATCCAAACCCTCAATCCAGCGCTTAGTCTTTTTGGTGCACACTACCTATTCGAGAAAACGCCTGGCTATGTGCGATCGAGCGCACGACTGTTGCGATCGAGAGCATAGTTCAGTGTGCGATCGAGCGTGATGCGATGAAATTAACACTAGCAAGTGCACTAATCGTTCAAGTAATAAAATGATGAGTAAATATCATTCCGAATGAGGACTGAGCAAATACTACAGAAATTATGACTCAACTCTTGCTTTTATTTGAGCAAACGAATGATTGTAGGAGAAAATTTTACTAGCAATTAACTAAAGAAAAAAAAAACTGAAGCACTAATAATTAACAGAAGATTTGCAAACTTTGGAATGAAGACTCTTATGAACTAATGTGCTAAGGACTCGACTTCACCTAAACCATAATTGACAAGAGTTTTGAATGGACAAGTTTCACTTACTATGTTTTTCAAGATGGTAGAATCCCCAATCAATTGGTTATCCTTATTCAGGTCTAACCACAATCTCAAGAATCGTCAACTTCAAATATCCATATTCCAGGTCTATTCTAGATTGATTCAACTTAAGAAGCATTAAGTTCAATGGAATTCCTTTCAGTTAAATCTCCCTATTCGGTTACAGTTTAAACGGACCACATGAACTTCCTAGAATCCCTATTCGGTTACTCCTATTTCACTCATGGCATGTTTTACCCTGGCTTTGCATAGCTAACAATCCAAAATCATATTTATTAATTCAACTATTCATAAAAGCATAGCTTCTATATTCGACACATCACTATTCCTCAAGAAGGAATCAAAATAATAAACAGCATTAAGAACAATAAAACACACTATTTGAAAAACAAAGTAAATTCCAACTTGTTCAAATAGCACTAAAGTTATAGGTTTAGGATCCATCTATCCTTAACACAAAAATATCTACTCCATAATAATATTCAAACAACCCATGTTCATATTATAAAATATCAACATAGCTAGATAAGAATAATACAAAATTGGAGAAGAATGATTTAAAAGCTTGATGCGTAGCCTCCTGGAGTATCTCTAACTCTCTTTTTGCGTCTCCTCTTCTCCAAATTCTGTTTTCTTCTTCTACAGCCTCGCTCCCCCCTCTTATTCAGCTAAGGTTTCAATTTATAACTTTCAGAATCCGCGGGTTGGCGCTGCAGCATCAATATTCTAGCGCTGCAGCTTCAGGACGAATTTCTAACCCTAGTCTGACGCTGCAGCTTCAACATCCTAGTGCTGCAGCGCCAACTTTCTGTCCAAATCCTCTCTTTTTGTTAGCTTCCAGCGCTGCAGTGCCAACATCCCGGCACTGCAGCCTTGAATTTCTGTCTCCTTTGTGCATTTTAGCCTTCCAGTGCTCCAGCAAGTATCTGCACAACAGATTTCCATGACTTAGCATTGATCATTCAACTAAAACAACTTATTAGTAAAATAAGATAGACTAAACTCAAATTGCTAAAAACACATGCAACATAATTCTAATGCTTAAGATTAACACCAAAAACATGCCTAAAAGCAGTATAATAACATGATTTATTCAGAGTTATCACACCTCTAAACTTATGTTTTTGCTAGTCCTCGAGCAAACTAAAACAAAATTCTATGCACACATAACCTAAGAGTGAGAGATGGTTTGATTAGATTTGATATAACATGCCTCAAAGATTGCATATAGAATATAATGCATGAAAACTTTCCAAATGCTGCTAATGTCTAGAATTTCAAATTTATTTCCAACTTTATCTTACATCAAATTCTTCAAATGTGTGTGCGTAACACCTTTATAAACTTAATCGTTTCACCACTCTGATCGGTTTATGCAAGCAGGTAGGATAATGCCAATCTTTCAAAGTCAATAAGCTTGCTTTTCACACCACTCTCCACTAATGTAGGCCATGACAATACCCGAGATCACCAGGACTTTATTCAGCTTATAACTTTGGCTAAGGTTAAGGTATGGTAAAAGATTGATTTGAGGCTCACATCACCTTAAGCACATCAACCAGTAATAATTTTATTTCAAACTTTCCCTCAGTTATCATGGAATACTTCCAATACTTTTGCTGTTGTCACATCTTCTTCTTCCTTTCTTCTTCTTTTTTTTTTTTTTTTTTTTTCATATGCTTGTATTATAGTAGCACCAGTCTTTATTTCCATGTGCATTAATGAAACCATAACATAGCATGTATACAACGATCGAACACGGCTTTGCCAGTTGCCTGTGATAGGCAGAATACAACTTGATCACATAGTTCGTGTGGTAAACTTTTTAACTTCGATCTTTCCCTTGGTCACTCTCGATGGAAAATATTTGGTACTTAACACAGCCAAGTCGAAGACCGCTTTCTCTTGCTCAATCCTCTGCCACCACTTAAGAGAATAGTCCATTCATTAATCGATGTGCTTACAGGTGAAAGGTAGAGTTATAGCAATTTTTTTTTATATTTTTTTTTCTTTGAAAAAGAAATAGGTTAGATGATCGGGTGACAAAACAATAGATATCCAAGCTCAAAAGGGAAAAACTAAGGATAATCACATATCAAGGGTTGGCTAGAAAGGCTCAAACTTTCCAAACATGGCCTAGATCCTTTCTTTGGTATAGTACTACCTAGGATTTCGCCTCGAGTGGTCTTCAAATAAGTTCTAGAGTCTAAGAGATCACAAGAACTACACTGCTCACATAAACGTTCTCTGAAATAGCAAGACAACAAAGTGCTTAGGTGTAAGTGCTCATTGTGTTCAAAGAGTTCGATGTAAAATAAATCCAATAGCAAATTCAAGCACACAGACAAACACAACATTTTTCAAATTTTCAATGGCTATAATCAAGTCAATCTATTTCTCATCATTAGCAGAATCAAAATCAAACAACAAAGAACACTCAGATAAAACAAACAAAAAAATAACTAGAAACATGAGCAGCGCACAACACTCAGATAAAGTTCCTACCTCCAAACTGGAATGATACATTGTCCGCAATGTATAAAATTTGAATTATAAAGTAAGAAAAGGGAACTCCCCTGATTAGTCAAAGGTTGAATCAATCGTCTTTGTCAATGTCCTCATCCTCTGGATCATTACGATTACCGGGATATGGTAGTAGTGGAGGAAGCTGCTGTGAGTCGATGCCCAAATGATTGGCAAAAATCCTCATTATCTTGTCATTAGTTTGAAAACAACCTGCAACGTAGGATGCCTACTGCTGACTCCATTGTCGAAGCTCATGAAGCTCCGTCTTAACCACTGTCAGACGATCAGAAAGTGATATATTCCGTTGTTGGCGTGCTGGAGGAGGCTGTGAGGAAGAGGCGCCTGAGCTCGGTGCTTCTTCTATATCCGTGATCCGATAGATAGTCCTGAGATCCAACGGATGCATTGGCTGTTTGATTTGTTCTCCCACAGTCCAGGTAACGCCACTTGATCCACAAAGTGCTATTATCAAAGATGGGAAATACAACCCCGCACTGATCGAATTTGCGCTGTATAGAATGTTGTTCTGGATAATGCGTCCCACATCAATCCTCAATCCTTGGTAGATGGCGAATAAAAAGATTGCTCTGTCTTTTGTGACATCATTTAAATGGGTCGTCGGAAGCAAACGAGCGCCCACAAAGTAATGCCAAGCTTTTGCGGTCCTATCCATTGCACTTAATGGAAATGAAGTCCGCTCATCACCGGACAATTTCCATTGTGTCTCAACTTTGGAAAGAACCTGAAGTACCTCGTCGAGGTCAGGTGTGCTGGCATAAGCACTTTACTCATCCATTGGGATGGTGGGGATGGCGAGCAATTTGTTGATTGTGCCTCTGTTGAATGCCACTAATTTCCCTCTAACTTTTACCTTCAGATTCGTGTGCTCTGTGGCATTTGCATAAAATTCACGCACATACAGCTTCTGGTGTTGTGCAGAATTGTTCCCATTTTCGAGCAGTGATGATCCTGTGAATGAGGGGGAAGTGTCCCTTGGTGATATTAAATCCGTGTTCAGGAATTGAGACTTTCTTGATTTGAGAACGCTTAAACCTCTGTTCTGCTTCCTTTGAGACAAACAGCTCTGAATTGTAACTGGTGGAGATAGGTCTCGCGTGTTTGGGAGGAGCCATTTAATCAAGACTTTTGTGCTTTAAATAATTACACTTCAAACTGTAGAAAATAACCAAGAGCAACACCCACTTCCACACACACAGAATCTCAAATAAATTTTTTTCAGTAGAACTTTCAATCCAAGTTGGGCAATTGCTTCAATCAAATGAGTCTTGAATAACCCAGCATAATAGAGTGCAAATTTAACTCATTAACACCAAAAATTTATTCAGCTACAGTACCCTTCTCTTCCAACGCACAGTCCCATGAAAATTTTCAGTATAAACTTGTGAAAATGCAATTTATCCATTCATACTTTCCTCAATTTTTCATCAAATCACCATGTATTGTAAGCTACCCATAAACAACTCAAGTGATTGCACTTAAAAATATGAAGTTTGGGAGTCTCAAAGTGGAGAAATCTTACTTGATTAGAAGACCTCAATATCACCCAAAATCACTTGAGATGAGTGATTCTCGGGAAGAATGGAAGCAATCCATGGTGGAAAATGCAAAAGACCCTTGATTATGTGTTGCGATGGGAAAGAGAAGTGAATTTTTGGTGTTTTAGAGAGGGAGAGCAGCTGGAATTCTAATGTTGGAGTGCCCTAACTGTGGAAGGGCTGTGCATTTGAATCTCAATTTACGACTTGGCGCTGCAGCTTCCATTTTCCAGCGCTGGATTTCTGGGCAGATTGCACATGCGTGAGTGCAGAAACAGCTTGTAAGTGTAGGTCCTAGCATTGCAGCACCAACATTGTGAGGCTGCAGTGCTGAATCTCTGACTTGGACAGTGTGGAGGGTAAGGACCTGGTGCTGCAGTGCCAGAAATGTGAGGCTGCAGCGCTGAATATCTATCCTGACTCCAAGTCAGCCTGAAAATAAACCAAAAATACACACTATAAGGCCATAAAAATTGAAATAACAGATAAATTAAACAAAACAAAAAAATTGAAACACACAAAATAACTTCAAAAGGCAAGAAAAATAAAAAGGAAGAACCAAAATGGTAGTTCTAATTTATAGTCTTTAGCTTGACTTTCAGATTCATGGCTCTTGGAGAACGGTGGTGGACGATTGAGGGTCAAAAGTCCCCATAATATAGTGTTTCAATCGGTGCCCGTTAACCTTGAATGTCTTCTTGTTTTTCTCGTGTCGAACCTCAACAGCACCAAAAGGTGAGACACTGATCACGGTATACGGTCCAGTCCATCAAGATTTCAGTTTTCCCAGAAATAGACGAAGTCAACTATTGTACAGAAGAACTTGTTGCCACGGAACAAATTCTTTCCTCGAGATGTGTCGATCATGCCGTTTTTTTTTTTTTTCCTTGTACAACTTTGCATTCTCATATGCTCCTAGTCGAAGTTCTTCCAATTCATCAACCTCCAACAAACACTTTTGTCCTGCAAAGATTATATCAAAATTCAAGAATTTGGTGGCCCAGTATGCTTTATGCTCGAGTTCGACAGGAAGGTGGCAGGCTTTACCAAAAACCAGCCTATATGGTGACATTCCTATGGGTGTTTTGAAAGCCATTCTATATGCCCACAAGGTATCATCTAATTTAAGAGCCCAATCTTTCCTAAAAGTATTCATGGTTTTTTCTAAAATTCGTTTCACCTCCCGATTTGAAACTTCTACCTGATCGCTTATTTGTGCATGGTATGAGGTGCCGAGTTTGTAAGTCACTCCATATTTTCTTAACAAGGTTCTAAATTGATGATTGTCAAAGTGTTTACCTCAATCACTAATTGTTGTCCTAGGAGTTCCAAACCGCGTAAAGATATTTTTCTTGAGGAATTGGAGAACTACTTTGGCATCATTAGTGCGGGTTGCTATGGCTTCTACCCATTTAGACACATAATCAACAGCAACTAGAACATACTGGTTTGACAAGGATGTAGGATAGGGTCCCATGAAATCAATACCCCAAACATCAAATATTTCGCAAACAAGAATATTGTTTAAAGGCATTTCATTTCGTTTAGAGATGTTACCAATTCGTTGACACCCATCACATGAGGCGACGTAAACCTGGGCATCCTTAAACAAAGTCGGCCAATAGAAACCTTATTACAATACCTTTACTGCTGTTCAGTTTGCACCGAAATGTCCTTCAGCTTCTCTGTCATGGCAGTGATACAGAATACTGTTAAACTCATGCTCCAGCACACATCTGCGAATTACCTGGTCTGCACACAATTTGTACAGATGCGGATCCTCCCAAAAATAATGCTTCACATCGGACATAAATTTCTTTCTTTGTTGATAAGTGAAGTGCCCTGGGATCCAGTTTCTATAAGGTAATTGGCGAAATCAGCAAACCATGGTGTCTGAGATACTAATAAAATAGAATCAAACGACGAAATAAAAAATATTTTCTCATCTGGAAATTCTTTGTTGATGCTGATGTTGGTCTCTTCTGATTTTTTGAGCCTTGATAAGTGGTCTGCTACTTGATTGTCAGTCCCCTTCTTATCTTTGATTTCTAAATCAAATTCTTGAAGAAAGAGAATCCACCTCAACAGTCTTGGTTTTGCGTTCTTTTTCGCTAAAAGATACTTTAAAGCTGCGTGGTCAGTATAAACAGTAACTTTTGATCCAATAAGATAGGATCGAAATTTATCAAATGCAAATACAACAGCTAAAAGTTCTTTCTCGGTGGTAGTGTAGTTCAGTTGGGGTCCGGTAAGAGTGCGGCTTACATAATAAATTGTCTTGAAGACCTTATCTATTCTTTGACCAAGCACTGCTCCAACTGCGGTGTCATTGGCATCACACATTAATTCAAATGGGAGGCTCCAATCTGGGGCAACTACAACAGGGGTGGTCACCAATTTATCCTTTAATGTAGCAAATGCCTGCAAACAATCATCAGAGAAGTTAAACTTCACATCTTTTACAAGAAGATTAGAAAGAGGTTTAGAGATTTTTGAAAAATCCTTAATGAATCTCTTGTAAAATCCTGCATGCCCCAGGAAACTTCTGATGGCTTTGATTGAAGTGGGAGGTGGGAGTTGTTCGATCACATCCACTTTAGCTTTGTCAACTTCAATACCCCTCGATGATATTTTGTGCCCCAACACTATCCTTTCTTGGACCATGAAATGACATTTCTCCCAATTTAGTACGAGGTTCGTCTCTTCGCATCGCTGCAAAACTAAAGAGAGATTATGAAGGCAATCATCAAAGGTTAGACCAAATGGTGTAAAATCATCCATGAAGATCTCTAAAAAAAATTCAGTCATATCAGAAAAAATTGCCAACATGCAACGTTGAAAAGTTGTTGGTGCGTTACAAAGACCGAAGGGCATCCTCCTATATGCAAACGTGCCATAAGGACATGTAAATGTCGTCTTTTCTTGGTCCTCGGGTGCTGTGGGGATTTGATTATATCCCGAGTATCCATCAAGCAGACAATAGAACTTGTGACCTGCCAATCTTTCTAACATTTGATCAATAAAAGGTAAAGGAAAGTGATTTTTTCTTGTGGCATCATTCAATTTTCTATAGTCAATACAAACCTGCTAACTTGTCACAGTTCTGGTGGGTATCAATTCATTGTTATTATTTTTCACAACAGTGATCACACCTTTCTTTGGTACTACTTGTACCGGGCTGGTCCAAGCACTATCAGAAATTGGATAAATAATACCTGCATCAAACAGCTTGACCACTTCTTTCTTAACAACCTCCTGCATTGCTGGATTTAAGCGTTGTTGTGGCTGAACAGTAGGCTTGAAGTTCTCCTCCATGAGAATTTTGTGAGTACAAATGGAAGGGCTAATTCCTTTGATATCCGCTATTGTCCATCCCAAAGCCTTTTTGTGCCTTCTCAAGACTTCCAACAAGTGTTCTTCCATTTTACCTGTCAATGAAGAGGCTATTATAACCGGGAAAATATTTTTCTCTAGATAAATATATTTCAAATGATCAGGTAAAGTTTTTAATTCAGGGGTTATTATTGGTTCTTCTGGCACTTCTTTTCCAATTTCAGCTTCCAAATTCCTTGATTCTTCTTAGATGACAAGTTCTTCAGTGGTGGTAGTTCCAGATTCCATGATACATCTTTCCAAAGTATCTTCATTTAATGTCTTCTCCTGAAACTCTTCAATGAGGTCATCAACAACATCAGCTTGAAAACAAGAAGAAGTAGATACATCAGACGGATATTTCATGATTTTATACATATCAAAAACTACTTGTTCATCATTAACTCTCAAAATCAATTTCTCTTGTTGTACATCAATCAGGGCTCTTCCTGTAGCAAGGAATGGATGTCCGAGTATAAGAGGTACCTCCCGATCCTCTTCCATGTCAAGAATAATGAAGTCTACAGGGAATATAAATTTATAAACTTTTACCAGTACATCTTCTATAATTCCCTGTGGTCTCTTAATAGATCGATCAGCTAATTGCAATGACACTGTTGTTGTTTTGACTTCTCCTAATCCAAGTTTCCTGAAAATTGAATGAGGCATAAGATTAATACTGGCACCAAGGTCACATAAAGCTTTATCAAAAAATGAATTTCCCAAAGTGCAAGGTATAGTAAAACTCACTGGATCTTTCAATTTTGGAGGTAGCTTGTTTTGCAGTATAGCACTGCACTCTTCAGTCAACATTACTGTTGCATGTTTCTCTAGCTTCTGTTTATTAGACAAAATTTCCTTCAAAAATTTAGTGTAGCTAGGCATCTGTGCTAATGCCTCTGCAAATGGTATGTTAATATGCAACTTCTTGAAAATCTCTAAAAATTTTGAGAATTGTTTGTCTAATTTTTCTTTTTAGAATTTCTGAGGATAAGGAAGAGGTGGCATATATTTAGTTTCAGAGTTAGAATCAATCAAACCTTTACTGGTAGATTTCTTTGCTGAAACTCATTTTTCTTCTTGCTCAGTCTCTTCTTTCTCGCCAACTTGCTGAGTAATTTCCTTAGGTTGTGGCTCTTCCAATTGTGTGCCTTTCTTTAATGTTATGGCCTTGACATCCTTCTTAGGATTCTTTTCTGTGTTGCTCGGGAGGGAACCTAGTGCACGTCCAGAAATTATGGTTGTTAGTTGACCGACCTGAACTTCCAGGTTTTTGATAGATGCTTCTTGATTTTGGAACCTAGTTTATGCTGTATTTAAGAATTTGGCCATCATGTCCTCTAAGTTGGACTTTTTTTCTTGAGGTGGGTATTCAGAAGGAGGTTGTTTCGCATTGTTTTGATTCCACGACAAATTCGAATGGTTCCTCCATCCTGGATTATATGTATTGCTATATGGATTGTTTTGCCTGTGAAAATTTGAAACAAAGTTAGCTTGTTCAGCAGATGAATTAGATGCAAATTGATTATCTGCCTGACATTTACTACTATAGTGGCCACTACCACCACACAATTCACATATAACATGTGTAGTAGGATAAAGTCCATCTATCTTCTTGGTGAGAACCTCTATTTGTGCTGCTAAAGCAGTAACAACATCTATATTGTGCAATCCTGAGGCTCTGTTAATAGGTAACCTCTCAACTAGCCATTGATAAGAATTTGTGGCCATCTCTTCTAGCAAATCAAGAGCCTCTTCTGGAGTTTTTCTCATGATCGTGCCACCTGCAGCTGCATCAACCATGTTTTGGGTTGTACTAGTTAAACCGTTATAAAAAGTTTGTACCTGCATCTAAGTGGGCAACTCATGATAAGGACATCTTCTCAACAGGTCTTTAAAACGTTCCCATGCCTCATAGAGTGACTCCCGATCGACCTGCAAGAACATAGTAATTTCGTTACGTAACTTTGCAGTTTTTGTAGGAGGGAAGTATTTCCCTAAAACAATTTGTGCCAATTCTACCCATGTTGTTATGGATCTGGCTGGCAAAGAAGTCAACCAACTTTTTGCTTTATCCCTCAATGAAAATGGGAAAAGCCTTAAGCGAATTGCATCCTTCGATACTCCGTTATGCTTGAATGTGTCACAAATTTCAAGGAAATTCGTCAAGTGAACATTTGGATCTTCTTGCGATAAGCCCCCAAATTGTACTGAATGTTGAATCATCTGAATGATGGTGGGCTTAATTTCAAAATTGTTCGCTTGTATAGGTGGTCGTCGGATGCTAAATTCAATACCATCCATCTTTAGCATAGCATAATCCCACAGTGCACGTTGCACCTCTGCGTTGTTCCCTTCTGCCATTGTATTAACTGTTACTGGTGCTGTTCTTCTCAAAGCGTGAAGAGTGCGCTCAATTTCTGGATTAAGTTCTGCAAGTATTCTCCCACTAGTACATGTCATGTACTAGAAACGAAAACTCTGCAAAATAGACTTAAAAACCAAATTAATAAACTCTCAAATTAACTAGTAGAATCACAATAAATGTAATATTTTATTTTAGTCCCCGGCAACGGCGCTAAAAACTTGATGCGATGAAATTAACACTAGTAAGTGCACTAATCGTTCAAGTAATAAAATGATGAGTAAATATCGTTCCCAATGAGGACTGAGCAAATACTACAGAAATTATGACTCAACTCTTGCTGTTATTTAAGCAAATGAATGATTGTAGGAGAAAAGTTTATTAGCAATTAACTAAAGAAAAAAAAACAGAAGCACTAATAATTAACGAAAGATTTGCAAACTTTGGAATGAAGACTCTTATGAACTAATGTGCTAAGGACTCGACTTCACCTAAACCATAATTTACAAGAGTTTTGAATGGACAAGTTTCACTTACTATGTTTTTCAAGATGGTAGAATCCCCAATCAATTAGTTATCCTTATTCAGGTCTAACCACAATCTCGAGAATCATCAACTTCAAATATCCATATTTCAGGTCTATTCTAGATTGATTCAACTTAAGAAGCATTAAGTTCAATGAAATTCCTTTCAGTTAAATCTCTCTATTCGGTTACGGTTTAAATGGACCACATGAACTTCCTAGAATCCCTATTCGGTTACTCCTATTTCATTCATGGCATGTTTTACCCTGGCTTTGCATAGCTAACAATCCAAAATCATATTTATTAATTCAACTATTCATAAAAGCATAGCTTCTCTATTCGACACATCACTGTGCCTCAAGAAGGAATCAAAATAATAAACAGCATTAAGAACAATAAAACACACTCTTTGAAAAACAAAGTAAATTCCAACTTGTCCAAATAGCACTCAAGATATAGGTTTAGGATCCATCTATCCTTAACACAAAAATATCTACTCCATAATAATATTCAAACAACCCATGTTCATATTATAAAACATCAACATAGCTAGATAAGAATAATACAAAACCGGAGAAGAATGATTTAAAAGCTTGAAGCGTAGCCTCCCGGAGTATCTCCAACTCTCTTTTTGGGTCTCCTCTTCTCCAAATTCTGTTTTCTTCTTCTACGGCCATGCTCCCCCCTCTTGTTCAGCTAGGGTTTCAATTTATAACTTCAGAATCCGTGGGCTGGCGCTGCAGTACTGCAGCTTCAGGACGAATTTCTAACCCTAGTCTGGCGCTGCATCTTCAACATCCCAGCGCTGCAGCGCCAACTTTTTATCCAAATCCTCTCTTTTTGTCAGCTTCCAGCGCTGCAGCACCAACATCCCGACGTTGCAGCCTTGAGTTTCTATCTCCTTTGCGCATTTTGGCCTTCCAGTGCTCTTTAGTGCTCCAGCAAGTGTCTGCACAGCAGATTTCCATTACTTAGCATTGATCATTCAACTAAAATAACTTATTAGTAAAATAAGATAGACTAAACTCAAATTGCTAAAAACACATGCAACATAATTCTAATGCTTAAGATTAACACCAAAAACATGCCTAAAAGCAGTATAATAACATGATTTATTCAGAGTTATCAGAGCGCACCAATTTGAGATCGATCGCAAATTAGGCAGAAGTAAACAGCAGCATGTCTAAGCCATCTGCTTCCACCTCCGGTGCATCCAGCAGCCGTGCCTCGTCATCCCGACCCAGCATCGAGCAACGAGAGCTCTTATTCGAGACCGCCTTCGCCATCGATGACGTGTTCAAGCACATGAATGCCACTCAATGGGTCGTCCAAGCATTCAGACATCGATGGTTGAAGAGGCTTTTTAAGCCGATTTGCTCGACTGCTTACTCCCAGCTCGTAGTCCAATTCTATGTGAGCCTATCCTTTGACTGCAGCAGACTGGGAGTACTGACTTCTTCAGTCCATGGCACACCCATCGAGGTGACTAGTACCGATATAGTTGCTGCTCTTCATTGCACTAACGAATCCCCTCCGGAAGACACCAATATTGAGGAGCAACCAGAGTCCTTTGCCCTGGCTGAGATTATTACGGATATATGCGCTAGACAGTACGCCGACAGATATAACAATACAGCCAGACGGTCAAAGTTGCCTCCACGACTTTGGCTTATCGACACGATCCTTCAGCGCAATGTGTGTCCATTGGGGCACAAGACACAACGGAGAGACCAATTTCTACAGACCCTATATACCTTCCACAGAGGTCATTGGTACTCTATTTCGGCTGTTATATGGAGCTACTTGCACAAATTTTGGGATCACGTCCATGGCCGACAGACCACCACGGCCAATGCATGGGGCCTCCCTTTCTCGTTCCTACTCTCCTACATACTTAAGAAGAAAGGGATTAAGGGGACCACCAGCGACGGACCAGTGCGAGAGCATCCCATCTTCGGTAAGGCTCAGTGGATATATAGCCTCTCGCACATGCCTCGAGGAATCCTAACACCTACTCCAGCAGTTGAGAGAGTTGAGGAGGATCTTATGGAGACCGATACCCCTGTTATTAGCCTAGTGCAAGAGGAGGACCATTCGGACATAGGACCCACCGAGTCCCAACAATTTCTAGATGAGCTGTCCTTCTTCCGATGTGAGGTTTCTGTCGCTACCACACTCGTGCATCAGCGCATGGATAGTTTGGAGGCATGGTTTACACGATAGGAGGCTACGCTGCACGCTATTCTTGATTGCCTACCTCCGGCATGCAGTACCTCTTCGACTGCACCACCTGATGATTAGCAGTGAAAGGATACCACGTCCGGCTAAAGATGTTAAACTTATCGCTTATGGGAGGCACTCCAAAGCATATCATTTTTATTAGTTTATTTTACTATTCATATTTCCTAGTTTATTTTTCTATTGCTGTTATTATTACTTGTTTTCCATTTTATGTTTGTTTTTTTTCTTTCTTTTTCGAGGACAGCGTGAGTGCATCCAGTTGAAGTTTGGGAGCATGATACGAACCATGCCAGCCATCAGTTCTCCATCTCCCAGGTCAGATCCTTGCATGCTATTCACACATTGGGGACAATGTGCAATTTAAGTTTGGGGGTATGAGGACACATTCACACACTCACTATGTCCTATTTTGTTGTTATTTTGTTGTGTTGTTGTTTTCATAGATAAATACATGTTCATACTGTTCTAATTTTTTTTTTTGGTGATCTAAACAAAGAATATGATTTGACTTCATAAGTGAGCTTAACACCTCGAACATATAAGCCAATAATTAAGTTTTGAACCTAGATCACTTCCTTTTAGGCATTTAAGGATTCATAAGTTTGACCTAAAAGATCACAAGCACATTAGCACATAATTGTGTGGGGTAAGACATGTAATTTTGATTTGTATGTTTCTTTTGCTCGAATGTGAACCAAATGGCCTATTAGACTAACATCTTAGCATAAGAAAATAGAAACAAATTGTTAGTAAAAAAAAAGAAAAAGAAATGCTCCTAATGATCAATAAAACAAACATTCCACTAAGTAACTGGCCCTCTGGCCTCAGTAAGCAGTGAGTATCACGTCAAAAGATGAAAAATTTGTTAACTCAAAAGATCATTAAAAAGAAGTTTCCACTGAGTAACTGGCCCTCTTGCCTCAGTAAGCAGTGAGTGTCACGTCAAAAGATGGAAATTTTGATAAGAGCATTGAGACCAGTTAGTTTTGTAGCCTTTTTGACTCGAGTTAGTAAGTTCTTAGGGGTGTCTTTACACCTAATGCCCTAAAACCATCTGGTTTGGGAGTCATTGGCTAAATGCTCGTTACATGAGTCAAACAGAAAGCTTAAGGGAATTAACTTGACAAAAAAATCGTAAACAAAAGAAAAGAAGAATTATGCCATCTTTGTTTATTCTAATAGGAAATTTGGTGAATCTTGAGACATCGAAACAGACACATTAAAATTATTTGGAAATCTAACCTTTTATGTGCTAGTTCACCACGCACCAAAGTCGAACTTGTGATGTTGAGAAGTGCTTAAATATTCATATTTAAACCCCTTTATTTACATTTGTTAAGTCTTAGTTATGATAATTTAGTCCATTTTACTTCATTTATGTGTTTCACATGTTTTTATAGGGTCTTGGATAAAAAGAAGCATTTTGGAGCTTAAAAGGAAGAAAACTGGAAATCATGGAGCAGCTGCTGCCTGGAGTGCGATCGAGCGCACCAGGCATGTGATCAAGCGCAACATTGTGATCGAGCGCACTGCGTATGCGATCGAGCACACATGTACGGGCGTGAACAGTAAAGAGGCAGAATCAGTTTTGGAAATAAAGAAGTTTTATGTTTTGGGAAAGTTTAGGGTTCCTGAGCATTCTAGGATTATTTACCCTCTATAAATACACCTGTAAAACACACACAATGGACATCAATCATCTAATCCCTTCTTTTATCTTTCAATCTTCTTTTAGTTTTAGGTTGGGAGGCCGGAGGCTAGAAGGAGACCATGGAGAGGAATTGATGACTCTTCTTTCAGGTTTCTTTTTTCCTTTATTTTTATTATGTGTACTTAACTTTTAGTAAGGGTTTGGTTGAAGCCCTAATTATGTTTATTCAATAATTTAGTATTGGCACCTTTGCGATATTTATGTTATGTTGCTTAACTTGATTAATGTCTGTTTGTACTTAAATTCCTCATATGTGTGTGTCTGATCAACGTATGCATGTGGTATAGATTAGTTAGTTAGATCAATTTGGATGACCAAGTCTTGGGTCTGACAATAGTAACAAAAGATATCCACACCGGATTCTTGAGTTAATCAACATAGAAAACCGAGAGTAGATACCATACCCTAGGTCCTGTGTGGTTGTTGATTTCCATAGTACCTATGCTCTCTTAAGGAATAACTCAGTAGATACCATACTGAATCCCTTAAGACAGAAAAGAGTTAGAGTAGATACCATGCCTAACTCGTTGCTTAGGGAAATCAATAGCTTAAGGAGTAGATACCATGCCCTTAGGTTGACAAACATTAGGTATACATGGCATGATTAAAGCATTGGCATACTGTTATATTATGGTAGCATAATTAGTGGTGGATATCAAGTCCCTACGCCTTTATCTTTATTATTTTATCTTTATCAAAATCAACTCTTTTATTATTTCTATCTTTTTACATTGCGAATATAATTCTGAAACGAAATTCTCCAATCCCTGTGGAGATGATTTTGCTTTCGCACACTATACTACTAAGTTGACCTTGTGCACTTGCAAGTAAAATGAGCGCGATTATTTACTTATTTATTTAGGTAGATAATCGCGCAACAAGTTTTTGATGCCGTTGCCGGGGATTGTGCTAAATTTCTTTTTGGAATTATTTTCGTTAGTTTTTTATTTTATTTTATTTTATTCTGTTCTGTTTCATTTTTATTTTTATCAAAAATCAGATTTATTCCTTCTTTTCGTTTTCTGTTTTTGTTCAGGTGTGCAAGGGAGGAATTTTTGCACTCATTGCGCTCGAGCGCACTCCTTTGTGCGATTGAGCGCAAGCCCAGTGCGATTGATCGTTGTTCTTGGTGCGATCGAGCGCAAAAGCTCCAGAAAGTACCTAAGAAACAGTACTGAAACTGCTACACTGAAGTTTTTCAACTAATTTATTCGAAGGAGAAGCACCAATGGCGGAAGCTAGTTATGCTTATCTAAATGCTATGGAGAGGAAGCTGGATATGCTCATAAACACCATGACTACTCAAAACATCTCACCTAGTCCGTGAACCAAACCACTCCAGGTATGTGCTATATGTTCTCGTTTTAATCACACTTCTGAAACTTGCCCTTTATATTTATATGCAGATCAAGAGCAAGCAAATTATGAGGGAACGCACAATGCATATACAAATACCTACAATCCTGGATGGCAGCACCACCCCAATCTCTCATGGAGCAACAATCATAATGCTTTGAATCTTCAAGGACAGCAAAGCAACTTCCAACTAGCAGCCCAACCAGTGCCGAAATTAGAAAATAATGACCTAGAGAGTCTTGTAAAGCAATCAACCACTCAACAACAGCAGCTAATGACAACATTGATGACTTCACTAGATCAGCAAAAACAAACCACTGCCAGGCATGAGCAAGCTATTCAAATATTAGATGTACAAATGGGGCAATTGGCTAAGGAACTAAGTGAACAAAAGCAAGGTGTTGTTGAAAAAGTTTTTCATGACCATCATATTGATCCCTTGGAGACCACACTCACCTATTATTTCAAAGGATCAGATATTGAGTCAAAATTAGAAGATGTTACTGAAGACATCATTGAAACTGTGCACCTCCTAGAGGACTCTCCAAAGCATCCAAGTAAGTACACCGATCCATTTGAACTTCATGTACCTACTAATATTATTTTTTTCTTTTCTATTGTCCAGGCACCTAACTTGGAGTTAAAGCAATTGTCAAAGCATTGGCCTTATGATTATATGGGAGAGAATAAGACACTTCCTATACTAGATGCTACCAATCTTGGTTTTGAGGAAAAATAAGGCTTGGTCCGATTGAAGACGTTAAACTTAGCGCTCATGGGAGACACCCCAGACTTATCCTTTTCATTTTAGTATTTTCTTTTGTTTATATTTATATTTACATATCTAGTATTTATATTTCTTGTTTTCCGGAACAATGTTTATTTTTCTTTGTCAGGTACTTAGTGCGTGCATCCAGTTCAAGTTTGGGGGCGTGTTACAAGCAAAGCAAGCAACCTAGTTCTCCATCTCCCAGGTCAAATTTTTCCATGCCACACACATTGGAGACAATGTGTATTTTAAGTTTGGGGGTAGTGGGAGATACTAGATACTATCACACACGCACTTGAAACACATGTACACACTAAGTCATAGTTTTTTTTTTATTTATTTATTTTTAGGAAGATAAATGCATGTTCTTTTGGTAAACAAAAAATTTTGGTTGATTTAAAAATTTGATAACACTTCATTAGTAAGCTTAAAAGCTAGAACACATAGTCTTGCAATGGGAATTTTACTAAGTTTAGTTACCTACCTCAAGGCACCTAAGAATTCACGAGTTTGATTCAAATTTGCACGAGCACATTTAACACGCATTTCTGTGAGGTATGACATATAATTCTCTTGTATATGTTTCCATAATCTAACTGTAACCGGATAACTTTTTGAAAAGAACACTTTGGCATAAGAAAAAAATAAGGAAGAAAAAAATATAGAAAAATACATCATGCAAAAAGTGATCAAAAAGCTTCTAATGATCAGTAAAAATTTTCCACTGAGTAACTGGACCTCTTGCCTCAGTAAGCATTGAGTATTCACGTCAAAAGGTGGGAATTTCATTAAGAAGTATTAAAAAAAAACCTGTTAGTTCTGTAGCCTTTTTTATTTGAGTTAGTAAGTCCTTAGGGGTGTCTTTACACCTAATGCCCTAAAACCATCTGGTTTGGGAGTCATTGGCTAAACACTCGTTACGAGGGTCAAATAGAAAGCTCGATGGAACTCAACATGGCAAAGATCGCATGATGAAAGAAAAAGAAAAAAGAAGCAAGTATTATGCCATTTTTGTTCTCTTTTATAAGGAATTCGATAAAGATTTGGGCATTGAAACCCTATACACTAAAATTATGTGAAAGCCCCATCTTATATATGCTAATTCATCACACACACATCAAACTTGCGATGCCTTAAGCCAACCTTAGGTAAGTAACATGAACTTTTGAAAATTCTTTTTCAATACAAAAATGTATTTTTATTATAAGCTTACTCATGAACGGTTATCATAGTTTTATGCACAACCTAAATCTTTGAGTATCATGGAAATGAATTTATCTTTAATTTTGTTCTTCATTTAGTTTTTAGTTTTGTATTACTAAGGGACTAGCAATATGTAAGTTTGGGGGTGTGATAAGTGCTTAAATATTCATATTTAAACCCCCTTATTTATATTTGTTAAGTCCTTAGTTATGATAATTTAGTCCATTTTACTTCATTTATGTGTTTCACACGTTTTTATAGGGTCTTGGATAAAAATAAGCATTTTGGAGCTTAAAAGAAAGAAAACTGGAAATCATGGAGAAGCTGCTGCCTGGAGTGCGATCGAGCGCACCAGGCATGCGATCGAGCGCAACATTGCGATCGAGCACACTGCGTATGCGATCAAGCGCACATATACGGGCGTGAACAGTAAAGAGACAAAATCAGTTTTGGAAATAAAGGAGTTTTATGTTTTAGGAAAGTTTAGGGTTCCTGAGCCTTCTAGGATTATTCACCCTCTATAAATACACCTGTAAAACACACACAATGGACATCAATCATCTAATCCCTTCTTTTATCTTTCAATCTTCTTTTAGTTTTAGTTTAGTTTTAGGCCGGGAGGCTGGAGGCGAGAAGGAGACTGTGGAGAAGAATTGACGACTCTTCTCTCGGGTTTCTTCTTTCCTTTATTTTTATTATGTGTACTTAACTTTTAATAAGGGCTTGGTTGAAGCCCTAATTATGTTTATTCAATAATTCAGTATTGGTGCTTTTACAATATTTATGTTATGTTGCTTAACTTGATTAATGTCTGTTTGTACTTAAATTCCTCATATGTGTGTGTCTGATCAACGTATGCATGTGGTATGGATTAGTTAGTTAGATCAATTTGGATGACCAAGTCTTGGGTCTGACAATAGTAACAAAAGATATCCACACCAGATTCTTGGGTTAATCAACATAGGAAACCGAGAGTAGATACCATACCCTAGGTCCTGTGTGGTTGTCAATTTCCATAGTACCTATGCTCTCTTAAGGAACAACTCTAGAGTCAATCATATAAGTGTCAAAACATTCATCCTCTTCATGTGACTGCCTTAAGACTCGAAAAACATTCACCTCTAGAGTCATATTTCTAAATGATAATGTTATTAGGCCATTCCTACAATTAATAAGGGCATTGGTGGTGGCAAGGAATAGTCTTCCAAGTATCAAAGGAATTTTTGACTCCGTATTTACAATAGAAATGGTATCTAACACCAAAAAGTCAACGGGATAATAGAATTTGTTAATTTGCAATAAAACATCTTCCACAA
The DNA here is from genome assembly GCA_023935145.1 of Bretschneidera sinensis. NCBI lineage: Eukaryota > Viridiplantae > Streptophyta > Magnoliopsida > Brassicales > Akaniaceae > Bretschneidera > Bretschneidera sinensis. The sequence continues at coordinate 105,589,024 of CM043699.1, forward strand.
TACCTCTTGGTTTTCTTACCGATCGATCTGCTAGTTGAAGTACCATAGAGGTCGGTTTGATCTCACCTAGACCGAGTTGTAAGTAAATGGAGTATGGTATGAGGTTCACACTAGCCCCAAAATCTAGCAATGCTTGGCCACAATATTTGTTTCCGATTTGACAAGCCACCGTTGGGCAACCCGGATCTTTATACTTGGGTGGTGTCTTGTTATCAATTACCGTACTTGCTTGCTCCATTAAGAATTTCATCTTCTTCACATTGTACCTCCTCTTGAGTGTGCATAGATCTTTAATGACTTTAGCATAGTTGGGAACTTGTTTTATGACATGAAGAAGAGGGACGTTAATTTTAACATGTTGAAGTTGTTCAAGAATCTCACCTTTTAATGCTAAATTTCTCTCCTTAGGTTTAAGGAGTGCTTGATGGAAAGGCACCGGTAAAGAATTACTATAGGCATCTTGTTCCTTGGGAGCTTCATCCTTGTTACTCACGATGTTAGCAATCAAGTTTGATGGTAGAGTGGGTCCATCAATTTTCTTATCGCTACGAGTAATCATGGCATTAACCTCTTTAACATTTTGATTGTCAGGATTGGAGCTTTGCACCATATGTTGTCCCCTTGGATTAGGTTGTGGCTGTGAAGGAAAACGACCTTGCTCTTAAATCGTCAAGAAACTAGTCAACTTGGTGAGTTGGCTCTTAATCACCTTTTGTTCCTCTTTGATCCCTTGTTACTTCTCTAGCAACCGTTGATTTATCTTGCCTTGCTCTTCCACACTCTTGGCATGTACCTGCATAAATACTTAAAAACATCTTCCAAAGGTAAAGATTTTTGTGGTGCATTATATGAAGTTGCTTCAGGTTTCCATTGGGTACTAAAGTGGGCAGGAGGTTGTATATCGGATCTCCAACTAAAATTAGGGTGATTCTTCCAACCGGGATTGTAGATGTTAGAGCAGGGTGAGTATGGTTTCCTAAAGGGTATACCCAAAGCATTACACTATCACTTCATCTCAAAATAGGTTGGACAATCATTAGGTACATGATCTACCACATTACACATAAAACAAGGCTCGTGGGATTCTACCCTACTAACCGGTTCGGGGGCTATAGCATCCTTGGTTTTTAAAACTTCAATTTCATTAGTTAGGACCTCTAAATGGGCTTTAAGACTATCCTTTTCCTTAAGTTGATAAATTCCAGCGGTTTGATTTGTCTTAGTACTTTCCATGGCATTCGGTCTCATCCAAGTATGGGCTTTTTCCGGTAGGTCATCTAGAAAATCTATGGCTTGGTCGGGATCTTTTTGAAGAAAATCTCCATTACACATAATTTCTATGAATTGCCTTTGCCCTACTTAGAAGTCCATCATAAAAATAGCTAACTACCAGCCACTTCTCATACCCATGGTGTGGACAAGAATTCAAAAGGTCTTTGAAACGTTCCTAAACTTGATATAAGGTTTCACTCTCCTTTTGTGCAAAGTTTGAGATTTGTCTCTTGAGGTTATTAGTCTTATGGGTTAGGAAATGCTTTTAGAAGACGGCTTGGGTCATCTCATTCCAACTTCCTATAGACCTAGGCCTTAACGAGTACAGCCAAACCTTGGCCTTTTCCTTAAGGGGAAAGGGGAAAAACCTAAGTTTGACGGTGTCTACCATATCAACCCTACTTTGAAAGGTTGCTACTACTTCCTCAAATTCCCTAATATAGACATAGGGGCTCTCATTCTCAAACCTATGGAAGGTTGGTAGCAATTGAATCATGCCCAGCTTAAACTCAGGTTGTTGTTCATTAGGGGGGAACATGATATAAGATGGTGTGGCTGTTCGGCTAGGATGCAAGTAATCTTTAAGTGTCCTAGCAACATTATCATTGTGATTGTCGGCTATGTTAAAAGAATTCTCTGAATTCTCGTTTGGGTGTGCACTATGATTTGATCTAGGCAAGCTTTCACTATCAGACATGGAAGGAGAGGGTAACTCTATCTCGAGTCCTTTAATGAATCTACCTCGCGCATCTCTCAGTCTATGCATACACCAAAAGAATTAGAGGGGAAATGAACAAAACAAAAAAAAAATTAGAAAATCAAAACAAAGAGCAAAGAACAATATTACCATCTTGTCTCAAAGTTGACAATCTTCCTTGCACTTAAGCGCGTTTCTCCGGCAACGGCGCCAAAATTTGATTACGCTCAAACTAACACGCGATTATTGTATACAGCTGAGGTGTCGATCCCATGAGGAAAAGCAAATTACAAGAGAAAGTGTAAACCTTAACACCAAATGATGAAATTCAAATAAGTGAATCTTTATTTTACGAATGAAATTATATGAGAGAGTTGTGAAAATATGACAAATGATTCAATAAAGAAATAACAAAGTTCCAGGAATCCTTCCTAAGTTCGTTGCCTTATTCTAGTCTTGACTCAATTGTTTTTATCTCAATTGCTAGTTTCACATCCCAAATAAGCAATTATTAAATATTCATTCAAAGCACATAAACACTCTAATGTAATTGCTACAAATTACTCTTTAATTCCGATTCAAGCACACATGACCTATCTTATAGATTATCAAGAAACGACAATATATTTCAATTACAATATCGCAGTAATGGACAAACCTATAAGATGAATCTACCGAAATCAATCACATCTAACAACTTGACATAAGAAGAGCTTGACTAGATTTATATGGAGGAGAAAGATGCAATCACTGGATTAAGAGTAAATCCTCTCATTCTTACTTAATCGAGAGTAAATCATAAACAATGTTTAACAATGAATCCATACAACTGAATCAAGAATAGAAATAAGAACAACTACACCTAGGAATTCATCCTTTTGCCTTGCTTAGAGATTAGTTGGACATTAGGCTCATGCTTGATTCACCTTAATAGAGAAGGATATGGTAGCTCTCCTAATTTCAGCCTCCTTTTCAGCAAAAACCTAAGTGTTCTATTAATACCCCAAAAGGTTCAAGGGTATTTTCGGGTCAAGAAATGTCATTAAAGCCCTAATAAAGTTGTGAAACAGAAACAGGGGAATCACGCTAGTGCCACGGCTCAGAAGAGGGAAGTCACGGCACGGCTATAAAAAACCTCATGTGCAGCGGCACAGACCTTGCCACGCCACTGAGCCGCCCTTGGTTCTGGTTGTCAGTGGTGCTGGTGGCCGCAGCGCACACTGGTCCGGGCCTAGGTGCACTGCCTGATTCCAGCCTCTAGTTCAAAAGCTAATGGTTCTGGTGGCCGCGGCTCAAACCTTGGCTCACCGCAGCATGGAACCCTAGAAATGGGTTTCTATTCATTTTGTCCTTCCGAAACCATTCATTCACTACGATATGCATAAAATCTTCGTGCTTTAAGCAATGTTAGCTTTTCTATCTCTTTTAAAACCAAAATACCTGAAAATGCATCAAAATAAATCAATGAACCAAGAATGACACTTTAAAATTATTAAGGCATAAATGTGTAATTCAGCCCTAAATCAACCCTAAAATGCTAACAAATAAATACTATTAAGATGCATTTTATGACTATCATCAACACCAGACTTGAGCATTTAATGCACCAAACATACCAAGTCAGTGTCTAACAGTCATATTAATTCAAGGCTATATAAACCCACTTCAATGTGAATTTAAAACCAAAACTCTACACATTTAATTCATGGTTTCGCTCATTAATACACAAAAGCATTGAAAATTTTATTGTTCAGCCATTTTTCAAGTTTTTCTTTGAAAGAGAGATATTGTTCATTTGTAAAAGCATTCATTGCTATCTCTCTACTATTTACTTTAAAGCAACTCATATTTATTGTAAAAGGATTAACTTCCGCAAGGAAGAGATTGAGATTAGCTTCCGAGAGAAAGGGATTAACTTTTGAGAGGAAAGGATTAGCTTCCAAGAGAAAGGGATTGTTTGTAAGGTTTGTACAATACCCGTGAAGTTGTACAACTAAAAGTTTTAGTGGATCATTTCAAGGAGGTTTCTTGAAGAGAGTGGACGTAGGGTCGGAACGAATCCGATATTACCGAACCACTATAAATTGAGTTTGCATTTTCTTCTCCTTAAACTCTTTTACTTAAAGCACATTACTTGTTTATACACTTGTGCATTTAACTGTTTTTATAAACTTGCAAGTAATTACTGAAAGCTTTTAAAAACCTAATTCACCCCCCTCCTGGGTTGGAACCTCCCTCCTGGGTTGGAACCTCAGTCTACAATTGGTATCAGAGCCTTGTTCTCAATTTCAGGCTTAAAATTCTTGAGTTGATTCGACGGCATCAAATAACTATTCTAAGGGACATTCCTACACTAGGCCTCCCTTGTTCAATGTCTCAAACTATAACTATTGAAAAAACAGGATGAAAATCTTTGTCAAAGGACAAAATTATAATCTATGGAGAGTCATTGAGGAAGGACCTAGTGATAGGAGCTTAAATAATCATATTTAAGCCCCTTAATTTACATTTGTTAAGCTCTTAGTTTGCGTATTTTATTCCATTTTACTTCTTTTTTTGTGTTTTCTGTGTTTTTATAGGTTTTTGGAAAAAATGAAGCATTTTGGAACTCAAAGAGAAAAATTGGAACTGGGAGCTGCAGAAGAGTGTGATCGAGCGCAGTGCTTGGTGTGATCAAGCACACAAGCACTCGTGCACATAAGGAGAAGGCTCGAGTGCAACCTTGCTGTTGAGCGATTATTTACCTAAATAATTAAGCAGATAACCGCACTAGTTTTACTTGCAAGTGCACAAGGTCAACAGTGTAGTATAGTGTGCGAAACCAAGGTCATCTCCACAGGGATTATTAAAGTTCGATTTTTATAATTAGTTTCTTTAAGTAAAAAGAAATAAAATAATTGTTATGTGTGATTTGATAATAATAAAGACATAGGGCTTTGATATCCACCACTAGTCATGCTTTCCCAATTGTATAAGGTATCAGTGCACTAACCTTATCATGTATACCTACTGGTTACCAACCTAAGGGCATGGTATCTACTCCTTAAGCTATTGATCTCCCTAAGCAACGAGTTAGGCATGGTATCTACTCTAACTCTTTTCTTCCTTAAGTGATTCAGCATGGTATCTGCTTGAGTTGTTCCTTAAGAAAACTTAAGTACTATGGAAATCGACAACCACATGAGACCTAAAGCATGGTATCTACTCCCGGTTTCCCATGTTGATTAACCCGGGTATCCAGATAAGATATCCCTTGTTACTAATGTTAGACCCAGGACTCGATCATCTAAATTTATCTAACTAACAGGTCCATACCATATGCATACACTGGCCATACACATACATATGAGGAATTTAAATAAGCACAGGCATTAATTAAGTTAAGCAACATAATAAAGGCTATTGGCAAAGATTTATCAATGAATAATTATATGAGAAAGCATAACTAGGGCTTCAATCGAGCCCTATAAGAAAGTTAGTTACACATGCTGTCTAAAAACATTATATATAAACTAAACATAAAGAGAAGAATAATCTCGAGAGAAGAGGCGTCAATTCTCTCCCAATGCTTACAACTCCAAGTAAAAGCTAAGAGAAGTGTTCTCTAAGTTGCGGTCTCTTTGTGTGTGCTTATAAGTGTATTTATAGGTGTTTGAGAAGTCCTAAGGGGCCCATGAGTCCCTAAAACTTTCCTAAAAACAAAAATTTTTTATTTCCAAAATAGGGTTTATGCAGTTTACTGTTCACGCCCGTACATATACGCTTGATCGTAGGTGTCTTGCACTCGATCGCAGTGCTGCGCTTGATCCCTCTTGTGCGCACACAATCGCAATGTGCACTCGATCGCAATTTGTCCAGAGACTGATCCAGGGATTCCAAGCTTCTTCCTTTAAGTGCCAAAAATTACTTCTTTTTCTCCAAGACCCTATAAAAACATGTAAAACACACAAATGGAGTAAAAGAGATAAAATTAACGTAATTAAGGACCTAACAAATGTAAATAAGGGGGCTTAAATATGAATATTTAAACACCTATCACATCCCCAAACTTACATATTGCTAGTCCCTTAGCAATACAAAATTAAGAACTGAAACGAAAAAAAAAAACAGATAAATCAAATGTTCATGGTGTCCAACAAAAGTTTAGATCTTACAAAACTATGATGCGCATTCATGAGCATGCTTAACAGATATAAACATATTTTTGCAATGAATAAGAGTTTTGAACGCAAATCACTTTCATAAGGCAAATTTAAGACATCACAAGCTCGACTTTGGTGTGTGGTGAACTAGCACACAAAATATTGGGTTTCCAAGAAATTCAAGCGTGTAGTGTTTCTATGACTCAAGATTCACCAAACTTCCTATTAGAGTCAACAAATATGGCATAGACTTTTATTTGTGAGATTTTTGCCAAGTTAGTTCCCTTAAGCTTTCTTGTTGACTCATGTAATGAGCGTTTAGCCAATGACTCCCAAACCAGATGGTTTTAGGGCATTAGGTGTAAAGACACCCCTAAGGACTTACTAGCTCGAGTCAACAAGGCTACGAAACTAACTGGTTTTAATGCTACCACTTAGAATTTTTCACCTTTTGACGTGACACTCAATGCTTACTAAGGCAAGAGGGTCAGTTACTCAGCAAAAAGTTCTTTTTAATGATCACTTAGAATTTTTCACCTTTTGACGTGACACTCAATGCTTACTGAGGCAAGAGGGCCAGTTACTCAGCGAAAGATTTATTTTTATTGATCATTAGGAGCATTTTTTTTTCTTTTTGGGCGCTAATCAATCTTTTCTATTTTCATATGCCAAAATGTAAATCTAATAGGTCATCTAGTTCACAGTCAAGCAAAAGAAACGTACCAATCCAAATAACATGTTATACCCCACACAATTATGTGCTAATGTGCTCGTGATAGTTTAAGTCAAACTTGTGAATCCTTAAATGTCTAAAAGGCAGTGATCTAGGTTCAAAACTTGATTATTTAGCCTATATGTTCAAAGTGTTAAGCTCACTGATGAAGTCAAATCATAAAGTTTTGTTTAGATCATAAAAAAAAAGTTTATTGGACAGAATGAACATGCATTTATCTATGAAAATAACAACAAAACAGAAAAAAGTGGGACATAGTGAGTGTGTGAATGTGTCCCCATACCCCTAATTGCACATTGTCCCCAATGTGTGAATAGCATGGAAGGAGCTGACCTGGGAGATAGAGAACTGATGGCTGGCATGGCTCGTAGCACACCCCCAAACTTCAACTGGATGCACTCACACTGTCCTTGAAAAAGAAAGAAAAACAAACATAAAATAGAAAACAAGTAATAATAAACAGATAGAAAAATAAACTAGGAAATACGAGTAATAAAATGAAATAAACTAAGAAAAATGATATGCTTTGGGGTGCCTCCCATGAGCACTAAGTTTAACATCTTCAGTCAGACATGGTATCCTCTCACTGCTGATCATCAGGTGGTGCAGTCGACGAGGTACCGGGTGTCGGAGGTAGGCGATCAAGAATAGTCTGCAGCATAGCCTCCTGTCATGCTAACCGTGCCTCCAAACTATCCATGCGCTGATGCACGAGTGTGGTAGCAGCAGAGACCTCACCTCGGAAGGAGGATAGCTCAGCTAGAAAGTGCTGAAACTCGGTGGGTCCCATGTCCGAATGGTTCTCCTCTCGTACTAGGCTAATGACCGGGGGCTTGGTCTCCATATGATCCTCCTCAACTCACTCAGATGCTAGAGCAGGTACTGGGGGTCCTTGTGGCATATGCAAGATGCTGTGTGTCCACTGAGCCTTCCCAAAAAAGGGATGCTCTCGCACTGGCTCTTCGCTGTGGGTCCCCTTAATCCCCTTCATCTTAAGGATGGAGGAGAGTAGGAACGGGAAAGGGAGGCCCCAAGCATTGGCCGTGGTGGTCTGACGGTCATGTACATGATCCCAAAACTTGTGCAGCTGGCTCCAAATGACAGCTGGGATGGAGTACCAGTGGCCTCTATGGAAGACATATAAGGATTGGAGAAACTGGTCTCGCCACTGTGTCTTGTGCCCCAATGGACACACATTACGCTGTAGGATCGTGTCGACAAGCCATAGTCGTGGAGGCAGCTTGGACCGGCTAATCGCATTGTTATGCCTGTCGGCATGCTGGCCAGTGCACATGTCTGTGATGATCTCAGCCAGGGCAAAGGACTCCGGTTGTTCCTCGATATCTGTGTCCTCAAGAGGGGACTCATCGGTGCAAGGAAGAGCAACGGCTATATCGAAACTAGTCACCTCGATGGGTGTGCCCCGGATTGAAGAAGTAAGGACTCTTTGTCTGCTGTAGTCAAATGATAGGCTCATGTAGAACTGGACTATGAGTTGGGAGTAAGCAGTGGAACAGACCGGCTTAAATAACCTCTTCAATCCTCGATGTTGGAATGCTTGGATGGCCCATTGAGTGGCGTCCATGTGCCGGAATACGTCATTGATGGCGAAAGTGGTCTCGAATAAAAGCTCTCTTTGCTCTATGCTGGGCTGGGATGATGAAGCACGACTGCTGGATGCACCAGAAGTGGAAACAGATGGTCTAGACATGTTGTTCTTTAGTTTTTGCCTGATTTACGATCGATCTGAAGGAGGTGCGCTCGATCGCACACTGGCTATGCACTCGATCGCAAATGTCGTGCGCTCGATCGCACATGGTCAGGCTTTTCCTCGAACATCTTGTATGCACCAAAAGACTAAGCTATGGTCTTGAGGATTTGAATATGATCCCAACCTCCTGCAAACAGACAAGCACTCAATCACTCACAAGAAAACATATATGTATAATGAATTTTATAAATAAAATATGAAAATTTGTGTGTGTGTGTGTAAAGAGTACCTTGTGGATGTATATAATAGGGAAGGGAGTACGTAGTGGTGGCAGTGGTGATAATGGTGGTTAACGATGATGGGGGTAATGGAGATGGTGGAAATGGAGTGTGATAGGGTGTAATAGAGTTGAGAGTGTAAGGGTGAGTGTGAGGGATGCTAGTAGGAAGGTGCGAGTGAGGGAGAGTAAAGGGTGAGTGTGAACAGTGAGGGAGTGTGGTGGGAGTGGATTTTTTTCAGACTTATAGCTAACTCATTGTTACGAGTGTGCTCGATCGCATATGGGGTGCGCTCGATCACATTCGTGCGCTCAAGCATACTGACGGACACGCTCGATCGTATACTTGCGCTCGATCGCACAGAATAGTGCGCTCGATCGCAAATGTGTGTATGGGCAAAAATAACAACTTACCTCAGCTGAAAATGATAACTTTGGAACAGTACAACCTTACCATTTGTTAGTGGCCTCAGTACCACTAACCTCTGTAGAGATACTTGAGCGGTATGAATAATCGAAATGAATTTTTGCTCAAGCACTCTCGTGTTTTTGTACTAGTTGGTTGGAGGGGGGCACTTAGAGCCCACCTCTTGTGGCTCTAAGGCCTATGTGTTAGCTGTATACCGAACCTCTTCAAGTGCCAAGTCTTCATCTCTTGGAGGAAATTGAATGTCGAGGTAAGGTTTGGCTCTGTGTCCATTTATTGTAAAGGGCTGATTCCCGCTTGGGCCACAGACTTCTAATGCACCATGAGGGAAGACCTTGGTGACCATGTACGGACCGTACTATCTGGATTTGAGCTTGCTTGGGAACAGTTATCACCATCCTGCCTCCTGGCTTCAATTGATCAATAAGGGCCTGGGGGATTTCTGGAGCTGCTGCCCCAACGTGTATGGCATCATAAGGTGCAAACTCAGGCCAACCAAATCTTCCATCTGTAACAACAGAAACTCCCAACTGTTAAACCTAATGGTTAACATTCAACAAAAGAATGATTCTTACTATGAATGAACCATTTGATGATTGAATTCTTTCTCCAGGTAAATTAAACAAAGTAAATGAAATAATCATTAGATTAATGTCACTGGGGGACATTAATAACATATAAGCTAACAGCTGATGACCATACAATAGTTTAGACTGAAGTTGTTTCCTTTCAAGAAACTACACTGGGGGAGAGGTAATTACAGAAAGTTGAAACAACGCCTATTTAATGTCAACACCCAATTTTCTGGGAGGACCCAAGTTTTATTGGGAGATAAAAGAAAAAAGATGAAAAAAAATATAGAAGTGAATGCAATAATGACTCGGTCAATCTTCATAGTAGCATTAACAATTTTTTTCAAGGATTTTTTTACTTCTTCAAGGGAACTGTAGAAAAGTGAAGCCCACAGGATGCCATGATCAAGTTAAGAGATTTTTTTTTTCTTTACAGATAGATAATCTTCTTGGCATAGTAGTTTTTTTTCCTTTTTTTTCTTAATTTTCGTTTATATGAAATACCCTTTTGTCTTTTTGTTGATCTACAAGAGGACATTTCTTAAACATTATAGAAAAATTATGAGCTTCCAATAACATACCACCATCATGCACTGAAAGTGAACCTTCCTTCAATAAAGGTTCATATAGCAGCACCTTTTTGTCCTACATGGAACTCCTTCCGTACTAGTTGTTTGTCATGATAAGCTTTTGTCCATTCCTTGTATAACTTTGCATTCTCATAGGCATCATATCTCAATTCTTCAAGCTCATTTAGATGCAGCTTTCTTTTCTCACCCGCTTGCTTCATGTCGAAGTTGAACTGATTTATGGCCCAATATGCTCGATGTTCTAATTCCACAGGTAGATGGCATGCTTTTCCAAAAACTAGACGGTAGGGAGACATGCCTATTGGGGTCTTATAGGCTGTCCTATATGCCCATAGAGCATCATTTAGGCGTAGAGACCAATCCTTCCTGTTAGGCTTTACAATGTTTTCTAATATTCCCTTAATCTCTCGGTTACTAATCTCCACTTGGCCACTGGTTTGAGGATGATATGCAGTACCAACTTTATGAGTGATCCCATACTTCCGGAGTAGTTCGGAAAAAGAACGATGATGAAAGTGACTGCCCCCATCACTAATGACTACTCTTGGAGTTCCAAACCTAGTAAAAATGTTAGCCTGCAAAAACTTGATAACCATTTTATGATCATTAGTCCTTGAGGGGACAGCCTCGATCCATTTAGACACATAACCCACGCCCACAAGAATATATAAATAACCAAATGAGTTAGGAAATGGTCCCATGAAATCAATGCCCCATACATCAAAAAGTTTTACTATATGAATATTTTGCAAGGGCATTTGATTTCGGGAAGAGATGTTACCTGTCCGCTGGCATCTATCACATGAGCTGCAAAAGGAGAAAACATCTTTAAACAGATTAGGCCAATAAAAACCAGATTGGAGTACCTTAAGAGCTGTTCGTTTTGCCCCAAAATGTCCTCTATAAGCAAACTGGTGGCAGTGTTGCAATAAGCTAAAGTGTTCCTCTTCTGGGATACATCGTCTGATGATTTGATCAGGGCAAGTTTTGAAAAGATAAGGATCATCCCAATAGTAATGTCTTGACAGAGATATCAACCGTTTCTTTTCTTGAGTAGTCATGCCTGGAGGAAAAACTTTAGTAGTTAGATAATTTACTATATCAGCGTACCATGAGAGTTTTACCTCTAGTGCGAATAGTTGTTCATCGGGGAAGTTCTCATTCAATGGTAACTTTTTATCATCACTCTCATAGGGAAGTCTTAACAAATGATCCGCAACTACATTCTCACTACATTTCTTGTCTTTGATCTCTAAATCGAATTCTTGTAGTAGGAGTACCCATTTGATTAGCCTAGGCTTTGCATCTTTTTTAGAAAACAAATATCTCAAAGCAGCATGGTCAGTGAATACAATAACTTTATAACCAATAAGATATGATCTAAACTTCTCTAAAGCAAAAATAACAGCTAACAACTCTTTTTCAGTAGTAGAATAGTTAAGCTGAGCATCATTTAACGTTCTAGAAGCATAGTACATAGCATGAGGTACCTTATTGATCCTTTGGCCTAAGACAGCTCCCAAAGAGAACATTCTTTAATGTGTTGAAAGCTTGCATACAATCATTATTCCATTCAAACTTGGTATCCTTGGCTAACAACGCACAAAGAGGTCTCAAGATTTTGGAGAAGTCCTTGATGAATCTTCTATAGAAACCAGCATGTCCAAGGAAACTTCTAATGCCTTTGACTGTGAGAGGGGGAGGTAACTTTGAAATAATATCTATTTTAGCTTTGTCGACCTCAATACCTCTGTTTGAGATGGAATGACCCAACATAATACCTTGTTGAACCATGAAGTGACATTTCTCCCAATTCAACACTAAATTACTCTCTTCACATCTCTTTAGGACATTTTCCAAATGATTTAGGCACTCATTGAAATTAGATCCAAAGACACTAAAATCGTCCATGAACACCTCAATATATTTCTCTACCATATTGAAAAAAATTCTCATCATACATCTTTGAAAAGTGGCTGGTGCGTTGCATAAGCCGAATGGCATTCTTCTATAAGCAAATGTACCGAAAGGACATGTGAAGGTAGTCTTTTCTTGATCCTCAGGTGCTATGGCAATTTGATTGTATCTACTATACCCATCCAAGAAACAATAGTAACTGTGACTGGCTAATCTCTCCAACATTTGATCGATGAATGGTAAGGGGAAATGATTTTTTTTGGTTTCCTTGTTTAGTTTCCGGTAATCGATACATACTCTCCAACCCGTTGTTTTTCTTGTAGGTATGAGCTCCTCATTGTCGTTTTTCATTACTGTGATCGCACTCTTTTTAGGAACAACTTGGACAGGGCTCACCCATTTGCTATCTGATATAGGGTAGATGATGTCGACATCTAGTAGCTTCAATACCTCGGCTTTTACTACCTCCTTCATGTGTGGGTTAAGTCGTCTTTGAGCATCTCGAGTGTGCCTTGCTTCTTCTTCAAGGTAGATACTATGCATGCATTTTGCTGGACTTATCCCTTTGATGTCAGCAATGGTCCACCCAATGGCAGATTTATGTTCCCTAAGTACTGTTAACAACTTCTCTTCTTCTCCACTACTCAAGTTAGCAGCTACAATCACAGGTAAAGTCTTCTTTTCTCCCAAATAGGCATATGTCAAATTTTTAGGTAGCTGCTTTAGTTCCAATGTTGGTGTCTGGACAATGGATGGAAGAAGAGTAGTATTAGTGGGTATGAGAGATTCAAATGGAGGAGGATACTTACTGGAACATTTTGGAGAAGTCTCAAGGAGGTGCGCAGTTATGATGATGTCATTAGTAATATCTTCATAGTCTTGCTCCATATCCACCTCTGTGAAGCTATGGTGAGAGTAGTCTCCAATGGATCAATGTGTTGGACCTGAAAAGCTTGCTCAACAAAGTTTTGTATCATACAAACATTAAAGCATTCCAAGTCATCTTGAGGAAGTTTTATTGCATCAAATATTTTAAACTCTATTTTCTCACCATTGATTTTCATACTCACTATACCCTTTTTCACACAAATCTTAATGTTAGTAGTTCTCATGAAGGGTATCTCTAATATGATGGGTAAGGGCATTAGCATAGGGCACTCTTCCATGTCTAATACGATGAAATCAGCAGGTAAGATGAACTCTCCAACTTTTACTAGGACATCCTCGAGAATACCCCTAGGTCTTTTAATACTCCTATCTACCAATTGTAAGGTAATAGATGTTGGTTGCAACTCCCCCAAACCTAGGGTCTTGAATACCGTGTAAGGTAGTAAGTTTACCCCTGCTCCTAAGTCTAGTAATGCTTTGTCAAATAGCTGATCACCTATTCTACAGGGAATAGTAAAACTACCCGGATCTTTCAGTTTAGGTGGGAGTTTTCTTAGTAGTACAGCACTTACTTCTTCAGTTAATGCTACAGTTTCATGTTCTTGAAATTTCCTTTAATGAGTGCAACAATCTTTTAGGAACTTAGCATAGGCGGGTATTTGATGAATTGCATCTAGTAATGGAATATTAATTTCAACTTTCCGCAAGGTTTCAAAAACATCAAGTAGTTTATTGTCTTTCTTTTGTTTTACTAACCTTTGCGGGAAGGGTGGTGCATTCACCTTCTTCGTCTCACTTACCCTTGATGCTGATGGTGTCTCTTTGGATGCTGCTGGAGATTCCTCGGATCTGATCACTTTGCCATTTCTCAAGGTTATGACAACCTTTAGTTGTTGATGCCCCCCAGGGTTGGGTAATGTTTGAGCTGGGAGCTCCTCTTGCTTTCTGCCACTGAGCTCTTTAGCTAGTTGTCCCATTTGTACCTCTAGTCTTTGAATTGCTTGCTCATGTGCCGCAGTGGCTTGTTTTTGTTGAGTCATGAACTATTCTTGTGATGTCACCAGTTGTCTTACTAGACTTTTGAGGTCGTTCTTCTTTGGTTCGGGAGTAGCATGAGCAGTGGGATGGGGGTTTCATTACTGTCCTTGATTGTTCTGGTTGTTGATCCATGAGAAATTTGGGTGGTTTCGCCATCCAGGGTTGTATGTGTTGGCATATGGGTTGTTCTTCGGTGGATAGTTGTTAGGCCCCACGTAATTGGCTTGTTTCAGATCTGTAGATAGAGGACAAGTATCATTATTATGATCATATTGGGAACATATCACACATACCTATAGTGGTGTAGCTAGTAGGCTAGATGAGGTAGTTTGAGCAGCCATGGCTTTTACCAATAAGTCTAGTTTCCTTTCCATTACTGCCATTTGATGGGAAGATCCTCCATTTACATTTACCTCATACATACCCTTACCCTTGGTCACATGTCTACCTCGAGAGGAGAATTGCTGGGTGTGCTCGCTGAGGGTTTCGAAGAACTCCATTGCTTCTTCACTGCTTTTCTCTATCAGGACTCCTCCACAACCTGAATCAACAATACATTTGTTAGTACCATTCAAACCTTCATAGAATGCTTGTACCAGTTCATCTTGAGGTAGGTTGTGGTGTAAGCATTTCAGTAGCAGCTCGTTGAAGTGTCCCCATGCTTCGAAGAAGAGGTCCCCCCCTTTTTGTTGGAAGGACTAGATCTCCTTCCTCATTTGTCTCGTCTTTTGGGCTGGGAAGAACTTCTTCAGGAACTTGCTTGCCAACTCCTCCCAAGTGTGGATGGAAACTATAGGCAAATAATTATACCAAAGTTTAGCATTATCTTTCAAGGAAAAAAGGAACAGAATCAACCTTATTCCTTCTTGGTCTAGTCCTTGTATGTGCTGAAACTTGCAAATATCGAAAAATTCTCGGAGGTGCAAGTGTGGATCTTCGTTAGGAGTGCCTCTAAAATGATTCAAAGCATTCAAGATTTGCGGAGATATGTAATAATTTCCCGCCGCCTCAGGTTGATATGCAATGCATGATGGTTGATCAATGTTCCGAGGGATGAAGAAGTGCTTCATCGGTACTCGTGCAGGTGGTTGCTGATTCTCGAGCTGTTCTGCAATTTGTGGTTCGATCTCGACTTCTTCTTCGTTCTCCTTGAAGTTGTTCCTTAGCTTTTATCAGATAGTCCGCTCAAGCTCGGGATCAAGGGAAAAGAATGTTGGATGTCGAGATCGTAGTCCGTGCATAAATTAAGAAAACCGGTTTCAGTGCAGCAATGCAACTCTGCTGCTTGGGTAACTCTCTTCCCTAAATGTACTCGATCGCACAGGAGGTTGCGATCGATTGCAAGTACCATAGAAAGTGTGATTTAGGGTTTACGTGCCTGAAACAGAAAATGAATTTGATTAGGTTTTGATAAAACGAAGATGGTAAAAATAAAGTAATAATAGCAATGATTAAACGAAAGTAATTCTAAAAGGAACTTTTAGCGCAATCCCCGGCAACGGTGCCAAAAACTTGTTGAGCGATTATTTACCTAAATAATTAAGCAGATAATCACACTAGTTTTACTTGCAAGTGCACAAGGTCAACAGTGTAGTATAGTGTGCGAAAGCAAGGTCATCTCCACAGGGATTGTTAAAGTTCGGTTTTTAGAATTAGTTTCTTTAAGTAAAAAGAAATAGAATAACTATTGTGTGTGATTTGATAATAATAAAGACATAGGGCTTTGATATCCACCACTAGTCATACTTTCCCAATTGTATAAGGTATCAGTGCACTAGTCTTATCAGGTATACCTACTGGTTGCCAACTTAAGGGCATGGTATCTACTCCTTAAGCTATTGATCTCCCTAAGCAACGAGTTAGGCATAGTATCTACTCTAACTCTTTTCTTCCTTAAGGGATTCAGCATAGTATCTGTTTGAGTTGTTCCTTAAGAAAACATAAGTACTATGGAAATCGACAACCACATGAGACCTAGGGTATGGTATCTACTCCTGGTTTCCCATGTTGATTAACCTGGGTATCCGGATAAGAAATCCCTTGTTACTAATGTTAGACCCAGGACTCGGTCATCCAAATTGATCTAACTAACAGGTCCATACCACATGCATACGCTGGCCATACACATACATATGAGGAATTTAAATAAGTACAGGCATTAATCAAGTTAAGAAACATAATAAAGGCTATTGGCAAAGATTTATCAATGAATAATTATATGAGAAAGCATAACTAGGGCTTCAATCGAGCCCTATAATAAAGTTAGTTACACATGCTGTCTAAAAACATCATATATAAACTAAACATAAAGAGAAGAATAAACCCGAGAGAATAGGCGTCAATTCTCTCCCAAAGCTTACAACTCCAAGTAAAAGCTAAGAGAAGTGTTCTCTAAGTTGTGGTCTCTTTGTGTGTGCTTTACAAGTGTATTTATAGGTCTTTGAGAAGTCTTAAGAGGCCCATGAGTTCCTAAAACTTTCCTGAAAACAAAAATATTTTATTTCCAAAATAGGGTTTATGCAGTTTACTGTTCATGCCCGTACATGTGCGCTCGATTGCAGGTGTCTTGCGCTCGATCGCAGTGCTGTGCTCGATCCCTATTGTGCGCGCACGATCACAATGTGCGCTCGAATGCATTGCATATTGCAATCGATCACAGTTTGTCCAGAGACTGCTCCAGGGATTCCAGGCTTCTTCCTTTAAGTGCCAAAAACTGCTTCTTTTTTCTCCAAGACCCTATAAAAACATGTAAAACACACAAATGAAGTAAAAGAGATAAAATTAACGTAATTAAGGACCTAACAAATGTAAATAAGGGGGCTTAAATATGAATATTTAAGCACCTATCACTTGCGCTCGAGCGCAAACTCATGCGATCGAGTGCACATGCATCAGTGAAACATCAAAACGGCAGTTCCTATTTTGTAAAGTAGGGTTATAGTCCTGTTTTGGAAATTAGGGTTTCCAAGTGTCCTTAGATCCCTATAAATAGACTTGTAAAACACAGAAACAGTATCTCCCTTTTGAGGAGCAGATCTCCCTTTTGAGGAGCAGATCTCCCTTTTAGTTTAGTTTTTGTTCGGGGAGGTCGGACAAGCCCGAACGAGAGATTGTAGAGACTAATTGATGACTCTTCTCCATAGTGTTTTCGGGTTTCTTCTTTCCTTTGTATTTTATTTTATGATGTTGTTTAGCATCACAACTATATGTAACTAATTTTCTAGTAAGGGCTTGGTTGAAACCCTAATTCTGTTTACTCAATAATTCAGTATTGGCAGCTTTGCGATATTTGTGTTGTGATGCTTAACTTGATTAATGTCTGCTTTTTATTTAAATTCCTCATATGTGTTTGTTGATCAACATATGTATGTGGTATGGATTAGTTAGTTGAATCAATTTGGATGACCGAGTCCTAGGTTCAACAATAGTAACAAAAGATATCAACGCTGGATTCTTGGGTTAATCAACATGGGAAACCAGGAGTAGTTACCATGGCCTAGGTCTCATGTGGTTGTCGATTTCCACAGATCTTATGCTCTCTTAAGGAACAACTCAGTATACACCATGTTGAATCCCTTAAGAAAGAAAAGAGTTAGAGTAGATACCATGCCTAACTCGTTGCTTAGCTTAAGGAGTAGATACCATGCCCTTAGATTGACAACCATTAGGTTTTCATGACATGAGTAAAGCATTGGCATACTGTTTTGTTGTGGTAGCATGATTAGTGGTAGATATCAAGTCTCTACACCTTTATCTTTATTAAATTCCAACTCAATATTTATTTCTCTCTTTTTATATTGCGAAACTGATTCTAAAAACGAAATTCACCAATCCCTGTGGAGATGATCTCGCACTTGCACACTATGCTACTATTGACCTTGTGCACTTGCAAGTAAAACTATATGATTAATTGCTTATTTATTTAGGTAGATAATCGCACAACACTTAGAATTCTTACAAAGGAAATAATTATTGGAGAAATCAATCATACAATGCATAAACTCAAAACTGAGTTCAATGATGAGGATTGTAGAATGATGTCTCTAAATAGTAGAGCCACAAGTATTTTACACTATGCTTTAGATATTTCTGAATATAATAAAATTTCAGCATGTGTTTCGGCTAAGGAGATTTGGGATAAACTGCAAGTTACATATGAAGGAACTAGCGAAGTTAAAAAATAAAAAATTTGTATACTAGTATCCGAATATAAATCTTTCAAAATGTCTCATAACGAAACAATTTCTCAAATGCACTCATATTTCACAACTATTGTTAACGGTTTGAAGCTTCTTTGTAGGAACATTGAGGAGTTTGAACTAACAAGAAAAATCTTAAGATCTTTGCTACCCACTTGGAAAGCAAAGAAGACAACCATCACAGAGGCCAAAGATCTCGACAAACTTGATGTCGAAATACTTCTCGGATCACTATTGACATACGAGATGGAAGAAATGAATCTCATTTTCAATGATGATGAGAAGAAGAAAAAGGTAATTGCTCTCAAAGCCTCCACAAGCAACAAAGAAGAAGAAACGGAAGAAGAGGTGGAGAGCAGCGAAGAAGATGGTGAGATGGCTTTAATCACCAAACGATTTCACAGTTTCTTGAAGAAAAGCAAGAAACCATACACAAAGGATCCCACTACAAAAAGGGAACCACTTGTGTGTTATGGTTGCAAAAGACCCGGTCGCATCTAGGCCAATTGTACAGCTACAAGCAAACCATATAAGAGCTTTAAAAAGAAAGCTATGATTGCAATCATTTGGAGTGATGATGAAGAAGAAGACTCCTCAGATAAAGAGATCGGATATTAGGAAATTGCCAACCTATGTCTTATGGAAATCGATGATGAAAATGAGGTATCGAAATCTTCCTATTCAAAAAATAACATTGTTAGTAGTAGTGAAGAATTGATAGAAATCATAAACAAAATGCATGAAGAATTGAATAAATTCAATTCTAGGAACACCATTCTTAAAAAGGAGGTGTCATCTCTTTCTAAAGAGATGGAAGGTTTAAAAGATGAAAAAGAAAAACTATCTTCATTGCTTTATGATTCTTCTCAAGATTTTCTTAAAGATGAAAATGAAAACTTAAAGAAGAAGATAATAGAATTGAATGGCACTCTATCTAGACTTATGCTCGGAAAAAGAAAAGCTAGATGAAATGCTATCTTGCCAAAGATTAAATAGAAGAAAATCCGAGTTAGGTTATTCTCCATTAGGCAAGCAAAAATCAAAAGAGAGCTTATTTATGAAAGTATCATGTGTGAATGAAGCCTCTACATCAAAGACCACCAGCAAGGTCAAAAGCATTCCCTCAATGAATACTAGTAGGTCTAAAAATACAAATTCTAATATACTCAAAACTTGCACACTGCACATGCATATCCTAGAAATTAGCATCACGGTTATCCTAGAAATGACATACATGTTCATAATCCTCACAATAGAAACATGTATCCTAGGAATTATTATCCAAAGATTTATAGACATGCACAGCTAAGTCATCCTAGAAATTTCGATAATTATTATCCTAGGATTATGCATCATAAACATGTCTATAAAGATAGAACACCTTATGTTGTTAAGAAAGTATGGGTCCCTAAAGGAACCGTATTTTCTAGGACTAACCTCAAAGGACCCAAGAAATTTTGGGTACCTAAAAGTGCAATTGTGTATCCTTGTATGATGTAGATATGTCTCCACACCAAAGAAAAAGGCAACTGTTGGTACCTTGATAGTGGATGCTCAAAGCACATGACCGGTGATAGAAGTGTATTCAAAGAGCTAACTCTAAGAGATGGTGGACATGTTACCATTGGAGACAACACAAAAATAAAGGTCATCGGGCATCGAAAAGTTGGTAATAATTTCTCAACCATAGATAATGTATTATTAGTACAAGGCCTTAATCTAAATTTACAAGTATTAGTCAACTATGTGACAAAGGCTACAAAGTCATATTTGAAACCTCTCATTGTCTAGTTATAGACATCAAGAGTAACAAGATCAAGTTTGTTGGCCAAAGACACGAAAATGTCTGTATAGTTTATTTAAAATCCTTGCATTCGAAAAATGAAAAATGTTTTCCCGCATTTAGTGAAAACCCATGGCTATGGCATAGAAGGCTTGGTTATGTGAACATGGATTTGCTTAAAATCATTTCAAAAAAAGATTTAGTCATTCGACTTCCCAAAATAAAATTTGAAAATGATAAAGTATATGATGTTTGTCAAATGGGAAAACAAACTAAAATTTCTTTTAAATCAAAAAAGGTAGTTTTAACTACTAGACCATTGAAATTATTGCATATGGACTTATTTGGTCCAATAAGTACCATTAGTCTAGGTGGCCATCAATATGCTCTTGCTATTGTTGATGACTATTCAAGATATACCTTTGTTATCTTTATTGCTTACAAGGATAAAGCTTACAAAAGATTTGAAAACTTTTGTAAAAAGGTTCAAAATGAAAAAGGAATTTGTATTTCAAGCATTAGAAGTGATCATGGAAAAGAATTTGAAAACCAAAGCTTTTCAAAATTTTGTGATGAAAATTGAATTGATCACAACTTTTCAGCTCCTAGAACTCCTCAATAAAATAGAGTTGTCGAAAGGAAAAATAGAGTTCTAGAAGAATTTGCAAGAACCATGCTTTGTGAAAATAGCATGCTTTGTGAAAATAGCTTACCAAAATACTTTTGGGCGGTAAACACTTCTTTCTATATCTTGAATAGAATTTTAATTAGGCCCTTGCTTAACAAAACTCCATATGAATTATAGAAAGGTAGAAAGCCTAATATCTCTTATTTTCGTACCTTTGGTTGTAAATGTTTTATCCTAAATAACAATAAAACTAACTTGGGTAAATTTGACTCAAAGATCGATGAGAGGATATTCGTAGGATATTCAACCTCTAGTAAAGCTTATAGAGTCTTCAACAAGAGAACTCTTGTGGTAGAAGAATTCGTACATGTAGCCCTTGATGAGTCTAATCCAATTAGTAGTAGAGAAGTTTCTTTCAATGATGATACAGATTTCATTCCAAGAACAGAAACACTTACCCCCATTGTTGACCTAAAGGGGAGCCTACCTCACACAAGTCAAGAGTTAGAAGCTCTTAAATTAGACCAACCATCTACAAGTCATCAAGAGGATGCTTTTCCCAGAGATTGGAGGTATGTAAATTATCACTCAATCGATCAAGTGATTGGTGATCCTTCATAAGGGGTAAGAACTCGTTCCTCTATTAGAAATATTTGCAACTATGTAGCCTATTTGTCTCAAATAGAATCTAAAACTTTTATAGAAGTTGAGAAGGATAATGATTGGATAAATTCCATGCAAGAATAAATAAATCAATTTAAAAGAAACAATATATGGAATCTAGTTCCTAGACCAAAGAATCATACAATAATAGGAACTAAATGGGTATTTAGAAATAAGATGGATGAAAATGGTAGAGTGACTAGAAACAAGGCTAGACTAGTTGCTAAGGGATATAATCAAGAAAAAGGAATAGATTTTGATGTGATCTATGCTCCCGTAGCAAGATCATAAGCTATTCGAATGTTATTATCCTTTGCATGCTTTAACAAGTTTAAATTATTTCAAATGGATGTAAAAAGTGCATTTTTAAATGGCTTTATAGAAAAAGAGGTATATGTTGAGCAACCTCTTGGATTTGAGAATCCTAGTCTTCCAAATCATGTTAAAAGCTTTCTAAAGCTCTATATGGGTTGAAGTAAGCTCCAAGAGCATGATATGAAAGACTAAGTAAATTTTTTATTGACAAAAACTTTACAAGAGGAAAAATAGATACAACCCTCTTCACAAAAACTCACAAAAATGATACACTACTAGTCCAAATATATGTTGATGATATCATATTTGGTGCAACTAATGAATCTGTGTGTCAAGAGTTTGCCAAATGCATCCAAGATGAATTTGAAATGAGCATGATGGGAGAACTTACCTACTTCATTGGACTTCAAATCAAACAATTGAAAGGAGGTATCTTCATCAATCAATCAAAATACATCAAGGATCTACTAAAAAGGTTCGGGATGGAAAGCTCAAAGTCACTTGGTACTCCTATGAGCATATATACAAAACTTGACCTTGTTGAAGGAGGTAAGTGTGTAGACACTAAAACTTATAGAAACATGATAGGAGTTTTACTTTATTTAACTGCAAGTAGACCTAATATAATTTTCAGTGTATGCATGTGTGCTAGATTTTAAGCTAATCCTAAGGAATCACATGTAATTGTAGTAAAAAGAATCTGTAGATATCTACAAGGGACTCAAACCCTAGGATTACAGTACTCTAGAGATTTATCTTTTGAGCTTGTAGGATATTCAGATGCTGATTTTGCTGGGTGTAGGTTAAATAGAAAAAGCACTAGTGGAACATGCCAATTCTTAGGTACAATCTTAACCTCTTGGTTTTCCAAGAAACAAAACTCAGTTGCACTATCAACCGCCGAGGCAGAATACATAGCAACTGGAAGTTGTTGTGCCCAAGTATTGTGGATGAAATAACAACTAGAAGACTATGGCATGAACTTTAAAATTATCCCAACACATTGCGATAATACCAGTGTTATCAACTTAACCAAAAACCCTATTCCGCACTCTAGAACCAAACACATAGAAATTAGACATCATTTCTTAAGAGACCATGCTCAAAAAGGTGATATAAGACTAGAATTCATTCCTTCATAAGATCAAAAAGCTGACATTCTTACCAAACCTTAAAGTGAAGCTAGTTTTTTTAAAATTAGACTATTGATGGGATTATTAGACTATGATAAACTGTATGCTTGATTACATCATCATTTATCATTTGCATACTTGACATCTAGTGAATGAGTTTAAACCTTATTTAATATTTCCCTCACTTAAGATGGCATAGATAAACAAATTTTGTGCTAAGACTCTAAACTAGAAGTTTTTTTTGGGTCTAGTCGATTGGAAAGTTTATCCCAGTCGACTGATATCTCACTACCTTCTTACCCAGTCGACTAGTATAACAAGACCCTGTTTGGAGCCAAAAATTTGAATTTCTGGTAACTACCCAGTTGACTAGTATGGATGACCTATTCGACTGGTATATCTCTGCCAGTTTACCTAGTCAACTGGTGTCCCGATCCAATTGACTGGTATGTTAAAAATTCCCAAATCTGAGAAGGACCCAATCGACTGGTGCCCTAAACTAGTCGACTGGTATCGCGATTCTATAAATAGTCTCTTCAGATTTTTCAGTTTTCATGCCATTTTCGAAAAACCCTAAACTTTCCTCTCTCTAGAAAATCTCCTTTTTTGGTCCAAAAAATCACAAAAACACTTCATAGATTCCTTAATCTAAACCCCCATAATCTTTATTTTAACTTTGCACGGTTGAAATTTCCCTTTTTACCTAAATATCTCACTTAAAAACACTTTTTTACCAAAATGTTTAAGAGAATCCGAATCAAAACCACTGTTGGAGGACCTCACGCGCCTACTAGGCCACGGTCCAAGAAATCTACAGCACCAGACACCAAAAGGAAAGGATTGGCAAGCTCTTCTAGCAAAAAGGCAAGGACAGAGCTTGACGACTCCCTGTTTTGGAATCCAACCACCAAAGATAGGTATACCACTATCATTCGTCATAAAAAGATGATGACGGCTAGATTTGTTGACTTTGAATCTATTCTTTATGCTAACTTTGACATACTACCTCCCTTTGAAGCAATATACTTTACCCCACTGGTCAAGATACCACAAAAATTTTACCCACGCTTGATTCACCAGTTCTACGCGAACTTGGTGAAACCTAGTCCACTGGCTCTTCGGTTCAGAACCAGTGTGATGGGTGTGGAGTTTGAGGTCAACACTGACCTTCTGGTGAGCATACTAGGGATCCCTATGGGAAAGATCCAATGGAGTCTAGACGGATGGCCAGACAACTTCGACTACGATGAGGCATGTCAGATTGTTAGGGATGACACGAACTATATCATTTGGCCCACTACATTTCACACATGTAGTGAAATGCCCATCGATTCGAAGTTGTTCAATCTTATTGTGAATTGGACCATCCATCCATGACTTGGGAGTCGGAGCTATCTCTCGAAGATAGATGTAGCATTGATTTGGTGTCTTAAAACTGGACACCACTTCAATATCTACCCTCTACTGCTCACCAACATGATAAATGGCGAAGCTAGTGATTCCGGGTGCTTTCCTTATGGGATGCTCATCACCCTCATCCTTCAGCACTTCTGGGTTCATCTTTCTGCCTTTGAGGCTCAGGACATCGGCCCCAAGGATATCATCAATGTTTTTTCTCTGAAGAAGATGGGGTGAACAGTCAGAGATTGGATGATCTACTCCAAGGCCGAGAAGAACATAAGGATTGGTGAGGATAATAGCAGTGAGGAGGTGTTGTGCAAAAATCTACCTAAATTAATAAGAAAATAATTGAACGGTTTTACTTGCAAGTGCATAAGGTCAACATAGTAGTATAGTGTGCAAATGTGAGATCATCTCCACAGAGATTGGTAAATTTTGATTTAGAATTAATTTCGCAATATAAAACGATAGAAATAATAATTGAGTTTGAATTAATAATGATAAAAGCATAGGGACTTGATATCCACCACCAATCATGCTTCCACAATAAAACAATATGTCAATGCTTTAATAATGTCATGAATACCTTGTGTTTGTCAACCTAAGGGCATAGTGTATACTACTTCAGCTATTGATTTCCCTAAGCAATGAGTTAGGCATGGTGTATACTCTAACTCTTTTCTTTCTTAAAGGATTTAGCATGGTGTATACTAAGTTGTTCCTTAAGAAAGCATCACAATGTAAATATCACAAAGGCAACAATATTGAATTATTGAGCAAACATAATTAGGGCTTCAATCAAGCCCTTACTAAGAGTTTAGTTACACATGAGTTTGATGTTAAACATCTTCATAAAATAAAATAAAGGAAAGAAGAAGCCCGAAAATACTGGCTAGAAGAGTCGTCAATTCTTTTGTGAAATCTCCTCTCCGGAAGCTCTCATTTCCTTCTGTATTTACAGGCCTATTTATAAGGTTTAGAAGTATCTGGAAACCCTAAATTCGTAAAACAAAACCCTACACTACTTTCCAAAATAGGTTTTGCCATTTTAATGTGTCACTGATACACGTGTGCGCTTGATCACAGACTGGTGCGCTCAAGCCTTTTTCTTGCGCGCACAAGTGCTGGTGTGCTCGATCATTGGCTTGGGCACTTGAGTGCTGTTGCGCTCAATCGCACTAAGCAGCTTTTAGTTCTTCTAGATTTGTTCTTTTAGCCAGATAATGCTCCATTTTCTTCAAAAACCTAGAAAACACATAAAAGACATAAAATAGCATGAAATAACACAACTAGGAACATAATAAATGTAAATTAAGGGGCTTAAATATGAATATTTAAGCACTTATCACACCTCCAAACTTACATATTGCTAGTCCTTTAGCAATACGAAACTAAAAACTAAATGAAAAACAAACAACATGAAGATAAATCCATCATTCATGGTGTCCAAAAATTTAAGTCGCACACAAAACCATGATATTCATTCATGAGCAAGTTTAAAATACAAACCCATCTTCGTAATGAATAGGAGTTTTAAAATCTAATTACTTACAAGAGGCTGGCTAAGGCATCACAAGTCTGACTTAGTGTGAAGTGAACTAGCATATAAAAAATGAAGCTTTCAACTAACTCCAATGTGTAATGTTTCCATGTCTCAAGACTCATCGAATTTCTCATCATAATGAACAATAATGGCATAGTTTTATTTTCTTCTTTCTTTTATTATGAGACTTTGCTATGTTTAGTTCCCTTAAGCTTTCTAATTGACCTATATAGTGAGTGTTGAGTCAATGACTCCCAAACCAGATGGTTTTAGGGTATTAGGTGTAAAGACACCCCTAAGGATTTACTAACTCAAGTCAAAAAGGCTACGAAACTAAACTGGTCTTAATGCTACCAAGCAAAATTCCCACCTTTTGACGTGAACACTCACTGCTTACTGAGGTAAGAGGTCCAGTTACTTAGTGGAAAGTTTATCACTAATCATTATGAGAAAAATTCCCACCTTTTGACGTGAACACTCACTACTTACTGAGGTAAGAGGTCCAGTTACTCAATGGAAAGTTTATTAATGATTATCATGAGCATTTTTCTTTTTTTGTGCAAATTTTTTTTTTTTTTACTTTTCTATGCCAAAATGTTCATCTAAGAAGTCATCAGGTTTAGTTAAGCCATGGAAACATACACATTAAAATCATATGTCATACCTCACACAATTATGTGCTAATGTTCTAATGTCAAAATAAATCAAACATGTGAATTCTTAAATGCTATGTGAATTCTTAAATGCCTAAAGTAAGTAACTAAACTTTAAAACTCTATTATCACATCATGTGTTCAAGATTTTAAGCTTACTAATGAAATCATATCACAGAATTTGTTTAGATCAACCAAAATTCAAAACAATATGAACATGCATTTATCTTTTAGACAATAAAAAAATTGGGACAAAGTGTGTGTGAATGTGTCTCTCATACCCCTAAACTTAAATGACACATTGTCCCCAATGTGTGAATAACATGGAAAGAGCTGACCTGGGAGATAGAGAACTAGCTGGGCTGGCATGGCTCATAGCACACCCCCAAAGTTGAACTGATGCACACATTATCCCTGAAAAAAAAAAACTAAAGTAATACTGGAAAACAAAAGATACTAGAAATAAACAGTACTGAGAAATATAAAAACAAAAGGATATGTTGTGGGGTGCCTCCCATGAGCACTAAGTTTTACGTCTTCAGCTAGACGGTGCACCTCTTTCACTGCTGGCCTCCTTGTGGTGCTGAAGATAAAGCTCTTGAGGCGGGAGGTAATCGGTCTAGAATGGCCTGGAGCATCGTTTCTTGCCTCTCAAAGCGTGCTTCCAAACCGTCTATACGCTGATGAACTAGGGATGTAACCTCCTGATCCTCCTGTCGAACATCAGCTAGCTCGCACTAGAAGAAGGATATCTCCTCAAGGATGTGCTGGTACTCTGTGGGTCCCATATCAGCATGATCCTCCTCCCAAGACTGGCTAGCTGCTAGGTCCTCGGCCTCCATAGGGTCATCCTCTACCCTCTCAACAGTAGGTGCAGGCCCCCGAAGTCCTCTGGACATGTGCGATTGACTCTGGATCCACTGATTTTTTCCAAAGAATGGGTGCTTCCTAACTGGACCATCTATGGATGAGCCCTTAATTCCCTTCTTCTTGAAAATGTAAGTGAGGTGGAATGGGAACGGGAGCCCTCACGCATTAACAGTGGTGACCTGGTGTGTTTGGACGTGGTCCCAGAACTTATGAATCTGGCTCCAAATCATCGCGGGGATGGAGTACCAGTGGCCTCTGTGAAAGGCATATAATGCTTGGAGGAACTTGTCATGTCTCTGAGTCTTGTGTCCCAATGGACACACATTACGCTGTAGAATAGAATCCACAAGCCAGAGTTATAGAGGTAACTTGGACCGATTGCCAGTATTGTTGTGCCTATCTACATATTATCCAGCACATGTCTTTAATGATGGCGGAAATGGAAAATGACTTCGGCTGCTCGTCCAACTGGGTGCCCTCAGGTGGAGATTCTCATTACATTTGAGGGCTGCAGCAATATCTGATGATGTCAAGTCAATATACTTGGCCTAAACATAAGAGGACAAGACACTCGGACTGCTGCAGTCAAAGGAGAGGTTCTCATAGAACTTAACAACGAATCTGGTGTAGGCAGTAGAGTTAATAGGCTTGAACAACCTTTTCAAACCACAGAGTTTGAACTCTTGAACAGCTCATTGAGTAGCAAATTGATTTCAAAGTATGGCTTTACTCTGTGTCCATTCACCTTGAATGTCCGAGTGATGTCGAAACTATGAACCTCCAAAGCACCATGAGGAAAGACCTTGGTGACCATATAAGGACAAGACCATCGGGACTTGAGCTTGCCTAAGAATAATCTTAATCAGGAATTATAGATCAACTCCTTTTGTCCCACATGAAACTCTTTCCTAACTAGCTGTTTATCATGATAGGTTTGGGTTCTTTCTTTGTAGAGCTTTGCGTTCTCATATGCATCGTGCCTTAATTCTTCTAGCTCATTCAAGTGCAGCTTTCTCTTTTCACCCACTTGTTTTATGTCAAAATTGAACTGCTTGATGGCCCAATACGCTCGATGCTCTAACTTCACTGGTAGATGATATGTTTTTCCAAAAACTAATCGATATGGAGACATGCCAATTGGTGTCTTGTAAGCTTTCCTATATGCCTATAGGGCATCATTCAGGCGTAAAGACTAATCCTTACTACTAAGATTCACGGTCCTCTCCAGGATGCCTTTTATCTCTCGATTACTTATCTTTACTTGGCCACTGGTTTGAGGATGATATGGAGTGCCAACTTTATGGGTGATCCCATATTTCTTGATCAGGGCAGCAAAAGATTGATTATGGAAGTGGCTTCCTCCATCACTGATTTTTGTCGTCCTCATTAGGTAGCCTAGATAAGCGATCTGAAACCACATTCTCACTGCCCTTCTTGTCTTTAATCTCCAAGTTAAATTCTTGTAATAGGAATACCCATCTGATCAACTTAGGCTTTGCATCTTTCTTAGCAAACAAATATCTTAAAGCAGTATGATCAGTAAATACAATAACCTTAGAGCCAATTAGGTATGATCTAAACTTTTCCAAAGCAAAAATGATAGCTAACAATTCTTTCTCAGTAGTAGAATAATTTAACTGAGCATCATTCAAAGTTCTAGAAGCATAATAGATAGTATGAGGTACCTTATTAATTCTCTGCCCCAAGACAGCTCCCAAGGAGAAGTCACTGGCACCACATATCAGTTCAAATGGAAGACTCCAATCAAGTGCCATCATTATTAGTATGGAGGTGAGTAAGTTCTTCAATGTGTTGAAGGCTTCTATACATTCATCAATCCACTCTAACAATGCACAGAGGGGTCTAGAGGTCTTGGAAAAGTCCTTGATAAATCGTCTATATAATCCAGCATGTCCGAGGAAACTTCTGACACCCTTGACTGTTAGAGTAAGAGGCAGTTTTGAAATAATGTAGATCTTGGCCTTGTCCACCTCAATACCCTTGTTGGAAATGGAATAACCCAACACAATGCCTTGTTGAACCATAAAGTGACATTTTTCCCAATTTAACACTAAGTTGCATTCTTCACATCTCTTGAGGACACTATTCAGATGATTGAGACATTTATCAAAATTAAAACCAAAAACACTAAAGTTATCCATAAATACCTTAATGAATTTTTCCACTATGTCGGAAAAAATGATCATCATACATCTTTAAAAGGTGGCTGGTGCATTGAATGATTCGAATGGTATCCTTTTGTAAGCAAATGTGCCAAAAGGATATGTGAATGTGGTCTTTTCTTCGCCTCTGGTGCTATTGCAATCTGGTTGTAACCACTATACCCATCCAAGAAGCAATAGTAACTATGGTCAGTTAATCTCTCTAACATCTGATCAATGAAAGGTAAGGGAAAATGATCTTTTCGGGTCACCTTGTTTAACCTTCTGTAATCAATATAGACCCTCCAACCAGTCTGTGATCCCACTCTTCTTCGAAACAACTTGGACTGGACTTACCCATTTATTGTCTGATATGGGGTAGATAATGCCAACATCCAATAGTTTCAATACCTCTGCCTTGACTACCTCCTTTATATGTAGGTTGAGTCTTCTTTGAGCATCCTGGGTAGGTTTCTTCGTCCTCAAGGTAGATTTGATGCATGCACTTGGATGGACTTATCCGCTTGATGTCAGCAATGGTCCATCCGATAGCAAATCTGTGTTCTCTAAGAACTCTCAACAGTTTCTCTTCTTCCCCAACACTTAGATTGGCAGCAACTATCACCAGTAATGTCTTATTCTCTCTTAGATAAGCATAGGTTAAATGCTCCGGCAACTAATTTAATTCCAAGTTTGGTGCCTGGACAATGGAAAGGAGAAGAGTAGTATTAGTAGGCACAAAAGGTTCAAATGGAGAGGTATACTTACTTGAATGTTTTAGAGAGGCCTCAAGGAGGTGCACAGCTTCAATGATATCTTCATATTCTGGCTCAATATCAGATCTTATGAAACTATGGGTAAGGGTGGTCTCCAATGGATTAATGTGCTGGACCTGAAAAGCTTACTCAACAATACCTTGCATCATACATACATTAAAGCATTCTATATCATCTTGGGGTAATTTTAATGCATCAAATATTTTGAATTCTATTTTCTTATCATTTACCTTCATACTTATGATACTCTTTTTCACATAAATTTTTGTATCAGTAGTTCTTATAAAAGGGTCTCCCTAAGATGATGGGCAAAGGCAATGGCATAGGGGATTCTTCCATATCTAATACAATAAAATCAGCAGGTAAAATAAACTCACATATCTTTACCAAGACATCTTCGAGAATACCTCTTGGTATTTTGATGCTTCTGTCTACCAATTGCAAGGTGATGGAAGTCAGTTGAAGCTCCCCCAAACCTAGTGTTTCAAATATAGTGTATGGCAACAAATTGACACCCGCTCCTAAATCCAGTAGTGCAAGCTCAAAAAGCTGGTCACCTATCCTGTAAGGAATGGTAAAACTACCTAGATCTTTTAAATTTGGTGGTAATTTTCTTAATAACACCGCAGTTACCTCTTCAATTAAAGCCACTTTTTTATGCTCCTGAAACTTCCTCTTATGAGTGCAACAATCTTTCAAAATTTTAGCATAAGCAGGAATTTGTTGAATTGCATCTAATAAAGGAATGTTTATTTCTACTTTCTGCAAAATTTCAAAAATACCAAGTAATTTATTTTCTTTCTTTGGCTTTACTAACCTTTGAAGGAAGGGTGGTGCATTCACCTTCTCCATTTCGTTTACCTTTGATGTAGATGGTTTCCCTAGAGATGTTTGTGCAGACTCATTAATTCCTATAATCTTATCATTTTTTAGAGTTGTAATGACCTTTAGTTGTTGGTGTCCTCCTGGATCATGTAGTGTTTGGGTTGGGAGTTCACCCTGCTTTCTTCCACTTAGCTCCTTAGCCAATTGCCCCACTTGTACCTCTAATCTTTGAATGGCTTATTCATACTTTGTAGTGGTTTGTCCTTGCTCAGTCTGAAATTGTCTTTCATCTGCCATGAACTGATCTTGTGAAGTCATCAACTGTTGTTGTTGAGTTGCCAATTGCCTTACAATACTCTCTAGGTCACTTTTCTTTGATTCGAGAACTGATTGGGCTGCTGGTTGGGAGTTCCTTTGCTGCCCTTGAAGGTTCAAGGCATTCTGATTGTTATTCTATGAGAAGTTAGAGTGGTTTTGCCATCCAAGATTGTAGATATTTGCATATGGATTGTTCTTGGATGGATAGTTGTTTGGTCCTACATAGTTTGCTTGCTCTGGATTTGCAGATGAATACAAAAGGCAAGTTTCAGTAATGTGATCAAAATGAGAACATATAGCACATACCTGGAGTTGTATAGCTTGTGGATGATAGGTGCTTAAATATTCATATTTAAACCCCTTAATTTACATTTGTTAAGCTCTTTATCTATATGTTTTAGTCTATTTTACTTCACTTTTGTGTTTTACACGTTGTTATAGGGTTTTGGAGAAGAAAGAAGCATTTTTGGCACCTAAACGAAGAAACCTGAAAATCCTGGAGCAGCTACTGACAAAAGTACGATCGATCGCACTATTGGGTGCGATTGAGCGTATAAGTGCTCGTGCGCACACAAGAAGGATCGAGTGCAGCCTTGCTATCGAGCGCACAACGCATGCGATTGAGCGCACATGTACGGGTGTGAACAGTAAAGCAGCAGAACCAATTTTGGAAATAAAGAAGTTTTATGTTTTAGGAAATTTTAGGGTTCCTGAGTCTTCTAGGATTATTCAATCCCTATAAATACACTTGTAAAACACACACAAGGGAGATCCCTTCTTTTATCTTTTGCTTTAGCTTAGAGAAGGAAACTGTGGAGGAGAATTGACGACTCTTCTCTCGGGTTTCTTCTTTCCTTTATTTTTATTATGTGTACTTAAACTTTTAGTAAGAGCTTGGTTGAAGCCCTAATTATGTTTATTCCATAAATCAGTATTGGTGCCTTTGCGATATTTGTGTTGTGATGCTTAACTTGATTAATGCCTGTTTTTATTTAAATTCCTCATATGTGTGTGTCTGATGAACGTATGCATGTGGTATGGATTAGTTAGTTGAATCAATTTAGATGACCGAGTCCTGGGTTTAATAATAGTAACAAAAGATATCCACGCCGGATTCTTGGGTTAATCAATATGGGAAACCGGGAGTAGATACCATGCCCTAGGTCTCATGTGGTTGTCGATTTCCAAAGATCTTATGCTCTCTTTAGGAATAACTCAGTAGATACCATGTTGAATCCCTTAAGAAAGAGAAGAGTTAGAGTAGATACCATGCCTAACTCGTTGCTTAGGGAGATCAATAGCTTAAGGAGTAGATACCATGCCCTTAGGTTGACAACCATTAGGTATTCATAGCATGACTAGAGTATTGGCATACTTTTTTGTTGTGATAGCATAATTAGTAGTGGATATCAAGTCCCTACGCCTTTATCTTTATTATTTCCAACTCAATATTTATTTCTCTTGTTTTTATTTCATTATTTTGAAACTAATTCTAAATCGAACTTTACTAATCCCTGTGGAGATGATCTTGCATTCGCATACTATGCTACTGTTGACCTTGTGCACTTGCAAGTAAAACTGTACGATTATTTGCTCATTAATTTAGGTAGATAATCACTCAACAGTGGACTAGGTGAGATGTTCTGAGCAGTCATAGCTTTTACAAGCATATCTAGCTTCTTTTCCACAGCAACCATCTGATTTGAAAATCCACCATTTAAAGTCAACTTATACATACCTTTGCTCTTAACTCCTTGTCTACCTCTAGATGTGAATTGTTGGGTGTGCTCACTTAGTGTCTCAAACAGCTCAATGGCTTCTTCACTGCACTTTTCCATCAACACACTTCCACAACCTGAATCCACAATACCTTTATTTATGTCGCTCAAACCTTCATAGAAAGCTTGTACCGGCTCTTCTTGACGTAGATTGTGATGTGGACACTTGAGAAGTAGCTCATTGAAGTGTCCCCATGCTTCAAAGAAAATGTCTCCATCCTTCTGTTGGAAAGATTGAATCTTCTTCCTCGTCTGTCTTGTCTTTTGTGCTAGGAAAAACTTCTTTAAGAACCTACTGGATAGCTCTTCCTAAGTATGGATAGACACTGCAGGCAATGAATTATAACACACCTTAGCATTATCTTTTAATAAAAAAAGGAAAAGAATTAACCTGATTCCATCTTGATCTAGGCCCCGGATGTGCTGGAACTTGCAGAGATCAAATAATTCCCGAAGATGCAAATATGGGTCCTCAGCAGGTGTACCCCTAAAATGAGTCAAAGCACTGAGTATCTGAGGGGATATGTAATAATTGCCTTCCGCTTCAAGTTGGTATGCAATGCATGAAGGCTAGTTGAGGTTCCTTGGGATGAAGGATTGCTTCATGGGTCTTCGCTCTGGTGGCAGTTGGTTGTCAAGTTGTTCTGCCATGGTGCTTCTCCCTCGAATTCTTCTTCTTCCTCCTCAACATTATCTCTAGGCCTCTGTCGAATAGTCCGCTCAATCTCTGTATCGAGTGGGAAAATGGTTGGATTCCTTGATCGAAACCCTTACATGAATCAGGTGGTACTTTTCAGTTCAGCAATTTCAGTACTGCTGGATTTGCACTCGATCACTCAAAGAACAGCGCTCGATCGCGGTGCGCTCGATCGCAAATGGCAGTGCGCTCAATCTCATGGTTGAAAACCTGAAATAGAAAACAAAAAGACAAAAAGGTAAATAAAAATTAGGGTTTTGATAAAAATAAATATAACAGAATAAGAAAACTAACCGAAAAATAATTCTAAACAGAAATTTAGCGCAATCTCCGGCAACAGCGCCAAAAACTTATTGTGCAAAAATCTACCTAAATTAATAAGCAAATAATTGAACGGTTTTACTTGCAAGTGCACAAGGTCAACATAGTAGCATAGTGTGCAAATGTGAGATCATCTCCACAGGGATTGGTAAATTTTGATTTAGAATTAATTTCGCAATATAAAATGATAGAAATAATAATTGAGTTTAACTTAATAATGATAAAAGCATAGAGACTTGATATCCACTACTAATCATACTTCCACAATAAAACAATATGCCAATGCTTTAATAACGTCATGAATACATAATGTTTGTCAACCTAAGGGCATCGTGTATACTCCTTAAGCTATTGATTTCCCTAAGCAACGAGTTAGGCATTGTGTATACTCTAACTTTTTTCTTTCTTAAAGGATTTAGCATGGTATATACTAAGTTGTTCCTTAAGAAAGCATAATATCTATGGAAATCGACAAACACAAAAGATCAAGGGCATGGTATATATTATCGGTTTC
This sequence comes from Bretschneidera sinensis, assembly GCA_023935145.1. Classification (NCBI taxonomy): domain Eukaryota; kingdom Viridiplantae; phylum Streptophyta; class Magnoliopsida; order Brassicales; family Akaniaceae; genus Bretschneidera; species Bretschneidera sinensis. The sequence continues at coordinate 105,623,867 of CM043699.1, forward strand.
CCATGTTGATTAACCCAAGAACCCGGTGTGGATTTCTTTTGTTACTATTGTTAAACCCAGGACTCGGTCATCCAAATTGATTTAACTAACTAGTCCATACCACATGCATATGTTGATTAGGCAAACACATATGAGGAATTCAAGAAAACAGGAATTAATCAAGTTAAGCATCACAATGTAAATATCGCAAAGGCGCCAATACTGAATTATTGAGCAAACATAATCAGGGCTTCAATCAAGCCCTTACTAAGAGTTTAATTACACATGAGTTTGATGTTAAACATCTTCATAAAATAAAATAAAGGAAAGAAGAAACCTGAAAATACTGGCTAGAAGAGTCATCAATTCTTCTGTGAAATCTCCTCTCCGGAAACTCTCCATTCCTTCTGTGTTTACAGGCCTATTTATAAGGTTTAGAAGCATTTGGAAACCCTGAACTCATAAAACAAAACCCTAGACTACTTTCCAAAATAGGTTATGCCGTTTTAATGTGTCACTGATGCACGTGTGCGCTCGATCACAGACTGGTGCGCTCGAGTGCAGGTGCGCTTGAGCCTTTTTCTTGCATGTGCGAGTGCTGGTGCGCTCGATCATTGGCTTGGGTGCTTGAGCACTGTTGCACTCGATCATAAGGCGCTATACTCGATCGCACTAAGTAGCTTTCAGTTCTTCCAGATTTATTCTCTAAGTCGGATAATGCTCCATTTTCTTCAAAAACCTAGAAAACACAAAAAAGATATAAAATAGTATGAAATAACATAACTAGGAACTTAACAAATGTAAATTAAGGGGCTTAAATACAAATATTTAAGCACTTATCAGGAGGATGATGAGGGTCCAGGTGATGCAGCCCCTACCATTCCTATAGACACAGAAGACCGAGCACCACCGCATGGTGGTTCTAGTACTAGTCCAGCTGGATACGGTGATCTACTCTAGGCCATTACGAGCCTCCAGCTATCCATGCAGTCCAGGTTCCAAAGCTTGAACTCTTCTGTTGATGCCATGCATCATGACCTCCGCTCTCTTAGAGACGACTTCGAGCTGCATCGAGAGCACACAGAGGGCTCATTAGCTGAGCTTCAGGATCTTATACGAGACAGCTCTGATTCTCCCGCTCACTGAGTTGCCCACTGTTATTTTTTTCAATTGTATAGCTTTAAGTTGTTCATGGCACGAATATTTATCAGTTTATCATACATTTCAGTTTTTACTTTCGGCTCTTAGAAGCCTGTGATGTATGGATATTTGGTTTTATATGACTTTATTTCATGATTACACAATGATTCATATATTTGGTTTACTGTTATGCAATATATTTACTTAGTTTAAATACTTCTTTAATCTGAGATATGGTTTAACTACATATGCACGTACGGAAACTTTCGGTTTTTCTCGGCAAGTCTTCCTAGCTCCAAATATGCCTAGTTTTCGCATACAAGTTTGTTTATGCACAATCATACTATCAATAGTATCTATGTTGCTTAATTTTTGGATTAGCACCCCTTTTTCTGTTGTTTTTAAAATGGGAGAGAAAAATGAGAAAACAAAGAAGTATTGACTGTAGACTTTAAATAGAGCATAGATTTAGGGGAAGCATTGCTCCAAAGAACTTATTGAATATATGATTATGTTGAGTTGCTTGGTTGGGTTGTTTATAAACTGCTTTGAATTATTTTACAGATTGGTTTTATCCCCAAAAACAGAGGAAACTCTGCCCATTTTTTCTTTAAAACCTAACACTTAGTTTTTAAAACCGTTTTCTCTCATTAGTTTTGTCATTATAAAAAAATGGAAGATTGTTGACCCTCATCTAAATTTTAATAATGACAAAACACTACTCTAATTGTACTAACAGTTTTATCTCAATGTTTAAACGATAAAAGCTTTCAACAAAGAATCAAGATGCAAGAATTCAACTCGAATCAGACACCAAGTCAAGACAGAAGATATAATATAGGCATTAAGGTATTGAAACACACTGTAAATCTCTTTTGTTCAAGTAAGTAGCTTGTCTAATGGCTCTTTCTATAAAATAATTTTGACAAAACTAATAATTCAAACTCTTCTAAGTCAAAAATATTTTGAAACATGAAAAACTGGGTTGAAGGGCAACCCAGTCGACTGGCAACTGGGACAGTGAGTTCCCAGGTATTCCCCCACAACATAAAAGTGAACTTTTTCACTTGACCCAGTCGACTGGTACTAGTCAACTGGTAATTCAAAAAATATGATCGTTGGAGACGCCAGACTTGAGCATTTAGTGCACCAAACCTACCAATTCAGTTTCTAACGGCCATATTAATTCAAGGCTATATAAACCCACTTCAATGAGCATTTAAAAATAGAACTCTACACATTCAATTCATAGTTTTGCTCATTAATACACAAAAACATTGAAAAATTTATTGTTGAGCCATTCTTCAAGCTTTTCTTTGAAAGAGAGATATTGTTTATTTGTAAAATCATTCATTGCTATCTCTCTACCATTTACTTTACAGCAACTCATATTTATTGTAAAGGGATAAACTTCCACAAGGAAGAGATTAGCTTCCAAGAGGAAGGGATTAGCTTTTGAGAGGAAGAGATTGTTTGTAAGGTTTGTACGACACCCGTGAAGTTGTATGACTAAATGTTTTAGTGGATTGCTTCAAGGAGGTTCCTTGAAGAGAGTGGACGTAGGGTCGAAATGAATCCGATATTGCTAAACCACTATAAACTGAGTTTTTATTTTCTCCTCCTTAAACTCTTTTACTTAATTCACATTACTTGTTTATACACTTGTGTATTTAACTGTTTTTATAAAATTGAAAGTAATTAGTAAAAGTTTTTAAAAACCTAATTCACCCCCCTTCTTGGGTTGGAACCTCAGTCTACAGAGAGGTAGAAAGTTTACAAGTAAATTTTATCACATCCCATGTTATCAAAGTCATAAGATTGGGGGAGTGAAAAGTCAACAATGTGTTGGGAAGTGTTTTATATATATATATATATATATATATATATAAGAGGGATCTTTGTAAGAACGATAAAGAGAGGTGTTTTGAGAGATTTAAGGATTAAGAAAAAGTGTATGTGTTAGAAGTGAGTATGCTCTATTTGTTTTGTTGGTGTTCAAAATTAAGTTCTCTTGCTTTGTTTGAATCCTATCTTTTCTTCGTAGCCCTCATGTCAGCTTAATAAAGACCTATTGATCCTTAGTAATATTTTTGTTCTATATTTATGGAGAGTGATTTGAAAAGCAAGCCTATGGAGTTTGAATTATCAATTTCATAACTAGAGATCCATTATATATTTACTTGTTTGCATAAAATCATCCGGGAAGCTAATAATGAAGTGAGAATGATAGGTATGCATGAATGGGATGTCTAATAATGAGGTGGATTTGAGTTTTGAATTAACTTTGGGACTTGAGTGATATTGAATGATTCCTTCGAATTATAAACTTTAGGCAATATTTAAGGCAAAAAATTTTATGAATTAAACCAATTCTTATTTCTTTTAGTTGTTTTTCTCTTCTTTTTTGCTTGAGGGCTAACAAATTTTAAGTTTGGGGGAATTTGATAAGTGTAATTTTTATATGATTTTTATTACTCGTTTGCTTATTAAAATTGTTAGTTTTCTTTGATTTGATTTGATTTGATTTGATTTTTATTTATTTAATTTTTTTTGCTTGTGTTTAAAGGTTTTAAAAGATTTACTAAAAAAGAAGACTAATATGCCTAGAAGATTAAAAACACCTAACGGTTGTACGAATCAGGATGTGCGCCTAGTGTGTGCAAGACCAGATCCGACTCGAAGATCCAATTCAAGATGGTGCACAAGCCCAAGATGTTGTGCACAGAAGCCACACATGATCCAACATCTGGTTCAGGCCTGTGCCACTCCAATTCTACTCAATCACGCCATATTGTTTACGCGCACAACATCAATTGCTTGTGCCGCACTTTTTTCCTATTTTTTGTTATATTTCCTTTTGGTTACTTTCCTATTTCATGTTTTCCTAGTAGTAGAAGTATTTCCCATTTCAATGTCTTTCTTTTTCTTAGGCCGCACTTTTTCCTATTTTGTGTTATTTTTCCTTTTAGTTACTTTCCTATTTCATGTTTTCCTACTAGTACAAGTATTTCCCATTTCATTATCTTTCCTTTTCCTACAAGGAGCAGTATTATTGTTCCTTTTCTTTCCTAGGAGTTTGCCTATATCAGGTCGGCTACCCTTGCCTTTTAAGACTTCAGATTTTTACTAGATGGTAATAATAAAGAGAGAAGAGAAAAAGGGCGGCTGCAAGTCTCAATGAAGAGATATCTTCAACAATCTTGAATGCTTCATCAACTTATTTCAAGCAAAAGAGTTTTATTCTCTTATCTTTAGTTTTCTTTTGATGCATTCCAATAAGAACATGGTTGATTTCAGATTTGTTATGAACTAATTTTATTTTTCTAAGGCTTTGATATAGTCTAGCTTTGAATATACAATTTAAATTCCAAGTTATTTTATTTCAAAGTTTTTTTATGTTGAGTGTTTATCCTTGATCTTATTGCTTAAAATTCTCTAGCCAATTATTGTTTGATTTATTGAATCATAATGAAACCAAGAGGTAATTTTTTATTAAAATCTTTTAGGATTAAACACCATTAGTTGGACGAAAGATAGAGATACTTTACCGCAATTAGTGTGATTTTAGATTAAGAAAAATCCAAAGAATTTAATGAATCTTCAAATACTTTAATTTACATAGAGATATGATGAATTATTAGGTGCAGATATTTCTAATCTTATTCGAGAGAAAACATTAAATAATTAAGGGATTTATTTTTCATCAAATTGAAAAATTAGAATTTTATAACAAGGAATAATAAATTGTGTGGGATTAGCTATGTGAAATCAAAAGCTCTAGATTATTTTTATTATCTCTACAACCTTAAGTTTTATTCTCTCTTTTTTAAATTTATCTTTGTCAAGCTCTTTAGTTTAATTTAGGTGGTAAAGTCTTTAAAATTTCGGTTTTATTTCCAAATAGTAAATAATTTGGTAAATTTCAATACTCAATAGCATAATTAGTCCTTGTGGTTTGACATTTTTTTCTTTAAAACTTTACTACTTGTGGCAATTTTGTTCACTTGCAAATATTTTCACACCAGAGACCAACACCTGGACACGTGTCCATATATAATATATGAAATTGCTGGTGTCCTGCATGCAAGACACCAAGCAAAAAGGAAATATAAGGAACGGCGGTTCTTTAAGTACGATTATGGTATAAATTAAGTTTTTTGTTTAGTTTTGTTAAAACTTAGTTTTCAACAAATTTCTTTCTCAAAATTATATTCTCTCTTAAATTGCTCTCTTTCTTTAAACCTTTGGGGATTGAAAGAAATGTTGAAAGATTGAAATTTTGAAGAAGTTTACAGGAGAATTTTAAAGAAAATCGAGGGAAGCTTTAAAAGGAAAAAAAAGAAAAGGTACTAATGTGAATTTTATTTTTGAAATTATGCATACTTGAAAATACCCACAATTTTATGTAGAAATTTAAAGGTATGAATTACGAAAGAATTGAAAAAGAAATTAGAAATTTTAATATAAATATTATGTCATGTGTTGACGATCATCAATCATGCGAAATTGCTTAAATGAGCAGGAAAGGCAAGTAGGTGATCCATGGGTAGCTTTAAGTGCTACGTGGTTGAATTATAATGATTTAATGATGCATTTTCCGTTAAGTATGATAATTGATTGATTTATTGATTAAGGACTTAATATTATGTTGAATATTAATCATATAAGAATTTATATTTTAGAAAGGATGGACTAATGAAAAATATGCTGATAAGTTATATTAAATTTCTGAAAATGTTATTGAAAAATTGATAAGATATATTGGGAGACAATTTAATAAATATGATTAAAAAATAATAAATTTGTGAAAGAGCTAGATAGATGAATTAAATGCTTTGATGTATGCTGGCTTGCATATTATTGCTCATATGCATAAAATAAAATACCAGGAAGGCAGCTGGTTTGGCTGAGAATACTAGAAAGACAACTGGTCTGGCTGAGAAGATCATGAAGACAGTTGGTTTGGTTGAGAAGACCAGGAAGGCAGCTGGTCTAGTTGAAACATGTCGACATGTGGGAAGACATTCCCATATGAGAATATGAAATAATGAGATGATGTAATGAAAAAGAAAGAAAGAAAGAAAGATGATTTAAACACATACATTTATTTATTTGGTTATTTTATTATTATTGATTGAGATACTAAAGTATCAGTCTTGATTATGAAATTATTGATAGGCAAATGAGTCTCAGAGAGAGACATATATGATGAGAAAGAAATATGAAAGTATGATATGTTAAAAATTATTTGATTAATTGATTATATGCTGTGAACCTCATATCGAGGTAAATAATAATGTTGAATTGATAATCTCAAGGTGACTAAATAAATGAGAAGAAAAATTGATATGTTTGATGATTAATTTAAGAAGAGATTGATCAATGGTTGGAATTATGATATAAGTAGTGATAATAGAATGTTATTATTGAATTATATGAGATAATAGATGAATAAATATTGGAAGATTATTTGAAAGATTGAATTATTATATGTGAAGAAATAGATGATTAATATTGGTGAATTAGAAACGAATGAATTATAAGATGTGACTGGAAGTATATATTCAAGTACTTTTAGTAAATTTAATTCACTGAGCTTGTGAAGCTCACTCCTTATTGTTGAAAATTTTCAGGCAGCGGATAGGGCAGATAGAGTTTAGAGCTGATATCAAAGTAATTACCTTAAGTAAGTCTCGTCGTCCAATCCTTAGATACTGTAAGAAAGAAGAAAGAAAATTTGTAATAAAATCCTTACATGTATTTTGTTATACTTATATAGTGTTTATGATAGGAGAATGATATTGTATCTCCTTATAAAAGAGTTGAGAATTGGATATAATTTTTAATTTCAGTTGATGTATTTTTTATATTGTTGCATATATATTTCGTGCTGGGATTTCAAAACGTGATGATACCATCTTGGGGGTGGCCAACCTGAGATGGATCGTTACACTACTCCACCGAATCGCTGGTGGTTTGCACAAAAAAACTCCTACTTGGTGGGTATCCAAGTGTCAATGGTTATATTCATTATCAAATGCAGGGGTGGATAGAGAGGCATCCACCCCGACATGACCCATTGACAATGACATGCAAAGACCTATGACAATTGAAACAATTAATTTGGTGAAGCTATAATAGTTGAGTTACAAAATTAAAAGGAGAAATATGAAATTTTAACATATATGGTGCAAGGAACACAAAGACAAAGGTTCCATGACTCCATGAGAGAGACCGATGATAATCACCATCAGTGGTGGATATAAGGTGGGGGCGATTGCCCCCACTTGATTTTTGAAAAATAAATTAATTTTATATATTTTTACAAATTTTTACTCACTTAAAATTTATAATTACTCTCATAAATTTGAAACTCTAACATCCAAATGCCCAAACACTTTAACATAGATGGTGATCCTTTACTTATCTCATTTTCAATTGCTACTTTGGTTGCTTAGGTCTCTTCGCTCAAGGTCAGTTTCTCTTTCTGTATAATAGTTTTGGTTTTGTTGCCCCCAAAGGGGTTTTATTAGATATTAAAATTTATAGATAAGAATTATATATACGGCTCTTGACAATTGAATTGCTAATATTTCACAGTTTCATGAATTCTTTATTTTTAACGTTACATTTTAAAACAGATTATTAGGTTATAACTTATAAAAAAAATAGATTATTGTGCTATAAGTGATGCATTCTTTAAATTTCTTTTGAACTTAACATTTTTTAATAAGTAATTTCTTTTGAACTCTACATGTTAAGGTTTACATCAGATTATTGAGAAGAAAAAAAAGATCTTCTTTTTTGTTTATTATGTTAGTACAAGCATTTTTTTATTAGTTTTTGTAATGAAAGGAAAATGTTAATTATCTTGAACTGTATGAAAAAAATATATATATTCGAGTAAAAAAATATAAAAATGTTTTTGTTTTAAGAAAATTTTTTGGATCCGTCACTAACCATCTTAGTCGCTCAAAGTAGGGCATATGATAGCAAATTAGTTTTGGGTATCTGCGAACATATATAATTTTTGTCTTTCTTTAATGCAAAAAAATATTTAAAAAACTAAAACTTGTTTTATCAAATTTAGTCTTAGGAAAATATTAACCTCTTAATATGAGTGCCATGTCATCCCTCATTGATCAAATCTGGGTGGAGTGTTCGTCTTTGTCACTGAGGTCTGCGAGGGCTTGGTGTCTTATCTTTTCTTGGTGGGAGGAGGCTTGCTAGGCATCTTGGCTCGGCTTTCGGTGTTGGTGCTTAGAGGGGTGGTGTTGAAGCATCTTATCGATGAGCGACTCTGCCCATACTATTTGGACTTAGGTGAGTCTCTTTCTCCCATTTTAATCATGTCTTCGTTGGATAGTTACCATGATAGACCTAGTAGTATTAACGGTAGTAGTGGTAGCAGTAGTCTTAAGGAAACGAGGTCGGACACGTCCACTTCTAGAAGTGAGACCCCGAAAAGAGCCAAAGTCAGGGAGGGACCATTGGCTATGGTGCCCTATATCCCTGTAACGGAGGAGTATAAAGAAGACTCCTCCTCTAAGGATGAGGTGGACGCGGCCTTACCCGATATCAGGGGGGTTATAACTGTGGAGGAGAGGGATGAGTGGGAATTCACCATGAATGCGGTCCTAAGTATGCTCAAAGAGGAGGATCTGGAGGTGATTCGAAAGTTGTACCGCATTTCGTGCGAGTACGCCCTCCGACTGGCCAGGGTGGGGGAGAGGGTTTGCGATGCCCTCTTGAGCCGTGCGCACTATGAATTGTATGTGTATGAACACCACATGAGGGTCGGGCTGCGCTTCCCCCTTCACCCTTTTTTTATGCCGTACTATGGTACTTTGATATAGCACTATGTCAGCTGGTGCCAAACTCAGTACGGTTGATAAGGGCCTTTAACTGCGTCTGCTCGGAAGTGGGAGGGCTGATAAACCTGGACATATTCAAAGCCCACTTCTAGATAAGCAGATATGGTCAGGCTGGATGGGTCATGGTAAGCACCTAGGCCAAGAAGAGGCTGCTACAGAAGACCTTGTCATTGATCAAGAGATGGAAGAAGTCATTCTTCTTCATCCAGGCTGGTGAAGATTTCAGCATCCCACTATCGTGGAGCTTGGACCAGGCAGGGAAGTGCAAGAAGCCGAGTCTTCTTCCTTATGAGCAGGAGATGGTGGATGCCATAGTGGCCGCGCCATGGGAATGTAGGTCCTTTATGACAATGAGGAACTAGCGAGGCGCAGTCTCTGCCCCCCATGCCCCCAGCCCTCTATAAAGAGTGGTAACCTCGCGCCCTGCTCTTCATACTTATTGTTTTTATTGTTTATGTTTTGTTTTTCTTGTTTTTGCAATTTTATCTTTAGGGCTCGAAGTAATTCCTTTTCCCTTTTGTTCCGAATAGAGATGAAGGCGATAGTGAAAGCCAAAGAGCGGGCTAAGAGGCTCCCTTTGGAGAAGAGGAAGGCTGCAACGACAGAGAAGCAGCTTGCCTCGGGATCGGGGGCCAAGAAGAGGCCTCGAGCTCCGTCACCCACCTCTATCGACCTGGAGAGTCCTCCTCGACGCTCCCCTGAATTGAAGGCTGTCCCGGTGGCTTTTGCTGCCCCCGTCCCTTCTCAGAGTGCTATTGCTGGAGCAGCGGTCTTTAGGCCCAACTAGGGCTTAAAGGTCGATGACTCTGTTTTCCCGCATCCCAGAGTGACGCAGAAACACTTGGTTATAGGGATCCCTTCCCATGACATGCTGGAGCTGTTCAGGAAGCCGATCGAGGCCTTCTGTTCTGCGGTCGAGGCCTTTAGGTCTCAGGTATCATCTTTTTTTTTTAGCTTGACTCTTTCCTTTTTTACTTTTTCATTTTTCCTTCAGGTTCTAACTATTCCTTGTTCAATTGCAGTCGAGCGTCCTCCTGGGCGTTATGTTTCATCACTATTTGGATATAGCCAAGATGTTGGGGCGAGCTTAGTGTAGGCTGGATGACAACACTGAGCTCGTCCGTTAGTTGCAAGCGTCGCTGGAAGCAGCCAACCAGGCCAGGGTGGAGGCTATCCGGGAGAAGGATACTGCTGTTCTAGCGGGGCTGCATTTGGGCGAGGAGGCCGAGGCTGAAACCCGAGCTGTAATGAAGGAGGCCTTAGCAGCTTTACGGGACTTTGCCTTCTTCTGAAAGGCGGTAGAGGAGGAGGGAGGGCTGCAGTACCTCGAGTGCTTCTTGGAAGTCCAGATGAGGGTTGAGGCGCTCCATCCTGAGACTGACTTCTCAGCTCTTAACCTTCTGGACCCTCAGGAGGATGAGGACAAGGCTACAATAGAGGCCGAGGTCAGAGTCCCTGCTAGTGAGGAGGAGTCAGCAGCTCAGCCGGAGGTTGCGGTCAAAGCTGAAAGAGAGGCAGCCTCAGGTCTAGACTAGGCTTTTCTATTTTTTCTTTTGTTTATAGTTTGGGCTGTTAGTGCCTTTTTGTACTCTCCTTCAGAACTTAATGAAATCTTTTGGTTTTCCAAACTTGCCTTTTATTTTGTAATTGCCACTACAACTTTATCCAACCGAACTTTCTTTCGTTACTTGCGCTTGAGTTTCGAGTTATTGGTAGAAGCGTCGAAGATGTTCGGCATTCCAAAAGCGCGGAATACGTTTCCCATTTAGTTCATCGAGCTCAAAGGTACCAGGGCAGCACACTCTTTTAATGCAGTACGGGCCTTCCCAGTTAAGGGTTAACTTCCTCGTTTCTCGTGGGTAAGATACTTTGTTTTTTTGTAAAACGAGATGATGCAGCCAAAAATATCTGCCTCGTACCCGAGAGTTGTAATATTTGGCAGTTCTCTACTGATAGGTGGCCAGTCAAATATGGGCTTTATCTCAAGCTTCGTCACAGAGATTGGCGTTCATATGAAGAGCCTCGTCATTGTTATTGCTCTCGAAACTTTATATTCGTAGCGAGGGCACCCCGATTTCCAAGGGGATGACTGCTTCAGAACCGTAAGTCATGAAGAAGGGGGTTTCCCTGGTGGTTGCTCGGGCAGTGGTTCGATATGCCCAGAGTATGTTCGACTAGTGGTTTATCCACTATCTGTCTACCTCATCCAATCTTCTTTTGATGCCCTGTAGAAGCGTCCTATTAGTTACCTCAGCTTGCCCATTGGCTTATGGGTATCCGACGGAAGAGAAGTGTGTTCGATATGCAGTTCGTCACAAAATGCTTTAAACCGAGTGCTGTCGAATTGTTTGCCATTATCTGTCACTAGTACTCGAGGGATACCAAAGCGACATACTACAGACTTCCAAACCAAGCTTCGAGCCTGGTGGTCAGTGATACTGGCCAGTGGTTCGGCTTCCATCCATTTAATGAAGTAGTCTATCACTAGGATAAAATACTTTCATTGGCCGGGTGCCCCGACGAAAGGGCCAAGGAGGTCTATTCCTCACATGGCAAAGGGAAGTGAGCTAGTGACAGAGGTAAAGGGATTTGCTGGTTGGTGGGAGATGGTGGAATACTGTTGGCAATTCTTGCACTTTTTTACCAATTCCATGGCTTCTCCTCGCATCCCGAACCAGTAGTAACCTTGATGAAGGATTTTGAAAGCCAAAGCTCGGGCTCCAAGATGGTTTCCACAGATTCCTTCGTTAACTTTTCGAAGAGCGTAGTCGGCCTCAGTTGAGCTTACGTACTTTACGAAGGGTGTTGTAAAACCTCTTTTGTACAGTTGATCATTCAAAACTGGTTTCCACAGATGATTTTTTTGGCTTCATTCCTTTCATCCGGGAGATGATCATCTTGTAAATACAAAGGATAGGGTCAACTTAAGTTTCCCCGCTACTCATAGGTAACACAGTGGCTTCGTCGATGCAGGGCACAACAAGGGTCTCGAGGTAAACTGCATGCATGGAATCGGGCCGTCGAGAAGAGGCGAGCCAGGCTAGGGAGTCAGCCTTTGAGTTTTCATGCCTGGGGATCTGGTTGATACGGAACATTTTGAACTTGGCTACAAATTCTTTGGCTTGCACTAGGTAGCGGGCGATCTTTTCTCCACAAGCTTCGAACTCTCCATTGACCTGGTTCACCACTAATTGCGAATCACTGTATACGTTTAGGGCTTCAACGGATAGTGCTCTAGCCAGCTTCATTTTGGCCAACAACGCCTCATACTCAGCTTCGTTGTTTGAGGCTCTAAACTCGAACCTTAAGGCGTACTTGATGGTGAAGCCATCAGGGCTATATAGGATGAGTCTGACACTGCTTCTGGCGTCGTTGGAGGACCCATCAACGTGGAATGTCCATTGAGGGGCTAGCTTGGTTTCATTGAGAACCAGAGTAGGATCCACCTGGCCTTGGAGAGTGGTCTCCACAATAAATTCGGCAAAGGCCTGGGCTTTGATGACATTACAGATGTCAAATTCTCTGAGTTCAACCGACCACTTGACCATTCTTTCGGAGACATCCGGCTTATGCAACACTTGCTGGAGGGGTTGGTCGATTAGAAAGACAGTTGTGTGTGCTTGAAAGTACGGTCGAAGATTACGGGCTGTGACCAGGAGTGCGTATGCCATTTTTTCCACAGGAAGGCACCTTGTTTCTGCGTCGTGGTGTACCTTCCTTACATAGTACATAGGCCATTGGATGCCTACCTCTTCTCAAATTAGGACAGAGGCCACCACTTCGTGTCCAGCAAAAAGTTACAGAAAGAGTTCCTCTCTAGCGACGGGTTTGGTAAGCAGGGGAGTGATCCTAAATACCTTTACAATTCATTGAATGTCCTCTAGCACTCCTCGGTCCAAACAAAGTCCTTGGTTTTCCTTATGGTTTTAAAGAAAGGGAGGCACTTCTCTGCAGATTTTGACATGAATCGACTCAAGGCAGCTATCCGCATGGTGAGCTGCTGGACTTCCTTCATAGTCCGAGGTGGGTTCATACCGAGGATAGCCTCTATTTTTTTGGAGTTTTCCTTTATACCCTTTTAGGTCACCATAAAACTAAGGAACTTCCTTCCGGTGACCCCAAAGGCGCACTTAGCGGGGTTCAGCTTCATCCGGTGGTGCCGAAGAAATTCGAAGGCTTTTTTCAAGTCGACTTCGTGGTCTTTAACCTTGACACTTTTTACCAACATATCGTTTATGTAGACTTTCATGTTTTGGCTCATTTTCTCCTGAAAGATTTTGTTCACCAACCTCTGGTAGTTCGCCCCCGCTTTCTTCAAACAGAAGGGAATGACTTTGTAACAGTAAAGTCCCTGCTTGGTAATGAAAGTTGTTTTATCTTGGTTGGGCTTGTACATAAGGATCTGGTTGTACTCGGAGTATGCATCCATGAAGGTTAGCAACTCATGCCCCGACATCGCGTCAATGAGCCTATCGATCATTGGCAGAGGAAAATTATCCTTTAGGCAGCCCTTATTCAGATCCGAAAAGTCGATACAGATGCGTCACTTGCCGCTGGCTTTCTTCACCATTACCATGGTCGACACCCAGTTCGGGTAGTCTACTTCTTGGATAAAATTGGTGCCGAGCAGTTTATCTACCTCAGCCTTGACAGTGGCTTGTCGCTCAGGAGTGAATGATCTTTTCTTCTGAATGACTAGCTTATGGTTAAGATTTACTTTCAATCAGTGCACTATTACTTTCGGGCTGATCCCTGGCATGTCTATGGCTGACCAGGTGAAAAGATCCTGGTTTTCTTAGAAGATGGTGGGTAAGGATCCCCTAAGGGCCTCAGAAAGGTTGGAACCGATCTGGACGGTTTGAGAGGCATCCTCATCGAGGGGAATCATGGTCAACTCTTCATCCAGCTGGCGTCATGGATTTCTTCCTTCGTCTTTGAGGTCGTCCAACTCTAGCGGGAGGGTTTTTGTCCTTCTGCCTTCCCTCACAGCTTTCAGATAGCAAGATCTGGAGATCTACTGGTCTCCTCTGATCTCGCCCACTCCCTTTTCAGTGGGGAATTTTACCTGTAAGTGATACGTGGAGACCACCACTCTGAGTTTATTAAGGGTGGGTCTACCGAGGATCATGTCGTAGGATGAAGGATGTTTGACGATCAGGAAAGTGGTCTGCACGGTGGTTGTTTGTGAAGCTGTCCCTGCAGTTACTAGAAGAACTATGCTCCCTTCTGAAAACACCAGACCCCTTGAAAAACCATAGAGCAAGGTGAAAACTGGCTCTACCTGGGAATCTCCCAGCTGTATTTGCTAGAAAGTGTCGTGGAACAAGATTTCGGTCGAACTCCCGTTGTCAACCAGGACGCGTCTAACCTCATGGTTGGCCATGAGAAGGAAGACGAACACGGCATCATCATGCAGAGTCTAGACTCCCTCCAGATCTTCGTTTGCGAAAGTAGTGGCCGTATCTGCCTTCTATCGTTTGTTGGGCCCGGTGACTGAGGCTACTGACCAAGCGTAAGTCTTTTCGTCATGCCCGAAAGCCCCTCTGACCTCAAGGCCTCTGTAAATGGTTTTGATGATTTTGGTCGTGGTGGCCTCTGGGTTTCTTTGGGTTGGATCTCTACGGCCCAGGATTCTTTTGAGTAGGTCGGGTCATCCTGTTTCTGCTGGATGCGTGCTTAGGACTCCTCCGAGTCCGTTCTGATAATTTCTCCATTCGGGGCCCAGTGAACTCCTTCAAAAGTCCCCAATTGATGAGAGCCTCTATCCGGTGCTTTAGCACCAAACAGTCCTTTGTGTCGTGTCCGTGGTTTCTATGGAATTGGCACCACTTTCCTTAATCCTCGTTGAGATGCAATGGTCTTGGGGGTCACTACAGGATCGCCCGGTCCTGGATTTGCATCAAGACATAGGTTCTAGACGCGTTGAGGGGGGTGAAGTTCCCAAAGGGCCTGTCCGCTCGGAAAGGTCTCTTGACGGGTTCCTGGTACGGACTGGCAGTGCACCTTCTCTTTCTCTCTACGTCCCCTTCCCATTCTCTTCGGAAGGCCTGGTCATCTTTCGCTAGCATGTACTTCTCGGCTCAGGCTAAGATCTCGTTCACATCGCTGGGTGGACACCGGGTGAGCTTTGAATTAAAGATCCTAGATCTAAGCCCATTTTTGAATGCCAAGATCTGGATGCTAGGATTGAGGTCGGGGATTTCCCAGGCAACGGAGTTGAACCTCGATATGTAAGCTCGAAGTTTTTCTCCTTTTAGTTGGACGATGTTGAACAGGGACTCCGAGGTCATCTTGAGCCCTTTGCTGCTAAGAAAGTGTGATTCAAAGGTGTAGCTTAGTTTTTTGAACGTGCTAATATCCCCTGGTTTTAAATAAAAATCACACATCTCAGCCACCTTCTCGAGAGTCAGGGGGAAGGCTCGACACATCACGGGATCGGAATGTCTGTGGAGCGTCATCGTGGTTTTATAGTGCTAGAGATGGTCCAAGGGGTCTGTAGAACTGTCATAAGGTTTGATCTGGGTCATTCAAAAATTTGGCGGGAGGGGGGCCTCGAGGATCTCTTGAGTGAAAGATGGGTCCTGAACGTTGAGCTCGTCTAGGACACTGTGGTTTCGGTCTTTCAACGCTTCGTTGATCCTTCTCTCCATGTCCTCTATTCATTTATCGAAGTCGAAACTGCTTCTGGACGAGGGACTTTCCTTGGATTCGGCAGCGCAAGGTGGAGAGGACTCTACCATGGATCTATCATTGACAGGGAGCCCACAGCTAGCGGAGCCTGTGCAGTTAGGGTCCTACCGAGGGGATGCGGGCGAAGGCTGGCGGACCTCAGCGGCCAGATCGGTCACCAACTGCGAGATCTCCACAAACTGGGTTTGGACCATAGCTATGGTGGGATGCGTGTCGGTCACAGCAGAGGGTCTTGATCGGGACTGTCGGGGGCAGGCACTAGCCCCAGCTGCTCCCTTACCAGTATCCCTGGCATCGTTTTTAGGTGGCATGGCAACAAATGAGTTCTTTAGACTTCTTCGCTTTTACTGTTAGCGAGAGATGGTAGTTTTCCCACAGACAACGCTAATCTGTTGCCGCCAAAAACATGCTACTGAGTTGGAGGCCGACCTCAAGGAACCTACACAGGGAAACAGGTAAGCTAAGGAGTCGTAGGAGGGGGATGCCTTTGAAAATGCTCTGATACCTTTATTAGTATGGAGTTTTAAAGGTGCGGGAATAGTGATGTTCGTTTTTTAGGTCAAGAATCTCTTTTTTTTTTTGAATGCGTACCTGGGTCTTCTTATAAGGTTTCGGGGAAGAGGTGGCCCTTATGCCAATGGAGGTGGTGACCTGGAGGGCCAGCTGTGTGGACGATGGTGTCTTGGGGGTCCAGCTGTGTGGACCTACTCCATCCGCGTGTTGCCTTATTGGCTTGGTTTGGGGTTGTTCGCGTGTTGCTCTATTGTCCTGGCTTGAGGCTGTCCACGTGTCGCGTCTTCATTGGGTGTGTGTTTTTTAGCTGTATCAGAATTATATATATGACTCGTGACAGTTGAATTGCTAATATTTTACATTTTCATGAACTGTCTTTTTTTTAGCAGTCTTTTATGTCGTGTCCGTGGTTTCTATGGAATCAGCACCACTTGCCTCGATCCTCGTTGAGATGCAATGGTCTCAGAGGCTGATGAGAGTCATAAAATGCATCTTAACAGTACTTATTTGTTAGCATTTTAGGGTTAATTGAGGTTTAAATTACATTTTTATACCTTAATAACTCTAAAGTGATATTATTGGATCATTGACTTATTTCGGTGCATTTTCAAGTACTTTAAGTTCAAAAGAGATGGAAAGCTATCATAGCTTAGAGCACGATGCTTCGATGCACATTCGAGTGAGGGCACGGTTGCATAAGGACAAAATAAAGAGAAACTAAGTCTTAAGTGTGGGCACTGCGGCCTGAAGAAGTCTAAGCCTCGGCCTCCAGAACCAAGCCCAAAAGAGCAAAGAAGCCATCAGTGTGCGCCGCTGCTTGGACCAGGCTAAGCCACGGCGCCTAGAGTCTCCACAAATCAGCACCAGTGTGCGCTGCGGCCTGGACTAGGCTGGGCCGATGCACCCAGAAGCTCACCTAACCAAAGACCAGACAGAGTCGCAGTGCGAGTAAGTGAGACCCGCGACGCGCACACGAACCCCTGTTTTCCTAATTAGGGTTTTAGTTGATTGCTTAGACCCAAAACACCCTTAGACCTTTGTATTATAAATAGATCACTTAGGGTTTGATAAAGGAGATTTCCATGAAGGCTGGAAATGGAGGAGAGAGCTCGACATTACGGTGTTCAAGCATGAGCCCCATGGCCAACTAATCTCCAAGCAAGAAAAAGGGATGAATCCCTAGGTGTAATTGTTCTTATTTTCATTCTTGATTCAATTGTAAGGATTTATTGTTAAAACATTGTTTATGAGTTATTCTTTGATTAAACAAGAAGAATTTAGGTTCATGTGACAGTTGCACTTTATGTTCGTCTTATCTTAGATTTTCTTAATCCGATGATTGCATGCTTCTGCTCCATATAAGTCTAGTCAAGCTCTTCTTATGTCAAGTTGTTTGGATGTGATTGAGACCGGTAGACTTATCTTTTATGTTTGTCCATTACTGCGATATTGTCATTAAGATATATTGTCGTTTCTTGATAAATCTATAGGATAGGTCATATGTGCTTGAATCGAAATTAAAGAGTACTTCATAGCAATTACATTAGAGTTTACATGTGGTTTGATTGAATATACACCGATTGCTTGTTTGAGATGTGAAACTTGCAATCGAGATAAAAACAACTAAATTGAGATTGGAATAAGGCAACGAACCTAGGGAGGATTCCCGGAACCTCGCTGTTTCTCATTTATATTCTTCATTATAATTACACAACTCCTTCATACTATTTCATTATCAAACTCAGATTTACTCATTTGGATTTTATCGTTTCGTATTAAAGTTTACATCTTCTCTTGTAGTTCCCTTTTCCTCGTGGGATCGATACCTCAGCTATACACAATACCGCGTGTTAGTTTGAGCGTAATCAAATTTTGGTGCCGTTACGGGGACAACATGCTTAAAGTATAAGGAAGATTGTCAACGTTGAGACAAGACAGTAATATCGTTCTTTGCTCTTTGTTTTGATTTTATAATTTTGATTTTTCTGTTTTATTTGTTTCCCTCTAATCTTTTTGGTGTATGCATAGACTGAGAGATTCACGAGGCAGATTCATTAAAAGACCCGAATTAGAGTTACCTTATCCTTCCACGTCCGTTAGTGAAACCTCGCCTAGATCAGACCATAATGAAAACCCAAGTGAGAATTTAGAGGATTTTGTTAACATGGCCGAAAATCACAATGAAAAGGTTGCTAGGACACTTAAAGACTACTTGCACCCTAGCCGTACGGTCACACCATCTTATATCATGTCCCCCCCTAATATCCAATAACCTAAGTTTAAGCTGGGCATGATCAAATTGCTACCAACCTTCCATAGGTTTGAGAATGAAAACACCTATATCCATATTAGGGAATTTGAGGAAGTAGTGGTTACCTTTCAAGGTAGGGCTGATATGGTAGACATCGTCAAACTTAGGTTTTTCCCTTTTTCAGTTAAGGAAAAGCTAAGGTTTGGCTATACTCATTAAGACATAGGTTCATAGGTAGTTGGGATGAGATGACACGAGTTTTCTTCCAAAAGCACTTCCCAACCCATAAGACTAACAACCTCAAGAGACAAATCTCAAACTTTGCACAAAAGGAGAGTGAAACCTTACATCAAGTTTGGGAACGTTTCGAGGACCTTTTGAATTCTTGTCCACACCATGGGTATGAGAGTTGACGGGTAGTTAGCTATTTCTATGATGAACTCCTAAGTAGGGAAAGGCAATTCATAGAAACGATCTTCTTCAAAAAGATTCCGACCAAGCCATAGATTTCCTAGATGACCTATCAGAAAAAGCCCACACTTGGATAGGACCAAATGCCATGGAATGCACTAGGAGAAATCAACCTACTGGGATTTATCAACTTAAGGAAGAGGACAGCCTTAAAACTCGTTTAGAGGCCCTAACTAAGGAAATTGAAGCCTTAAAAACCAAGGATACTAGAGCCCCCGAACCGGTTGCTAGGGTAGAGTCCCACGAGCCCTGTTTCATATGTAATGGGGTAGATCATTTACCTAAGAATTGTCAAACTTATTTTGAGATGAAGGGAGAGTGTAATGCTATAGGTATACCCTTTAGGAAACCAGACTCACCCTACTCTAACACCTACAATCCCGGTTGGAAGAATCACCCTAATTTTAGTTGAAAATCCAATATACAACCTCATCCCCACTCTAGTACCCAATGGAAACCGGAAGCAACCTCATCTAATGCACCTCAACAATCTTTACCTTTGGAAGATATGTTTAAGTCATTTATGCAGGTACATGCCAAGAGTGTGGAAGAGTAAGGCAAGATAAATCAACAGTTGCTAAAGGAGCAACAAGCGATCAAAGAGGAACAAAAGGTGATAAAGAGTCAACTCACCAAGTTGACTAGTTTCTTGATGGTTCAAGAGCAATGTCGTTTTCCTTCACAGCCATAACCTAATCCAAGGGGACAACATATGGCACAAACCTCCGAACCTGAAAATCAAAATGTTAGAGAGATTAATGCCATAATCACCCGCAGCGGTAAGAAAATTGATAGACCTACTCTACCATCACACTTGATTCCTAATACCGTGAGCAAGGATGAAGCCCCCAAGGAACAAGAGGCCCATGATGATTATTCTCCACCGGTGCCTTTCCCTCAAGCTCTCCTTAAACCTAAAGAGAGAAATTCATCATTAAAAGGTGAGATTCTTGAACAACTTCAGCATATTAAACCCCCTTCTTCATGTCATAAAACAGGTTCCCAACTATGCTAAAGTCATCAAGGATCTATGCACACTCAAGAGGAGGCACAATGTGAAGAAGACAACATTCTTAACCGAGCAAGCAAGTGCAGTAATTGACTGCAAGACACCACCCAAATATAAAGATTCGGGCTGTCCATCGGTGGCTTGCCAAATTGGAAACAAATCTTGTGGCCAAGCATTGCTAGATTTGGGTGCTAATGTGAACCTCATGTCATACTCCATGTACTTGCAGCTCGGTCTAGGTGAGATCAAACCAACCTCCGTGGTATTCAATTAGCGGATAGATCGGTAAGAAAACCAAGAGGTATTGTGGAAGATGTTTTGTTGCAAATTGATAATTTCTATTATCCTGTTGACTTTTTGGTTTTAGATATTATTTCTATTGTGAATACGGAGTCAAAAATTCTGTTGATACTTAGAAAACTATTCTTTGCCACCGCCAATGCCATCATTAAATGTAGGAATGGCCTAATGACATTATCATTTGGAAATATGACTTTAGAGGTAAATGTTTTTTGAGTCTCAAGGCAACCACATGAAGAGGATGAGTACATTAAAGATAATTCTAACTCTTTAGAATTCACTCCTAATAATTTTGAGTTCGATGATTCTTCAATTTATCCCCATGCCGTTAATGTTGTTAATGTTTTTGATAAGTCACAGGGATTTATTAAGAAATCATGGCAACCATGCTTTGAGGAGTTGCTTGAGAGAAGTCACGTGGATGCGGGAATCACATACCCTATTGTTGATAGTAAATGGGCAACACCAAGAACACTTGAGCCATATGTGGTGGACTTTAAGTATTCCTTGCCAAAAGACTAGCACTGAGGCCATTGAGTATGGAGCCTCATCTTCAGCACCATAATGAAGCCAGTAGTGAGAGTGGTGCAGCGTCTGGCTAAAGACGTAAAACTTAGTGCTCATGGGAGGCACCCCACAGCATATCCTTTTATTTTTATTGTTTTTTTATTTCTTTTTCCTATTTATTATTAGTATCTTGTTGTTTTCCAGTATTACCTTCGTATTTTTTTTTTCAGGGACAAATATGCGTAGCATTTCAATTGGTCGTGCACAACTTTTGGCTCCACGCACCTTTGGTTAAAAAATAAGTTTCCTTAACTTTTGCTTTTACATTGAGGACAATGTCTATCTTAAGTTAAGGGTGGAGTAAACACATTTCTTATTGCATATCATTGAATTGTTGGGTGTCACCTTCCCTTTTTCATTTTAATTTGTTTGTTTTGTTTTAATACACTTGTTTCTTTGGATAAATTATAGAAAAAAAAATTAAGTATGCTATGCTTTGTGTTAGCCTTGGAGTTAATTTACATGTCAATGATATGAGCCTAATTAAGATAGCATATAACATTTAGAATAAGTTAAATCTTGCTTCGATTTGAGAATAATTTAAGTGTCAATCTTCATTTGGTTTGTGACTCTGGACTGTGGTAAGATTGCCTGATTAGTCTAAAAATATTTAGAGAAGTTTTATGTGTGATTGTTTTGTGAATACTTTTGCGGTCTCGACAAGTTCTAGAACTGATTTGATAATCACTTGAGGCGAAATCCTAGAATGCACACTACTTAGGATATGATATTGGCTATTTTTGGACCGTTTAAGCCTTTCAAACTTACCCTTGCTATATCTATCACTAGTTACCTGTTCGAGTCTTTTTCTTGAAAAAGAATTTGAGCCTTGTTTCTTTCGATAACCAATTTACTAACCTTTATAAGCCTAAAAATATTTTATCCTTACCTTTCTTTTAAGAGAATTTAGTTATACACATTTGTTGAGAAGCATTTGAGATATGGAAATATGAAAAAATATTACTACCATAACCCAAGTACATTAAAGGAGATAAGTTGGGGGTTGTGGAAAAGAAAAAAAGAAGGTGAATGGTCTTACACCAAAAAAAAAGTGAATTATGGCAAAGAAATAAGAAAAGAAAAAAAGTGGTGATTTATTGAGAAAAATGCTGGAAAAATGGTTGAAAAAGTTGGGTGTTGAAGTAAGGTTATCTAGTGCTTAAAGTAGGTTGTGTTTAAACCTAAGGGATTAAGTTCTTTTATTTGTTGAAACTTTCCCGTTCTTTCTTAACCTTTAGCTTAGTGTGATTTTTTCTACAATAGTGGAGAGTGATTTGAAAAATGAGCCTATGGAGCATTGTTTTTATGATTGATGTCACGCAAATTAATATATTTTAGATGCCAAGACTTGTATTCATGAATTTATGCATAAAATCATCCGGGTGTTCGGATTAATGGATTGTGGTAAGATGGATGTTAAGAGTCGATAACAATTTTAAGATTGATGTTTGGATTACTTTTGGACTTGGATGATATTTAATGATTCTATGTGCTGTGCGTTATGTAAGATTTTTTAGACAAAAAGTGAATTACTCTTGGATTAACACTAACATTGCTTTACTTTGTTTGATTTCTACCAAAGAATTCATTTCATATTGTCTTGTTTTCGCTTGAATTGCTAGGGACTAGCAATAAGCTAGATGGGGGTTATGATGAGAGTCATAAAATGCATCTTAACAGTACTTATTTGTTATCATTTTAGGGTTGATCGAGGTTTGAATTACACTTTTATACTTTAATAACTCTAAAGTGATATTCTTGGATCATTGACTTATTTCGGTGCATTTTCAGGTACTTTGAATTCAAAAGAGATGGAAAGCTATCATAGCTTAAAGCATGATGCTTCGATGCACATTCGAGTGAGGGCATGGTTGCGGAAGGATAAAATGAAGAGAAACCAAGTCTTAAGTGTGGGTGCTGCGGCCTAAAGAAGTCTAAGCCTCGGCCTCCAGAACTAAGCCCAAAAGAGCAAGAAAGCCATCAGTGTGCGCCGCGGCTGGGACCATGCTGAGCTGCGGCGCCCAGAGTCTCCACAAGTCAACACTAGTGTGCGCCACAGCCTGAACTAGGCTAGGCCGTGGCACCTAGAAGCTCACCTAACCAAAGACCAGACAGAGTCGCGACGCGAGTAAGTGAGAGCCGTGGCACACACACGAACCCTTGTTTTCCTAATTAGGGTTTTAGTTGATTGTTTAGACCCAAAACACCCTTGGAACTTTGTATTATAAATAGATCACTTAGGGTTTGATAAAGTAGACATCTATGAAGGCTGGAAACGGAGGAGAGAGCTCGACATTACAGTGTTCAAGCATGAGCCCTATGGCTAACTAATCTCCAAGCAAGACAAAGGGATGAATCGCTAGGTGTAGTTGTTCTTATTTTCATTCTTGATTCAGTTGTAAGGATTTATTGTTAACACATTGTTTATGAGTTATTCTTTGATTAAACAAGAAGAATCTAGGTTCATGTGACAGTTACGCTTTATGTTCGTCTTATCTTAGATTTTCTTAATCCGGTGATTGCATGCTTCTACTCCATATAAGTCTAGTCAAGCTCTTCTTATATCAAATTGTTTGGATGTGATTGAGTCCGGTAGACTTATCTTTTAGGTTTGTCCATTACTGCGATATTGTCATTAAGATATATTGTTGTTTCTTGATAAATCTATATGACAGGTGCTTGAATCGAAATCAAAGAGTACTTCACAGTAATTACATTAGAGTTTACATATGCCTTGATTGAATATACACAGATTTCTTGTTTGGGATATGAAACTTGCAATCGCGATAAAAACAACTGAATCGATATTGGAATAAGGCAATGAACTTAAGAAGGATTCTCGTAACCTTGTTGTTTCTCATTTATATTCTTCATTATAATTACACAACTCCTTCACACTATTTCATTATCAAACTCAGATTTACTTATTTGGATTTTATTGTTTCGTATTAAAGTTTACATCTTCTCTTGTAGTTCGTTTTTCCTCTTAGGATCGACACCTCAGCTATACACAATAATCGCGTGTTAGTTTGAGCGTAATCAGGGGCCATTATAGGATCGCCCTGTCTTAGATTTGCATCAAGACATTGGTCCTGGACGTGTTGAAAGGGGTGAAGTTCCCAAAGGGCATGTCCTCTCAGAAAGGTCGCTTGACGGGTTCCCGGTACGGACTAACAGGGCCCCTTCTCTTTCTCTATGTGTCCCCTTCCCATTCTTTTAAGAAGGCTTGGTCATCTTTTGCTAGCATATACTTCTCAGCTCGGGCCAAGATCTCATTCATATCGTTGGGTGGCTGCCGGGTGAGCTTCGAATTGAAAATCCTGGATCTCAACCCATTTTTGAATGCCAAGATCTGGATGCTGGGATCAAGGTTGAGGATTTCTCAGGCAACGGAGTTGAACCTCGAGATGTAGGCTAGGAGTTTTTCTCCTTTTAGTTGGACGATTTTGAACAGGGACTCCGAGGTCATTTTGGGCCCTTTGCTACTAAGAAAGTGTGATGCAAAGGTGTAGCTTAGTTCTTTGAACATGCTAATACCCTCTGCTTTCAAACGAGAATACTACATCTCAGCCGCCTTCTCGAGCGTCAGAGGGAAGGCTCGACACATCACGGGATCATAATGTTTGTGGAGTGTCATCGTGGTTTTATAGTGTTGGAGGTGGTCCAGGAGGTCTGTAGAACTTTCATAAGGTTTGATCTAGGGCATTCAAAAATTTTACGGGAAAGGGGCCTCGAGGACCTCTTGAGTGAAATGTGGGTCCTGAACGTTGAGCTCGTCTAGGACACTGTGGTTTCGGCCTTTCAGCACTTCGTTGATCTTTCCCTCCATGTCCTCTATTCGTTTATCAAAGTCGAAACTGCTTCTGGACAATGGGATTTCCTTGGATTTAGCAGTATAAGGTGGGGAGGACTCTATCGTGGAACAGGTGTCGACGGGGAGCCTGCCACTAGCTGAGCCTGTGCAGTTGGGGTCCTACTGAGGGGACGCAGGTGAAGGCTAGCTAGCCCCTCGGCGAACCTCGGTTTTAGATTGGTCACCAACTGCTAAAGCTCCACGGACTGGGCTTGGACCATAGCCATGGTGGGATGCATGTCGGACATAGCAGAATGTCTCGACCCGGACTACTGAGGCTGGACACTAGCCCCAGCTGCTCCCTTACTGTTATCCCTGGTGGTGTTTTTAGGTGGCATGGCAACAAATGAGTTCTTTAGACTCATTTGCTTTTACTGTTAGCGAGAGATGGTAGTTTTCCCACAGAAGATGCTATTCTGTTTCCGCCAAAAACGTGCTGCTGAGTTGGAGGCCGGGCTTCAGGGAACCTGCACAGGGAAACAGGTAAGCTAAGGAGTCGTCGGAGGTGGATGCCTCCGAAGATGCTCTGATGCCTTTATTAGTATGGAGTTTTAAAGGTACAGGAATAGTAGTGTTCGTTTTTTAGGTCAAGGGTCTCTTTTTTTTGGAATGCATACCCGGGTCTTCTTATAGGGTTTCGAGGATGAGGTGGCCCTTATACTAAGGGAGGTGATGACCTGGAGGGCCAGTTGTGTGGGTGGTGGTGTTCTAGGGGTCTAGCTGTGTGGACCTACGCCATCTACGTGTTGCCTCGTTGTCTTGATTTGGGGTTATTCGCGTGTTGCTCTATTGTCTTGGCTTGGGGCTGTCCACGTGTCGTGTCTTCATTGTGTGTGTGTTTGTGAGTTGTATCAGCATTATATATATGACTCGTGACAGTTGAATTGCTAATATTTTACATTTTCATGAACTGTCTATTTTTTAGCAGTTTTCTATATCGTGTTCGCGGTTTCTATGGAATAGGCACCACTTGCCTTGATCCTCGTTGAGACGCAATGGTCTCGAGGGCCACTATAGGATCGCCCTGTCCTGGATTTGCATCAAGACATTGGTTCTGGACGCGTTAAGTGGGGGTGAAGTTCCCAAAGGGCCTGTCCTCTTGGAAAGGTCGTTTAACGGGTTCCCGGTACGGACTGGCAGGGCCCCTTCTCTTTCTCTCTATGTCCCCTTCCCATTCTCTTCTGAAGGCCTGGTCATCTTTTGCTAGCACGTACTTCTCGGCTCGGGCCAAGATCTCGTTCATATCGCTAGGTGGCCACCTGGTGAGCTTCAAACTGAAGATCTTGGATCTCAGCCCATTTTTTAATGCCAAGATCTAGACGCTGGGATCGAGGTTAGGGATTTCTCAACCAACAGAGTTGAACCTCGAGATGTAGGCTCGGAGTTTTTCTCCTTTTAGTTGGACGATGTTGAATAGGGACTCCGAGGTCATCTTAGGCCCTTTGCTGCTAAGAAAGTGCGATGCAAAGGTGTAGCTTAGTTCTTTAAAGTTGCTAATGCCCCCTGGTTTCAAACAAGAATACCACGTCTCAGCTGCCTTCTCGAGCGTCAGGGGGAAGGCTCGACACATCACGGGATCGGAATGTCTGTGGAGCGTCATCATGGTTTTATAGTGCTGGAGGTGGTCTAGAGAGTCTGTAGAACCGTCATAAAGTTTGATCTTGGGCATTCAAAAATTTGGAGGGAGGGGGGCCTCGAGGACCTTTTGAGTGAAAGGTGGGTCCTAAACGTTGAGCTCGTCCAGGACACTATGGTTTCGGCCTTTCAGCGCTTCATTGATCCTTCCCTCCATATCCTCTATTCATTTATCGAAGTCGAAACTGCTTCTGGACGAGGGGCTTTCCTTGGATTTGGCAGCGCGAGGTGGGGAGGACTCTACCTTGGAAAACCTATCGACGGGGAGCCCGCGGCTAGCCGAGCCTGTGCAGTTAGGGTCCTGTCGAAGGGACGCGGGCAAAGGCTGGCGAGCCCCTTGGCGGACCTCAGCGGCCAGATCGGTCACCAACTGTGAGAGCTCCACGAACTAGACTTGGACCATAGCCATGGTGGGATGCGTGTCAGACACAGCAGAGGGTCTTGACCCAAACTGCTGGGGGTGGGCACTAGCCCCAACTGCTCCCTTACTGGTATTCCTTGTGGCGTTTTTAGGTGGCATGGCAACAAATGAGTTCTTTAGACTTCTTCGCTTTTATTGTTAGCGAGAGATGGTAGTTTTCTCACGGATGACGCTAATCTGTTGCCACCAAAAACGTGCTACTGAGTTAGAGGCCGAGCCTCGGAGAACCTGCACATGGAAACAGGTAAGCTAAGGATTCACCGGAGGGGGATGCCTCCGAAAATGCTCCGATGCCTTTATTAGGATGGAGTTTTAAAGGTGCAGGAATAGCGGTGTTCGTTTTTTAGGTCAAGGGTCTCTTTTTTTTTTAATGCGTACCTGGGTCTTCTTATAAGGTTTCGGGGATGAGGTGGCCCTTACACCAGGGGAGGTGGTGACCTGGAGGGCCAGCTGTATGGGCGATGGTGTCCTAGGGGTCTAGCTGTGTGGACTTGCGCCATCCGCGTGTTGCCTCATTGTCTTGGTTTGGGACTATTCGTGTGTTGCCCTATTGTCTTGGCTTAGGGTTGTCCATGTGTCGCGTCTTCATTGGGTGTGTGTTTTTGAGCTGTATCAGAATTATATATATGACGTGTGACAGTTGAATTGCTAATATTTTACAGTTTCATGAACTGTCTATTTTTAACCTTACATTTTAAAACAGATTATTGGGTTGTAACTTATAAAAGAAATCGATTATTGGGTTATAAGTGATGCATTCTTTAAATTTCTTTTGAACTTAACATTTTTTTAATAAGTAATTTCTTTTGAACTTTACATGCTAAGGTTTACATCAGATTTTTGAGAAGAAAAAAAATATCTTCTTTTTGTTTATTATGTTAGTACAAACAGTTTTTTGTTAATTTTTGTAATGAAAGAAAAATGTTAATTATCTTTAACTATATGAAAAAATATATATTCAAGTCAAAAAAATATATAAATGTTTTTGTTTTGTGAAATATTTCTGGATCTGTCACCAATCACCTCAGTCTCTTAAAGTAGGGCACATTATGGCAAATTAGTTTTGGGTATCTGCGACCATATTTAGTTTTTGTCTTTCTTTAATGCGAAAAAATATTTTAAAAGATGAAAATGATTTTATCAAATTTAGTGTTAGGAAAATATTAGCATCTTAATATGAGTGCCATGTCATCCGTCATTGACCAAATCTGGGTGGAGTTAATTATATTCACTTTAGAAGTTAACAAGAATCCACTAAGTTGCTAGTTCTCAACCACAACGAATTTTGCGGGCTGACAAGTGATTATAATTAGTTCATATAGCGATTGGTGGGTAATCCATAACATAGATTGTGCTTTGACTTAACTAAGAAAAGTAGGCCAAAATAAAAATGAAATTAATATTTGTCATTACAAATCAAAGACTACCAATATTGTCAAATCACTGATCTCATTTGCAGCTCATCACTTGACAATAAGAAAGTTACTTAAGTCTGCATGGAGGACCAGTGTCTTGAAAAACGATTTCAGGGCCGAAGCGCTAGCACAACGTTTAAGCCTTCGCTCTGGAATGTATATATATTTTTTTTTTTGCTAGACGCCAATCAATCACGTGATGAGTGCCGTGTCATCCCCTCATTGATCAAATCTGGGTGGAGTTAATTATATTCACTTTAGAAGCTAATTAGAATCCACTATAGCTAGTTTTCAACCACAACTGCGGGCTGACTAGTGACAACTGATAATAGATTACAATTACTTCATATAGCGATTGGTGGGTAATCCATGACATAGATTGTGCTTTGACTTAATTAATAAAATTAGGTTAAAATAAAAATATATATTATATTTCAGTAAATGTTAAAAAATTTTAAAAATAATATAAAATAAATTTAAAAATAAAAATATTTTTAATAAATTAAATTTATGTAAAAAACTATTTTATAAATTATAAATCAAAACTACTGTTAAATCAGACGATACTTTATACCAATCGTGAGTTTTTTCTGTAAAAGTTACGCTAGACACCAATCAATCACGTGATGACAAATGACACATTGTGAGAGATAAAATTCCACCTAAACTTTAGGTCAAATGAGAATTATGACATGATCAAAATAAAAAGTAAAAATTTTAATGAGATTCAATTTTTTAAATAAACTCTAAAGCTTTCATTATATTAAAAGAAAAACTCCCAATCATAAAAAAAATATTGCTTTCTTTTTGTTTATTGAAAATTTTAAAATTCTACTGACATTCATGCGTTATTTTCAGCCTCAAAAAGTTTTGAGGCATAGCTTTATAGCTGATCTTTACCTTAAAAAAAATGAAAAGAAAGATCTAATGGAAAAATAACGGACAAAGCCAAAAAGAGAGGTGTCCCATAGGCCATATGGTTTGAGACCTGCACTTATCAAGTTGCATTAATGTGCTGTTTATCTTAAATTATTTTAAAATAAGCTAATTGTAGAACAGCACATTAATGCAATTATTTTAATCACTTTTTTTTTTATTAAAAAAAGCCTTTTGTTAATCACTATTTTAATCTACAATTGCAAAAAATATGCATATTCTATTGTGCACATGGTATGTCATTTCCAAATGCATCACAATAACTAGCAAGGCCCCATAGAGCTTCCTAATGAAATTTGAAGTCACAATACTTAAAAGAAAAATAAAATAAGAAAAAGAAGAAGAAGAAGCAGATGGAAAATGGATGGTGAAGCTATTGCGCATTCGTCATGGAAAATGGAACCTGCACTCTTTATGTTTAAACATGTAGCCTTTCTATCCATTACATTGATAAAGGGCTAGATCATATTTCAGTGTGTAAGGTTATGCAAGTGATTAAAGTGATCAACAGTGGTCACAGTTTAAATATCAAGAGTATTTGTTAAATTAAAATTTAATTAGATATTTGAGACAAATCATATCATATCAATATCAATATAATAACCAAGACAAAAAAACTAACGAAGATCACTGATCACCAAGTAAAAACTATCCAATGGGCCAAATGATAGTAATATTGTGATTTGTGAAGATATTTGAATTAATTACCACTTTTAAGCCTTACTCTATGCTCGTTACAATGATTTCATTAATGGCAAAACTAGTAAAATACATAAATTATTAGTGGTTACTTACCAAAAATTACTACACAATTTTCAAGTGATCGAAAATGATGGTCAGAAGCGGTGGCATGTATAGCACTTCTCTATATTTTACCAACAAAAGCTCAAACACCTATCCCCTCAATTCTTTTAAACTTCATTTTTATAACATTAATTCTAAGAAAAATATTATAAAAAAAAAAAGTACTATATGGTTTTAGGGACTTTAAATCAAAGGCCCAAGGTTTAAGTAAGTCCAGATTCTTTTGTACTCAAATGAAAGTCCAAACCACATAGAGTTTTTGCGTATTTTTTTATTTTATATTAAAATTTAAACCAAAAATTTTCCAATTGATAATTGTTGTAACCCTCATTTGACCATTTAGATAGTTCATTTGGTACTTCACAGACTGTCCAGAATCCAGATCCATATATTTGTTGATTATTTTGGAAGAAGTAAAAAAGTTTTTCGACTTGTTTATTGCATTACAACTTTTGCCTCTTGCAACTTGAAAGCAAGCATAGAAGTTGTCTTTTCTTTTTACAGCTTACAATACATATAGAGGGCCTCTTAGCTGAGAATTTCTTAATCGTTTGCATTCCGTATGGGAATTCATATTGCAACTTCACTTGTTATTTTATACAGATTTATTAAAAATATTTTTACGAACTCAAATTAAAAACACTGAAGTTACCAATGAAACTCTCAAACTATTATTAATGAAAATTCAACACGATATAAACATAACATGGCATGTTTCAGACAAGAATTCCTCCTTTTAATTAAGATTTTCATTTGGCACCATTGACAAATCGGCAATCCTTCCTAATCTCTCCTTCATCGTCTGTAAGGGGATTAATCTCTGATAACAAGAGCACAGCCCTTGAGAACTGGTCATGAAAATAGCCATTATCAGCAGCCATCTTCTGTACAAAAGGAGAAGTTGTTGGATCAGATGTCAATTGCTGGTCTACTAGGAGTAAGCCTTTGTTGTTCAAAATATTCTTGTAGTACATGTTATCGAGAATCATGGGTGTTTCACGATCATTCCTTGCGTATAACACAGCCTTTGGATCAGGGTTTGGTGTTGGACACCGACCTTTAAGGTACTCAGCGTAGTCAGGGTCCAAAGTTGGATCAACGCTTGGGTACAATCTCTGTGCTAAATTCACACAGTGAACTCGACCAACTGAGTGGGCTCCTGACCACAAGGAAAAATGTTACTATATAAACGAGAGGTAAAACTTGGAATAAATTTTATAAACGTGATTTTTTAAGAGATAATTTGCATTGACGAAGAGTCGGACTTAAAACCTACGCTATCAAAGACGATTATTTTATATTAATATGCATATTAAACCAAAAAAAAATACAGAAAATTGGGGACAGTGAAGTACCTAATAGAGCAACTGTTCCTTCAACATCAATGCCAAGGGACTGAAACCTTGAGAGAACCGATGACATGGAATCGTTGTGGTTTGGAATTGAGTTTTCTACCTCTGTCACATAACTCCCTTTGCTATCTCTCCTTCCTGTCCTCATTTCAACACGTGGCCCTCCTAACTGCATGTTTTATTTTTAATTGTCAAAAAAATTATATTTAAATATTTTTGGTTTTATTTCGATATTAATTAATTTGGTTGAAATTACATACCATGACAATACCATCTCTGGCAGAGAGAGCCACAATATCAGCACAAGAAACTGTTAATGGACATTCCTTCTCAATGGCCTCTTTGATTGTCTTTACGTACTTGAAATTTCTCATGCCGAAGCTCCTCGACGATGTCTGTTCTGATTCAATCCCATTCAACGTCTCCAACAGCAGTGATGCATCGCATGACTATAATAAACCTCAAAACAAAATAAAATTACATTGAGACGCACACATTCCTTCTCATTACCTAGTTTATATATTTATATATATACATAATATTTTTGTCCCATTTTTTTTTAGATTTTTCTTTGCTAAATACTTATTTTGGCTATATATATTATTGTTGGAGTTCTATTTTGATAATATAATTTTAAATTGTACTAATCAGATCCTACAATTTTGTTTAGTTACTTAATCTAATCTTTATTCTCAATTAATTTAGTCTTAAAATCTCATTGGATTTTCACTTCAATACAAAATCAGTTTTAAGATGATTATAATTAATAAACAACACATAAAATTTTTGGAGTCGCACTCTGCATCAACATTGAACTGATGCTGTGTTGAAAATCTAGTTGGATTTTAAGTCCAAATTCATTGAAATGATAAAACTAAGAAATAAAAAAAAGTGTGGCTAAATTCGTTGATACAACTAGAAATTGCATGACCAAAATAAAACCCGGCTCATAATGTATGTTCAAGTATTTATTATTTAATATTTTTTTCTTTTTTTGTTTTGGTTATCGTGCTTTTTTGGTTCTAAGTCAAAAAGTCAAAAACATTTATTTATTCAGTCAAAAACATTTATTTATTCAGTTTCCAAAAGAAACTCAAAATTTTCACTTTTCCAAAACAGTAAATCTAAAAAATATCAATAGAGAGCAAATTTCAAAAGCAATTATTTTGATGAAGAAATAAAAAATTAAAATATTCTGTAATTCAAAATTTGTGAGATTCAAATTATAATTAAAAAATGGGTAAAGAGGATATATTATTATATTACCTTAACTGTGCAGTCATGGAAGAGATTCCTAACCCATGAAACAGCTGTGTTGCCATGTTTATCATATAGCTTGATGACTTCTTGTTTGATTATCTCCTCAGCTCTTGGGCAACTCTCTGCATAGTGATTTAACTGGAGATCACTTTTACCTGCATCAAGAATATATCATTTTTCCCCCAAATTAAAAAGGAAAAAAAAAAATTAACCCATCATATTAATTTTTAACGCTGATTTCCCAAATATATAAACATTTATAGTATGAATTAAGAGCTAAATATGATTAATTTAGGCTTATGATCATTTCATAAACCAAACCCAATTACTCCCTATTTTACATGTGCCCTACGTACAACAAGCAATTACTTCTATGCATAGTTAATTGGTTTATAAAATTATCACATCTCCCTTTAACATGGAGATTCATTTTTTTTTTCAAATCCCAATCTCCCCACCTAAACAATAATTTTATTTATTCATAAAAGAATTGTTAACACGAAAAATCAATATTAAGATTTCAATATATTCAAATATATTTTTTATTTGAGATAATAATTAATTAACCAAAAGTTGTTGGTTAGGAGATTTTAGATTTTTTTTAGACAAAATGGATAAGCAGATAAGTAATCTCACATACCCGTTAGTGAGCATTGGGTCCCAACATATATAGTAAACTTAGAATAGTCCCTAACATACTACATAGAGACCGAAGTTAAGGACCATTCCGCACGCATTTTGTGTGATAAAAATTTAGATTTCACACCAACAATCACTTACGAGGAGACTTAAAATTTGAATATATTTCTCATCTTCCATCAAATTAATAAATAATAATAGTAATAAAAGAAAACTACAACGAATTAATAGTGTGATAGGTTTTTGAATATATAAATACGCTACCAGTATAAAATTGAAATAATAACGGTAAAAACAGAAAAATCAAGCTTGAGGAGCAATGATGCTTGTTGGTGGCCATATCTTTTTAAGCCCTCTTGCTTTCTGGCTCTGCTTTTGTGTGTGATCCAATTGTAGCATTATCATAAGCTTTATATAGGGGATAATTTTGAAGTGCAAAGATGGAACTAAACCCTCTTTCTTTCCACTAAAGCCACTTGACCTTTCGGCAATCCCCCACTACCCCACGCGAGTGGCTCCACTCGAATCCACATATTAATGTATTATTTTCCTGATAAGAAAGAAGACTGCTTCCACTACTATCTCTTTATATAAAAGAAAACTTTTGATTTCGAAAGAATTTTCATACTTATCATATAAACAGATTTATTTTTATGAAAAAAATGAGGCCCATTTATTATCTTTTCGTCATTCACATATTTAGTCATGTTTTGATTTTTTGGACTTTTATTTTTAACAATTTAAATTTATAAAAAAATTTAAAATAATATTTTAAAAAATTAAATACTTTATTAATTTTATATATAAAAAAATTAGTTTAATTGGATTCACTAATTGGACATACTATATAAGACAAAGGGAATACTATTTGTTAGAATAAAAGAAAGATTGTAGAAGAATTTTTTATATTATTGATGTATTGTGAAAGACAAATACAAACTTATATATAGAATTTGAGAATATAAAACCTAATAGAAATGAAAAACTTAAAATTATAATAAATCAAAAAATTAAACTAATTAAAAAAAACTAATACATATAAAATTAAAAAACTAATATTACATTAGAAAACTAATAAATATGAAACTATTGGATTTGGCTTTCTTGGAGTACGCAATGCATTTGTAAAGTAATTTGCACACAAACAAAAGAAAATTTGTAAAACAGTGTCACAGAGTTCATTGATACGGGACAAATTAGAGTCGTGATACAACGGATTGGTTTTGTGGGAGTTATTATATAATTAAAAAAATTTATTAATAATTATGGATTAAGTAATAATTTAGATATTTAATTTTTAAATTTTTTTAATGTAAATATCATTTAATATTTTGTAATCATCTTTTCGTCATTCACATATTTAGTCATGTTTTGATTTTTTGGACTTTTATTTTAAAAAAATATTTTAACAATTTAAATTTATAAAAGAAAATTAAAAAATTAAGTCAATGGTTACTAGTACCGTGAAATGTTACGTGTATATATGTATCTTTATAAATATCTTTTGTGTATTGTTAATATAATCTGTCGATCCGTATTTGATTTTAATAATGACAAAACACTACTTAAATTGCACTAAGAGTTTTATCTAAGTACTTAAGCATTTAGTTCAAAAACAAGATACAAGAACTCAACACATTCAGGCACCAAAAAAAAGACAAAAGATCTAGAATAGGCACTAAGGTAATTGAATCATTCTGTAAATCTCTATATTCAATTAATTAGCTTGATCTATACCTCAATTCACAAAAAGCTTTGCCAAAACTAAAATACAAAATGTTTCTAAGTATAAAGGAAAAAAAAAAAAACTGTTTTGAAACAGGAAAACCGGGTTAAAAAACAACCCAGTCGACTCGGTCTACATACTAGTCAACTGGGAAATGGGATAGTAAGTTCCTAGTCGACTGGTACTAAGGACCCAATCGGCTGGTAACTTCTCCTAGTTGACTGGTCCTATAACCCAATCGACCAGTACTCTTCTTATGCCTAAAAGTGAAGATTTTTTACTTGACTCAGTCAATTGGTAATTCAAAAATATGACTGTTTGAGACGCGGGACTTGAGCATTTAATGCCCCAAACCTACCAAGTCAGTGTCAAACAGCTATATTGATTTAAGACTATATAAACCCACTTCAATGAGCATTTAAAAAAACAAGATAGCACATTCAATTCATTATATAGCTCATTAATTCTCAAAAACTCTGAAAAATTCATTGTGAGCCATTCTTCAAGCTTGTTCCTGGAAGAGAGATATTATTCATTTGTAAAATCATTCGTTGTTATCTCTCTACCATTTAATTTACAGTTAATACAATTTATTGTAAAGGGAAAGAGTTGGTGTAACTCTTAGAGTGTTTAAGATTAAACACTTCGGTTGTAACTTCC
Source organism: Bretschneidera sinensis (assembly GCA_023935145.1). Lineage (NCBI taxonomy): Eukaryota > Viridiplantae > Streptophyta > Magnoliopsida > Brassicales > Akaniaceae > Bretschneidera > Bretschneidera sinensis. Next base: position 105,659,362 of record CM043699.1, read on the forward strand.
GTGAGGAAGAGATTATTGTAAGGTTTGTGCAACAGCCGGGAAGTTGCTCGACTAACGATTAGTGGATTACTTCAAGGAGGTTCCTTGAAGAGAGTGGATGAAGGATCGAAGAGATTTCGATATTGCCAAACCACTATAAACAAAGTTTGCATTTTTTATTTCTTAACTCCTTTATTTACAAACGTATTATTTGATTGCGTGCATTACTTGTCAAACTGTTTTAAAAAATTGCAAGTTAATTAGCAAAAAGTTTTTAAACCCCAATTCAACCCCCTCTTGGGTTTGAAGCTCGGTTTACAATTGGTATCAGAGCTTCGTAGTCAATTTGAGGCTTAAAATCTTTGAGTTGATCTGATGGCATCTAATAGCTATACCGAAGGACATTCCTATAGTAAGTCTCCTTTGTTCAATGGCTCCAACTATAACTATTGGAAAAATAGAATGAAAATCTTTATCGAATGACAAGATTACAATCTATGGAGAGTCATTGAAAAATGACGTAGAATTCTTACAAAGAAAATAACCATTGGAGAAATCAATCATACAATGTCTAAACTCAAAACATAGTTTAATGAAGAAGATTGTAGAATGATGTCTCTAAATAGTAGAGCAACTAGCATGTTACATTGTGCTATAGATATTACTGAATACAATAAAATTTATGCATGCATTTTAGCTAAAGAAATTTGGGATAAATTATAAGTTACATATGAAGGCACTAGCAAAGTAAAAAAATCAAAAATTTATATGCTAGTGTTAGAATATGAATCATTCAAAATGTCTCCCAATGAAACTATTTCTCAAATGCACTCATGTTTTACTATCATTGTTAATGGTTTAAAGCTTCCTGGTAGGAACATTGAGGAACTTGAACTAACGAAGAAGATTTTAAGGTCTTTGCCATCCAATTGGAAAGCAAAGAAGACGACCATAACGGAAGCCAAAGATCTCGACAAACTTAATGTCGAAACACTTCTTGGATCAATATCGACATACGAGATGGAGGAAATAAATCCCGTTGTCAATGATGACGATAAGAAGAAAAATGTGATTGTTCTCAAAGCCTATACAAGCAACAAAAATGAAGAGAATGAAGAAGAGGATGAGAGCAGCGAAGAAGATGGTTGATAAATGCTGAAATATTCATATTTAAGCCCCTTAATATACATTTGTTAACCTCTTAGTGTGCGTATTTTATTCTACTTTACTTTATTTCTGTGTTTTATAGGTTTTTGTAGGTTTTTGGAGAAAATGAAGCATTTTGGTGCTCAAATAGAAAAGCTGGAAAAACTGACAGTTGCCTAGTGCGATCGAGCGCAGGGGACCTGCAATCGAGCGCACTAACGCTCTAACGCCCAAGCCAGGATCGAGCGTAACCTGTGCTCGCGCGCAAGAAGAAAACTTGAGCGCACATGCGCTCGAGCGCACCAGTGTGTGATCGAGCGCACACGTACGATAGTGAATAGTAAAACAGCATAACTTATTTTGGAAATAAACGTAGGGTTTTATTTTTCGAGATCTAGGGTTTTTAGATGGTTCTAGGGTTTCCTAAACTCTATAAATAAGCCTGTAAAACATAGAAACAGGGCTTCCCTTTAGTTTTAATTTTAGGTCGGAAGGCCGAAAGCCAGAGGGGATTTCAAAGAAGAATTGACGACTCTTTAATAGAGCTCTCTTGGGTTTCTTCTTTCCTTTATTTTATTGATGTTTAACATCACAAATATGTGTAACTAATTTTCTAGTAGGGCTTGATTGAAGCCTTATTTATGTTTGCTCAATAATTCAGTATTGGTGCCTTTGCGATATTTGTGTTGTGATTCTTAACTTGATTAATGCATGTTTTTATTTAAATTCCTCATATGTGTTTGCCTGATCGACATATGCATGTGGTATAGATTAGTTAGTTAAATCAATTTGGATGACCGAGTCCTGGGTTTAACAATAGTAACAAAAGATATCCACATCAGGTTTTTGGGTTAATCAACATGGAAAACCGGGAGCGGACCAATCCCTAGGTCTCGTGTGGTTGTCGATTTCCACAGATCCTATGCTCTCTTAAGGAACAACTCAGTATACACCATGCTGAATCCCTTAAGAAAGAAAAGAGTTAGAGTATACACCATGCCTAACTCGTTGCTTAGGGAGATCAATAGCCTAAGGAGTGGACCAAGCCCTTAGGTTGACAAACATTAGGTATACATGGCATGATTAAAGCATTGGCATACTGTTGTATTGTGGTAGCATGATTAGTGGTGGATATCAAGTCCCTACGCCTTTGTCATTATTAATTCAAACTCAATATTTATTTCTCTAGTTCTCATTTTATTATTGCGAAACTAATTCTAAATCGAACTTTGCCAATCCCTGTGGAGATGATCTCGCATTTTGCACACTATACTACTAAGTTGACCTTGTGCACTTACAAGTAAAACAAGTTCGATTATTTGCTTATTTATTTAGGTGGATTTTCGCACAACAATGGTGAGATGGCATTAATCACCAAAAGGTTTCACAAGTTCTTGAAAAATAGTAAGAAGCCTTACACAAAGGATCCCACCCTGAAAAGGGAATCTCTTATGTGTTTCGGTTGCAAGACACCCGGTCACATCAAGGTCGATTGCCCAACAATAAGCAAACCTTATAAGAGCTTCAAAAATAAAGTCATGATTGCAACCACATGGAGTGATGACGAAGAGGAAGAAACTTCAGACAATGAGGTTGGATACTAGGAGATTGTCAACCTATGCTTGATGGAAATCGACAATAAGAATGAGGTATCAATTTCTTCCCTTTCTAATAATAATAACATTGTTAGTAGTAGTGAAGAATTAATTGAGGTTATAAATGAAATGCATGAAGAATTGAAGAAATTCAATTCTAGGAATATGACCCTCAAAAAGGAAGTCTCATCTCTTTCTAAAGAGATGGAAGGCTTAAAGGAAGAAAAAGAAAAACTATCTTCCATGCTTTATGACTCTTCAAGAGATTTTCTAAAAAATGAAAATGAAATTTTAAAGAAGAAAATAATAGAATTGAGTAGCACCATATACTTAGAAAATAAAAGCTAGATGAAGTGCTATCTAGCCAAAGATTAAATGAGGAAAATCTGGCTTAGGGTATTCTCCATTAGGCAAGCAAAAGTCAAAAGACACTTTGTTCATGAACAACATATGTGAATGAAGCCTCCACTTCGAAGGCCACTAGCAAGACTAAAAGCACTCCCTCAATATATACTAGTAGGTCTAAGAATGTGAATTTAAATCCTAATGCTTATGCTAGAGATAAGAATCCTAGAAATACACATACATATATGTATGCTCACTCAAGAAATGCAAATGCTAAGAATAATCATTCAAGAAATGAACATACTAGAAATTCACATCCTAGGAATTACCATCATGTATATCCTAGAGATAATATGTATGTTCATAACTTACATGCTACAAATGCACATCATGGAAATTGCCATCATAAATTTCCTAGAGATAACATGCGTGTTCATAGTTTTCATAATAGAAACATGTATCCTAGGTATGCTCATTCAAAGAACTATAAGCATACATATTTAAAAAATCCTAGGAACTTCAATAACTATTATCCTAGGATCATGCATCATTAACATGTCTACAATTATAAAACACCCTATAATATTAAGAAAGTATGGGTCCCTAAAGGAATCGTATTTTCTAGGACTAACCCTAAAGGACCCAAGAAATTTTGGGCACCTAAGAGTGCAATTGTGTATCTTTATGTAATGTAGATATGTCTCAACACTAAGGAAAAAGGTAACAATTGGTACCTTGATAGTAGATGCTCAAAGCACATGACTGGTGATCAAAGCATGTTCAAAAAGCTAACTCTAAGGGATGGCGGACACGTCACCATTTGAGACAACACATAGATAAAGATCATCGGGCATGACAAAGTTGGTAATGACTTTTCAACTATTGATCATGTTTTATATGTGCAAGGCCTTAAGCCAAATTTACTTAGTATTCGTCAACTATGTGACAAAAGTAACAAAGTTATATTTGAAACCTCTCATTGTCTAGTTATAGACATCAAAATTAACAAGATCAAGTTTGTTGGCCATAGACACGAAAATGTCTATATAGCTAATTTAAAATCTTTGCATTTAGAATGCATAGAAGAGTTGGCCATATGAACATAGATTTGCTTAAAATTACTTCAAGAAAAGATTTAGTCATTGGACTTCCAAAAATCAAATTTGAAAAAGACAAGGTGTGTGATGCTTGTCAAATGGGAAAACAAACAAGAATTTCTTTTAAATCAAAAAATAAAATCTCAACTTCTAGACCATTTGAACTTTTGCATGTTGACTTTTTTGGTCCAATAAGTACCATTAGTCTAGGTGGCCATCAATATGCTCTTGTTATTGTTGATAATTCTTCAAGATATACCTTGTTATTTTTATTACTTACAAGGATGAAGCATATAAAGGATTTGTGAACTTTTGCAAGAAGGTTCAAAATGAAAAAAGGTATTTCTATTTCAAGCATTAAAAGTGATCATGAAAAAGAATTTGAAAACCAAAGTTTTTCAAAATTTTATGATGAAAATGGAATTAATCACAATTTTTCAGCACCTAGAGCTCCTCAACAAAATGGAGTTGTTAAGAGGGAAAATAGAGTTTTAGAAGAGTTTGCTAGAACAATGCTTTATGAAAATAGTTTACCAAAATACTTTTGGGCGGAAGCCGTAAACACTTCTTGCTGTGTTTTAAATAGAGTATTAATTAGGCCTATGTTTGACAAAACTCTATATGAACTATGGAAATGTAGAAAGCCTAAAATCTCTTATTTTCATGCTTTTGGTTGCAAGTGCTTCATCATAAATAACAATAAAACTAATTTAGGTAAATTTGACTCCAAGACCGATGAAGGGATACTCTTAGGATATTCAACCTCTAGTAAAGCTTATAGAGTCTTTAACAAAAGAACTCTAGTGGTTGAAGAATCCGTACATGTTTCTTTTGATGATTCTAACCCAATTAGTAGTTGAGTAGTTTATTTTAATGATAATGCAGATTTTATTCCAAGAATGGAAACATCTACTCCCATTGTTGATTTGAATGAGAGTCAACCTCAAACAATATAAGAGGTAGGTTCTCTCAATCTTGATCAACCATCTACAAATCAACAAGAGGATAGTCTTCCCAAAGATTGAAGGTATGTGAATTATCATCTAATCGATCAAGTGATTGGTGATCCTTCACAAGGGGTAAGAACTCGTTCATCTATAAGAAATATTTGCAATTGTGTAGCCTATTTATCTCAAGTAGAACCTAAGACTTTTGTAGAAGCTGAAAAAGATGTTGAATGGATAAATGCTATGCAAGAAGAATTAAATCAATTTGAAATAAACAAAGTATGGAATCTAGTTCCTAGACCAAAGAATCACACTATAATAGGAACTAAATGGGTATATAGAAATAAAATAGATGAAAATGGAATAGTAAGTAGGAACAAGTTTAGGCTAGTTGCTAAGGGATATAATCAAGAAGAAGGAATATATTTTGATGAGACCTATACTCTCGTAGCTAGATTAGAAGCTATTTGCATGTTATTGGCCTTTGCATGCTTTAATAAATTTAAGTTATTTCAAATGGATGTAAAAACTGCTTTTTAAAATGATTTTATAGAAAAAGAGGTATATGTTGAGCAACCTCTTGGGTTTGAAAATCATAGTCTTCCAAATCATGTCTATAAGCTTTCTAAAGCTTTTTATTGGTTGAAGCAAGCTCCAAGAGCATGGTATGAAAGACTAAGTAAGTTTTTGCTTGAAAATGGTTTTACAAGAGGAAAAATAGACACAACTCTCTTCACAAAAACTCACAAAAATGACACACTACTAGTCCAAATATATATTGATGATATTATATATTGATGATAAGGGAGAGCTTACCTACTTTCTTGGACTTCAAATCAAAAATTGAAAAAAGACATCTTCATCAATCAATCAAAGTACACCAATGACCTATTAAAGAGGGATGCAAAGCTCAAAGTCAATTGGCATCTATGAGCGTTTCTACAAAACTTGACCTAGATGAGGAAGGTAAGTGTGTAGATACTAAAACTTATAGAAGCATGATATGAGCTTTACTCTATCTAACTGCAAGTAGACCTGATATAATGTTCAGTTTATGCATGTGTGCTAGATTTCAAGCTAATCATAAGGAATCACATGTAATTGTTGTAAAAAGAATTCTAAGATATTTACAAGGTACTCAAAACCTAGGGTTATAGTATTCTAGAAAATAAACTTTTGAGCTTATAGGATATTCAGATGCTAACTTTACGAGTTGTAGGCTAGATAGAAAAAGCACTAGTGGAACATGCCAATTTTTAAATGCAATGTTAACCTCTTGGTTTTCCAAGAAACAAAATTCGGTTGCGCTATCAACCGCCGAAGCAAAATATGTAGCAGCTGGAAGTTGTTATGCACAAGTGTTGTGGATGAAACAATAATTATAAGACTATGGCGTGAAATTTAAAAATATATCAATTCATTGTGATAACACTAGCGCTATCAACTTGACCAAAAACCCTATTTAGCATTCGAGAACCAAACACATAGAAATAAGGCATCACTTCATAAGAGACTATGCTCAAAAAGGTGATATTATATTAGAATTCATCCATTCAGAGGACCAAATAGCTGACATTCTTACTAAGCCTTTGAACGAAGATAGCTTTAACAAGATTAGACTATTAATAGGATTAACCAATTATGAAAATATGTGTGTTTGATTGCATCTACATTTCATCATATGCATATTTTACATCTAGTGAACGAGTATTAACTCTCATTTATTATATTTCTCACTCAAGATGACATAGATAAATCATTTCTTGCTAAAATTCCAAGTTAGAGCTCAAAATTTTATATTTTGTGAAAAACCCGGTTGACTAGTATATTGATCCAGTCGACTAGTATCTCTCTGTCAAGTTACTCAGTCGACTAGTTGGGTTTACCCAGTCGACTAGTAACTCACTGCCCCTTTCACCAGTCGACTACTACAAGGACCCAGTCGACCGGTATTACACGAGCATATTTGGAGCCAAAAATTTGAATTTCTCCTAGACAACCCAGTTGATTGGTAAAGTACACCCAGTCGACTGGTATCTTACTGCCAGATTACCCAGTCGACTGGTATTTCAACCCAGTTGGTTGGTATATCGAAATGTGCCCAAAATATGAAGGACCTAGTTGACTGGTACCCTAACTTAGTCGACTGGTATCGCGATTCTATAAATAGTCACTTCATTTTTTTTTTCAGTTTTTACGCCATTTTGCAAACCTTAAACTTTCTCTCTCTAAAAAATCTTTGGTTTTAGATTGTAATCTCTCAAAATAACTCCATAGAAACCTTAATCATCCCTCAAATCACATCCATTTCAACTTTTCATGGTTGAAACCTCATCATTTCCCCAAACTTCTCTCCAAACAAATTTTCTGCAAAATATCTGAGAGAATTCGGGTAAAAACCACGATTTTCGGACCTCACGCACCCAAAAGGCCTCGTTCCAAGAAGTCCTCGGCACTGGACACCAAGGACAAGAGGTTAGCTGGTTCCTCGAGCAAGCAGAAGAGGACAGAGCTTGATAAGTCCCTCTTCTAGAACCCCACCCCCAATAGAAGGTATACTTCTGTCATTCGCTATAAGAAGATCATGAGAGAGATATTCGTCAATTTCGATTCTATCTATCTTGCAAATTTTGACATATTTTCTGCTTTTGAAGCTATTCACTTAACCCTCTTGTAAACATCTACCAAAAATACTACCTGTGCCAACCTGGTCAAACCGAGTTCACTAGCCCTTCGATTTAAGACCAGGGTCATAGGTATAGAATTTGAAGTAAATACTGACCTTTTGGTTAATATACTAAGAATCCCCATGGGAGGGATCTAGTGGAGTCTAGATAGATGGTCAGACAATTTTGACTACGATGAGGCATGTCAGATTGTTAGGGGCGACCTTTACTACATCTTTCGACCCACTACATTTCACCAATGTAGTGACATGCCCCTCGATTCAAAACTGTTCAACTTTATAGTGAGTTGGACCATCCACCCAAGACTCGGGAGTCGGGGCTATATGTCTAAAATCGACATAGTATTGATTTGGCGTCTAAAAACTGGACATTGCCAACATGATAAATAATGAAGCAAGTAACTCTGGGTGTCTCCCATATGGAATGCTCATCACTCTGATCCTCCAACACTTCCACGTCCCTTTGCCTGCCTTAGAAGCCTATGATGATGGCCCCAAAGACATTATTAATGTCTATTCCCTAAAGAAGATGGGGTGCTCGATCCGAGATGGCATGATCTACTCCAAGGTTGGGAAGAACATCAAGATCGATGATGATGACAGCAGCAATGAGGACTACAAGATTCCTGATAATGCAGTTCCTCCCAATGCCATGGACATTGACCCTAGTCCACAACATGCTTGACATGATGGCTATGGTGTTGGTCAGGCTAGACACAACGATGTCCTACAAGCTATTAGGAGCCTCCAACTGTAATACCCATATTCGTAAAAAAAAAGTTAATTTTTATAAAACAATTCTTTAAAAAAACCATACGCATGGTGGCGTAAAGAAAAAACAAAAGGAAAAAAATAAATAAATTTGCGTCCATACAAATGAAAATAAGAAGAAAAAAAGGTTTTCAAAAAAAATGAAAATCATGACAGCCAATATATGCTGAAAATAAATGAAAACCGTGATAGCTGGTATATGCTGAAAATAAAAGAACCGGGAAGACGCCAGTCTAAATGAAATAAAATAACCGAAAAGGCAGTCAGTCTAAGATAAAAACATGTCAACATGTGGGAAGACGTTCCCTAATAATAATCCATGCATTGCAACTGTTTTAAATATTGATTGTATTACTGAAATATTGAAGTGTTATTTGTTATTGTAAATTTATTTATAGATGAATTATTCTCACAGAGAGACAGTTATTATGAGAAAAAAACATGGAAGTATGATATGATAAGAACTATCTAAATTGTAGATTATAAGTTGTGAACCTCATAACGAGGTAATTATGAGATAATTGATGGTCTTAAGGTGAACAAATATATAAGAAGAAGAGATTAATAGAAAATGGGACATATGATATGTGTAGTGATAATATAATGCTATTATCAAGTTATATGAGATATAAATGATTAAATATTAAAACACTACTTATACAAATTGAATACTTCTAGTAAATTTAATTCACTGAGCTTGTGAAGCTCATCCCTCAATGTTGAATGATTTCAGGCAGCAGGCAGGACAAATAGTTTGTGAGCTCAGATTCAGACGGATTTATTATTTGTAAGCCACGTGGTCCACATCCTCAGACTAATGAGAAAAAAAAATATTTGTAAATATTTATACATATTATATTGTATACAATGTTTAAGTTGATATCTGAATGATGTATCTCCCCTGTTAAGGGTTAAGGATTGATGTAAATAATTGCACTAGCTATATTTTTATTGTTGCATATACGTGTCGTGATGGAATTTAAATGTGATGACATCGTCTCGGGGGTGGCCAACCCGAGATGGGTCGTTACAATTTCGGTATCAGAGCATTAGGTTTTATGATTCTGTAGACTGCATAAGAACTTAAAGAAGTGGAAGATCTAAATAAACTACATTTTAATGCAAATTTTGAGGATGATACGTGGACGTACTAGAGTTAGAGGTTGAGTTCTGAATCAGAAGAGATGTGATAGACCCCTAATATTTAGCAGAACTAAAAAAGAGGAGGAAGTTGAGTCTGTGGTTCCTGCGAGGGAATATATTGATAGTGCAGCAAGTACTAGTAGAGTTGGGAGAGAATCTGTGGTTAGTAGGGATGAAGTGAGAAAAGCTCTTGAGTATGCCCTAGAGAGGATGAATGCAGTTAAAGAAAGGATTGATAATTTACAGAAAAGATTAGAGGAGAGGGGTAGAATAGAACCTGATGTGGTGAGACAAGAGGTTCATGAGAGAGAAGGTGTGTTTGTGCATGAGATTCAAGGTGGTTGTTTTGTTAGATTTCTTAAGTTTAAACCTCAGTCTTTTAGAGGATCTATAAATCCTATAGAAGCTGAGCAGTGCATTAGACATATCGAGAAATATTTTGAGGTCTTACTACTAACATATAGACAGAAGGTTGTTTTTGCTTCATTTATGTTGGAGGGTGAGGCTTCTCAATGGTGGGAGGATATTTTGCCCAAGGTAAGCACACAGGTAGAACAACCTTTAACTTTGAGTAAGTTTAAGGATGAGTTCTTTGTGAAGTATTTTTCAGATACCTTTCAAGCATAACAAGAGAGGGATTTTATTCATCTAAACCAACGTAATTTATCGGTGGCTGAATATGATAGCAGATTCATAGCCCTGTCAAGGTTTTTACCTGAATTAGTGAATACAGAGGAGAGAAAATGTAAGAGATTTTTAGACGGATTACACAATGACATTCGGACTAAACTCTCTTATATGGGCATTGGAAATTATGCTATACAGATGGATTACAAATTGATAAGGATTTGATAGAGTTTAGAGGTAAGAGGGAGTGGCTGAAGAGGTCTAGATTTGAGGGACCTAGAGGTGGTGGTAGCATGAGTGTGTAGAGAGGGAGACCACCCCAGAGGGGGCATTCTTTATCACAAGAAACTATAGTGTAGAGTCAGAGGCAAACAGAATCTGTTGCTTCTATCACTCAGAGTAATACCTGTGGGACCTTTAGGTTCAAGAGGCATGCTATGGGAAGTGGGAGTTATAGTAGATGAGTAAGTATGCCACCAAGGGGAGGTGGTAATCTAATGTATAATCAAGAGCTAAGGGTTTACTTTAGATGTAATCAGACTGGGCATCTGTCTCAGAATTGCCCTATGCAGATATGTTTTGTGTGTGGTGAGGGAAGACATATTGCTGCAGATTGTCCAATGGGGAAATCTACTGATGTGTGCGTTAAAAGTATTGGGAGAAGACCTATGGAGAGAGGTGGTGGATCAGGAAGTGTGCGGGTTAGAGGTCGAGGATCAGTAGTTGAGAGAGGACGTGGTAGCCAATTACAGTCCAGAGATAGCAGAGTCTATGCATTGACCCAACAAGATGCACAAGCCACTTTTGATTTTGTTATGGGTATGGTATCTATCCTTGATAGACCTGCTAGATTATTGATTGATCCTGGTGTAACCCATTCTTTCGCATCCAGTGTTTATATGAAATCTATTGATGTTAGTGCTAGTTCTTTGATGCATACCATCGTTGTTGAGGTTCCTATTGAGGATAGGATTATTATCAAGACAATTTATCAAAGTTGTGTGATTTATATGGCTGATAGAGAATTTGAAGTTGACTTAATTCTGGAGATGAATAGGTTATCTGCATATCATGCTTAGGTAGATTGTTTTGGGAAGAATGTGTTGTTCAAAATACCTGTTCAAGAAGAGTTTAATTTTCAAGGAAAACGTAAGATACTTGCTAACTGTCTTATTTCTGCCTTAACTTCCAGTAAATGGTTGAAGAAGGGTTATGATGGGTATTTGGCATATGTGGTGGATTCTAGCAAGGAGAGTAGGAAGTTAGAAGAAATCTTAGTAATAAAAGATTTTTCTGATGTATTCCCGGAAGAGTTGTCTGGTTTGCCTCGCAATAGGGAGATTGAGTTTTATATTGAGGTGATCCCAAGATCAGTACCCATATCTATAGCACCATATAGAATGACACCGGCTGAATTGAGAGAGTTGAAAGTTTAGCTTCAGGAGTTGCTAGATAAACAGTTTATTGGACCTAGTATGTCACCTTGGGGAGCTTCTATATTGTTTCTCAAGAAGAAAAATAAGACAATGAGATTGTGTATAGATTATAGACAGTTAAATAAGATCACCATCAAGAATAGATATCCTTTACCAAGGATAGATGATTTGTTCGAACAGTTACAGGGAGCTAAGATGTTTTCTAAGATAGACATAAGATCAGGTTATCATCAATTGAGGATAAAGGAGGGGGATATGTCTAAGATTGTTTTTAAGGCACATTATGGCCATCATGAGTTCCTGGTCATGCCATTTGGGTTGACTAATGCTCCTGCGACATTTATAGATCTAATGAATCGGGTGTTTAAACCATTCTTGGATAGATTTGTGATTGTGTTTATATGCAAAGTTCTCTAAGTGTGAGTTTTGGTTGAGTGAAATATCTTTCTTGGAGCATGTTGTGTCAGGAGAGGGAATAGCAATTAACCTATAGAAAGTAGAAGCAGTGTTGAATTGGGAAAGACCCACTAGTGTAACTAAAGTTAAAAGCTTTTTTGGGGTTGGCTGGTTATTATAGGAGATTCATCCAAAAAATTTCTATGATTGCTGGACCATTGACTAGATTGACCAGGAAGGACGTGAAGTTTAGGTGGTTAGAGGAATGTAAGAGAAGTTTTCAGCTGTTGAAAGAAAAATTGGCTACTGCCCTGGTACTAGTGTTTCCTTCTAGTGATGAAGGATTTATGGTATATAGTGATACGTCACATCAGGGGTTGGGATGTGTGTTGATGCAATATGGGAGAGTAATAACTTATGTATCTAGGCAATTGAAGAACCATGAGAAGAATTACCCGATCTATGATTTAGAATTAGCTGATATAGTTTTTGCTTTGAAGATTTGGAGACATCATCTATATAGAGCCAATTATGAAATTTTTATTTATCATAAAAGCTTGACGCTTTTACCGACCCAGAAGGAGTTGAATTTGAGGCAGAAGAGGTGGATGGAGTTTATTAGTGATTAGACTGTACCATTCATTATCATCTAGAAAAGGCTAATGTAGTAGCTGATGCATTGAGTAGAAAGGCTATAGGCAGATTAGCTACTATTGGGAGTCATAATACTAGCTTGATGATAGAATTAAGAAGAATGAGGATGCAACTGAGTGTCAATGATAGAGTATTGATGGAAAATATGGTGGTACAATCTTCTATTATTGATCATTTATTACTTATGCAGGGTAAAGATGAGGGGAAAGAGAATATCCGACGAGAAATGTTGAGTGGGAAGCCAACTTAGTTTAGAATTAGAGAAGATGGCATTGTGGTATTGGGGCATCGAGTTTGTGTTCCCAATGATGTGGAGATGAAAAAAGAGATAATAAGGGAGGCTCATGATTTTGTATATTCCATGCATCCAGGAAATAATAAGATGTACAAGGGATTGAGACAAAATTATTGGTGGTCAGGGCTGAAGAAGGATGTAGCGGAACATATTTCTAGATGTCTGACTTATCAACAGGTGAAGTCTAAGAATATACATCCAGCAGGTTTATTACAACCCCTTCCAGTACTTGAGTGGCCCTGGGAAAATGTGAGTATGGATTTTGTCTCTGGTTTTTCCCATACCCAGAGGAGTCATAACGTTGTATGGGTTATAGTAGATAGAGTTTCTAAGTCTTCACATTTCCTTCCTATTAAAACTACCTGGAGTCCTAAAAAATTGGTTGAATTGTATATAGTGGAGAGTGTAAGATTACATGGAGTACCCTTGAGTATTGTATTAGATAGAGATTCTAGATTTACCTCTAGATTTTAGAGAGGTTTCCAAAAGTCATGGGTACGCAATTACAGTTTAGTACAGCTTTTCATCCACGAACTGATGGGCAGATGGAGAGAATCATCATAATACTAGAATATATGCTGAGAGCAAGTGTATTGAGTTTCTCAGTGAGCTGGGATGCTTATTTTCCTTTGATCGAGTTTGCATATAATAATCATTATCAAACTAGTATTGGGATGGCACCATTTGAAGCTTTATATGGTAGGAAGTGTAGAACTCTAGTATGCTGGGAAGAAGTTGGAGAGAGAAAGATATTTGGTCCAGAAATGATAGACCTGACTACTGAAATGATCAAACTGATTAGAGAGAACCTTAGAGCAGCACAAAACAGATAGAAGAGATATGCTGATAATAGAAGACGACATCTTGAGTTTCAAGTTGGTGATTGGGTATTTTTGAAGATATCTCCGTGGAATGATATATTGAGGTTTAAAAAGAAAGGAAAGTTGAGCTCAAGATTTGTGGGGCCATATGAGGTGATTGAGAGAGTTGGAACAGTAGTATATAGATTGGATTTGCGTCCAGAGTTAAAGCAATTACATAATGTGTTTCATGTCTCACTTTTGAGAAAGTACTTACACAATGAATCCTATAGTAACTCGAATCAGGCGATAGAACTTCAGGAAGATTTGACTTTTATGCAAGTACCGGTTAGAATTCTAAATAGAAAGGAATAAGTCATGCGCAGTAAAATCATTCCCTTAATTCAAGTATTATGGTGAAACCAAGATGTTGAAGAAATTACTTGGGAGTATGAAGTAAGAATGATGAAAGAATACCCCCAACTCTTTCATGAATTAGGTAAGAAAATTTTAAGGACGAAATTTTTGTAAGGTGGGTAGAATTATAATAACCGTATTCATAAAGAAAGGCCAAAGAAGTAATTTAATAAATATGACATGGAGTTAAAATAATATATATGCAAAAGGTTTTATTTTTATAAAACAATTATTTAAAAAAAACAGACATGTGGTGGTGTAAAGAAAAAAAATTTGCGTCCAAACAAATGAAAATAAGAAAAGAAAAAACAAAGTTTAAAAAGGGAGGGGGGATGCAACACCTGGAAGTCCAAGTGTTGCATTAAACATTACAAATGGACACTAATTGTCCATTTAAGGATTTTGGGACACTGAGCACCGTTTTTATAAACGGTGCAGCAGTTAAATGTTTATATAAATATTTTATAGATTTGTTTTATTAGTTTTATCGAATCCTGATTGGTTTTCTTCCTTCTACAAGTCAAATTTACTCTATTTCTGTAAACACTTGGGGACCGAAAGAAAGATTGAAAAGATTAAAATTTTGAAGGGGTTTACGAAAGAATTTCATAGAGAATCATCAGAAGCTCTAAGAAAAACAGAAGGTAATAATGTGAAGTTTATTTTTGAAATTTAGCATACATGAAATATCCCAGAATTCAAAGTGAGAATTTTCAAAGGGTGTGAATTATGGAAGAATTGAAGAATAAATTAGAATTTAATATGAATATTATGTTAGGTGTTGACGATCAGTAACCGAGGGAAATTGCTGAGAGGAGCGGGAAAGGCAAGGAGGTAATCCACTTGTAGTTTTAAGTGCTACATGGTGAGTTAGATTTACTTTAAGTAATCAAAATAAATATGAAATATATGGTGATAATATTCAAATAAATTATAATTTATGCTTTGGTGGTAGATGAAAAATTGGTTGATAGATATGATAGGAATAATGAATATGTAGAAAATTATTATATGAGGAGTAATATTATTAGAATAATGAGTCGATTTAATATTAAAAGTGATAAATGAAATTCTTGACGAGTTATGGTTGATAAATTAGTGTGATATATGAGGATAAGAAATTAGTGAAATTGATCAAATAATAATTTGAGAAAATGTAGGATAGCTAAATTTAAATGTCTGAATACATGCTTTTTTTATATTATTATTCATATGCATATTTCATATCATTATTCATATACATATTTCATGAAATAAAAGAACTGGGAGGGGGCGGGTCTAAATGAAAAACCGTGACAGCCGGCATATGCTAGAAATAAAAGAACCGAGAGAGGGCCGGTCTCAATGAAATAAAAGAATCAGGAAGGCAACCGGTCTAAGATAAAAACATGTCGACATGTGGGAAGACATTCTCAAATAATAATTCATGCATTGTAGATGTTTTAAATATTGATTGTATTACAGAAATGCTGAAGTGTTGTTTGTTATTATAAATTTATTTATAGATGAATTAGTCTCATAGAGAGACAGTTATTGTGAGAAAGAAACATAGAAGTATGATATGATAAGAACTATCTAAATGGTAGATTGTATGTTGTGAACCTCATAACGAGGTAATTATGAGATAATTGATTGTCTTAAGGTGAACAAATATATAAGAAGAAGAGGTTGATAGAAAATGAGACTTATGATATGTGTAGTGATAGTAGAATGCTATTATCAAGTTATATGAGATATAAATGATTAAATATTAAAAGACTGCTTATACAAATTAAATACTTCTAGTAAATTTAATTCACTGAGCTTGTAAAGGTCATCCCTCAATGTTAAATGATTTCAGGCAGTAGGCAAGACAGATAGTTGGTAAGCTGAGATTTAGATGGATTCATTGTCTGTAAGTTATGTGGTCCACATCCTCAGACTAATGAGAAAAAAACATTTGTAAATATTCATGCATGTTATGTTGTATACAGTGTTTAAGTTGAGATCTGAATGATGTATCTCCCTTGTTAAGAGTTGAGGATTGATGTAAACAATTGCACTAGCTATATTTTTATTGTTGCATATATGTGTCGTGCTGAGATTTCAAAATATGATGACACCGTCTCGGGGGTGGCCAACTTGGGATGAGTCGTTACACCAACTATCCATGCAGTTGGGTTTCTAGAGCTTGAGCTCTTCTGTCGACCAGAACTTCCAGTTGGTGTAGACTGATATTGATCACATGCATCATGAAATCAACACCTTCATGGATGACTTTGAGTTACTCCGAGAGCACTCAAAAGGCTCATTGGTAGAGATTCGAGATCTCCTCTGGGACAACTTTGACTCCCCTCAATCACTGAGTCTTTTCTTTTATCATTTTGTTTATGTATATATAGCTCCATGGATATTCAACGCGAACATTTCTTTTCTTTACATACATCATATGCTTGTACTCAATGTTCAGATAGATTCTGTAAACTTATAATGTATGGATTGTTGTTTATACTTGTTTATGTTTCACTCATTTATCTCTTAGCTCATATACATGCTTTACTTTTAAGCTATATGGTTACTTAGCTTGAGCCTTTTTTTCTCATTTATATGCTTTAACTGTTTAAGCTTATATGCGAACTTCTAATTCTTCTCGGGAAGTCTTTCCAACTCCGAATGATACCTAGTTTTTGTATACAAGTTTTTTTATGCCTTATTTTCATATCTGTGGTGACTAAATTGCTTATTTTTTGAGTTTACACCCCTTTTTCTGCTATTGTCAAAACAAGAGAGAAAAAGAGAAAAATCTGTTGTAAAGCTTTTGTAAACTAAGATAGCATAAATTTAGGGGAAGCATTGCTCTGAACATGTTAACAAATGTAATATAGTCTTGCATTACTTGGTTGGGATTGATATTGCTATATTACAACTGTTTTTGAATGCTTACAGGTTGGTTTTTATAAAAATAAAAAAAAAAAAAAAAAACAGGAAATTTTGTCCAAATTTTTTATATAAAAAAAAACACTTTGTTTTAAAACTGTTTTTTCTCTTCTTAGTTTTGTCATCATAAAAAAGAGAGAGATTGTTGACCCGTAATTGATTTTAATAATGATAAAACACTTCTTAAATTGCACTAACAGTTTTATCTAAAAACTTAAGCATTCAGTTCAGAAACAAGATATAAGAACTCAATACGTTCAAACACCAAAAGAAGACAGAAGATCTAGAATAGGTACTAAGGTAATTGAATCACTCTGTAAATCTCTAAATTTAATTACTTAGCTTGATCTATGGCTCAATTCATAAAAGGATTTTCCAAAACTAAAATACAAAAATTTTCTAAGTAAAAAAAAAAATTTGTTTTGAAATAAGAAAACTAGGTTGAAGGACAACCCAGTCGATTGGGTCTACATACCAATTAAGTGAGAAATGGGACAATAAGTTCCCAGTCGACTAGTACTAAGGACCCAGTCGACTGGTAACTTCACCCAGTCGATTGATCCTATAACCCAGTTGACTCGTACTCTCTATAAACCTAAAAGTGAAGATTTTTCACTTAACCCAATCGACTAGAGGACTGGTAATTCGAAAATATGACCGTTTGAGACGCAGGACTTGAGCATTTAATGCCCCAAACCTACCAAGTTAGTGTCAAGTAGCTATATTGATTCAAAGTTATATAAACCCACTTCAATGAGCATTTAAAAAGGCAAGATAGAACATTCAATTCATTATATAGCTCACTAATTCTCAAAAGCTTTGAAAAATTCATTGTGAGCCATTCTTCAAGCTTGTTCTTAAAAGAGAGATATTATTCATTTGTAAAAGAATTTATTGCTATCTCTCTACCATTTACTTTATAGTTAATACAATTTATTGTAAAGGGAAAGAGTTGGTGTAACTCTTAGAGTGTTTGGGATTAAACCCTTCGGTTGTAACTTCCGTAAGGAAGAGATTATTTTAAGGTTTGTGCAACACCCGTAAAGTTTCTTGACTAACGATTAGTGGATTACTTCAAGAAGGTTCCTTGAAGAGAGTGGACATAGGGTCGGAGAGATTCTGATATTATTGAACCACTATAAACGGAGTTTGCATTTTCTCTTCCTTAACTCCTTTATTTACAAGGATATTATTTGATTGTGTGCATTGCTTATCAAACTATTTTAAAAACTTGCAAGTTAGTTAGCAAAAGTTTTTAAAACCCAATTCACCCCCCTCTTTAGTTTGAACCTCGATTTACACAATCAATCAATGTACAATTTTTTTCTATCCCTCACTCTGTTTTACTTTCTATAACATGGTATCAAAGTTAGATTGATCCAAAATCAATTTAGTTCCTTTTCAACCATGTAAATCATAGGAAATACCAAAATTGCCCTTAGTTTAGTTCATTGTTTTCCACCTTTCCCATATCAACATCGTCGTCACCATTAGCCTCTTACCTCACGATATAATTATTCTGTTGCCACCAAAACCTTCCTTGTATGAAATCTAATGAGAGTAGAATATGTTGCTTCAAGATCCTTAACTTCTATTAGTGTTTGGCTTTCACCACCCAATACTCCATTGTACTCAAGACTCCAAGATTAGCCTATCTGCAAAATTCAATGAGCCAACTCATCGCCTACAACCGTTGCGTGCTTCCCACTAAAAGTGACCAATATTTTTTTGACATGTCGAGATCTTGCATAGTGAATTGTCATGTGTTTAGCCGTGTCAACCTCCTAATCTGATTTGTGTTCGTCATTGTGTTCTGTCACATCAGCAAACAACTTAGTTGTCATATGTTTTACCATGTGTTTTATCATGTCAATAACCTTGCTTAGTTAACACCACATATTCTACCATATAATCTATCTATTTAACTTTGACCAACCCAATTCGAGCTTATGTTGATAAGTTCTTGTACGAGCCAATCGATTCCCAACATTTTTTGATGTGCTTTTTCTATTTTTGAGGTCAATTTTCTCAGCTGCTTCCATCATTCAGTTTTTGTTGATAAGGTATAATGGCTATTCTAATTGAAAACTCTAATATTGCACAATCTATTCAACCTTTTTCGAATGCCTTTTTAGTTATCATTCTTGGGTACATACCATATGTAGTTTTCTTGAATGACGTAAACTTTGACGTTATGCCACTAGTGATAATAGAATTCCTCTTCAACAAGATGAAGATAAACTTGAAAAACTTGATGACCAATTAGATGATTGTGATAGTAAGAATCACTAAATAGTTACATGGTTTTGAAACACCTCTCTTTCTCTTCTACTAATGGTCAGTTTGGTCGATTTGAAACTGCCAAAGATGTACTTGGCAAAAAAAAAAAGACACATTACTGTAGATTTTGCTCATCAATACCAAATTCTTGGTAAGCTTCATATACACTATTACACAAACCCTGGACAATCTATAATTGAATTTTTTGTTTATAAGCATTATGCGTGGATCTATTAAAGCTTTATGAGCCTGTGTGTACTAATCATGTTGATGCTGAAAATTTTGTGATTCATCGTGCTAATATGCACATGATTCAGTTTCTCATGTCTTTAACCGTTATTTTGAATATATTTGAGCTTCTTTTCTTTATCGTAATCCTCTTTTTACTCTTGAAATTGCAATTCCTAAAATGATATATGAGGATACTTGTCATGGTATATTACATTCCTAAGATAACACTAGTGTATTTGCAACCCTTGGTGCTCAATTTTCTCAAGGAAAATAGTTCTTACTTGACCAGAAAACTTGAAAATTTGTCAAAACCCTAGTTATTTTGATGTAGATTGTCGTATCAAAGTTTGTCTGCGTTGTCATCAGAATAGTAATTTTCTTGCAAACTGTGTCTTATTTAAGTATTTGACTACCAAAAGAGAATCCAACTCGAGGTCATTAGTCCAAACCAAGTATGTAGTCTAGCTTTAAATATGGACCTAATTTCGCTACTGTTTTTGCTTTTGAAGGTCTCTTTGATGGTGCATCTTCTATGCCACTTTCCCAGTTAGTGATCTTGAAGCCCTCCTAAGATAGCTCTCTTTAACTCTAATGAACAACCCTCAATTGCTTTGTCTACCACCCCAAATATTTCTCTTTTGTATTTTGATTATGGTTGTTGCAATCATATGACAAATGATTCTTCTTCTATTTTTTCTCCTTGAGCGCATCTTATTTTTTTTTCACCTGTCATTTATATAGCTAATGGTGTTGATATTCTATGAATGTTAGCCACACCGATCGATCACCTGGTAACCTAATCCACTCGCTCCGATTAGGGCATTTTTTTATGACAAGTGGTGGGGTGTATGAGGTTGGGAAAATCTCATACCGAACCGAGAGTGGGTCGAGAGGGGATCCAACTTCAATCACACCTGACCCACACATCCATTTCCTTTACGAATTATCCATTATGCCTCTAATTTGAGTAAAGGCATTAGTCTATCTCAAGTTTGTATTTGAAAAAATAGCATTTAGAGAAATTTTTGAAAAAAAAAAATTGATCGGGTCATATGCGGGTGGAGTCGGATGACTACTTCACCCGAATCGATGGCGGCTTGCAAAAAAGACACTTCCCCGTTCCGACGTGTGGCGAAGTGTCAATGGTTACATCCATAATCGGATGCAGGGGCGGATGGGATATAGGGGTATTTGTCTCGATATAATCAATTGACAATGACATGCAGAGACCTTTGACAATTGAAACAGTGAAGCTATTGCAGCCGAGTTACAAAATTAGAAGGAAAAATCCGAAATGATAATGTGTATATATATATATATATATATATATATATATATATATATATTGCAGGGAATACGAAGACAAAGGTCTCATGATTCCATGGGAGACGGATGATAATCACCATAGCCACCCAAAGTAGGGCATATGATGGCAAATTAGTGTTGGGTATCTGCGACCATTTGTAACTTTCGTTTTCCTTTAATTTATGCGAAAAAATATTTGAAAAAGATGAGAATGGTTTTATCAAATTTAGTGTTAGGAAAATATTAACCTCTTAATATGAGTGCTGTGTCATACCTCATTGATCAAATCTGGGTGGAGTTAATTATATTCACTTAAGAAGCTAATAAGAATTCACTAACAACAACTAATTTTGCGGCCTGACAAGTGACAACTGATGATAGATTACAATTACTTGATATAGTGATTGGTGGGTGATCCATAACATAGATTGTGCTTTGACTTAATTAAGAAAAGTAGGCAAATGAAATTTATTTTTGTCATTACAAATGGAAGACTACCAATATTGTCATATCAATTTTCTCATTTGCAGACAATCACTTGATGATAGATTTAAATAAATTTGTTTAAATTTTTTTTAAAATAAAATTTGCTTCGATCAAATTTAAAACAAATTTTTTAAATCTTTTTCAACACTTAAAAATGTTAGTTATGAGTCTGCATGAGAGACACAACGGCAAGAGCTTTTTAATTTTATAATAACAATTACAGAGATTTTAACAGTAAAAAAAATTATTTCGAAAGTTTGTGAAATAATTTATGTTTTTAATAATTTATTAAATAAATAAAAATTAAAAAATATTTTTTAAAAAATTAAATTTATGTTTAAAAACTTTATACACTATTATTTTTTCAATGCTATTTATCAAAACCTGTTTTGTAAATTATAAATCGAAACTATTGTTAGGTCAAACAGTATCTTAAACCATAGTCATGATATCTTAGGTTAAATGGGAATTATGACTATCAAAAATAAAAAATTAAAGATTTAATGGAATCCAGTTTTTTAAATAAACTCTGACTCGTCTAAAAAAGTATTATTTTTTTAAAAAAAAGCTCACAATCATAGAAAGTATCACATTCTCTATTTATTTATTTTTTATCGAACCCCACAAGAGCACTAGCACCTGGCACATTGGGTATCAGATTGAGGCCCTTCCGGCCTCATACATCTTTGGACTACAATTCCATTAAGCCCTATGTTTGGATGGACTTCTGAAACCAAAACGTCCTTCTGGACTGTTTCTTTACGTACCAAAAGCTCATAGTAAATTACAGATCACAAATCTTGAAGCCGAAAATTGTAATTTCCATATTTAAAACCTTCATTTTTTTTATGTGTCGAGTCAGTCTTAAATTTGAAAATTGCATAAGGTTTAGTCTTTAGAGGACCTTCTGAAAATGTAAATCAGATATTAGGTATTCTAGAAAATAAATAAGAAAAAAAGCATTTGGAAATGAATTTATAAAAAAAAAAATCAGTTTTAAATTTAAATCTACTGGATTTATTTCATCTTTTATATTTTCTAATAAAAAAAGATAAAATGGGTTTCGTTTGATATAGTTGATTTTAAATTAAAATTATAATTGAATGTTTTTGTTAATGATGCTTAAAACTGAAATAGTTTTATTTTAGTTAAATTTGAACAGAGGAGTGTTTAATGTGCTGTTTATTTTATGCATTATTACAATTTGATAACTAATAGAGTCCAATACCAATAAAAAATGCTCCACAACAATTTTTTTTTCTTGTTTTTATGGCATTGTTTGGGTTTTTCTTAAATTAGTGATTAAAGTATGTCTATTATTGATAAATACAGAAAATTCTTAAAGCATATCTGATTTAATTGTCATTTTAAAAACAACCCAAATGTCGGCTATATATATATATATGTTGACAAGGAAAATAAATTATTTGCATGAGTTAACTATTGATTGTACGAATCACTCTCATTTGACTCACCCAAATGTAAAATTAGAGTGATCGATATCAACTTGATCATAATAATCAAATATTAATATCATTAACTTTAAGGTAACTTTAAGTGCTAGATCATTCTTTAGTGCAAGATTTAGTCGGGCGGTTGAGGTTAGTTCTTCTCGATAAAAGTTTTTGGGTTCGAAACTTCATACTATAGTAGGTACTAAGATAGATTTTATTCAGTAAAACATCATCATTTCCCTTCAAACGCAAGTATGGATTAAGACACACGCAACATCATACATCATACATATGGATTGAGACGAACACAGCATCATACATATACTCCATTTTCAATCATCTTTGGAGACACGTTCATATTGTAATGGGTTGGACTTTAACCAAAAATACTAACTTGATAGGTGGAGTTGCTAACCTGTATATATGTCACATTCTCTTTACTTAACCTGTGTGGGATAATACACACCCACGTGACCGTGACGGCTCCCCTTATCAATTCCTTACACCCTCAGGGAGACTCACGCCTCTTTGCGTGGAGTCTACACTCGTGTGAGAACTCTTTATCCCGCGTGAAAATCAGAGTTGACTCTAATACCAATTGTCATAGGCTAAAAGTTTAGCTCTTAACTTAACTAACCTATGCGGCACTTAACTTGCTCACTCGCTTCTTGAGTAGTTAAGTTCATTCTCACTCACTCACAACACTAACCAGAGAAAACTCAAGAATACTAGGAAAGCTCTATAAGGTGTTTATTTTTCAACTAGCTTGTTGTGTATTTACAAAATGAGGAACCTGGCAGGCAAGCTCCAAACGAGATCATTCTACATGGTTTAAATACCAAGCGTATCTGCTAAATTAAAATTTAATTAGATATTTAAGACAAATCAGATCATATAAATATCAATGTAATAACCAAGACAAAGAAAACTAACAAAGATCACTGATCACCAAGTAAAAGCTATCCAATTGGCCAAATGACAGTAATACTGTGATTTGTGAAGATGTCCGAAGTATGGAACCTCTATATATAGGTCTAGCTACAAGACATGCATTTGTGGTGTTTTACAAAGTCCTTTCTATTTTTTTTAATATGAATTAGATTACAATGATAATTTCTAGCTGTAAATGCAAAATATCATTAATGTTATTCCCGTTTTGCTTATTCATAATATTTTGGAATTATTCTGTTATAATTTTTTATTTGTTTTGAATATATTCTAACAGCAATATAATGTTTTCTATTTTTAGAGTCAATAACCCAAATAAAAACACCTACTATGTGTATTAGATTACATCTATCTACAAATTTAGATATTATATATACAATATTATATATGTATACATGTATAAAGAGATCTCTAATAACAAAGCTTAATTGGATAAAATTATTATTCTAATAATGAAGCTTGAGAAATTGAGAGGATGAGAAGATGTTATTTTTATTGGTAAACCATGCATCTTGTATCCAACGGAAAGTAATAGAAATATTATCTTGAATTTGATAATTTTATTCTTTTTCATTGGACATGAGACAATATATTTTACGGTAAAGTTATACGTACCATCAATTCCAATACCGCTTATAAGCCTTACTTTTCGCTCGCTACAGTGATTTTATTAAGGGCAAAATTGATAAAAACATATAAATTACCATTGGTTGCTTTTTACTAAAATTTACTACAAAACTTTGGAGTAATTGAAAAATAACGGTTGAAAGTGGTGGCATGTATAGCATCTTTCTATATTTTACCGGGAAAAGCTCAAACACCTCATCCCCTCAATTCCTTCGAGCTTCATTTTATGACATTAATTCAAGCGAAAATACACATAAATACTTTATATATGTGTGGTTTGGGAGTCTTTTAATCAAAGACTTAAGGTTTAAAAAGTTATAATTGAGTACGTTTAAATTCTTTTGTACTCAAATAAAAATTCAAACCACATAGTATTTTTGTGTATTTTTTTTATTTTGTAATAAAAAATAAAAAAAATTTAATCAAATTTAAATCAAAGACCTAAGGTTTATAAAGTTTTAATTGAGTACGGTAATAGAGACAAACTAAGCATTCATGGAGTGGATATGTCATGGGCCCTATGTGTTTCATGTTAAAAGCCAAATTCTTTGTTACTTCTTCTTAACCCTCAACTTGGTAGGACCCCTTTCATCCCCTTCTCTTTTTGTTGCCTTGTCTCTTTAGGCTTTTTAGTAGGAATTAATACAATAATCAAGAGAACAATATTTGGTAAATTTTATATACAGACAAGTTAATTTTTGCTTTGTGGCTGTTTGCTGGTGGTGTTATCTTTGTAATTTCTGCATATTGTATGATGCCCATGAATCATGATTACTAAATTGTTTTGCCTATAATTAAAAAAACACAAATTAACACTAAAAAGACAATTTTCTCAATATATGGCAAAAACTTCTCTATATATATATATAGCTATGACAAAACAATTTGTTCACCTTAAATATAACACAAGTTAATACAATAACAAAAAGTTAGAATTTGATCTTCTTAATTATTTGACGCTTCTTGACCTTATTAATAAACTCTTGTTTTTACAATTGTAGCTGTTGGTGGTGAATAGAATCTTTTTTCTCAAACATTGAGTTAAAATGTGATCAACATTATTGATGGATAACAGAAGCAACAGTTCTAGCCCAGAACCTGAGGTGTTTGTTCATATCATTAGCTGTAAAGACCCTAGGCACCTTCATATTTAATAGTGGTGAATCTGGTCTCTTTATAAGCCAAGCCTCTGACAAGTATGGTCTAATAATGTCACCTCTCATCTCCTCCTCTTCCTCATCTTTTGCACTAATAATATCATCATCCTTATTAGCTATTTCATCATCATTAGTTATGAGCTTGGTGGTGTTACTAAGGTTGCTTTTGAAAAATCCAAGCCTTTGCAAGCCAGGGACTACGCTCATCATTCTTGGGCTTAAGTGTTCTTTCTTGAATGTAAACCCTAAATCCATAAACCCTTTTACTTCTTCAAGTTCCAGCTCACCTAAGCTCCTGCAGCTCATCGACTTTTCTAGTTTAGTAGTACTCGATGTTAATACTCTGTGCCTCAGACTTCTGGGAGGTTTTTGAGTTAATGGTGAAGAAGAAAGTGACCTTGTGCTGCTCGAGCTAAGACTCCATCTTGTTACTCTTCCGACCTTCATGTTAACTTCCTTCTCCTCCTCCTCTTCTTTTTTGATCAACTCATCCTATAATATAGGAAAATTAAGTTGAAACACATCAATCAACAATTAAATGTAAAATTAATAATTAAGGGTTTTTATTACCACTTACTTACCAGTGTAGTGATTGGGGATGAGAGAAAAGATGATGATATAGCTTCTGAAATTTGTTCATCAGGAAGAGCTGATAAAGATTGGGTTGATGATGGGCATGTAATTAGAGATTTTGAGATGGCTTGGGGTTTCTCAAGAATTTTAGGAACAATCAGTGAAATGGGTTCATGACAGAGAAGAATGATTTGGTGAAACCATAGACGATCCATGGCTCCTATCAGACTCATGGAGTAGTAGTTATCCGCCATGAAGAGAGAGAGAGAGAGAGAGAAACAAAGGTGTTTAAAATGAGAAAATCTAAATACAACTGTGTGGGGGTTGTAGTGGTGTAGAGAAGAGAGAATATTAATTGGAAATAAGTGGTGGGAGCTTGGACAATAGAAGATGTGGTTTTTAAGGAAATGGAAGATGGGGTGAGGGGTGAGGGGTAGTGGATTCTAACTCCATATCTTTCACTTGCTAAATGACTATTTTGCCAATACTAAAAATGAGTCAGTTGTTCAAACACATTTGTACTCTTCTTCTGCGTATAAAGACAAATAAATAAAAGGGCATATGACAGAGAATGTTTGCTTCCTCCTTTACCAATCTATCAAGAAACATCTATAAATAAAATTCTGTGAGAACTAAAGCAACATGGGCATTTGGTCTAGTGGTATGATTCTCGCTTAGGGTGCGAGAGGTCCCGAGTTCAATTCTCGGAATGCCCCTATTTTCCTTCGTTTTTGCAATATTATGTATTGGGTCGTCATATATAAATTAGACTGCTACCGTTGTAGGGCTGCTGATCAACCCCTAAACATCGTATCTCGCATATCTCATTGCAGCATGGACTTGCAAGACCATTTTTAAGCTCTCACCTAAAAATTTAAAGTTATGAAAGCCCCGTTGGAAGAACCAACCACAACAAAAGAAAGTATTTCCAAACTGATTTGA
Source organism: Bretschneidera sinensis (assembly GCA_023935145.1). Taxonomy (NCBI): domain Eukaryota; kingdom Viridiplantae; phylum Streptophyta; class Magnoliopsida; order Brassicales; family Akaniaceae; genus Bretschneidera; species Bretschneidera sinensis. Next base: position 105,686,615 of record CM043699.1, read on the forward strand.
ATTGATATCAGCTTCTGGATTCTGAATTGCTACAGACATCACTGTAAAGAACAACGTAGAACGTTCATCTTTCTGAATTCTCAAGATTTCTCTCTATTCCCATATCTCCCTGATCTAATAACACTTCAAATCACCAACATACAGAAGAGAATTCATTTGGAGAGTTCGATAAAAAAAAAAAATTAAGACTCAAAAGCACAAATAACTAAGAAAGAAATATTAGTAGTATAAATTCGAAGAAAATTAACAGTAAAGCGAACTGCTTTACTTTATACCAGCAGAGACTCCATGACTCTCCAAACAAATTATCTAATTCATTGGATTTAGTTTCGAGCCAACTAAATTTTTTTATATTTTTTTATGAATAAAAAATGATCTACAAGTCAATTCAATCCTATATATGATTTTTTTTTAATTTCAAAATTTATTAACAATCAAATTAATCAATAAAATCATGTTAAAAGGTAATTTAATTACATGTTAAAGAAAGATAATTAAACTCATTGTTATTTATTCACCTATTTAAGAGTTACTAAATAAAATTCTCTCTCAAAGTTTGTAAGAGTATGGTTAAGAATAGGTTAAATATGCTTGTTTTTTTATATATAAATTTTCAAGTTATTTTAATATTGTCTTTAATTTTATCTATAAAAGTTTTGTCCTCTATCATACTCCTTTCATCCCAAAATTGTTGTCACTTTTTTAGTCAATTTTAACTTTAATAATTTTATATATTTTTTATGAAAAATCAGTTTTATAAACCTCTAAACTTCGTTGATGTATATTTAGAAAAAAAATATTTATTTTAGTTATTTATCATTGAAAAAAAATTAATCATTTAATTGTTTAAATGTTAAATGTGATAAACAATGTGAGACATAATTTAAATCATTTTTATTTGAGAATTGAAATAAAATCAAAATCATGGTGAGATCGAATATCGAATTATCAAGCGAAAAGAATCTAAATCTAGATCTCACAATAAACTTAATTTTCGATTCAATTTTCAAATAGAGAAAATCTAAATCCTTGTGAGACAGGGAAAGAGTATTTTACATGCAAAATTTTTGTACCGTTTCCAATCAATTTCTTGCTTAATTAATCAATACCATATTTTAACATTTTGTCTACAAATAAACAAAAATAGATAAATAACTTTATGGTGTTGTAGCTCTGCAATTTAATATTATCGTTTTACTTTATATCAATCAATTGATTAATGGCCTTGGATGCCTAGATGACCTCATCGGAAGGTTCCACAAACTGCTTGAAGAAGCCCTAAATGTTTGGCTTGACCTTTAAGAATAGCTTACTGCGGACACCCCTCACAGATTGGGCTGTGGTGCCTTGAAAACTTTGACCAACTACGGGGTTTCTATTTGAAATGAAATCCTGATGGTATCCACCAATATCAACAGTCGTATTGGCAGCACTGCTTCCAACATGGAAGTGGTTTGTATCAGGACTAAAACCAGTGTAATCTGCAATTCAAGAACAAAAACCGTTTACAAATAATATCATCAAAATGATTTAAATATACCCATAACTAACCTGAAACTATAATCTTTCCCTGACAAGGGGACATTCTAACATGGCTCCACTCCCTAGTCGAAGCACCAGAATTCTGACCCGAAGTATCTATGGAACTAGAATGGTCAATGTGATGTTTATAATTGTTAAATCGAAATCTCGATTTTGTGAATCATAAAATTCAGTATTAATTTTTAAAATCAATTTATATTAACGTGTATACATGTAAAACAAGCAATATACATTAAAAGTAAAATATTTTAACATATATTGAATAATCACGTGACTGATAAGAAAAACGTTTGTCTACCGTGACCTACTCTAATTAACATATTATAATCACATAATAGTAATTTGCTAACTACCAACTAATATAACATAATAAAATAATGTAATAAAATAAATTAATAATATTACTATACTTAATATTATTATGGATTGAAATCAATGATATTAATGCTATATGAGCTTGTTTGTTTCATCACAAAAAGTTAGAATCCTAAGTTTTCATATTAAGAAAAACTAAAGAATTATTTTTAGCTCTAAACATTTTGTCTTAAACTTTTTCTCCACAATTTTTTTTAAAAAATTGTAATTTTTATTGAATCAGATGAATCGTACGAATCGAAGCGAAACTAATCGCAGATTCGACACTCATTCAAGATTAATTTATATTCGACATACCAATTCGAATCGTTTATGTCCTTATAAATTTCTAGATTAACTTATGAAAGAAAAAAAAACTAATGAACTATATTTATTTTAGCTCTAAACATCTTGTCTTAAACTTTTTTCTATAATTTTTTTTTTAAATTGTAAGTTTTATTGAATCGGATTAATCGAAAGAATCGAATCAAATCGAATCGAAGCAAAACAAATCGAACTGAATCGTAAATTTGACATTGATTCAAATTTAACTTAGATTCGATATATCGATTCAAATCGTTTATGTCCATATGAATCGAATCGTGAATAGTAAGATTATAATAATTATGTGATAGACTTTTAGAAAAGGAACTATGAGAAGGATTGCTTGACAAATGGGTCCTAGCAAAGTTGGATTCCAAATCAAGTGCAGGACGGCTTCTCTCATTCATCGTAGAACCCTCACCCCTAATTGACAGTCCATAGATCTTTTATACGGGAGGTTCATGGAAATGTGATCCTAGGGCAAATGTTGAGAATCTATATTGGATTAAATATCCATCTTTCAACTGTTTTGTCAAGTTCCAACGAAACCACTCAATCAACTTGCTCAGGCTTTCTTCGTTCAAAATTGCACAAGATAGGAGATTTTAAACGTGCGTAAAGCTACAAGTACTTCCTACAAGATAGAAAGGCATACCAGACCATGATAGCCACTGTTTTCAAGGTAGATTGAAGCAGGAACACAAGAAACATGTCTTGACCATTCTACTGAATATTTATTTAAATATCAATCATAGCCAATAAAATCAAGTTGAACTGTAAGTAACGGCATTTAAAATCACCATACCTATATTTGTGTAAAGCTGTTCCATATGCATATGATTCCGGCTTTGATCATGTTCACTCTCGATCATTTGGGATGTGCCGAATAAATGACTATGCCCCCATTGCTAAACCAATCTAAAGCTAGTGAGAAGTTATATCTTGCAGTCAGACTCAACCTGCAGACAAGGGAAAAGCTCCATAAACATTCAGGAAAGCATGAAATAATTACTCAAATATATTATAAACGATGTATAGTTAAATGAAGCCATGGTAATTATAAAGCAAACTCCTATATTCCATTTCTTACGACAAACAGTATTTCTTAGAAAGAATTTCGATGAAATTCCACTCAAGATCCATAATAATGTGCTGCCAACAAAATGACACCAGCATCAAGACAGTCTCACATATTTTAGCATAGTGCATTACTTGAATCAAATTTGGCCTCTAAGATTTTGTCACCATCCTTGCATCTAATAACCTGTTATTTTGTCTGTGCATAGAGCTCATATAACAAATTTCATCCATCTTTTGTCTACATGAGGGTCAAATCACTGGTACGTCAAGCATACACAGAGAAGAGGAGAAACTGATAATAAATAATTATCAACAATTCAGCAACTTTAATGTCATTTGTTGAAATTTGAGGTATATAGAATATTGAGCCTTATGCCATTGTCCTAGAACGATCAATTTTGGACTCCCAAAACATAAAAGATTCTTACCTGTCCATTATCACGAACTGAAAGGAATAAGCAACAGCAAAAGAGTTATTAGAAAGGATAAGAATAATAATACATTAGAAACAAAGGCTGAACTCATCAATCTAAAGAAACCAGGTAAGATATAATCGATTAAATGAGAATTGTGTGGATTAAGAAGGCAGAAAGCAACTTAACACTGAAATCACATATTAATGGGTTTCAAAGAGGTCCAATATTAAACATAAGCACACAGGCCACAAGAATTTGCAAAGTATTTTGGACAATATGGCCACTCAAGGTCCAAATTTTACAATCGAACATGAGTCACTATGATAAGATTACAGAGAGAGAGCAGATTTAACAATACTTTTAATTCTTTCCTGGTTCATCTAAGTATCAAATCAAAAGAAGAATCCACCAACCAAATTCAGAAAAGATTCAACACAAGTCTTTACCTGCAGTATAGGTTCTAACAATAGAAGTGGATCAAACAATGGCTCACAAACAGCATCAACAGATGGCAACATGGGTTAATATAACATATCATTACACCCAGATCTTCATTTACAAATTATAAACCTCAATATCCGAAAAGCTCCACAATGTATGAAATGCACATCAAAACATTCAGCAAATTGTTACTTGACAGAGAAAGTCTAAGTTTGCCGCACAAACTACAGTAAGCTTTCACATTCTGGCCAATACCTACACTTCTTAGGGAATACAATAGTTTGCGGATAACGAACTTGACAACCCTAAACTGCTAAACACCCACTAGCAGCCCACAGTCTCCATTCATATTAATAGGCCAACCAACTCACTCCTGTGGAACTAATTCACTCACTCAGATTCATACACTTATAGATAGCCTCTATCCGAAGATTGAGAGAGTATCCTTCAGATTCTGAGACAACGAAACAAAGAATAGGAAACAAGTGCAGGAATGATTGGAACACAATTTATTATATAAAAAGAGATCTGAAATTGGGCGCAGGATTGTCACTCTACCCCTTGCACAGTTATCATTGATCAAATCCATTAACAATGAGAGAAGGACCGAGAGCATAATACTCATAAGAAGAGCATTACCTGGATTTGGGGAGGTCACTTAACAGGTCCAAGGATCATATCATATATATGAATTTGCCATTTTCCAAAACACTAAAACTCTCTTTCTTTTCCACATACCTGAGAAGAATAATCAGGCATCTAAGGATATGAAAGTTTGTAGAGGAATGATGGAGGGAGAAGATCTTTGACTCCTATCCTCCTCCTAACGAGCAATGATTAAACAAAAGAATAGAAATAAAATCATAAGTAGTGATATCAATGGAAGCAACCTTTTATCTGTGCAAGAGAAAAACAATGCTTGTGACCTTTCTACATATGAAAACAAGTCAGATCAAAATAAAGAGATCCTACTCTGGCCAAGATAAGAATATGAAGCACAAGACACATGGAGAAATACCTTTGCAGGCACAGTCCAAGAATGTACAATAACATCAAGATATGAGTTAAAGTGGACTTTTCCAGCAAACAAGGAGCAAAATCTCAATCTATGAGCTCAATTTCCACACAAGCATGTTCCACTCTTCAAAGGAGTTCAGCCAGAAAGCCACTTGATAACTGTAAATCTAAGGAAAGAGAATCAGCCCTATCAAAACAATATCAATTGTCTTCCTAGCCACCAAATTCTGAAAGAAAGAAAAAAGAATAAAAACCTTTGTTACTCATCATATATTAAAACCTTCAAGGAGTGGAGTGGGAAAGACCATCAGTAAAGGGCAATAAAACATGAACAAAATTGCATGAGAGAGAAGTTAAGAAATGATACCCAGTCTGAAAGTACTACCATAGTACCTAAATCATCAGCAATCTCAGACAACTTAATATCCAAACTCACCAAACCTATTAAGCGATCTTGCGAATCAGGCACTAACCATAGTCAAAGAAGAAGAAGGCAAAGCAAAGAGCCACTCAATTTTTTTTTTTAAATTAAGTGTTTCATTTTGAAGATAAAGAACAAGGAGAAAGAAACGCACATGGATAACAATAAAGCCCAGCCAAACAAATAACCTCTTGTGGATCAGCATTGCCAAAGAAGGAATTTGAATCAAATCATCAACAATGCATGTAAGAAATCCTACTGAAAATAATAAGATACATTCTGAAGGGGAAAAAGGAATTGCATCACCTTCATTTCAAAGGAGCAATTATCTACGGGGAATCAACAATCCTTTCTTTTTTGCTTAGCAAGATAAAAACCTGGAACTTATCATTATTCCCAATCCACATCTACACACTAGAGCCAAGGTCATAGGGTGACGATTTGCTTCTGTTGCTACATAGGAGTAAGAACACCAACCCATAAATCAGACACTTTGTTTCATACTAGTTGTAGAGGGAAACTTGTGAACCATCATTCACCTTCTTCTCCTTGTATTTCACATCAAGCACTATTTGACTTTTGGTTTCAATTCCACAACCTAGTAGAAATCTAACACCATATACAAATCTTTAAATCTCAAAAGGAATAGCTTGAATAAAACGATAATGAAGAGCCCTCATCCTTCAAAGCTATTGTCATCGGAAAAGAGGCATCAATCTCACCTGGAGAATATTTGTCCCTCCCCCGAAGACCAAAAACTATTACTAGTACTTAGGTAGATCCAAAAGACATTTTTCAAAGTTTTTAATCCTAAATTACAATATCACCATTTACCATGAGTACGTGACTCCACAAGACCAAAATATTTGTTTTTGATCTATCAAAGCACAGCCAGAATTGGAAAGGCAATGCAAGTCAATACGAACCCCACTGAAAGGAAAAGGACTGAGATGAAATTAGGACTAATCACATCATTGATTGTAAGTAGAATATTTGTTTTTCCTTATCTGGTCATCGCACAAATCAAATATAAATCCCACAGTTTGCTTCTCTCTGATCTCATAAAAATTCAAATCACCACCACCCACATACAGAAGAGAATTCATTGGAGAGTTAAGAGTAAAAAATTAAAACTCAAAAACTTCAAAAGCACAAAGAACTTCAAAAGAAATGTTGCGTATATATTCCAAGAAAAATTAAAAAGAAAAAAAGCTAGTACAGTACTTTATGCAAAACACAGTTAAAGCATAATCCATTATTCTCGAACTCTAAAAAGACCAGAATCCTTATAACTATAACAAATTTTAAAGCTGAATCAAATCACAGGCATTCTCAGAAATCACCCCCACGAAGACGAAGAACAAGGTGGAGGGTTGACTCCTTCTGAATATTGTAATCAGCAAGGGTACGCCCATCCTCCAGCTGCTTCCCAGCGAAGATAAGCCTCTGCTGATCAGGCGGAATCCCCTCTTTGTCCTGAATCTTAGCTTTCACATTATCGATGGTATCAGAACTCTCTACCTCCAGAGTAATCGTCTTGCCAGTCAATGTCTTCACAAAGATCTGCATCCCTCCACGAAGGCGAAGCACCAAGTGAAGAGTAGACTCCTTCTGTATATTATAATCAGCAAGAGTCCTTCCATCCTCAAGCTGCTTCCCGGCGAAGATCAAACGCTGTTGATCCGGTGGGATCCCTTCCTTGTCCTGGATCTTCGCCTTCACGTTATCAATAGTATCGGAGCTCTCCACTTCCAAGGTTATGGTCTTGCCGGTGAGGGTTTTCACGAAGATCTGCATGCCACCCCTCAAACGGAGAACCAGATGCAGAGTGGATTCCTTCTGGATGTTGTAATCGGCGAGGGTGCGGCCGTCCTCCAGCTGCTTCCCGGCGAAGATGAGTCTCTGCTGGTCAGGGGGGATGCCTTCTTTGTCCTGAATTTTGGCCTTGACGTTGTCGATCGTGTCGGAGCTCTCCACCTCAAGGGTTATGGTCTTGCCAGTGAGGGTCTTGACGAAGATCTGCATCCCTCCACGTAGACGGAGCACCAGGTGGAGAGTAGACTCCTTCTGGATGTTGTAGTCGGCTAGGGTGCGGCCGTCCTCAAGCTGCTTGCCAGCGAAGATCAGACGCTGTTGGTCCGGTGGGATCCCTTCTTTGTCTTGGATCTTCGCTTTTACGTTGTCGATCGTATCAGAACTCTCAACCTCGAGAGTTATTGTCTTGCCGGTTAGGGTTTTCACGAAGATTTGCATCTTTTAATCTTCCGATGGATGATTGATTAACCAACGAGATTCTTGATTTGATAAGAGCTATTAGAAGAGAACAGAAAGAGCTGAAGAAAATTAGAGGATTTGTTTGATTGACGAGATTATGAATGAAAAGGAGAATGCGGAAGGGCTCGATTTATAGTCAAGGTATTCCGACCTCAATTAGGATTGGGTAAGATTTCTCGCGAAGCAACGACAAGGGAGCGGTCAAGGAAATCAGTCGGTAGAAGATTCTAGGAGTTTCTGTTACTTTTCCTATTACATACTCGTCCTTTTTGGGGCTCAATATTGGCCCGGCCTGGTTAGCTTGGATTTGACACGTCATATTTATCACGTGTAAATTGTGTACGTGTTGTCTTAGGGGCCTTTAGTCCGTTTTATTTTAATTAGGCAAATCTATATTATTATAGGCTTTCGTGGTCAAATGATATATTTTTTTCTCAATTTAAAAAAATACAATTTAACCTAAATTTGAGATAATCTTTGGGTCGGATTCCTTGAGTTTTGTTGAAATTTTGGTCACAAGCAATTTAAGTGAGTTCTTTGATCAAAATTTTCATCACATTAAAACTAATAGTTTTTGTTTGAAAAACTAAAGTTTATATCATTAGTTAATATTTATTAAAATATATTAATTTTAAAATTTTAAAAAAATTTATTAATTTATTTTAAATGATAAGTTTTTATCATTAATTTTAAAGAAAAATATATAAAAACACTATGCTGATTTGATTTTGTCTAATTTCAATATCCAAGTTTTAAAAAATTAAAATATACAAAAACACTATGATTTGACTTTTAATATTAGTATTGGTCAATTAAAGTTAAATGCATTAAATTTATACATACATATTTGAAATCAACAAATGATGAACAAGATTCATTTGAGAACATAAAAAAAAAAAAAAAAAAATAAGAGAAAAAATGTTTACTTATATTTGGATAGAGAATAATAGAAATAAATGTAAGTGAGGATACATGTTCTCTTCAGATTAATAGTAAAAACTAGGGGTGAACATAAAACTCGGTTGACTCGCAGATTCGACCCAAATCGATATAATAGGTTGGGTTGGGTTGTGTCTTTTTAGAAGCTGGGTTAGGTTGGATTGAAATTTTTTTGAACCCAATGGGTTGGGTTGGGTCATGGGTTCAAAATTTTCAAACCGACCCAAACCGATAACCCGATCAAATATATAATTATATTTTATATATATTATTTATTAAATATAAAATTACGTTTAAATAATTATAGTATAATGAATAAGTAAAATTATATGTAGCACAGTCCAAATCCAAACAGCCAAACATGGCATAGCTTGTTGTAATTAGATAATAGAATGATGGGTATTTTGGGAAAAAGAAATTACAATTCACTAAACCTAGCCTCTCTGATTGAAAATTTCAATCTCCCCATTATATTTTTCTTCGTTTCTTTGTGGGGCCTGTGGGGCTATCGTTTTCTTTTGAAAGAAACCCGAGTGATGAATGTAAAGTTTGGTGAGAGAAAGCCAAAAAAGTATGCGGTATTATGCAGTCTTCTTTTTTCTTAGAAAGTACTGACTTGGTTTTTGCATTTTTCTTTTTCCTTTTACACTTTTCCTTTTCGAAAACAAACAATACCAAGTTTGAAACCAATGTTTTAATTGCCCTCAAGCTTTTGTATTTTCAAATCTAATGTTAACTTTCATTTTCTAGAGTTTTATGTCTGTTCTCTTTAATATGGTTAAACATTTTTTAGCTTTGAGAAATGGAGAATTTTGATTATAGCAAGGATATATAGCTTACGCTAAATTAAGACACAATCAATTATGCATCTCCCTGTAACTAATTGGTAGTAATAAGTAAATATCAACTATAAAAAATCTTTGGAAAAAAAAACTATAAGAAATCTTTAATCACTTGCCTTTTTGGATTAGAAAGCACATTTAGTTAATAAAATATTTTAGTACGAAGATTTTTTGAAAAGTTTACTCTTTTGATGAGGATTCCCACCGACTATGAATAAGTTAAAATTTAATTAAACTTTATTCATAAATCATGTGATGAATCTTGATTGTCAATCTTTAAATTATTTTTTTAACATTACATGGACGTACGGTCCACATATCACAAAGATAGATGTAAAACATAATAATTAATTAATTAATTTTCCATAAACAAACAAAACGCTTCTTAAAATATCATATTGATATATAAAAAAATTATATTACTTTTCCTTGGGCTTACAGAAATTCGTTTGATTTTCACCTTCAGTATTGTCTTCTCTTCTGCACTAAAACAATGTACAGTCCATTTCATGGATTTAGCATTGAAAACTATTGACCCATTTGAGAAAGTAAAGAACATAGAGTTTTTTGTTCTTCTAATCATCTCGTTTGGTTGGCGAATTTTGGTGTGTTGTATGCTGGAAAGAGTATTTGTTAATGCTTGTTTTCATAACAATATCCAAGATGTTAACAAAAGTATTGAATATTAGTTTATATAAAGCTGATGCACACAATTTTTACTTAAAATATGTATGGATTTGGTTTTGGATTTAGTATAATATTTTTTTGTTATGTAATATGTATGATTTAATTTTTTAGTAGAAAAAATATATCAACCCGATGACCCAAACCGATTAGAATAAGTTGGGTTGAGTTGAGGTTGGATGGGTTCATAGGTTAGGTTGGGTTGAGATTTTTTCAACCCAGTATGAATGGGTTGAGTTGAATTTTTATGTTAAACCGATCCAAACCGACTCATGTTCACTCCTAGTAAAAACTAATTAAATATAAAAATAAATTATATTAAAGATGATTTTCTCTCTCATCTATTTCACTTCCCTCGTTCTCCTACGTTTCTACTGTCACAAAGCTGATCTCATGTAGACATTTCATCAAACACCACTCTTGCATAAAAATTCTTTGCAAATGCCGAAGAAGAATCAACAAATTCGGTCCCAAACTCCCAATTCACCAAAGCAACAAATACAACTGTACAAATCAGCAACAAGTGATACATAATAAAAAATAAAAAATAAAAAATAAAATGAGAGCTACAACACCACAATCCCAACTGATAATTTAACGAAGAATGTCTTCAAAACATTAGCAAAATAATTGTCAAGTACATCAAATTCCAATCTTTCCTTCCCACGAAAAACCCCATTATCATTTGTAATTACTATAAATGAAATTTGTAAGTAATACAAATATGTAAAAAATGTAGTACATAGCACGAGTATATAACTAAGTATGGCACATTAAACAAATCCAATAATTCATGCAATCAACTAAAATTCTTAATATTTTACTGGCTCAGATAAATAATCTAAATAAATAATTTCTAAATTGTAAAAATTAGCAGTAAAAATTAATATATAGATTCTTTCTCCTTAGATTTAATTCCATAACATCTCAATTATTCATCTTATTTTTCAAGTTCAAACACAAGGTATTTAAACATTTCTCCCCCTTTGACTCCAGTACATTCTCATATTTTAATTTTGTTTTTTAACTTTCTACTTCAAAGTTTTTCAATCTATTACAAACGTAGGCAAAAATAATACATTGGCTTCCAAGTGGGTCGAGCATCATATTGTAGTAAACAAGCATGCAAGTTTTTATATATTTTCTCTCACACAAAAAAAACCTTGATATGGATTCTAACTCATTCTCAAAGATTCCCATCGTGCAAACCATAAGTCCAACCAGCCTAATTTGAACAAAAAAAATAAAGTTTTAACATCCTAGAAATAGTGTTAACAATGATCTACTACAAGCACAACACAGTTAAATTCTGCTAAGACTAGAATAGTTTGGACGTAGAAATGAGATAATAAAAGAAAATAGCATTACTGCAATGAAAGCAAAAGAGTCAATTCCTGACTGGACAATAAAAAAAATAAACATTTGCACTTCCAACGCTTCATACGGTTGAGATGAAATCCTGCAACAAATGGACTGATATTACCTACCTATACAAATTTCCCAAATGTTTGTCCTTTATTTGAGCAAATCTCCAAATGTATATACAAGAATGATAATAACTATACTTTGAGCAAAGAATTTATTTCTCCTTCGCATCATCAGATATAGCAGGAGCTTTGCAGATTGGACACGAGTTTTTCATTGATAACCATTTTTTTATGCATGTAACATGGTAATCATGACCGCAAGTTTTCAGCGCCGCAACATCATCCATGTCCTTGTACTCTTCCTGTCAATTGTAAAACAATTTCATAAGCTCTAATAGAAAATGTAGACAGAACCATGGGATTCACTAGTCCACGACTCCACAGAAGTTCTTAGCTACGGTCAAAATGATAACACGCATTTCTAAAAACAACTACAAAACCTAGATAATGGCTGTAGTTGACCATGGCGGTCAACTCCTCACAAACCCCAGTTAAATTGTACCACATTTGAACCCTATGTCAAACACAGCTGTTTCAAACAAGTTAAGGTTCTTACCAGGCAGATCACACAAGCTCCTTCCTCCCGGCTTTTATCTGACGAACAATATATTGTTTCTGTCACACACTTCGAAATCAAATCTTCAGACAAGCCAGTGTTGACATTCCCAATCCTTTCCCCCAAAGCAAGGAGATCCTGCTTAGGCCAAACTTTCAAGATTACTTATGACATACCTACCACTAAGATGAAAATGAAATAACAAGGATGGGAAATATCATAATAACCTCATAAGTCATGTTGTCAATGTCAAGCCTCATGTTTCTATGCTGATCAAACATATTTCTGGATCCATATAATGCTGAGCGGTCTACCACCACAAAACCCTGATAATAAAAAAGTTTCAGTGTTAACCAAAAAAAGAGTTTCAGCAAGCAACTAATTAGTAATTACAGTAAGCAAATAAAGAATATATACTACTGATATACAGAGTCCCAGAGAGGCCTACTCAAAAGAAATTATCACAAGGTGATGAGGCACTATTAAGCCTCCCAAAATTTTGTAAATTTTAACTGAGACAGTCAAAAGGTAACTTCTGAGATAGTGTAAAGGTAACTGACTTGGCATCATACAAAAGCAAATCTTACTCATCTTCCTAACTTCTTTCTGACCAAGTTTAAAAACGCGTTCCAAATACGAGGTAACCTTGACCTTCTGAGGAATATTGACTTTGGGTTTAAGATTCCATATTCTTGCAAAGAGCACGCCACCTTCAATCATCACAGTTCCAGAACAAGATCCCATACATGTACCACATCATAAGAGCTACAGCTCAGTGCCACCTAGTTGCGGAAAGACCACACCATTTCTAAAATTATCTTAGACCAAATGTATGCGTCCATGCAATCATGGACAACTTTTAAAACAGCAAAGTAGACTTCGTAGCAAATTATCTTGATTAACTTTTTTCCTGAAATTTATTAAAATTAAATATACTTGCATTCGAATTTACAATTGACTCCTCTAAAACCATTACAAGAAAGAATTCCTCTAAAACCATTCCAATAAAGTATCTAAGCCTAGCATGCCATAGGCAGTTGGTGAACTGATAAATGGTATGATAAAATTGAATGTCTACAACTTTCTGTTTGCAACAATCATTCTAAAGGACAAGTAATCCTCACTTAAATGCAGTACAAGAACCAAAATCCCTCATGAAGGAATCAATACCTCAGAAGAAAATCGATCATGGAGACCAGCCTCATCAGGAAGTGATCGATATCTCTCATTTAATATCCTAGATCTTCCATTCCTGTCACTGCTGCGCCATGCAATGGTGGACAATGGCCTTGGATGCCTAGAGGAATAACTTTCAGCTACCAACTGCAGTCCCTCATCAGAAGGTTCCACATGCCCCATACGCAAACTGCTTGAAGAAGCCCTAAACGTTTGGCTTGACCTTTGAGAATAGCTACTGCGGACACCCCTCACAGATTGGGCTGAGGTGCCTTGAAAACTATGAGCAACTACGGGGTTTCCGTTGGAAATGAAATCATGATGGTACCCACCATTCTCAACAGAAGTATTGGCAGCACTGCTTCCAACAAGGAAGTGGTTTGTCTCAGGACTAAAACCAGTGATATCTGCAATTCAAGAACAAAAACCGTTTACAAATAATACTAAGATCAAGATCATTAAATATACCCATAACTAACCTGAAACTATAATCCCTCCCTGACTAGGGGACATTCTAATATGGCTCCACTCCCTAGTCGTAGCACCAGAATTCTGACCCGAAATATCTGTGGAACTAGAATGGTCAATGTGATGACTTGTAGAAAAGGAACTATGGGAAGGATTGCTTGACAAATGTGTCCTAGCAAAGTTGGATTCCAAATCAAGTGCAGGACGGCTTCTCACATTCCTAGTAGAACCCTCACCCCTAATTGACAGTCCATTGCTTCTATGGGCGAGGTTCATGGAAATGTGATCCCAGGGCACGTGTTGAGAATCTATATTTGGTTTTTCCTGCTGTAACTCAGAAGACAGAGGGAGATCAGAGGAAGTTCCAGCACCGTAGTATCTACTTGAACTCCCTCTGTCACAGACTGAAGGGATGCCAGGGCTTTTCCTCTTGTGAGGCCCTTTTCCATTTCCCATTGTAAGATCAACGATACCACCATCGGTCCATGTTTGTCTATCATAATTTGAAGAAGCATGGTGCCCATAATTTTCTGTAGCCATGCAGAAGGTTCCAGCAGTTGATTGATGGAGGCAAGGAGCATGAGACAGGCCCGAAGCATTTGGTTGAAAATGTGGCGCTTCAACGGTATGACCTGAGGTGATATACCCATTTGGCCTGGGTGCAGAGTTCCAATGTGAAGCAAAATGCACTCCATGAACTCCATCCATGGACATATTTTCCACTGGATAAAAGAAAGAACTGTTATCCATTGTGCCCGTCCTCACTGCAAAACAAGGCTGAAATTAGTAATAGACATAAGAAAAAAGACGGTCCAGAAAAAGAGTTGTGTACAGCCATAGCAAACAAAAGTTAGTCCATAGATCAAGTGTTGTCCACAGAGAACGGTCATTTAGAAGATCTGGTTATACACTTGTTTATGCCATTTCATGTATATCAAGTTACCAGACATAAAGCACCTCATCAAGGGACAAGTGAGGCTCCCAGATTTGCACTAGTTTAAATATCAATCTTTCAACTGCATTGTCAAGTTCTGACGAAACCACTCAATCAACTTGCTCAGGCATTCTTCGTTCAAAAATGCAAAACCTAATGAGATTTTAAACGTGCGTAAAGCTACTAGTACTTCCCACAAGATAGAAAGGCATACCAAACCATGATAGCCAATGTTTTCAAGGTAGATTGAAGCAAGAATACAAGAAACAAGTTGATGCCGGACAGATAGGTAGAACAGAAGCATACCAGAGAAAGGGGAGAAACAACATAGATAACAGACAAAAATAGACTATGTAGAAAAGAAAACAAAACAAGCAGGAAACAGATATAGACAAAGCGATAATCAATTTTCAATTCATAATCCAATTTACCAAAATTAACATCACAATATGCTTATATAAGTATCAAGCACACTAGAAAATCCTACTAATTAATAACATCCCTAACATAAAAGGAAATAAATCAAAACATAGTAACTCCTAAATAAAATCCCTAACATGAAAGAAAATAAATCAAAACATAATAAATCCCCAACATAATAGGAAATAAATCAAAACATAATAATTCCCTAATATCCCAAAAATCCTATAATAGTACATAATTCCTTTCCTTTTCTGCATCACATATCTTGACCATTCTACTGAATATTTATTTAAATATCAATCACATCAATAAAAATCAACTTGAACTGTAAGGAACGGCATTTAAAATCACCATACCTATATTTGTGTAAGGATGTTCCATATGCATATGATTCCAACTCTGATCATGTTCACCCTCGAACATTTGGGATGTGTTGAATAAATGCCTATGCCCCATTGCTAAACCGATCAAAAGCTAGTGATAAATTATATCTTGCAGTCCGACTAAAGCTGCAGACAAGGGAAAAGCTCCATAAACATTCAGGAAATCATGAAATAATTACTCAAATATATGAAAAATGATGTATACTTAAATACAGGCATGCTATTTATTGAGTAAACTCCAATATTCCATTTCTTATGACAAACGGTAAATCTTAGATAGAATTTTGATGAAATTCCACTCAAGATCCGTAATCATGTGCTGCCAACAATATGACACCACCATCAAGACAATCTCACCAAACATCTCACATATTTTAGCATAAAACATTACTTTAATCAAATTTGACCTCAAAGATTTTGTCACTATCCTTGCATCTAATAACCAATCTTTTAAAAGGCAGGCTTTGTTTTGAAGACTCACCTACAGAAGCTCCTGTCATAGAGTCTGTGCATAGAGCTCATATAACAAATTTCATCCATCTTATGTCTACATGGGGTCAAATCACTGGTACGTCCAGCATACACATACAAGGGGAGAAAACGATAAAAAATAATTATAAACAATTCAGCAACTTTAAAGTCATTTGTTGAAATTCGAGGTACATAGAATATTAAGCCTTACGCCATTGTCCTAGAACAAATTATTTTGGCCTCCCAAAACATAAGATTCTGACCTCACCTGCCCCTTACCATGAATTAAAAGGTATAAGAAACAGCAAAAGCATCATTAGAAAGGATGGGAAAAACAATACATCAGGAACAAAGGCTGAACTGATCAATCTACGAAACCAGGCAAGATATAGTCAATTAAATGAGAATTGCATGGATTAGGAGGACAGGAAGCTATTTAACACTAAAATCACACATTCATGGGTTTCAACGAGATCCATAATCCTTTAACACCACAACAGAGCTTCATATTAATGATCTGGGTGTGGCAGCACAAAGTACGCTCCACGTATTGCAGTGAACATGTCTTTTTCTGTTTTGGCCTATCTTCACCCTTTTAAATGCATACTGGTGCTAATTCTTCTTGATGTCCCAATTATAAGCATTCACCATTTTCTAATACAATCCAGACATCCTCTTATTGGCAAGATACAATATTAAACATAAGCACACAGGCCACAAGGACTTGCAGAGTAAAGTAATTTTGATACTATGGCCACTTATGGTCCGAATTTTTCAATCAAACGTTAGTCACTGTGATAAGAGAGAGAGAGAGAGAGAGAGAGAGAGAGAGGAATTAACAATACTTTCAATTCTTTCCTGTTCATCTAATATCAAATCAAAAGAGAATCCACAAACCAAATTCAGAAAAGAACACAAATCCTCGCCCACAGTATAGGTTTCAACAATAGAAAGTGGATCAAACAATGGCTCACATACAGCATCAACAAAGGGCAACATGGGTTAATATATCGTATCATTGCACCCAGATCTTCATTTACAAATTATAAACCTCAATATCCGGAAAGCTCCACAAAATATAAAATGCACATCAAAACATTCAGCAAATTACTACTTGACAGAGAGAGTCTAAGTTTGTGGCTCGAACTACAATAACCTTCACATTCTGACCTGCCAAATCATCATTTTAACTCAAGCCAGCGGCACAAAATCACAGGCGATTTCTTTCAGGGAAGAGGGAAATTTATGCTGCAGAAAAAGTGTCCAATATCTACACTGCTTAGGGAATACAAAAGTTTAGGTATGCCAAACTTGACAACCCTAAACCATTCACATTAATAGGTCAACCAACTCACCCCTGTGGAACTAGTTCACTCACTCAGATTCATACACTTATAGATAGCCTCTATCCAAAGATTGAGAGAGTATCCTTCAGATTCTGAGACAGCGAAACACAGAAGAGGAAACAAGTGAAGGAATGATTGGAACACAATTAAATACCATCTAAAAATAGATCTGAAACTGGGCACAGGGTTGTCACTCTACCCCTTACACATTGGAATCATTTATAAAATTCATTACAATGAGAGGATGGACTGAGAGCATGCTACTCATATGAAGAGCATTACCTGGATATGGGAAGAAGGCCACTAAGCAGGTCTAAGGATCATGTATGAATTTGCCATTTTCCAAAACACTAACATTCTCTTTCTTGTCCACATACCTGAGAAGAATAATCAGGATCGAAGGCTATGAAAGTTTGTAGAGGAATGATGGAGGGAGAAGATCTTTGACTCTTCCTCCTAACAAGCAATGATTATACCAAAGGAGAAATAAAATAATAAGTGATATCAATGGAAGCAACCTTTATCTATGCAAGAGAAAAATAATGCTTGTGACCTTTCTACATATGAAGACAAGTCAGATCAAAATAAAGAGTACACTGGCCAAGGCAAGAATATGAAGCACAAGACACATGGACAAATACCTTTGCAGGCACAGTGCAAGGATGTACTAGCACATCAAGATATGAGTTCAAGTGGACTTTTCCAGCAAACAACAAGGAGCAAAATCTCAATTGAGCTCAATTTCTATACTGCATGTTCCACTATTCAAAGGAGTGGAGTCCAGCCAGAAAGACACTTGATAACTGTAAATCTAACACAAGAGAACCAGCCCTATCAAAACACTATCAATTGTCTTCCTAGCCACCAAATTCTGAAAGAAAAAAAAATTAAAAACCTTTGTTATTCATCATATATTAAAACCTTCAAGGAAGTAGTGGAGGGGAAAATACCATCAGTAAAGGGCAATAAAACATGGACAAAAATGCATGCGAGAGAAGTTAAGAAATGATACCCAACCCAAAAGTACTACCAAAGTACCTAAATCATCATAAACCTCAATCATCTTAATATCCAAACTCACCAAGCATATTATGTGTTATTGCATATCAGAACACTATCAATAGTCAAAGAAGAAGAAAACGAGGTGAAGAGAATCCCACTCAAAAAATTATTAAAAAAAGAAGGGTCTCATTTTTCGGATAAAGAGGAAGAAAAGAGGAAGAAGAGCACATGGATAACAAGAAGTCCAGCCAAACAAATAACCTCTTGTGGATCAGCATTGTCAAAGAAGGAATTTGAATCAAATCATCAACAATGTATGTAAGAAAACCTACTGAAAATAACAAGATACATTTTGAAGGGAAAAAAGAATTATGTAACCTTCATTTCAAAATGAGCAATTATCTACGGGGAATCAGCAATCATTTCTTTTTTGCATGGCAAGATAAAAGCCTGGAACTTATCATTATTCCCAATCCACACCTACACACTACAGCCAAGGAAGTAGGGTGAGGATTTGTTTCTGTTACTGCATTGAAGTAAGAACACCAACCCCATAAATCAGACATTTTTCGTTTCAGACAAGTTGTAAAGGGAACCTTCTTCTCCTTAAATTTCACATCAAGCACTATTTGATTTTTGGCTTCAATTCCACACCCTAGTAGAAATCTAACACCATATACAAATCTTTTACTCTTAGAAGAGGATGAATAAAAAGATAATGAAGAGCCTTTATCCTTCAAACCAATTGTTATCGGAAAAGAAAGCATCAATCTCACCCCAGCTTATTTTAGAGCTTCATGTTTTTTTTTAGGTTTCATTTTAGCTAAACTAGCTTGATATTCCACATACTAAGAAAACTTACAATTCTAATTTTCGCATAAGATTACAATTACTATCCATTGTCTACTTTTTGTTGTTTGTTATTTATCAATTTAGCATCAAACAATACCATCTTATCTTGTTTTTATTTGAATGGAATAATAAGCATTCCATTCAATTAGACTTTTGCGGAAAAAAAAAAAAACATTTCATTCAACTAGCAACCACTAAGCAAGAATTTACCATGACAGGAGTTTGCACTTACTATACAGATATTTATATATGATATGATTATATATGAACACCAATTCCCGCATAATTTTATCTGATTTCCACAACTTCCATGTTACATAGTCATATTTGAATTCCTTTTTATAAGGTGCAAATTGGGCAAGCCAACCCAAGTGCAACCCGAACTTTGGGCAAGTTAAAGCTAAGGTGTTTTAGGGTTAAGTTCGGCTACGGTTGGAAATCCCAATTCAGGTTGGGCTAAGGTTGGATGTTTTTTTTTTGTCAACCCTGACCCAACGAGTAACCTCTAACTCAATTTTATTATATAACTATATTTATTATATAATAATGTGTCAAAATATAATTCCTTATACACTAGATCAAAAAATCCATTTGAACCCTACCCAACCCACTCGTTTGCACATGATTTTTTTAGTTTTTACAAGCCAACCCAAACCCAACCCGATTTTACATGGGAAGGATTAGGATTACTATATATGTAACCTGTCATGGGCTGGGTTGCTTAGGTTTGAGAAAAATATTTTATCAGTTGGGTTAGGGTTAACCTCTAACCTGACCCAAACTTGTGCAGCACACCCAAACCTGTTTATATCAATGCCACATAGGTAATTGTAGTGTGTGGCAAACTAGCAACCTGGCATCTGAAAAAATACCTAACCGATCATATGATAATTTGACAAGTTGACAACTTTACTGTCAATAAACTTACTCACAGACTGCTTAGTCAGCTATCATCAAACTTGAAAAGTTCTTCAACCAACACCATCATTGAAACCCTTAAACTAACTAAATTTGTCAGTTTCCATTGCCTATATAAATTACTTCATTTTGAAGGTGATTAAATTCATTTGAAAAAAGAAAAACAAACAGTTCACATATCCTTAAGAAAGGGCATCCATATTCTACTAAACAAACAGAATGCTCGGCCAAAAACTGCAATTAATTAAGCCCATGTCTAGAACATGCATAACATTATCATTGTTTTCCACCACTAATGGAAGAGTTACAGATTACAACAATCTTAAAATGAGTTCAGCCATACATTCATACACCAAAACAGTTAAAAATACTATGTCAAACTTCAGATATGTGCATGGGCATGTGGATGCATAAAGTATATATGATTTTTCTAACAAGCTGAATACAAACTCACCTTTTATTATTTATAATGAATTCCCATGTATCAAGATAAAACCATGCTGTCATAAGAATGATGTAAGGAACCATGGGGTAATCATTACTTTTAGGCTACCATAAGCATCACATGGCCTGCTGTAACTAATCCATACATACCCTTAACGAAATTTCTACAAAACATTTCTACATGATAGTTACTTGAAAGCAATTAATATTAGAGGAAGGAATGATAGTTTCTTGAAGCAATTGATATTAAGGAATAAATGATAGTTGTGAAAACAATTGATATTAAAGGAAGAACAGCTCTAGTAAAATAGCTGACAATGTAATAGAAATAACTGAAATGATTAAGAGTTGAGGACATCAAAGCAAGCGATACTAAAAGAAAACGTAATAAAGAAGACATTGTAAAGAGAAAATCAGTCACATATGCCTAGCCCGAAGAGATTACATTATCAAAGGGACAATAAAAAAATTCATGAACGCACTCAACCATAACAGTTGCTTCCAAAAGAAATCCATTGATTGATGGCTACAATAACTTTATATCATGATACAATAACTTTGTGTCATATCACAAACGTTTTCCCAGAAATGTTTGCCGTTGGCCCATTGTTATATGGAGAATTATTTTTACAAATGGGGATCTTCTTTGACTATAGAAGCTTCATATGTGTTCATAAAACCTACTCTCTCAGAGAGAGGCTTGTCAGTAAAAAGTCAACCTAACAAGCAATTGGGGAGATCTCAAAAATCCCAATTCCAGAAATCGCCCTTTGATATCATGCATAGAAAAACCTTTTCAGTAGTAAGTTATGGGTCCTATCAAGAAATCTATTGCCCTGCATCTAATCAATGACAATCATAAGCATTGGGCTTAATTAAGTCCCAATATGTGAGTAAATTTTTCTCCTCCACCTTGCTAAACTAGATCAAACTGAAGGTATCCGGCCTTAAACTTCAGTTATATAGCATGAGCTCCTCAAGGTATAATCATCACTTGTTCATAGCAATCTAGAGTCACCATGACTATAATTACAGCCCACCTAACTCAACACAAACAACTCTCACTCAATCCATAGACGAACATGTCAATAAAGAAATATGTAACCCCAAGTACGTGCTTACTATCATTATCAATGAAACCAAAGTTTGTGCACCATAATAGACCACGTAATAGGCATGTGATAATGGCCCAAAAGCCACTCAGAACGGTGACCAGCAGACATCCCTTAAGGCAGTAAAGTCAATCATCAAACCTTACTTCATCTTTCAACATCAAAGGATATTTCGAAGAGAAAAAATAGTTGACAATCAGAAATTTTGAAGATCATGAAGATTCCCCTCAGGTTATGAAGTTCAAAGACCTCCTTCCTCTAGGCACTACATGTCGCACTAATAAATTAAATACCAAATTATATTTCGTTCCTCCATATCAATCCCACTCACTAAACTTCCCATGGAGATCCAGGCACATCTTGCATCACTAATAAAAAGGTCTAAACAATAGATCTAAAGAATAAAGACCATGACATCTTAGCATAGTTACTAGATTTTTTTATTTTCTTATCTCACTAGAGCACACATACCATGGAGTGGGAAGACCCTGTCATAGAAGAAATTTCCAATAGAACAAGGTCTAATTACTCCACAAACTACAACTAGAATCTTTAGTGCCATATCATTTGCACCCAAATATAAAGCTCAGTTTATAACCCTCCAATAGCAGCCAATCAACCGCTAATGCATCCTGAAGAGAACATAATCTCTGAATTCAAATCTGTTCTTCAGTTTCCCAATCAACCGAAAAGTGCCTGCAACATTATTCGCAATTCAGAAAGAAAAAAAAAAATCAACAGGAAAGGGTAAAACTAGGCCATTACCAACTTCTGTATCCTATATATGGCTAGTCTAAAGGGGTGCATAATCAATGGTTAAAATAATGGTGCGCACTTTAGAAACCAAAACTTGTAAAAGCCAAGAAAATGTCTATTTGAAATATGACCAAAGTTGTGGTAAGACATCAGCAGAAAATAACATTGAAGAAACTATGAAGAAAATTGTCATAACTGACATAGATCCACCTAAAATGAAGCTAGAAGCTAAAAGCTACGAGGGGCATAAATTTATATATTTCTAAAAGAACTTCCAAAAAAATGCAGAGAGAGAGAGAAATATCACAACTTCTCACCTGCGGCTGTATTGTGCTATCGTTCCAAAACTTCCAAACTACTCAATGCTCATTCCTGAGTTCAAGCTTAGACGAATGTGCAAACATGACACATCGTCAGAGACCCTAAACCTGCATGATAGAAACATCTAAACCTAGTCGATGCTAAGGCAACAAACAATAAAACTAGGGTCAAGGCTATCTACTACGACCCTTCATCCAACAAGAAGCAATTGGAATATAACAAACAACCACATGTATGTCAACTGCAAAACTACCATCTGAGCCAAAAGCAAGAATGAAGAGTCACTTTTCACAATATAGAGGGATCTAGGGCAATTATTTGATTTTTCCTCCCCAATGAAATTTTTCTATTACATAAAGCATACCAAAGAGCAACATTG
This sequence comes from Bretschneidera sinensis, assembly GCA_023935145.1. Lineage (NCBI taxonomy): Eukaryota > Viridiplantae > Streptophyta > Magnoliopsida > Brassicales > Akaniaceae > Bretschneidera > Bretschneidera sinensis. The sequence continues at coordinate 105,709,917 of CM043699.1, forward strand.
ATGCGCTTCGAAAAAAAATGACATGGCAAATTGTACAGAAGCTTCAGGGAAAATTCAGCACAAAATGGGAAGATAAATATAAAGGCAAATACAGATTATATTATAATGAAAAATATAATGGAGGTGAAACGTGAGGGAGGTTAAGTTTGAACTTCAGAGATCACTAACTAATAAGGAGAATAGCTACTAGCACAATGCAACACATAATCTGTCACTTCATCTAAAATATCTTTCCAATAAAACTCAACCCTATGCTCAGCTCTCTTACTATTCAGATCCTCAGCTAGAAATGATGTCTACACACGTCATCAAGAAGAAACATACCTAGAAATACATCAGGAAACATTTTAACAACAAAGTATCACCACCCAAAAAAAATCTGAAACCCCAATCTTGACACACCCATACTTTTCAAATATCTATTATAAGATGCAAAACCTTTTGCTTCCTAACAAAAATAGTTCAGTAATCAGGTAGAAGGGAAAAAAGAGTACTTTTTACGAACAAGTATACACTGAAGTAACCAAACTAGCTCCAAACAGTGTCAGAATTAGACATTGAAAAAGCTTTTGATAAACTACCAGAAACGATAAACATAGGCCTGTACACTCAACCAAAGAGAAATTGAAAGATACCAGAACAAATAGTCCACGTAAATGCAATGATTATTATCCAAAGAAAAATGAGTTTAAATATCTTTACTATAACAGATTTGACAAATACATATAGCATATAAGTAAGATAAGGGAAGTGAACCAATCAATGGATCAATTGACAGAAAATGCAATCAATAACAACTAAAACCCAAAATATTGATCTTCACCGATGAATGTACTGACGGTAAAGATGATCAAAATTACCATGGTCATCCAAAATTCAACAATAAAAAGATGTCAGTTATTGTCAGATATCTGGGAAATACGGAAAATATATGACACATAACTTGAACAGGGAAAAAAAATAAGATGTATGAACAAACAAAACTCAAAAGCATATACCAACATAACCAAATTTAGAAAAGGCATGTACCTTTAAATCTAAATTTCACATAAAAAGGATCAAAGGTCCGTACATGTTAATCAACCTGCAAAACACGCCCAAAAAAATTGAACAATCCAACAAAAATTAAAAATTAAATATCAGGCACCAAACAAGCAAAAGGCAGTGATCAAAAGCTCATAAAGGGGCATCAGAACCCAAAAACCAAAAGATCATACACAAAGTTGCAAATAATGATCAACCTAAATGATAATCGGACCACAGATAACCAAAATAAAGGAGAATTTCACTCGATTCAGCCTCTATAAACACATATACATATACGTATATACAGGTATGTATACACACAACAATGGTGAAGTTATAAAGCGATGATCAAGCAGATATGAAGCATACCTCGGTCTTCGATGAAAGGTAAGTGCTGGTTGAGGGAACAAAACGAGAGATATTAATATATTTAGGGAGAGAAAATTTATAGAGAGAGAAGAATGGAAGAGTTTTGTTCAAAGAAGAAAAACGGTGAAATAAAGCGGTTGGTGCTTTGTTAATTGTACGCAGATATAAGAGGAGGAGAAATTGGCTGGTCTGTCCACCGTTACCGGCTACCGGTTCAACCCGTAAATCTCATTTATTATTATAATTTCAGTTTCACACCTTTTATGTTTGTTTTTTCCCTTTTTTTTTGCTTTAACTTAATAACATTATACATTAAAATATGGTAAGTTTTTTATACAGGTGCATAAGGGTTATGGTTGAGGATTTGAGGGTACAGTGTCTCAAATTCGATTTTTATTATGGATGAGTTATTTATTCGTTTTGATTATTCCCCTCATTTTAAGTGGGTAACAATAGTATTGTGAAGTTTTGTATATGTTAATAAAATAGTAAGTGTTTATATTTGTTAACATATATGATATTTTCTGTTCTTATTACGATATTAGTTTCTTAATTAGCTTAGTTTACTAGTTTATTATAACTTTAGATTTTTTATTTCTATTTGGTTTTATATTTTTAGCCTCTATACATATAAGTTTGTATTCGTTTTTTCACAATATATGAATAATAAAAAATTTATTCTTCAATCTCTCTTTTATTTTGATGTGTTTATTATGTGTGGATCTTGGATGGATTTTTTTTTGTGAAAAAACCCCAAAGAGTGGTATTAGAGTCTAGTTCGACAACGGTGAAAATTTAGAGAATTTATGCGGTGAAGAAACAAGTCAGATGTGTTTTTAAATATCATATTTGAATACTAGAAGGAGAATTGTTGGGATTGTGCCCAAAATCTAATTAAGCATTATTGAAAACCTGATGTTTTAGGGTCGAAGTGTTTGAGGATTTAAGTCGAAAGAGGAATTTATTAGGATACTCTTCAAATCCAATATCAAAGAGAAGTGTTATAATAAATAGTTCTAGTTTCACATCGTTTATATGTAAAAAAAGAAGTGGTACTAGTTATTATAAATATTGGCATCAAGAGAGTTAGTGTAATACTCGTATTTGTAAAGTAATGGTAAAAAAGTACTTTAATAAATATGACAGAGTTAAAAATATATATGTGAAAGGTTTAATTTTTATAAAACAATTCAAAAAAATTTGTGGCAACAAGTGGCAACACCTGTTGCCAAAAAAAAGACCAACCTACATGTAAGGCAGTAAGGTCTTTGCATGGAAGCAAATTGGGGAGGGGGCTGCTGAGTGTTGAAAAAAAAAATTGCATATAAATAGTTTTAGTTTTTCTTTTATTTTATTTCTTACAAAATCCTGTTTGGTTTCTTTCAACTACGATTCAAATCACTCTCTTTCTTTAAACACTTAGAGATCAAAAGAAAGGTTGAAAGAGCAAAATTTTGAAGAGGTTTACGGGAAAATTTTATAGAGAGTCACAGAAAGCTCTAAGAAAAACAAAAGGTAATAACGTGAAGTTTATTTTTTCAATTTAGCATACATGAAATTTCCTGAAATTAAAATTGGGACTTTTCAAAGAGTGTGAACTATGAATAAATGAAGAATAAATTAGAAATTTAATATAAATATTATGTCAAGTGTTGATGATCAGTAACTGAAAAAATTGTTGATAAGAGCAAGAAAGACAAAGAGATGATCCACGGGTAGCTCTAAGTGCTACGTGGTGAGTTAGATTTATTTTAAGTAATCTAGATGAATATGAAATATCTAGTGATAATATTAGAATAAATTATTAGTTTATACTTTAGTAGTAGATGAAAAATTGATTGATAGGTATGATAGGAATATTGGATGTGTAGAAAATTATTATATGAGAAGTAATATTATTAGAATAATGAGTCGATTTAATAATGAAGGTGATAAATGAATTTCTTGACGAGTTATAGTTATAAATTGATGTGATATATGAGGAGAAGAAATCAGTGAAATTGATCAAATAGTAATTTGAGGAAAGGCAGGATAGCTAAATTAAAGGTCTGAATACATGCTTGTTTTTATATTGTTGTTTATATGCATATTTCATATCATTGTTCATATACGTATGCATGAAATAAAAGAACTGTGAAGGGGCCGGTTTAAATGAAAAACCGTGACAGCCAGTATATGCTGGAAATAAATGAAAACTGTGACAGCCGATATATATTGGAAATAAATGAAAACTGTAACAGCCGGTATATGCTGGAAATAAAAGAACCAGGAAGGGGTCGGTCTAAAATAAAAACATGTTGATATGTGGGAAGATGTTTCTTAATAATATTTCATGCATTGCATCTGTTTTAAATACTGATTATATTACTGAAATGCTGAAGTATTGTTTGTTATTGTAAATTTATTTATAGATGATGAGTCTCATAGAGAGACAATTATAGTGAGAAAGAAACATGGAAGATGATATAATAAGAACTATCTAAATGTTAGACTATATGTTATTATCAAGTTATATGAGATATAAATGATTAAATATTAAAAAAAACTATTTATATAAATTGAATACTTCTATTAAATTTAATTCACTGAGCTTGTGAAGCTCATCCCTCATTGTACAATGATTTCAGGTAGCAGGTAGGACAGATAATTTGGTGAGTTGAGATTCAGACGAAATCATTTTCTGTAAGCCATGTACATGTCCACATCCTCAGACTAAGGAGAAAATAAAATAAAAATTTATTTGTAAATATTCATGCATTTTACGTTGTATACAATTTTTAAGTCTAGATCAGAATGTTGTATTCCCCTTGTTGAAGGTTGGGGATTGATGAAAAAAAATTTCTATTAGTATTATTTTTATTGTTGCATATATATGTCGTACTGAGATTTTCAAAATGTGACGACACCATCTCTAGGGTGGCCAACCTGGGATAGGTCGTTCCAATTTTGGTATCAGAGCATTAGGTTTTATGATTCTGTAGACTGCATGAGAACTTAAAAAAGTGGAAGATCTAAATAAACTATATTTTAATGCAGAGTCTAAGGATGACACGTGGATGTGCTAGAGCTAGAGGTAGAATTCAAAATCAGAGAGGATGTGGTAGACCCCCAATATTTAGAAGAACTGAAGCAGAGGGGGATGTTGAGTCTGTGGTTCCTGTGAGGGAACATATTGATAGTGCAGCTGGTACTAGTAGAGCTGAGAGATAATCTGAGGTTAGGAAGGATGAATTAAGAGAAGCTCTTAATCGTGCTATATAGAGGATGAATACAGCTGAAGAAAAGGCTGATAATCTGCAGAGGAGATTAAAGGAAAGGGATAGAAGAGAATCTGATGTGGTGAGATAAGAGGTTTATGAGGGAAAATGTGTGTTTGCACATGAGATGCAAGGTGATTGTTTTGTGAAATTTCTTAATTTTAAACCACAGTATTTTAGAGGATCTGTAAATCTTGTAGAAGCTGAGCAGTGGATTAGACATGTCGAGAAATATTTTGAGGTTTTACCAGTGACAGATAGACAGAAGGTTGCTTTTGCTTCATTTATGCTGGAGGGTGAGGCTTCTCAATGGTGGGAGAATATTTTGCTCAGGGTAAGCACACAGGTAGGACAACCTTTACCTTGGAGTAAGTTTAAGGATGAGTTCTTTGTGAAGTATTTTTCAGATACCTTTCGGGCACAATAAGAGAGAGATTTTATTCATCTAAGACAAGGTAATTTATCAGTGGCTGAATATGATAATAGATTCATAGCCCTGTCAAGGTTTTTACCTGAATTAGTGAATATGGATGAGAGAAAATGTAAGAGATTTTTAGATAGATTACACTATGACATTCAGACTAAACTCTCTTATATAAGCATAGGGAATTATGATGTACTGGTGGATAAAGCATTACAGAGTGAGAAAGATTTGATGGAGTTTAGAGGTATGAGAGATTGGTTGAAGAGGTCTAGATTTGAGAGACCTAGAAGTGGTAGCAATATGGGTGTATAGGGAGGGAGACCACCCCAGATGAGGCGTTCCTTGTCACAAGGAACTATAGTGCAGAGTCAGAGGTAAGCAGGATCTGTTACTTCTGTAGCTCAGAGTAATACCGGTGGGACCCCTAGAATTGGGAGTTATGGTAGAGGAGTAAGTATGCCACCAGGGAGAGTTGTAATCTGATGTATAATCAAGAGGCAAGGGTTTGCTTTAGATATAATCAGACGAGATATGTTGTGATTTTTAAATTACTCGCAAGCGCACGAGTTGTTTGCAATATAGTATTGTGCAAGTGCGAGGTCGAATCCACAAGGAATTGCGTTGTGAAAATATTTTTATCTAAACTAAGTCTATTTTAACCTAGTTCCAAGTTTTGAATTGCCTTTTGCAAAACAAATATAAACTAAACTAAATTGATTTAAAGACTAATGATAAAAACACTAAGGTTTCTGAATCCACCCCACCAAAGTAAAGCATATATCTTCATGTTCTATATAAAAATAATCTATCAAAACATTCCATGAATCTAACTTTAAACAAATCATAACAAATATCCCAATTACAATCCAATGTATCCGCTTTTAACAAATCACAAAGGATATCCAATTTAATCAAAAATGATTTGATGTATCCATCAGATGAAACACACAGAATATCCAACAGATCAATTTAAACGCAATCAATCATAAGATTTTACTCAAATAATTGAACATAACATTTATACTAAAAAAAAATCAGAATTGTATAAACAAATCTAAAAATATTATGCCAAACAACGGTGAGGCTTCATCTTCAACCTTAGCTGAAGATTTTAGCCACTCATAATCATGAAACTAAAGTTCACAATAACAGTGCTAAACATTAAACTTTAAAACTAACAAAAGTAGTAAATTAAAAACTGACTATACATGGGGAGAAATTCCACTCGTTGTTTGGGTGGTGCTTCCCCTCGTGGTAGCAAAACCTTCGAGATCCACCAGAATATTAGCAGAAGTCCTCAATATTGCACACCGAATGATGAAGTGAGATGGTGCTTTTATAAGGGAATTCCCGGAGTGCAACAGGTTTCTAATTCGATGTGGGATACTGCCCGAATGCGCTCGATCGTAGCATGGTGCAATGGATTGCTTGTGCGCTCGATCGCATGTCTTGTGCACTCAATAGCACTGCAAAGATTTCTGACCGATGTGGGATGTTGATCATGCGCTCGTTCGTAGGCAGGTGTGCTCGATCGCATGTCTCATGCAATCGATCGCAATAAGCATCCTAAGCTTTTACTCTTTGAAGCTTGACAGCTCCCAAAATGCTTCATTTTCTCCACAAACCTATAAAAATACAGAAAACACAGAAAAGACATAAAATAAAGTGAAATAATATAAACTAAGAGCTTAACAAATATAAATTAAGGGCTTAAATATGCAATATTTAACCCTCATCAAATACCCCCAAACTTATATTTTGCTAGTCCCTTAGCAAAACAAAATAAAAAAACTAAAAGAAAAAAAAAAGAACACAAAGATAAGTTCATCACTCATGGTATCCAAAAATTTAAGGAGCACTCAAAACCATGATATTCATTCATGAGCAAGCTTAAAAAAAATATAACCCATCTTTGCAATGAATAGGAATTTTAAAACCTAATTACTTACAAGAGGCTCGCAAGACATCACAAGCTTGAATCAGTGTAAAGTGAATTAGCATATACAGATGAGGTTTCTAAATAACTTCAATGTACAATGTCTCCATGTCTCAAGATTCACAGAATTTTTCATCAAAATCAACAACAATGGCATAGTTTTATTTATTTTTTTGTTTTTTTTATATATAAGGCTCCACTATGATTAGTTCCCTTAAGCTTTCTAATTGACCCACGTAGCGAGTGTTGAGTCAATGACTCCCAAACCAGATGGTTTTAAGGCATTAGGTGTAAAGATACCCCTAAGGATTTACTAACTCGAGTCAAAAAGGCTACGAAACTAACTTGGCCTTAATGCTACCAAGCAAAATTTCCACCTTTTGACGTGAACATTCACTGCTTACTGAGGCAAGAGGTCTAGTTACTCAGCAGAAAATTTTGCAATGATCACTATAAGTAAAATTCCCACTTTTTGACGTGAACACTCATTGCTTACTGAGGCAAGAGGTCCAGTTACTTAGTGGAAAGTTTATTGATGATGATCATTATAAATATTAGTTGTTTTTTTTTAATGCCCAAGTGTTTATCCAACAAGTCATCCAGTTTCAGTTAAGATAAGGAAACATACACATTAAAATCACATATCATACCTCACACAAATATGTGCTACTGTGCTTGTGTTAGATTAGATCAAACATGTGAATTCTCGAATGCCTAAAGTAAGTAACTAAGGTTTAAAACTCTATCATCAGATCATATGTTCTAAATTTTTAAGCTCACTAATGACATCACATCACAAAAATTGTTTAGATCAACCAAAATTTCAAAATAACATAAGCATGCATTTACCTTCTTTATTTTTTTTTCTTTAAATGAAGAAAAACAATAATAATTTAGGACAAAGTGTGTGTAACGTGTCTCCTATACCCCTAAATTTAATTTACACATTGTCCCCAATGTGTGAATAATATGGAAAGAGCTAACCTGGGAGATGAAGAACTAGCTGGACTGGTATAGCTCATAGCATACCCCTAAACTTGAACTGAAGTACGCGTTGTCCCTGAAAAATAAAGACTGGAAAACAAAAAAATATTGGAAACAAATATTAATAAAAAATATGTAAAATAATAAATATACAGAAATGATATGTTGTGGGGTGCCTCCCATGAGCGCTAAGTTTAACTTCTTCAGCCAGACCCAACATTAGTAATCGTGCCCAACTAAACATTCCACCATCTGATCAATAAACGGGAGTGGAAAATTATCCTTCCTTGTGGTAGCATTCCACTTATAGTAGTCTAGACACACTCTCCATCCTGATTGCACACGAGTTGGAACCAACTCGTCATCTTTATTTATCACTACCGTCAATCTAGGCTGCTTTGGCACGATATGAATCGGGCTCACCCACTCGCTATCAAAGATTGAATAAATGATCCCTACATCCAACAACTTTATCACTTCAGTCTTCACAACCTTTTGTATAGCTGGGTTGAGCCTTCTTTGTGGCTGCCTCGATGGCTTGGCATTCTCCTCCAAATGTAACTTGTGCATCACCACCGAGGGGCTTATCCCCTTGATATCCTCAATAGTCCAGCCGATAGCTTCATTGTGCTCTCTTAAAACGTCCAATAATTTATCCACTTGAGCATCAACCAAATCTGAAGCTATAGTAAGAGGCAAAGAATATGCTGGACCTAGGAACTTATACTTAAGATTGTCCGGTAAAGGCTTAAGTTCCTTCTTGAATGGTTTAGGTGTTGTGGTCTCCTCCATCTCACTGATCTTATCCAAATCCAAATCCTCTCCAAACTGAGCAAAGCATGCCTCCAGGGGGTCCTCAATGCTTGATTCACCCATAGTTTCCTCCGTCTTACTGCTCTTCCGATAAGCAAACTCCAAGATAGCATTTGCTTGCTCAAGTAGCTTATACAAATCTAAATCTTCTCCAAACTGAGCAAAGCATGCCTCCACAGTGTCCCTAGACTGCCCTCCTTTCTTGGTCACTTATAGTCTCTTAGGGTAAGGCACTTTAGGTACAAATGACTTAAGAGGGTCTTTAACAGTAGGTGTGGCTGTAGATGGCTCAACATCTCTTTTCTCATTGTTGCCACTTTCTTGCCCTTGCTGCATAGCAGGGTTATCTTCCACTCGATTGTCCACTTGTCTTCCAGACCTCAATGTGACAATCGATTGCACTTGTTCCTCCCCGTGCGTAGGAATTGATGAATTTTCAACCACAAACTGTCCTTTCGGGTTGGGCACGGGCTGACTGGGGAACTTCCCCTTCTCTCTTTCACCCAAGTGACTTGAAATTTGCCTTATTTAACTCTCTAACTTGGAAATTTCTTGGGTGTTTACCATTGTTGCACTCCTCACTTCGCTCATGGATTGGCCAATCATCTTCATGAACTCCTTAAGGGTGTTCTCTAGAGACTGTGAAACTGGCACTAGCATTTGAGTGGGAGCTTGGTAAGCAGGTGATGGTGCTGCATGGGCTGAGTGACCATGATTAGGAATTTATGGAGCAAATCCGAGAGGGTATTGATTGTGAGCATGATGAGGGGCTCCTCCCTGATTCATTGGTTGGTTCTGCTTCCATGAAAAATTATGATGGTTCCGCCACCCTAGATTGTTAGTCTCGGAGTAAGATCAATTTGACTGCCTCAGATAGTCATTGAAAGCATTCATTTATTCCATAGGATACTCGACAAAAGCCGGCATTGATGGACAATTCTGTGCTAAATGCATGGGACTAGCACAGATGAAACAGCTATCAACATTGAATGTGTTGGTAGCATTGATGGACTGACCCACAGCGAGAGCGTCAATCTTCTTAGTGAGAGCATCTAAATTTATCCTCAAGTCTGTGTCCTCCTTAATCTCATAGATGCCTCCTTTCTTGGGAGCACGAGTGGACTTATCTCGACAGCTTGAAAAATCTCACTGCTGCGAGTTGTCGGATAACTTGTCCAATGCCTTGTATGCTTCATCCCCCATCAAACTTAAGAATGCCCCCCCATTCATAAACTCGATCATGCTACGGTTGGGTTGAGTCAACCCTTAGTAGAAGAACTAAACGAGTCTTCACTTCTCATATCCATGTGGAGGGGCATCTGATCAGTAACTCTTTGAAGCGCTCCCAGCTTTCAGAAAACTTCTCATCCTCATCCTGAGTGAAAGAACTAATCTCCTTTCGGCACTCATTCACTCTAGACATTGGGAAAAACTTGTGATAAAATTTACTAAGCAGATTTTCCCAAGATGTAATAGACCCGGGTGTGTTGGAATCCAACCATGCCCTAGCTCTATCGTGAAGAGAGAGGGAAAAATCGAAGATGGACTGACCCCTCAGAGAAGTTCTGGAACTTGAATGTGGCACAAATATCTTTGAACTTCTTCACATGACTGTAAGGATTTTCAAGATCTAAGTCATGAAATGATGGTAAGAGTTGGATGACATGTGGCTTTAAATCAAAATGAGTGGCATTGGTAGGTGGCAACACTATGCAAGAAGATGAGTTAGTCACAATGGGTGCGAACAAATCCCTAAGAGATGTAGTGAAGTCCACGTTCCATGCTCTAGGTTGCTCTACATGCTCCGGTTGATTTGCATTCCTAAAATTTTCTTCCATCTCAATTGTCTCTCTTTCAACTAGCGCTCTCTTCTGTCTCCTAAGAGTTTTTTCTAAGTCGAGATCTAAATGTGTCAATTCTAAGTTCAGGGATCTTCGACCAAGCATACACTACACAAAAAGCACTAAAATAAATTAACTAGCAGAAACAAAATAACAATAAAGTAAAATAAGTGCAAAAAAAAAAAAAAAAAAAACACACTACTCACAAAATGAGCCAACAAAAATTGGCAAAAATATATATATTTTTTTATTTTTTTATTTTTTATAGGCCAATGCAAATAAAAACAAATAAATAAAATGAAATTGCAAAAAAAAAATCAAACAAAAAATGCTAACTAACTAGTAGAAAAATAAAATTAATTCAGACAAAATTTTAATTTTCACAAACCAAACAACTCCCCGGCAACGGCGCCAAAAAATTGTTGTGAGTTTTAAATTACTCGCAAGCGCACGAGTTGTTTGCAATATAGTGTTGTGCAAGTGCGAGGTCGAATCCACAGGGAATTGCGCTGTGAAAATATTTTTATCTAAACTAAGCCTATTTTAACCTAGTTCCAAGTTTTGAATTATCTTTTTCAAAACAAATATAAACTAAACTAAATTGATTTAAAGACTAATGATAAAAACACTAAGGTTTCTGAATCCACCCCACTAAAGTAAAACATATATCTTCATGTTCTATATAAAAATAATCTATCAAAACATTCCATGAATCCAACTTTAAACAAATCACAACAAATATCCCAATTACAATTCAATGTATCCGTTTTTAACAAATCACAAAAGATATCCAATTTAATCAAAAACGATTCGATGTATCCATTAGATGAAACACACGGAATATCCAACAGATCAATTTAAATGCAATCGATCATAAGATTTTACTCAAATAATTGAACAAAACATTTATACTAAAAAAAAATCAGAATTGTTTAAACAAATCTAAAAATATTATGCCAAACAACGGTGAGGCTTCATCTTCAACCTTAGCTGAAGATTTTAGCCACTCACGATCATGAAACTAAAGTTCACAATAACAGTGCTAAACATTAAACTTTAAAACTAACAAAAGCAGTAAATTAAAAACTGACTATACATGGGGAGAAATTTCACTCGCTGTTAGGCGGCACCTTCTCTCATGGTAGCAAAGCCTTCGAGATCCACCAGAATGCTACCAGAAGTCCTCAAGATTGCACACCGAATGATGAAGTGAGATGGTGCTTTTATAGGGGAATTCTCGGAGTGTAATAGGTTTCTAATTCGAGGTGGGATACTGCCCGAATGCGCTCGATCGCAGCATAGTGCGATCGATCGCACGATTGCATGTCTTGTGTGCTCGATTGCACTTCAAAGATTTCTGATCGATGTGGGATGTTGATCATGCGCTCGTTCGTAGGCAGGTGCGCTCGATCACATGTCTCGCGCGCTCGTTCGTAGGCAGGTGCGCTCGATCACATGTCTCGCGCGATCGATCGCAATAAGCATCCTAAGCTTTTACTCTTTGAAGCTTGACAGCTCCTAAAATGCTTAATTTTCTCCACAAACTTATAAAAATACAGAAAACACAGAAAAGACATAAAATAAAGTGAAATAATACAAACTATGAGCTTAACAAATATAAATTAAGGGCTTAAATATGCAATATTTAACCCTCATCAGGGCATCTGTCTTGCAATTGCCCTACGCAGATATGCTTTGTATGAGGTGATGGAGGATATGTTGTTATAGATTATCTAGTGGGAAAATCTACTGACGTAGGCGTTGAAAATGTGGGGAGAAGACCAGTGGAGAGAGGTGGTAGATCAGGGAGTGTGCGGGGCAGAGGTCTAGAATCAGTAGTTGAAAGAGGATGTGGCAGCCAGTTTTAGTCCAGAGATAACAGAGTCTATGCATTGACCCAATAGGATGCACAAGCCACTCCTGATGTTGTTATAGATATAATATCTATCTTTGGTAGGCCTGCTAGATTATTGATTGATCCTGGTGTAATCCATTCTTTTGCATCTAGTATTTATATGAAATCTATTGATGCTAGTGCTAGTCCTTTGATGCATGCGATTATTGTTGAGGTTTTGTGATGTCTTGGTATTCCACATCGGCTAGAGAGGATGTTGTTGGGCTATTTATAAGTGATAGCCACCTCAACTTGCATAACGCGTTTTAAAGCCGTGAAGCACGGTGTGCCAAAGCGGATAATGTTATGCCAAGTAGGAGGTCGGGTCGTTATAGTGGTATTAGAGCCGACTCTCGAAAGCTTAGCCGGAGGGTTACCTGGTGTAGGACCACACAGCGAGGACGATGTGCCCCAAGAGGGGAGATTGTGATGTCTTAGTATCCCACATCGGCTAGAAAGGATGTTGTTGGGTTATTTATAAGTGATAGTCACCTCAACTTGCATAACGCATTTTAAAGCCATGAGGCGTAGGGTGCCATAGTGGACAATATTATCTCAAGTGGGTGGTCGAGTCGTTATAGGTTCCTACTGGATATAGGGTTATTATCATAATAATTTATCGAGGTTATGGGATTAATATTACTGATAGAGAATTTGAAGTTGATTTATTACCTTTAGATATGACAGATTTTGATTTAAATATAGGGATGAATTGGTTATCTGTATACATGCTTGGGTAGATTGTTTTAGGAAAAATGTGGTATTCAAGATACCCGGACAAAAGGAGTTTAATTTTCAGGGAGAACGTAAGATACTTGCAAACTATTTTATTTCTGCCTTAACTGCTAGTAAATGGTTGAAGAAAGGTTGTGAGGGGTATTTGGTATATGCAGTGGATTCTAGCAAGAAAAGTAGGAAGTTAGAAGAAATTTTGGTAGTGAAAATTTTTTCTAACGTATTCCTTGAGGAGTTGTCTGGTTTGCCTCCCAATAGAGAGATTGAGTTTTCTATTGAAGTGATCCCAAGATCAGCACCCATATCTATCACACCTTATAGAATGGCACCAGCTGAATTAAGAGAGTTGCAAGTTCAGCTTCAGGAGTTACTAGATAAACAATTTATTCGACCTAGTATGTCACCTTGAGGAGCCCATTGTTTATCAAGAATAAGGATGGGACAATGAGGTTGTGTATTGATTATAGATAGTTGAATAAGATCACCATCAAGAATAGATATCCTTTGCCCAGGATAGATGATTTATTCGAGCAGTTATAGGGAGTTAGGGTGTTTTCTAAAATAGACCTGATATCGGGTTATCATCAATTGAGGATAAAGGAAGGGGACATGCCTAAGACAGTTTTTAGGACACATTATGGCCATCATGAGTTCCTGGTGATGCCATTTGGGTTAACTAATGCTCCTGCAGTATTTATGGATCTGATGAATCAGGTGTTTAAGCCATTCTTGGACAGATTTGTGATTGTGTTTATTGATGATATTCTGGTATATTCCAAGAATGAAGATGAGCATATGCAGCATTTAGAGATAGTGTTGGAAATTATGAGGAAAGAGAAATTATATGCAAAGTTCTCTAAGTATGAGTTTTAGTTGAGTGAAATATCTTTCTTGGGGCATTTTGTGTCGAGAGATGGAATAACAGTTGACCCGCAGAAAGTAGAAGCAGTGTTGAATTAGGAAAGACCCACGAGTGTAATTGAAATTAGAAACTTTTTGGGGTTAGCTGGTTATTATAAGAGATTCATCCAAAAAATTTATATGATTGCTGGACCATTGACTAAATTGACCAGGAAGGACGTGGACTTTAGGTGGTCAAAGGAATGTGAGAGAAGTTTCCAACTGTTGAAAGAAAAATTGACTACTACCCCGGTATTAATGCTTATTTCTGGTGATGAAAGATTTATGGTTTATAGTGATGCATCACATCAGGAGTTGGGATATGTGTTGATGCAACATGGGAAAGTTATAGTTTATGCATCTAGGCAATTGAAGAACCATGAGAGGAATTACCCGACCCATGATTTAGAATTGGCTGCCATAGTTTTTGCTTTGAAGATTTGGAGACATCATCTATATGGAGCCAATCGTGAAATTTTTATTGATCATAAAAGCTTGTCGCATTTACCGACCCAGAAGGAGTTGAATTTGAGGTAGATAAAGTGGATGGAGTTGATTTGTGATTATGACTGTGCAATTCATTATCATATAGGAAAGGTTAATGTGGTAGCTGATGCATTGAGTAAAAAGGCTACAAGGAGATTAACTGCTATCGAGAGTCATAATATTAGCTTGACGGTAGAATTAAGAATAATGAGGATGCAGTTGAGTGTCAATGATAGAGGAGTATTGATGGCAAATATGGTGGTACAATCTTCTATTATTGATTATTTATTACATATGCAAGGTAGAGATGAGGGGATAGAGAAGATTATACGGGAAGTGTTGAGTGGAAAGCCAACTAAGTTTAGAATTAGAGAAGATGGTATGGTAGTATTGGGACATAGAGTTTTTGTTCGCAATAATGTGAAGATGAGAAATGAGATACTAAGGGAGGCTCATGATTCTGTATATTCCATGCACCCGGGTAATAATAAGATGTACAGGGGATTGAGACAAAATTATTGGTGGTTAGGGATGAAAAAGGATGTAGCGGAATATATTTCTAGATGTTTGACTTGTCAACAGGTGAAGTCTGAGAATAGACATCCAACAAGTTTATTACAACCTCTTCCAGTACCTGAGTGGCCATGAGAAAATGTGAGTATGGATTTTATCTCTGGTTTCCCCCATACCCAGAGAAGACATGATGTTGTGTGGGTTATAGTGGATAGACTTTCTAAGTCTTCACATTTTCTTCCTATTAAAACTACATGGAGTCTTGAAAAGTTGGTTGAATTGTATGTAGCGGAGATAGTAAAATTAAATGGAGTACCCTTGAGCATTGTATCAGATAGAGATTCTAGATTTATCTCTAGATTTTGGAGAGGTTTCCAAGAAGCTATGGGTACATAATTGCAATTTAGTACAGCTTTCCATTAACAAACTGATGGGCAGACGGAAAAAATCATCAGAATACTAGAAGATATGCTAAGGGCAAGTGTATTGAGTTTTTCAGTGAGCTAGGATGCTTATTTGCCTTTAATCGAGTTTGCATATAATAATCAGTATCAAACTAATATTATGATAGCACCATTTGAAGCTTTATATGGTGGAAGGTGTAGAACTCTAGTATATTAGCAATAAGTTAGAAAGAGAAATATATTTGGTCCAGAACTGATAGATTTGACCACTGAGATGATCAAACTGGTTAAGAAGAACCTTAGAGCAGCACAGAACATACAAAAGGGATATGCTGATAAAAGAAGATAACCCTCAAGTTTCAAGTTGGTGATTGAGTATTTTTGAAGATATCTTCGTGGAAGGGTGTGTTGAGGTTTAAAAAGAAGGGAAAGTTGAGCTCGAGATTTGTGGGGCCATATGAGGTGATTGAGAGAATTGGACCAGTAGCATATCGATTGGATTTGCCCCCAGAGTTAAAGTAATTACATAATGTGTTTCATGTGTCACTGTTGAGAAAGTACTTACACAATAAATCTCATAGTATCTCGAATCAAGCGATAGAACTTAAAGACGATTTGACTTTTATGCAAGTACTGGTCAGAATTCTAGACAGAAATGAATAAATCTTGCGCAATAAAGTCATTCATTTGATTCAAATATTATGGCGGAACAAAGATGTTGAAGAAGTCACGTGGGAGCATGAAACAAAAATGATGAAGGAATACCCCAACATTTTCATGAATTAGGTAAGAAAATTTCGAGAATGAAATTTTTGTAAGGTGGGTAGAATTGTAATACACGTCTTTGTAAAGTAAGGGTAAAGAAGTAATTTAATAAATATGACATAGAGTTAAAATAATATATATATATATATATATATATATATATATATATACTTATACTTAAATACGAAAGGTTTAATTTTTATAAAACAATTCAAAAAAAAATTGTGGCAACAGGTAGCAACACCTGTTGCCAAAAGAAAAGACCAAGCAGCATGTAAGGCAGCAAGGTCTCTACGTGGAAGCAAATTGGGGAGGAGGGCTGCTGAGTGTTGAAATTTTTTTTTTTGCATATAAATAATTTTAATTTTTCTTTTATTTTATTTCTTACCAAATCCTGTTTGATTTTCTTTCAATTACGATTCAAATTACTTTATTTCTTTAAACATTGGGGACCGAAAGAAAGATTGAAAGAGCAAAATTTTTAAGGGGTTTACGGGAAATTTTTATAGAGAGTCACAAGAAACTCTAAGAAAAATAGAAGGTAATAACATGAAGTTTATTTTTGAAATTTAGCATACACGAAATTTCTCGGAATTCAAAGTGGAATTTTCAAATTGTGTGAATTATGAAGAATTGAAGAATAAATTAGAAATTTAATATAAATATTATGTCAGGTGTTGACGATCAGCAAAAGGGAAAATTGCTGAGAGGAGCAAGAAAGGCAAGGAGTTGATCCACGGGTAGCTCTAAGTGCTATGTGGTGAGTTAGATTTACTTTAAGTAATCTAGTTAAATATGAAATATCTAGTGATAATATTAGAATAAATTATTAGCTTATGCTTTGGTGGTAGATGAAAAATTGATTGATAGGTATGATAGAAATATTGAATGTGTAGAAAATTATTATATGAGAAGTAATATTATTAGAATAATGAGTCGATTTAATAATGAAGGTGATAAATGAAATTCTTGACGAGTTATGGTTGATAAATTGATGTGATATATAAGGAGAAGAAATTAGTGAAATTGATCAAATAGTAATTTGAGGAAATGCATAATAGCTAAATTGAAGGTCTGAATACATGCTTATTTTTATATTATTGTTCATATGCATATATCATATCACTGTTCATATGCATATGCATGAAATAAAAGAACCGGGAGGGGGCCAGTCTAAATGAAAAATCATGACAGCTAGTATATGCTGGAAATAAATGAAAACCGTGATAGTCGATATATGCTGGAAATAAAAGAACCAGGAGGGGGCTAGTCTAAGATAAAAACATGTCGACATGTGGGAAGATGTTCCTTAATAATAAGTCATGCATTACATCTGTTTTGAATATTAATTGTATTACTGAAATGCTGAAGTATTGTTTGTTATTGTAAATTTATTTATAGATGAATGAGTCTTACAAAGAGACAGTTATGGTGAGAAAGAAACATAAAAGTATGATATGATAAGAACTATCTAAATGTTAGACTATATGCTATTATCAAGTTATGTGAGATATAAATGATTAAATTTTGAAAGACTATTTATACAAATTGAATACTTCTAGTAAATTTAATTCATTGACCTTGTGAAGCTCATCTCTCATTGTACAATGATTCCAGGTAGCAGGCATGACAGATAGTTTGGTGAGTTGAGATTCATATGAAATTATTTTCTGTAAGCCACGTACGTGTGCACATCCTCAGACTAATGAGAAAATAAAATAAAAATTTATTTGTAAATATTCGTGTATTTTATGTTGTATAAAATGTTTAAGTTTAGATCAGAATGTTGTATTCCCCCTGTTGAGGGTTGGGGATTGATGAAAAAAATTATGTTAGTATTATTTTTATTGTTGCATATATGTGTCGTGCTGGGATTTTCAAAATGTGACGACATTCTCTCCGGGGTGGCCAACCCGGGATGGATCATTACAGTTAGTCCCTCACTTTTATTCCGAAATCAGGAATAGTTGGTCATATGTAGAGTATAAAAAAACTAAACACTAACATAACTTGTAAAATATAACTTTTAAAAGAAGGTGTATTGGATTTAGGTTGTGAAATTGGGTATAGTTTGTTTTGACCCATGTTTGGGTTCTTTTCTTGTTTCCAGTGAGCGCACATGCAAAGAGGTGAGCATGCATATAAGTAGAAGTTACTTCTGTAGAGTTCCTCATCAAAGCTTAATATCAACTTGTAAAGTTCTTCATCGAAATTTGTTCTTCTCGGTGCTTCTTTGTTTTGGTTTACAAACTCAAGTTGACATCCACTTTATCACCTTAAATATGAGGGAGGTTTTCCTATTAGTACTGCAACACTAATTTCTTAGTTTTACATGTATTAGTTTCCTATATAGTTTAGTTTACTAATTTATTATAATTTTAGGCTTCCTATTTCTATTAAGTTTTATATTCTTAGAATATATATATATATATATATATATTCATTTTTCATAATACATTAATAATATAAGAGTTTTTTTTTTGATATCTTTTGTATTTTAATAATATTATAAAATATATATTATTGTGCATAAACCTGAGCATACAAGGGTGTTTTGGTATTCTTACCAAACAAGGGAGTTTAATTAGATAATACTATTACTTTAATTCTGTTTTAGAAAATAATCCAACTAAATTGACTATCAAGCTAGCGACCACGATGTCTTATTATAATGATCTGCCGTAGTATTTTGTTCAAATCGGTGCAAAGCGCACTAGCCACGGCCCACCGGTAAAGCGTAACGCGCGTAGGTCATATATTTTATACGGAGTACTAATTACTTTTTCTCAGTAGATTCTTGACACGTGAAAGGATAGAAAATTTATACAAACAATCTATTAATGCAATTCATGCGCCAGCACCTAATGAAATGTGGCATTATCTGGGAGCCAAAGGGTGAAACTTTCAGGAGCTTGAATAGCCTTATTGTGGGCATAAAAAGTGATACTGTTGTCTTTATACTCTGTATAGGAAATGACATGGAACAACTTGTCTTGTAACTTCTTAAGTGCACTTGTGGACAGCTAGAATTTTGCCCAAAGAGTGTGGATGTCACTGTTTTACAAATTCAAGATATTGAATAAGGTTATTTTTGGACACCGATAAGGCCACAAGTGCTATATTTGAGAAATTAAGCTATGGTTTATATAAAAAAGTGAAAAGAAAAGAATATTGAATGAAAAGCATTTTTTTTTGTATGGTTTGATGTGAAAGAAAAGTAAATTGTGATGATGAATATTCTCATTTCATATGTACAAACTATAATGGACATTGTTATATCAATCACGCGGGTCAATTATTATTTTTAATCATTAAAAAATTATCCATTTTGATGATAAGAATTTCATTATCGAATCGTAATCTTTCTGAATTGATTGATCGGAGAGTTGAGATTATAAGTTACATTTTTTTGGTTATTTTCTCTTTTTTTTTTTTTCACTTTTTAGTCATTTTTATCAAATACATGATGGAAAGCAACATTGTGCGTTTAATATTGAAAAATATTTTTTATTTTCGTCTCCATTTTCTTCGATATTTTTTTAATGATTTAGACATCATTAACATAATTTAGAAAACAATATTTCTCTTTTTAAAATAATATTGAAAAAATCAGGAAACAATTTTTTTCTTCTAATTTTTCTAATATCATGTTGGAAAGATAAATGTTATTTTTCAAATTATATTAAGAACGTTCACATTGTTAAAGAAAGTAATAAGAAAAATAAAGATTTTTCAATCTTAAACGCACTTCAATGTTCTTATTTTCCCACCCTCTTTCTACTTTTCTCTCCCTCTTCTTTACTCTTACTTTCTTTTTTGCCTATTAGAATTAGCGAGCATGCCAACATTGTGATGTTATTCATTTAAATAAAAAAAAACATTGCGATGTTATTGTAGAGAACATGATGATATTATTCTCCTTTTACCATTGAGAAATTAGAAATTTAATTGTTCAAACTAAATTTTCAAAGATTTAAGTATTATGTATTAAATTTCAAAAGCACATAATATTATTAACCTAAATTAGTTTTTTTAAAAAAATAAAAAGTATACAACAGCATAAGTAGTAGTAATTTTTAAATAAAATAAAATAATAAATAAATAAATTTCAGTGATCACCGTTTCAAATCAAAAAGATGTATTTAAAAAGTTACATATAAAAATCATTCTACAAATCTAAAAATTAAGTACACTTTTGAAGTTGACTTGTGTAATCTTATATATAACTATTTTATTTCACTCGATATATGTATGTGTTTGTTTTTTAGTAATTTTTCAAAGGAAAAAAAACTTTAATCCATATTCTAACAAAAAAATCACATAAGTTGGCAATTAGAGCTACTTGGTTGTTGATCTCATACAATGGGTGTTTTTTTTTTTTTTTTTTTAAGTTTATGTTAAATATTACTCTATTTGTTCCAATTTATATATTATTGTTGATTTTTGAAGTAATTTTGATTTTATTTTTCAAATACTTTATTAATTTAAAATATATAAAGTCAGAACTTCCATTTGGTGTCCACACTTCAAAATCTCCTATAAATACCTACATAATCTATATAAAAAAATATTTAAATAAAGTTATATATGTAACTCAATTGACTTCAACTTTCCACACACATTTCTCTTATGTTTTTCTCTCTCACTATTCCATTTAAACTTAACTTCTCCGCTCTTTTTATCTCTCTTATCTTCACTTCATGTTGTTTTTCTCAGTTCCTCTTTATTTTCTCCACATTTTTAATTGTTCTTATTTCTTTTTGGTAATTTTAACCAGATTGTTCTTCTCTTTGGTTTTTTTGCAAGTTCAGTTTTCTAATGAAGAATATGTGACTATTATCCTTTGCATGTTTATAAGTAAAAAGATAATTGTTAGTATATTTTTTATCCTTTGAAAGAGCATATCAACACACGCGTAATGTGTCTTGAGATACTAGTACTTATAAACTCTATGAAATTATATTTGCCAAATTTAAATTATTTTTAATTTATAATTAAATAAATAGTATAAAATGACATATAAAATAAAACAAAATGAATGCACAATTAAAATATATAAAGGTTCAACTCTTGGAGAGTTCACATGTGTTGAGGAGAGAGAAAGTGAGGATAAGAGTACTCTTCTTATTCTCATTCTCTCATGTATTTCATTTCTTTTACTTTATCTCCATACTATCAAACAAAGAAAAAAAATGAAACATTTAGAAGTTTGCCCGGGTATTGAGGGATAAATGTAACCTCTTAAATCTTTTTCATTCACATTCGAAAAACTTTCTATTGAAAATGAAAATGGATTCTTAAAGTTGTGTGCAATCATTAAAAATATTTACCAACAATGTTTGAGATCTATTTTTTTTATTCATCATATGTGAATTGATTCATACTACAAAAATGAGCCCCCATTTTTTTTTGTAGTACGAATCAATTCACATACGAGGAATATTAATTTTGGTTCATTAGAAGGGTGACAATATTAAAAAAAAAAGAACATTTATAATGATATTTTCTATTAATATGATAATACAGATTTATATTTATAGAGAAAATAAAAAAAACAGTGGTGCCTAAGATGTTTTGATAAAAAAAAAAAAGATAAAGCACTTTATCCATACATTTTACAGTAAGAAACAATTTTAATGATAAGAAGTATAAAAAACAATTTTACCCTAAAAAACGTATTTTGTCATAAAATAATATTAAAATATGTGTTTTCTAGAACTATTAAAATAATTATTTTAACAAATAAATAATTGCAACAAACATGTATTTTGTCTCTTGTATTAAGAAAATAAAAAACAAAATCGAAAAACAGAAAAACAAACAAAAGGCTCCTCCTAGGTTATCTGTGCCCCACGAAGTCCGCCGTGAGAAACTGGTTCAACGCTAAGGAAGGTTCACACTAGTAGATGAAGAAAGAATTGCATAAAAATTTTCTTGACGCAGGCGATGTTTGAAAACACAATCTCAATCCTTAGCCAAAAGTTGTAAAAACTTTTTATTTTTATTTTTTTTAATAATTTAAATATTTTTAATATAATTTAAAAAATAATTTTTTTAAAAAAATAAAAAATTTAAAAACATAAAAAATAATTTTTTAATTTTTTTAATATTATATTAAAAAGATCGATATATATTAAAAAATTCTAAAATATTGAAAGAAATATAAAGGAAAAAAAAATTTATCCACCAATCGTCAATAATGTAAAAGAATTTTTTTTTTACCCTAGAAATGTGAAAGTAGACTTTAAAAAGAAAAAACTTCTTTTTTTTTTTTTTTTTAAAGGAAAAAGGAAAACTCAAAGAAACGGTCTCTTTGAAATTTTTTAGAAGTGATGTGTGCACTTTGCAATCAATTTTATATATGTAAATTTTTTTATTATATGTTTTTTTTAATTAAATTCTAAATAGAAATTATCTTTGAAAAAAAAAAACATTTTCGTACCGGGTGTGGTGGCTTTTCTTTCCTCTGGAAACCGCTCCTGGATCTTGAATAATAGAGCACAAGAGTTTAAATTATTCCCCTCAAGTCTCAACAGCTATTTTTAAGTGATAATCGATTAAACTTAAAATCGAAAAGAAAATAGATACGAAAAAGCAGATCACAAAATGAGTGTGATCGATATATTGACTAGAGTAGATTCGATCTGCAAGAAATACGACAGATACGACGTAGAAAAGCAGAGGGACGCCAATGTTTCCGGCGACGATGCCTTTGCTCGCCTGTACGCCGTCGTTGAGGTGGACATCGAGGCTGCTCTTCAGGTCACTTCCATATTTCTCTCTCTCTCAATTTTTCTCGAACTTTTTTTTTTTAATCAAATCTGTTTAGTTGCTCAGAAAGCTGAAGAAAGGAAATGAAATAGTGTGAGAAAACTTCAAAATCTGACTTTTTTGCTTTGCTTTTCGTTTCAAATTTTGGGAAAATGTAGTCTAACTAAGTCAAACTATTGGATTTAGACTTGATTACTGGAGATTTTGTGGATTGAATTCTTCTTCATGATTAGATGTATAGTGTTAGCTTCTCTGTGATTTCCTCATTATTGTCACGGCAACTACACTGAGAGTTACTCACCGAGGAGAATAGTAGGGGAATTAGGGATTTGCTTTTAGTCTTGAATCGAATAATGAGTAATTTGATCTGCAGAAAGCGGATGTTGCTTCAAAGGAGAAAAACAAGGCCTCTGCTGTTGCAATGAATGCAGAAATTCGTCGAACCAAGGCTCGATTGTTAGAGGAAGTCCCCAAGTTGCAGAGGTTGGCCATCAAGAAGGTTAGTATTTGCACATTTTCTTTTTGATAGAATTAGCATTTGCTCTTTTGATGATTATTTGTTGATTTGATCATTTGACCTTTTTTCTTTTAACATTTAGTTTGGAAGTCTATCTTAATTTTAAAGCAATCTTATTGAAACGAGAAAACTCTTTAAAATTTCTTCGCTCATGTATGTATCAGCCCTCATGTTTCTGAATTCTGATCAGCCTTTTAGGGCTTGATGTGAGCTAGTTTGACTAACTCATGCATTGATAATGCTGGATCATAAATTTGTATTTAGGATTCAAAATGGGTCGTCTTCACTATTTTCTTGCAAGCCTCCACAGGTTTGGGATTTGAGGAAGGCAATCAGAAATAGCAGGGTTGTCCTTATGCTCATAAAGGGAGAAGGGAATCTAGTGTGCAAATGGATCTGTTGTGATTGAATGCCCCCTTTCTATATATAGAATCTAGTGTATCCTACTACAATGTGGAAGTATACTGCAATTGATTTCTTTGCGCATTGTGTGGCATAAATTTAGCAATGCATTTTTTCTTGTCATAAAAATATTTGACAATCCATTTACAGGTCAAAGGGCTTTCAACAGAAGAGCTTGCTGCTCGTAATGATTTGGGCCTTGCGTTGCCAGATAGGATTGAAGCTATACCAGATGGGACTGTGACTGCTCCTAAACATACTGGAGGTTGGACTACATCAGTTTCTCGTACTGAAATCAAATTTGATTCAGGTGATCTGTTTATTTAAGTAATTGTTGATTTTATAAGTTTGCATTTGTTTACCTAATTTTCTTTTACAATTCTCATCATTGTCATGGGGTAGAGGTTCTGAAATGCTCCCTTTTGCTATATTTTATGGCCATTATGACTTGTTGTGATGGAAAGGAGGATTCGAAATTTTTATGGTTGATTGTTAATAGATGATTATCTTCTGCAATTTCTATAATTTTAAATTGGTGCAACTGTGTTGATATATTGTTGAGGTTTACTTATTACTTTCATATTGGGGGCAGATGGACGATTTGATAATGAATACTTCCAACAAACTGAGGAGTCAAGTCAATTCAGGCAGGAGTATGAAATGCGGAGAATGAAGCAGGCTAGTCCTATATATGCAATGCAATTTGTTTATGACTTGTTTTTGTAGTCAGGAAGCTTCCATTCTTGTTGATTATTTATAATACATTCTTCTCTTAACTATGTTTTCTGCTTTTATACTTCGACATTCCCACAGGATCAAGGTTTGGATATGATTTCAGAAGGTCTGGATACCTTGAAAAACATGGCTCATGATATGAACGAGGTAAGCTGTCTGCAACGTAAGTAATACTCATTTGCAATACTCGTACATGTTGACTCATTGTATCATGTGAAATGTGCAGGAATTTGATAGGCAAGTTCCCTTGATGGATGAAATTGACTCTAAAGTGAGTAACATTGCTATCTCCTTATATTTTTCTGCAACTGCTCGAAATTTGTAGTTTATGTTGTGCTCTTCCACATTTTCAGGTGGACAGGGCAACAGCTGACCTTAAGAATACGAATGTTAGACTTAAAGATACTGTTAACCAGGTTACTGAGCTGAAACTTTGTGAAGTTTAGTTTCTTTGTTTTCAGCATTTGTTAGTTTTGTTTCTTTGCTTGATCTAACAAAATTTTGGTTCTGCTCCAGCTGAGGTCCAGCCGAAATTTCTGTATTGATATCGTTTTATTGTGTATAATTTTGGGAATTGCAGCTTATTTATACAAGTAAGTTCTATTTCTTGCATAAGTAGCTTAAAAACATGAACTCTGACTACACAAATGTGTATGCACACATACAGACACACACATGCCCTCTCATGCACACATACACTCCCATTCCAACTCACACACATGGAGATGGCTAGTGATACTGAGAGAGACAGTAAATAGTACTGACATTGTAATGGAGTGTGCCTCATTTGCAGTGTGCTGAAGAAGTAAGACGATGGCCGAATTATTTGACCAGTTTCTGGAGTGGTGTTGGCTTTTCTGGTGTCTTGTATTTTGAGGACTTGCTGTGGTACGTAGCTTGGCATTTGATTTCTTTATCTCTTGTTTGGGACTTGCTCACACTGGGAAAAGAAAATATAAGTTTGTCTTTCTATACAAATTTAAGACGTATACCACGTCTCTGTGAATACTAATTCAATTTGTCGCAATTTCTTTCATCATCTTAATTGAAGTCATACTTCTTTTCTTAATCTGACTCCTCTGAACTACCGTGTTCAAAACACCTATGACAAAACATTGCCAAATCTGCAGGGAAGTACAAGAAGGAATACAATTGTGTTGCCAATCTTATGTTGCTTGGTTTTTTAAGTTTTGCTGATTACAGTATTCTTGTCTAATTAGATGTATATTTCTCATTTGTGTTACTCACCGTTGACATATAATTAGAAAAACAAATAACCCAACTCGCAACAGCCTATGTCAAACCATATTCCCTCTGTCCTAGCTGAAATAGATCTTGTGAGAGGCTATGCTTACCTGGGCTATTAGCATCTCTGCCTCTGCATGAACGCCACCCTTGCAACAGCCTATGTCAAACCATATTCCCTCTGTCCTAGCTGAAATAGATCTTGTGAGAGGCTATGCTTACCTGGGCTATTAGCGTCTCTGCCTCTGCATGAACGCCACCCCCCACCCTCTCCCCCCCTCCCCCCCCCCCCCCCCGGTGTAATTCTCTATTCAATTGAACAAGTAAAATTCTCAGAAACAACTGAATGCAGTTTGAAATTTAAAAGAAAAAAGGGAAAGGGGGATTTAGGAAGAACTGAATGGAGAATACTTACTAGTTTAAATTGTGAGCTTGTATGTCTACTTGAAACTCTACTCTGCCTAGACCTCCGGATCTCTTGCTCATCATCAGTAGTGCGCTCTCACTAAATACACAAACTTAAATAAGGGTGGAAATTTAAGCCTTTTTAATTACATAAAAATCATACTTGCCTTCGCAAAGGCATTGAATAAGCCAATCAGAATCTTAAAGGAGGGGTTCTCTTGTTGCCATGTTCTTATTTATTGACTTGAAGTATATTGCTAGTTACAACAAGAGAAATGAAATCACTCAAACCTGGTCGAGACAGACTCAGCCCTTGCAAATCCCCTATTAATATATACATGTAGTATAATCACCTTGTCTAGTATATACTGTAATCACACGAATTGCAAACATTATAGTGTCTTAGAAACTTATATTGGCATCTTGCGTATTTCTTTATCTACATAACACTATTTCACTCGGAAGATCCTGTAGAAGGTATGTACATATATATTTTTTTCTTCGTTTTTCTAGTCACTCTGTAAAGTCCAAGCCACCAAGCTCTTGATATTGCATGATAGAATCCCATTGATCAGCACTAAAATTGTTACCCTCAGAGTGGTCTGTTCCACAGAATTTCATGTCACTGCCATCGTGGCTTATAGATAGTGTGACCTCCTTCGATCCAGAGTCTCTCTTTGTCAGCTTCCTGCTCGGTGGTGCAAAACTCTCACATATATAACTTTCCATGACTGTTCTTTTTAGTGGGTTAAACAAGCTTTCAAAAGAAGAAACTGAAAACTGTAAATTCTTGGTATCAGATTTGTCTTCACAGACTGAATTGCAAGATTTATCACTACTTTGAAAGCTTATGCTTGAGGCTGTTTCAATGCTTGGGAGATCTTGGGAGGCCAATATGTATGGTAACATTGGGCAGTCATCGTACAGAAGGTTTTTGTCTACCTTGATGTTTGGGTTTCTATCCAAAGGCCATAGCTCGTTCACCTTTGTTAAATAGCCAGCTGGTTCGTAGCTATGATCCTTTCGATCTTCCCAAATGTTCCTGCGGATGCTGCTTTTTTGTCTAACTCGACATAGCACCCAATCATCCAACTGCGATAACAGAAATGTTTTTATCAACCTAAATGTCATCACCCTTGATTTATACACCATGTTATCAAGATATATCAACGGAAAACTAAAAAGGAAAATGGATTTTCAGAAATTCAGTTCATCCTAGCGAACCTCTACACAGATTATTGATTATTCTAGTTAGAAGCTTATAGCAAGCTCAGATATGTTTTAGGACAGTCGTGTTAAATAATGTCATAGATTCCTTCAAAAAAAATATCCTACAGTGACTTAACCCCCCCTTGTTCACCTTTTTTTTTTTGGGTTTTGAATTCACATATTTTGGGGGCAGAAGGAAAAAAATAAAATATAAACCTAATCTCCTCACAATAAGATTTTGAGTTCTTAACAAACTATGAACAGATTGCAATGAATTTGTCAATAGACTAGCCAACGCATGGTGACTTACATGTAACTAAGTTCACCATTTCTTTCTACTCATATTAATTGTAAATAAAACAACGATAAACGATATTAAGACATGTAAGTTATTGCCATGTTCTTACCCTCATAGACCCTTTTCGCTTAGGGGTATTCCAAATCATGGTGTCAAGCACTCTGTACTCATGCATGATCCAGTCTGTCTTGGTCCCTTTAGGAGGGCGTCCACTATAGAACACAAGGGCTTTCTTGACTCCAACACTCTTTGTTCCGCACGAGGTAAGGATTGGTTTATCTGTTCCTGTTGCCTTCCAATAACCTGAAGCTGCTGCTCTGTTAGGCCTTGCTCCATTGGGGTACTTCCTATTTCTTGGAGTAAAAAAGTACCATTCATCTTCTCCAAACAAAGCTTTCTCTATTCCATAGACAAAGGCAGTATGTGTTAGTATATGAGTTAATAAGAAAAATAGAGATATAGAGAGAAGTATATTGAAAATGAAAGCAATTAAGAGTAGGTGCAACAATACAGACTTGGTAGCTCCCATGGGTTATACTTATATAGATCTATTTCTGCTACAATTGAAGCTGGCAGGGGACTTGAAGTCGCTCTGTTTTTCAAGTAGTGGACTATGAGTTCCTCATCAGATGGGTGGAATCTAAATCCAGGTGGAAGTTGAATTTCTGAGGTAGGTTGTTTCTCCATGGAAGCAAGCATTGTTCTTGGTGATGGAGGAACCTAGGGAACCGATGAAAACCACCGATAATATCGATCAATGTGGCTGTAAGTTTGGAAACACTGTGCAAAGGTTATATAGGAGGTGTTCTCTCCATGCAGATGTGGACATTGTTAAGCTTAAGCTAACAAATTTGTCTTATATCTATTGGAAGTTCAAAGAAAATGAAAGGAAAGCAACACCTTTTGTCCTTGTTCGACGTCTGTTAAGACCATACATTCATGAATGGAATTCATCAACCTCTATATCTTATTTTATAATTTAAGAAGCTTGAGAATGATATATGGTATTGTCATGATGTTATCCGTGTCTACCGTACATAATTACGTATTACTTAAATTGGACTTTGGATTGAATAGTGCTTGAGAATGATATATGGTATTGTCACGATGTTATCCGTGTCTACCGTACATAATTACGTATAACTTATATTGGACTTTGGATTGAATAGTGCGTTGGCATCAAGGCTCTAGTGCATGGAAACACATCGATTTGGCACCAGTTAGTTCTCCAACAAAGAAAATAACGTTGGCGATAAGTTGTGAGAAATGGCTTTGATGTGAGGGAACTTTCTGGATATTAGTTGTCTAATATAGCGAGGAAGTAGTGTAAATCATGTTTAAATTGAGTCTAAAACCATAGGCCATGCGTCAATGGTTGCTCTAAAAAAGGACCATTAATTGGATTAATAAATTTTATGCTTAGTTAATAGCTAATATCAGTCGTATAACCCGTGCAGACATGAAGTTGTTTTAAAAGTTATGTTTTGAAAAACTATTATTATAATATTGAAAAATCTTGAAGTTAAGATTAATAATGTACAAATTATTTAATTTTAGAAAATAAAAATATTATAGTTTATGAAAACCAATGTATTAAGTAGTATTATTATTTTAAAAGAAAAAAAATTACATATGGTGGGTATGAAGTATATACAGGTTTAATATTTACTTGTAATTGTTAATGTTTAAATACATTAAAACATTGTAGTGTTAAAATTTGATCTATTAACAGTTACTTCTTAACGCACTGGTTCAACATTGTTCATTTTTATGCATTAGCCTTCTCAACCAAAAAATAAATAAACCAGACTGTTCCTACAACGACTAGTTTTTCGTTTCTAAACGTTACTACCATTGATATAAATACTTGATGCTTGAGTATCTGTGAACTACTATTGAACAATCATAAACAATCTCTTGCATTAAATTCATCTTGAAAGCATTCATTGAGTCTTGCTATTAACTTCGTCTCTCTGATTATAAAGTTTTTGAAATTGTAAATTAATCCTTGTTAGGATAAAAAGTTCCTGAGTCACTGTCAAGTTTTTAACATTTCTAAAAGATTTGCATACCTAATTATTGACTGTTGGACTTTTCATTTGTTGAAACTCAAAGGTTTAAACATTTTGCGAGAGTTTTGAGTTATTTTGTAAAAAGTCGATTGTCAATTATTGAGTGAGTTTATTAAAACTCAATAACGGTTCAATTGTGATCCAGTGAAAACACTCTATTCAGTTTAAAAGTTATTCTATCAAAACTCCGGATAAATTTGAGGTTATCTTAAAAAACATTAAGTAAATTGTGATATCGTAAAAACAAGTTAGAGTTGAACGTGTAAACTTTTGTGTATTTTATAATTGAAGAGATTATAATGAAACTTTCAATGTATCTCAAAGAAAAATAGATGTAAGATTAAATGTGATCTTAATATTGTCGAACCTTATATACCATTTGTATTCGGAAATATTTATATATCTTGTGTGCCTGAAATTATTTGTTATTGTAAATTGGTTGTTTTGGTTTAGACTTACTATTAACTTGAATTTATTGAAAACTCAATTCGGTTTAGCCATACACTTCCGAGCCCACAAAAGGACACATGTCAAATAAGAATGATGGACAAAGTAAGAATTACAACCTTCTCACCACTGTCTACCATAATAGTTTCAAGGAGTATGACTATAGCCCATCAAATGCGTAGTGTAATATGATCAGTCTACGTATAGTTAATTGTCTGATATTTTGTTTTTAGGTGAACCATGCCATGTATGTACAATAATATAATAATTTAATTATAATATAAATTTATAATATAATCACATAACTCATTTATAAATCTACGATCTTTTCATATTATTTATTTAAAGTGAATGAAATAATAAATAAATAATATGAATAATTTATACATAAATAAAAATCGAATATAAAACTTGATGATCTTATACTTGATATTTTTAATTAATGAACCAAGATTTCATTGACCAGTGGTCAGATACTTAAATTTATGCAAAGTGAAATTCAATTAATTACTCCCAACTTGATATTCAAATCAACCTTCTTTCACTTGAATTGAGCCTCAACAAAGCCAAGGCCCTTTGGTGGTCTCTACTCTCTATAATAATATTATTTGATGATTATTACAAGGCCAGTCTCGACACAACAGTCGAAGATAAAGCACATTTCAGCTACTCCTATTGTTTGAAGTGTGGTTGATTACTGATTAGGTAGTTTTTAGGACAGGCAACTAGGTATCTCTATCAAATTTATCCAAAATTTTTGTAGTAAAGAAAAACTATCTATAATTAATAATGTATGTAACATATAGATATAGATATGTTTAATGGAGAACATTGTACTCACATTTCAGGGATTTTTCTTGGCACTATAAAGCATAATTTTAGTGACTAAAAAAAGTCATATTAATGTAATCAATAAACATGAATGTGATGGCTTTATCAAGTTTAAAGGGAATGAATTATTTTAAGGTAAAATATAAATAATCCCTTAAGTTTGGTAGTAATTATAATTCAATCTCAAATTTATTTAATCTTTAAAAATGTTAATGAAATTTGAAAAAACAAAATTATCTTTCAACAAATATCTATTACACATGTGTAACAGACAACTCATATTTCAACGGAACAACACAATGTGATTAGCAAAAAAGTTTTCATTAATTATGTTATTATCGTTAAAATTATTACGTCAACTAAATTTTTTAAGGCAAATGTCAGTTTTTAAAAACTTGCGATTAGATGGTAACTGTTATCAAACCTAAAAAAAAATGTAATTGTATTTTATTCATTATTCTACCCTAAGTAGCTTTGAGTGGAAGGTAACATACAATGGGTATGGGCATGGAGAACGTACTAGAGAAGGTAACGTATGGTGGGTATGAAGAAAATTTGAAAAGGATGGTAATGTTTTTTTTATAAAAAATTAATGGTCCAATATTTCCTGTTGTGTAGTTGCTAAGAGTCAGCATTTAAATGGTGGAAATTTCAACCAATGTTTCCATTGGCGATCCCCACAAGTGATTAAATAGAGTTGTAAATCATAGGCAGAATCTAATGATCCTTAACAAAATGTCAATTTTAAGAAGAATATAAGATCATGTGGTGAGATCTTGTTTAATATTTAGAAAAAAAGGAAAATGAAAAACATGTTAAGTGTCGTGTGTGTGTCCTTTTCCCCTAGTTGTGGTCAAAAATAATTTTTGCTCTAGTTGTGGTCCACTATTTCTGATGCTTGCCGTCTACCATATTGTCTCGTGTCTGTGTCCTTTTCCCCTCTTTATATTCATTGTTAAGTAATACTTAATGGCTAGCATTAAAGAAGCATCCATGCGTGGCCATTCTTCCTTTTTTTTTTTTTTTTAATCATTCTCTTCTATACAAACAAGAGAAAATGATTCTCATTCAATAAATTAGAGTAAAAAGAAATTTTGGGTGTCAATGAGTTTTTGTTGATTGAATCCAAAGATGCTGTTAGTGGTTCTATATATTCCTCCCATTCTATAGTTTTATCTGCATAAGAAGCCAAGAAATAGAACATAAATATAAATTGGGTGGGGAACATAATAAGGCCAACTTGATAACAATGGGTCTAATTGCATGTTCTTTTCTTCTTGGAACCTCTTTGTCACCATTTTGCCTTGTTAAGTTTTAAGTTAGGTTATATAAGCTTTTTATTCTATTTTGTTATATTCATTTCAGATACTCAACACTCGAATAAAAGTATAATACTTAGACATTTTAAATTAAAATTTTTTTTTATGAAATGATTAAAAAAAATAAATTCGACACTCGAATACATATTCGTGTCCAACACTCACACTCGGATCCAAATAACATAAGATTTAAGCTTATATGTGATAATATTTTAATTTTTTTTTCTTTTCAAATTTCATTCAGTCGGCTTTCTTTCTTCTTAAAATAAAGAAAGGATATATGGCTGTTTTGAAAATCAAAGAAAAATCCAATTGACAAGTAATATATATCTTGTAAAATTAATGTCATACGATATCTTTCGAAGAATACAAACCATATTTGAGATAAAGTTCTGAGTTTGATATGCAGGAGGACAAAAGACAGTCTATAAACCTTGTTCTCACCGAGGTTTATCTTTCATAACCTGTCACCAAGAACGTCGAATCCTAGGGGCTTTTTATGCTCCTGAGTTGAAATTTTCTACTAGCTATCGATATTTTACCTCTGAAAAATATATATTATAGAAAATATTGCAAAACATTGGAGTACCTGTAAAACACCGTGTTTGGGAGTTTGGAGAGGAAAAGATAGATGAGATGAAAAGAAGAGTTGCTTCCTTTTTCTTGATTGGATGTTAAATTAAAAGAAAAATAGAACTGTAGGGACTGGTAAAATACACTTCCCTTATTTGATTAAAAGAGGATAAAAAATGGAATGGTTAAATTAATAATTAGTTCAAATCCCTTTCTCTCTTATACCGTAAATCAGGATTTATTGAATGTCGATGTCAATTAACTTAATTAGTAGAATTGTTAGTTATTGTACAAGAGATCAGATATCAAACTTCACTCGCATCATACAAAAGACTGGAGGGATAAAGAATGTGAGATGGTTATCTCTTGTTGTGTAACTCAATTAATAAAAAAAAAAAAAACATTAGGACATGTATGGGATTGAAGGGGATTATATCCTCCGATCCATTTTCCCTCGCTACGCAACCTCCTGATCCTCCGATTTTTTCTTCAATATCTTCCGTCCCAAACACGTACGTTGCGGATATACCGATTAGGGAGAAAGCTCATGTAAATGAGTAAATCCCATGTAATCCAATGTGTTTTAAGTGTTACGTTATTTTAATTGATTTGTCACATACTAGTGAGTATGACATCGGTCCTATACTTAGTTTGACATTCCCTCCCTTAACCCATTTGCAATCTTGTCTTATTTAATCTTAAAGTATTTGGATCAACACGAATCCTGTCCGATCAAATTAATCCGGCCAAATTATTTAAAATATTTGCATTCATTTAAAACGTATAAATTAATCCGGTCAAATTATTTTAATTACAAATTTTCATTTATTTAACACGTTTTCTTGACAAATAGAATTGTTACATTCCGTTTTGAAACAAATAAATTCTATAATTTTTATTTAATTTATTTTTAATTTTATCATTGTCATGTTTGGAAGAAAAAATCTGAAATTCATTTTTAAATGAATACACTATAGAATTTAGTTGACTTGTTGTAAATTTTATTAAAATTGATAGAATTTACAAATGAAATCTCTCTCTTACTTCTTCCCCATTCCTTTTCTTTTCTTCATTTTTTAATTTTTTTTATTTATTTCAAATATTTTAAATATGAGAATCCAAATGAATTTTACAATTTTAAATAATAAAAGAAAACATAAAAAAAACCATTTCTAAATGAATTTTTTTTCAATCTATTTAAAAAAATTATTTTCATTTAATTTCAAACGAAATCTTAAACGATAAAACATAATTAAATTCTTTTTCATTGATTTAAAATTTTAAAATAATTGATCATTAATTTAATCTATTCCACAAGAATATAATCCAATCATAGCAGTTGTTGTTGGCTTTGTGATTGCATATGATTAGCATAGCTAGTATAACCTTTTTTTGACTTTTGGCAATAGTGAATCCAAAATCTCATAAAGTTTCTTCAAATTGATGAGATGTTAAAACTTTTTTTTGGGGTGATGGTCAATCCAAAATCTAATAAGACTAGCTAACACTTTTAATTAGATGGATAGTATCAATATTTATTGGAGAAAATTCATATGTATATGATGAAAATAAAATGGGTAAATTACACTATATTATTTTCGAATTTATTGAAATAATATTAACATATCAAATCTTTTTAAAATTCATGATTCACCACAAAATACTAATTTCTACCATCAAGCAGTCTAAAAATAATTTTTTTAAAGAATCAAAATTTTAACTAGATATTACTTTTTATGATGACCAAAGTACTCTTAGGTATCATAAATGTTAATTTTAAAAAAATAGAAGTATTAGAGATGAAACATATTTAACAATGGATTTTTAGGGTTTTTTTTTAAAAAAATAAAATAAAATTATCATCGTTCGTTTTCGAAAATTATTAAAAGTATATTTTTAATAGATTTATATTCTAGTATATAGTATAAATTTTTTTTACTTCATATATTTTATATTTTAAAAAAAACATTATGATGTCATTGGCTGTTGCATCCTCAAATAGTCCAATAAATGCAAATTAAAGGCCATCTTAAAAGAAAATTAAATATTTTAAATGAAAAGTTGGTTAATGTGTTTTTTTTATGAAATTAAATAGTCTAACTTCTCAAATGAATGAATATCAAAGACTATCATAAAATAAAAAGTAAAAATAATTTTTTTATTTTAAAAATTAAAATGATAATTCTATTTATCATAATTCTAAAATGACACATGCAATATTGATAAATAGATAATTAAAATGATAGAATTATTGATAAATAGAATTATTAAAATAACACATGTAATATTTTAAAATGATAATTCTATTTATCATAATCACTTTGAAATATTTTAACACTATGGTTATCATGAAAATTAACATCTAATTAAAATTTTGATTCTTCAAAAAAATTTATTTTGAGATTGTTTGATG
Organism: Bretschneidera sinensis; assembly: GCA_023935145.1. Classification (NCBI taxonomy): domain Eukaryota; kingdom Viridiplantae; phylum Streptophyta; class Magnoliopsida; order Brassicales; family Akaniaceae; genus Bretschneidera; species Bretschneidera sinensis. The sequence goes on from CM043699.1 coordinate 105,745,501, forward strand.
TGAAAATTAATGTTTTAATGTGAATTATAAATTTTAAAAATATTTGATATATTAATATTATTTAAAAAATTTAAAGATAGTACAATGTTATTTAACCGTATAAAATTCATGGGAGCAGAGAATAGAATAATAAACTTTTTCCCCTAAAACAACACAAAAGGAAATTCTTATATATACCATTTCTTTTTATATAAAATGCAGGCACTAATTTATTTTTTAAGCACCGACAACTTCAAGCCAAGCAAGTGATGCATGACCAGATTGCATTAGCAAGCGTCAGGAAACAACTTTTTGCAGAATGAGTGGTGCGTTAGAAAAAGTGTCTGACTCCTAGTGAGAGATTGGAGAGAACATTCTAGTCAAAATGGAAATAATGGCCAAAGAAGATAAAAGAAATGAAATGTAAGAACTCAAAACCATGTTGCATGATGTGATGAATATTTTTTGAAAAGCTTGACTCAACTAATATATGGTGGTAGTAAGACTCGTGAGTTAGTTGTTCTTATAGAAGAATCCCAATTGACAATTGAAGAGAGAAGCAACCAACGCTATAAGAAAACAGTGTTATCGTCCATAGCCAAAATCTGTCGGTGATAAACTCAAATCTCTCGATAATAGTTATTTTTCGATGGTAATCTTTTTGGATAATAATTTTTTTCACCGAGTTAATAAAAATTCTTTTGTGAAAAGTTATCATCGACGGATAGTTTAGATGGATTGTCCCTCAGTGATAATTTTTTAAAAAAAAATTAAATTTTCCTCGTTTATGAATATATATTTAAAAATTATTATTACTGAGGGATATAATTCTCTTGGTAATGATATATTTTCAAAAATCATTACAGAGGGAATTTTCCCTCGGTATGAATTAAATTTTAATTTTTTTTTCACTTTTTTTTTTATTTTTCTCTATTAAAACCTGCTTGAAATGCATTTAAAATATACAAACAAAACTAATTCGAAAATACAAAATATTTCATAAATTAATAAAATATTATTTAAAAAATACAAATTCAAACACATTCAACAAGACAATATACGAAGTCTCTTGAATACACTATTATTGTCTCAAAATCAAATCATGGGTCGACCATGTCTGTGTTGTCATTGATTGTTCGTATGCTCAACGTCATCCTCCGCAATTGGATCCTATAAAAGAAAATAAATTACATGATCAAATATATAGTCAAATATATAGTAGTTAAAATATACGTAAATCAAAATCAAAACTAGCTATCCGAAATGGATTCCGTTTGTTCTCACTCATCACATTCGACCAAACGAACGTGACGGTAACCCTTCATCTATTATACAAGTATTTTACACTTTTACTCTTAAAACTGCTAAGTTGTGAATAAAATTTTTCGAAAACCCACACGATTGGTAATCAGTGATCCGAAATGGATACCGTTTGTTCCCACTCGTAACATTCGACTAAATGGACATGATGATAACCCCACCTCGTCCATTAGATAATTCAACTATTGTGAGACCGCCAATAACTTAGTGTGCTTCTTACAACCCCCTATAAAGGCTCATCAGCATCTCTCAACATGTCATAGAACTTTGCAATACGAGGATTCAGATCCTCTTCGGCATCCCAGTTAAACTCTGGACTAGCAAAATACATTACCACCTCCCCTATTTGATTCATTTCTTCGAAACCTTCCTACACATGGTGATCTGATTGGGGCATCGACCGTTCACGTCTCAAATAACTCTTCCCATGAAAAGTCCACCTCTTATAATTAGGAGTAAAAGTTTTAAAACATTTCCTATATAGGTGCACGATAATCGTATTTCAGTTTAAAAACTTAGAATCCAGACATAGATAACAAGGACACCTAGTAGTTCCATTGTACACAAACGATGGATTGTTATATGCAAAGTCAAGAAAACCCTCAACCCATTCCCTAAATTCCATTGATATGGCATGATTTACAACTCAACGGTTCATCCAACTACAGTCAACTGACATCATTCCAAATGCTAAATTAATAATGAATCTCTTGTTAATAAAATGTTTTAAACACATATGTTCTTTCAATTATGCATTTTTTTAAATTTTTCATATATATAAAAAGATATAGATCGAAAAAGCATGATGCAATCCTAAATATATATTTTGTTATCACTTTTTTTTTTATCTTCCAAAAATGCTTCATTAAATACATATATTTTATAATGATGCTAACTTAGAATGAAACGAGCATAGATTTAACATAAAATTATCACATGATCAATGGGCCAACATAAAAAAAGGTTTGCATTTACTTACTTGAAGCAATCAATATCCGGTAGCGATGAAGTAAGATTGAGTCGAGATAGTTAGTAACCTGCAAGACGAAAATTTTATACATCATGCATATTGATGCAGGTTTTCTAACCATTTCATCCAACTCACTATAGGTAGGAGGTCCTAACCCATTCAGGAATGTGTGATCGATTTTGCAATTTGTAGCTCATAACTTGTTCTGTTACGACTCAATTTCGATAGTATTTCCCCTTAGTCCTCCAAGTATACGACTTCAATTTGGAGCTATATCCTGAGGAAGATAAGCCTGAATTTAGAGCGTATCCAGAGAACAATGAGAGATGTTGTCGAAATCTAGTCGAAACAAAACAAGCTAGGAGCTACAAATTGAAAAATCGATCACACATTCTTGAACTGTCCACTATAGACAATTCAATGATTGTTTGAACACAAGCACTCTCATTGCAAACGTATAAATTGATAAGTAATGAGAACATTTGGGTCACTCAATAATCATTGAAAGGATATTTTAAGGTAAAATGCAATGCATGATATATATATCCAAATAAAACAATCATAAGACGTGAAAATAAAATAAAAATGCATAATACAAGTAAAACAAATATGAAGTATTAACGAAAAATCTACGAAAAAATCGACAGAGCCTCCCTTGTTTTTTGGACTTCCCCAAAATTCTTCAAATGCCAAAATAAACTGTCAAATCAAATAAAAAACAACCCAACCAATCCATACATAATTAACTTAAAAAAAATATTTTCCCTATAATTACTACTAAATTAGATACAATCCATACACTAGTATCTTAGAATTATTAAATTTTTAACTAACATATTAAAAATATTTCTTTTCATACAAATAATTATTTAATTTAAACTAACATAGCAAAATTTAGGTTCTACCTTAATTTTTTTTCCTTACAAAACAATGCTTAAATTTAAACTAACATAACAAATTTAGCTGATACCTTAAATTATAATTAATTTTTCATAAAAATAGTGTTTAAATTTAAACTAACCTAATTTTATTATTTTTTATCTATACAAAATAATTCTTAAATTTAAACTAACATGACAATCTATGAGGCTAACCTATTTTTCATACAAAATAATTCTTAAATTTAAACTAACATAACAATCTAGGGCTAACATAATTTTTTAATTTTTTATCTATACAAAATAATTCTTGAATTTAAAAGAACATAACAGTGTTGGGCTAACGTAATTTTGTTATTATTTTCCTATAGAAAATAATAACAAAATTTAAATCAACTTAACACGTTCCAATTACTTTTCCATAAAAAAATAAAAAAAAAACCTTGAATTTGAACTAACACAAAGCATCTAATGATAATGTAAACTTTCACATATATATCAAAATTAAAAACCAAAAGTAAATTAAATAAACATAAATAAAAATAAAACAATTTTTAAACTAACAAAGTTGAGAGCTTGATACCTGTTGCGTCTGGGAGAAAATACTACACACTGATTCCTCACAGATTACACCAAAACTAACCCAAAATCTCAGCCAAAACTCACTGAGGGAACAAAAAAATTGTAAGCCTGCATTTGTGGATAAGCAGTAACTGACGACTAAGAGAGGGAGAGAGAGAACGAGAGAGCAAAAGAGTGAGGGGAACGCAACAGATGGGTGGAGGAGTGGAGCTGGTCACGAAACGTAGAGAAAAAATGAAGAAGGAAGTTGAGGACGTATTTAGGGTTATTATTATCACCGAAGGAATTAATTCCCTTGGTGATAATAATGATCCCTCGCTAATAACTTAAACGGTGAGTTCTATGGGGCCTTTAAAAACATTATCACCGAGAGAATTTCCCTCGGTGATAACTAAATTTTTCTAAAAAAAAATAAATACAAAAATTATATAAAACACATTTTTAATATATTTATTATCATCGAAGGGTTTATGTCCCTCGGTGATATGATTTTCCTATGAAAAATAATTATAAATTATATGAGGATTTTAGAAAAAAAACGTATCACCAAGGGACAACACTTATTAATGAGGGATACCTTTTTCACCTACCATAGAGAGACACATGTCCCCTTGTGATAATCCTTCGTTGAAAATCATTATCACCGAGGGACACGTGTCCCTCGGTGATAAGCTGTCGCTGATGCTAGTTTTTCTTGTAGTGTAATGACTTTAACAACGAACAAGAAGCTCAAAGGTGCTAATGGGCCAAGAGGTGAAAAATAGGACCCAATAACTTCACTCTATTAGGAATTACTCTAACTCAAGCCCTTGTGAGATTGATAAAGGAGGGCAAGATAAGACCATTGGCCCCAAAACATTTATCTAGTCTGATTCTATACTTCTATGACTTCGCCAAGTATTATTATGTCTTACACCAACAATTGGGTTATGAGGTGAATTAATGGCTTTAACCCCACAATGCAATCTAAGATCTCGTAGATTATGAATCGATTCCAAATCTCGACACCAAACAAAATTCCATTTCCAATGTACCACAACTAAACCCCTCCACCAACTACTATCCACATGATAAACATTAATCCGTATTTCAACCCAAGCCTTCTCACGACCTTCACCATAAATAATCCCAACCCAAGCCACTCTTGATGTTTTTTCAAAATAAACTTGGATGTTAAGTTTGGGATGTTTTAGAAAAATCAAAGGAAAGAAGAAAAGAAAAGGAAATTCAAGTTGTGAATGATCTAGTTGACTGAATGGACTCATTCAGTCGATTGGATGAAAGTTTAAAATTTTTTGGAACTCTTTGAAATTTTTTCAGTCGATTAAATAAAAGATCCAATTGACTGGATGTTCAAAAATTTAAAATTTTCTACACGTTAAATGACAGTTTGACGGGAATAAAAGTGTCATTTGAGAAGGAACACCTAGTTATTCAGTTTAAATAAGTTTTCTACTAAACCAATGTGTCTCTAATGGAAAGACACTAATTAAACTCTATAAATAGAGTGTTTAACTGTCATAATTTACAGATTAAAAATAGAATACATATTTCATATTTCTTTTCTTATTCTTATTCTCCTTCTCTAAAAAAACTGATATTCTTATGTTTAGAAATCCTTCAAATTCCAACCATAAGTGCTTTTCATCTATAAACTCATAGAAGCTGCTGTGGTTTATTCTGCACGAGTGCAAAGTGCATAATAACAACAAAGCTTCGTTGTATGTTAGAGGAAATTCCTTGGAAACCTTCTTGCACTAGTGAAGGGCGAATTAAACCTTAAAAAAAGTGATCTGGTCGTGCCTTGAAGCCATTTCTCTTATTCCTTTTGATAAATAGCCCTTAGAAATTTCCTCAACAATCTTAAGGTTTAATTATTCACTTTGTTTATCAAAATGACTACCTCTTTGAGTTCCCTGAGAGATATGGCACTGAACTTCAACAAGCTTGAGCGTTTTGATGGAGGAGATTTTATCGCTGGCAAAAGAAACTGTTATTCCTTTTGACATCATTGCAAGTATATTATGTCATCACTACACCAAGGTCGGAACCTCCAGAAAATGAGACGATTGCCCAGACTCGTGATAGATAGAAATGGGACCAAGATGATGATATATGCAAGGGTTATATTCTGAATGCGATGTCCAAATCTTTGTTTGATGCTTGCCATAGTATTAAGACTACAAAGGAGTTATGGGATTCAATTGCTAGCAAGGTACATGAAGGAAGATGTTGCAAGTAAGCGATTTATTATTACAAAATTTAATACTTACAAAATGATTGATACTCGTTCTATTATTGATCAATTTAGTGAAATAAATACTATACTAGATCAATTCTTTCAACATAAACTAAAAATGGATAAGATCATAACAGTCACAACCATTATAGACAAACTGTCTCCATTTTGAAAAAAATTTCAAGAATCGTCTGAAGCACCAAAAGAAAGACCAGACTCTTGAGGAGTTAGACAATCATCTTCAAATTGAGGAAGAAGAGACTTTGAAAGAAATCCCTCAAGATTCTCACAAGAGAAAAAATCCTTCAAAGAATTATGACAAGAATAACAAGAAGACGAAGGGTGCTTGTTTCCATTGTAGGAAAACCAAGACACTTCAAGAAATATTTTCGAATGCAAAAGAAAAAAAGCAAAGCACAACAAGAGTTTGTGGTTTAAGAATGTATAAGGTCTAAGGGAGAAGTGTTTGTTAGGTACTTAAATGTATAAGATTATATTTAAGTGAATTAGAGAATGTTTGAACATAAAATTAACAATAAGAATATTATTGATGTTTGTTTGTTTAAATTCATGTTTAATTCAATTTATAATGATTTATGAATCTTATATCTTGTCAAATGGTATGTTTTAATTACGAAATCTATATATGTTTCTAGTAGTGTTATATATGTAACAAGTATACATATAAATTGAAATACTGTTTAAGACAAGTTTGAATTCTCAAATAAGTTTTGAGAAGATCTCTAATATATTTTAATCAACACTTGACTTATAATTGAATGTATTCCTATGATAGAAATTTACAAGAATCTGAATCTCAAGAAGTTACTTGTGGTAAAATCTAGTTTGGATGGTAATGTCACCTGGATTAGTGACATGAGTATATGCTACAGTGGTTATTGTACATGGTATAAAGACCAAGTTAATACTGAGCATGTAATGAATTACAAGTGGGCAAAGTCAAGTAGTTATAAGTGATAGAAAAAATATTACTTATGGTGGGGTGATTCTGAGTGTAAGTGCGATTGGTATTATGTACGCAATGCACTACAATGAATTATCCTGGGCGTTAGCTAAATGCAAAAATTATAGATGTTAACCAAGTTTTTAGCTAGCAAATGATTAAAATTTAAAAAGGATGGAGATCAGGCCCATACAATTAATCACCTATGATGGAACCTCAACTCAACGCTTACTAACCATAAGTTTTGAGTTCAATGAGACAAAGTACATCATCAGTAGTGATTACAAACATCAATAGTAAATATTCCATCCCAAGAGAAGGGTGTTTGGAAACCGTAGTGATAAAATGAAGGGTGAACTTTAAGTTCTTAATAAGGCTTGTAAAAGTTTTATTTGGTATGTTAAGCTATATAATATACTTGATAAAGCTTACCTAGTTATTGTGAAGTGTGGTCGCTTCTATTGAGTTCAAAGGTTTGACTCTAGAGCACTCATTACATAAGATACATAACACAAGGCCTGTGAATGTATCGACAATTTTCTGGCAAATTCTATGAGGAGAAGTCTTATGTGTGAGACATGTCTGGTTAAACAAATAGGATTTGTGCTTCAAAGTCTTACACTACGATATATTCTATTTAACTTTGATGTGTTTTCACTAAATGAAGATTCAAGTCTAAAAGATATCTTCATCTAGGCATGAACTTCAATGAATAATAAAAGATCAGATTTCCAAAGTTTTATCGAGTCAAAATATTTTGAAAATGGTGGGAGATTGTTAATGTTTTTTCAAAATAAACTTGGATTTTAAGTTTGGGATGTTTTAGAAAAATCAAAGGAAATAAGAAAAGAAAATGAAATTCAAGTTGTGAATGATTTAGTTGACTGAATGGACTCATTCAGTTGATTGAAACCATTCAGTCGACTGAATGATTGATTAAGTCGACTGGGTGAAAGGCTAAAATTTTCTAGAACTCTCTAAAACTTTTTCAATCGACTGAATGAAAGACCCAATCGACTGGATGTTCGAAAAGTTTGAATTTTCTAAATGTTAAATAACAGTTGGATGAGAATAGAAGCGTCATTTGAGAAGGAACACCTAGTTATTCAGTTTAAATTAGTTTTCTACTGAACCAAGGTGTCTCTAATGGAAAGACACTAATTAAAAATAGAATATAGATTTCCTCTCTTATTCTTATTCTCATTCTCTAAAAAAATTGATATTCTCATGTTTAGTAATCCTGCAAATCTCCAAACATAAGTGTTTTTCATCCATAAACTCATAGAAGTTGTTGTGGGTTATTGTTCATGAGGGCAACGTGTAGAATAATAACAGAGCTTCATTGTATCTTAGAGGAAATTCGTCAAAAACTTTCTTGCACCAGCGAGGGGCAAATTAAACCTTTAGAAAACCTACTTAGTCGTGCCTTGAAGCCATTTATCTTATTCTCTCTTATTTCTTTTGATAAATAACCCTCAGAAATTTCCCCAACAGCCACATGCACAATCAAAGCATTCAAAAAAATGAGGTTAATAGTACTCATCAATTCCTATCTCTGGAAACAAACTCAATGGCAAGGATTCAAAAGGAGAAATAACATATTAAAAATCATTGAGGTTTCTCCAAAGAAAATCAATTAGAAGATTAAAAGCCTCATGAGAAATAAAGAAGATCCATCTAAAAAGGTCAACCAAGAAACATATCAAGAGTGGAACATCAAAGGCTTCGTTAAAGTTGAGCATAGAGAGTTATAGGACTTGCTGTAATTGGTAAGAGAAGTTGATTTATGTGTTTACTCAAGTTAGGATTGTATCATACCTTTTATTTTCCTCTATAAAAAGAAAAAGAAAATTGTTCTTCATGAGTTGGTGTGATTCACCACTTAAGACTATGTTATTAAACAATAGCTTTCTAGTCATTTCATGACAAAGTTACTTCGAAATATTGCTTTAATATTCCAACAAGTTTAAAACCCAAATTGAGTCGATGTGATCACTCGAGGATGTCGATGTCTGGCTTCCAACAATTATATGTTTGAAAGTTTGACATTCGTGAGTAACAAGAATAAAGTGCTTTAATAGATAATTCTAACACCAAACGATCTTATTTTGTAAGGTTATATATACCTTTTGTTTAGAAACAAAAGTAAGAAGAATTACATAAATCATATTAGAAAGCAAAGCTTGAACAATTGCATATTCATACTTTCTCTAACCAAAAAGATCGAGCTTTCATTTGTAAATCAACCCTACTAAAAGGACATTCTAGTTTGTAATCTCTCCAACTCCTAAAAGGATGTTTGTATCCTATACCTTGAGATAAAAGAGTTTTATCGAAAAGAAAGCTTATAGATTTAGGGCTAGCTTTGAAAACAAATTGTAAAGATTTTGAGTGAGCCTACAAAACTCATCAATAGTTTAGAGTTATCCCATAAAACTCTGTTATGCATAAGTATGGTGTGAGCTTACAAAACATTGATTTCGTTATGATCTCGTTAAAACAAGCTGGAGGTGAACTTGTAAAACCCTTATACATTATATCAGGGAGATTATAGTGGAACCTTTGAAGGTGCCTTAGAGAGAAGTGGCCATAGAGTCAAGTGTGATCTTGATATTGTCGAACCAATATACATCACGAGTGTTTTTTTTTCTCTCACCCTAAACTATTTAATATTTTGCACATTATCAGTTTTTATTCCCCATTCATTTATATGTACATGAAAATTGATTGTTTGAGATTATGTTTGTTTCAATGATAATTTTATTGAGCTTTCAAAATAAAGGATTTAGAAAATATTTTTTAAAAAGGTTTTAAAACCCGATTCATCTTTTTTTTTTTTTGAATTTTCACCCCTTGGGCAACAGCTTCCACCCTGACAGCGTGGACTTATTCCCCGACAAAACTACTGGTTGTATCCTCGCACCTTGTGTAACTTATGGGTGTACTCCCATATTGGATGGAGAACCTTTATAACCCACTAACTTTTCAGTCTCCAAAACTGCAACTGGTGGTTGTTTTGGATCATGCCTTATTACTGGAAAAGAATTGATCATTTCTTCCACTTGGCCAGAGATGATGTCATCTTAGAAAATTATTTTTCCTTGCACCATAATTGCTACTCAAAATTACTCAGTGTCCCATTAGATGTTATTGATGCCGAAAATCTGCTGCTGAGCTGAAGGTCTGGAATTTCCAGGTTTGCGCAGAGAAAAAAGTGATGAATTAAAGAGTCCCCAGAGGAAAAGGGGTGGTGTCTCCGAGGACTCTCCGATGCCTTTGTTAGTGCGAGGTTTTCTTGAGGGAAAATGGAGAGGATTGTGGTGTTGGTGTTTTGGTAATGAACTTGAACTAAGTTGAGATCCGCGTACCTTGGACATTTTATAGTGGTTCCTGGAGTAAGTCTATCACGTGCTTGGGCTGGTGCGATCCCTGAGATCCCGCTTCTTTAGTGAAGGGTCTTATTGCGTGTTCAGGGTCGGTGCAGTCCCTAACATCTTGTTTCTTTTTTTGCTTGTGAGAAGTCTGAATGATTATGGCTTCGTCATTTACTCTGCTACGTGCTTGTTATTGACGTAGCCACGTGTCATCCGGCCATTGGAGGGGGAGTTTATCCATGTGTCACCAGGCTACTGGAGAGTGAAATATTTACTACATCAGATGCTTCCCACTTCCTTTAGTATATTTATATGCTTGAGGAAGTATATTGGAACTTTGTGCCGCTGGTTGCGTGATTCTGCCTGTAAAGCCTTGGGTCGAGCTGTAATACCTATGTTTTTAAAGTAAGGGTAAAAAATTAATTTGATAGATATGACATGGAATTAAAATAATATATATATATATATATATATATATATATGAAAAAGTTAATATTATAAAAAAAGAAAAAAAGAAAAAAAGAAAGAAAAACAACCTGGAAGCGTCCGAGTTTAGTTACAAAGAAGAAGGGAAAAAACGGTAGACAAAACCTGCAATCCAAGTGTTGCCAAAGTAACATGCAATTTCTTGCATGTTAAACAACAAAACGGTGGTAGAGGGGGAGGGGGGTTATATATATATATGTATTGTTTTTATTTTATTTTTATTTTTCTTACCAAATCCTGTTTGGTTTCTTTCTTTCTTCAATTCAAATTACTCTCTTTCTTTAAACACTTGGAAACTCAAAGAAAGGTTGAAAGATTGAAATTTTGAAGAAGTTTATGGGAGAATTTTTAAAAAATTTGAGGGAAGCTTTAAGAAAAAAAACAAAAGGTAATAATGTGAATTTTATTTTTGAAATTATGCATACATGAAATCACTTAGAATTTGATGTGGAAATTTAAAGGGTATGAATTCTGGAAGAATTGAAGAATAATATAGAAATTTTAATATAAATATTATGTCACGTGTTGATGATCAGCAATCATGTGAAATTGCTAAAAAGAACAGGAAAAGCAAGCATCCACGGGTAGATTTAAGTGCTACGTGGTGAGTTAGATTTAATTTTAGTAATCGAGATAAATATGAAATATAAAGTAATGATATGTGAATTAATTATTGAACTATAATTGGATAATATACGAAAGTTGGTTGATTGATATTATATGAATAATTGATATGTTAAAAATTTATTATATGAGAAGTAACATTATTGAAATAATGAGCTGATGAAATATATATAATGAAAGGATAAACGAAATTCTTGACAAGCTATGATTGATAATTTGGTATGATATATGAGGAGATAATTTAATGAATATGATAAAAAAAAATTTGAGAAGAAACTGGATAGCTAAATTGAATGCTTGAATGTATGCTTGTTTTTATATTATTACTCATATGCATATTTCATATTATTGCTCATATGTATGAAATAAAAGAACTGGGAAGGCAGCTGGTCTAAATGAAAATAAAAGAACCGGGAAAGCAGCTGGTCTAAAGGAAAATAAAAGAACCGGGAAAGAAACCGGTCTAAATGAAAATAAAAGAACCGGGAAGGCAGTCGATCTAAATGAAAATAAAAGAACTGAGAAGGAAGCAGATCTAAATGAAAATAAAGAACTGGGAAGGCGGTTGGTCTAAATGAAAATAAAAGAATCAGGAAGATAGTCGGTCTAACTGAGAATAAAATAATCGAGAAGGCAACCGGTCTAAATGAAAATAAAAGAACCGGGAAGACAGCCGGTCTAAGCTGAAACATGTCGACATATGGAAAGACGTTCCCAAATGATGATATAAAATGATCTGATAAATCTATATTCATGCATTGCATTTGTTTTAATTATTGATTATTATTACTTGAGATGCTAAAGTATGATTCTTGATGGTGAATTTATTGATAGACAAATGAGTCTTACAGAGAGACAGATATGATGAGAAAGAAATATGACAATATGATATGATAAAAAATTGTTTGATTGATTGATTATATGTTGTGAACCTTATAACGATGCAATTAATGATGTTAAATTAATAATCTCAAGATGATTAAATATATGAGAAGAAAAATTGATATGTTTGATGATTAATTTAAGATGAGATTGATCGATGATTGAAATTATAATTAAATGTTATTATTGAATTATATAAGATAACAGATAAACGAATATTGGAAGATGATTTGAAAGAATGAATGATTATCTGTGAAGAAACATATGATTTATATTTGTAAATAAGAAAAGATTGAATTATAAAATGTGATTGGAAGTATATAATCGAGTATTTTTAGTAAATTTAATTCACTAAACTTGTGAAGCTCACTCCTCATTGTTAAATAATTTCAAGAAACGGCCAAGACAGATAGATTGGTGAGTTGAGATTTAGACTGAGTCATTATCTGTAAGCCACATGGTCCACGTCCTTAGACTAATCGAAGAAAATGAAAAGAAAAATAAAATTGTAAATATTCATGCATCATATGTTGTATATACTATTTCAGTTGAAATTTTAATAATGTAACTCCCCTGTTGAGGGGTGAGGATTGATGTATAGATGTATATACATTCAATCGATGTATATTTTATTATTGTTGCATATATGTGTCGTGTTGGGATTTCAAAATGTGACGACACTATCTCGAGGGTGGCCAACCCGGGATAGGTCGTTACACGAGCATATGAGCAGCAGTCAAGATGCTCGGCCTTGGAGATGCAGGGCAGAGCATATGAGCCTCAATCAAAATACTCGGCCTTAGATACGTGGGACCGCACATGTGAGCCTCAATCAAGATGCTCGGTCTTGGAGACGTGGGACCGAGCATTAGAGCAGTAAAATGCTCGACCTTGGAGATGTAGGACCAAGCATATGAGTAGCAGTCAAAATGATTGGTCGTCGAGACGTGGGACTGAGCATTTGAGCAGTAGTCAAAATGCTCGGTTTTGGAGACCTAGGACCGAGCATCTGAGTAGCAGTCAAAATACTCGGCCTTGGAGACGTGGGACCGAGCATTTGAGGAGCACTGAAAATTCTCGGCCTTGGAGACGTGGGACTAAGCATTTGAGCAGCAGTCAAAATGCTTAGCCTTGGAGATGTAGGACTGAGCATATGAGCCTTAGTCAAAATGCTCGGCCTTGGAGATCTTCGACGAGGAATGGACATGTACGGTTTCTTGGGCTCATAGAAGATTTTTTGCTTTGGGCCCATAAAAGACTTTTTTGCTTTACGCCCATCGAAGACTTTTTTGCTTTAGGCCCGCAGGAGACGTTTTTGCTTTAGGTCCATAGAAGACTTTTTTGCTTTGGGCCCATAAAAAGGCCTTTGGACTGTTCCGAAATTCTCTGTGATGACTTTCAATGCTGGAGCGTTGGGCCATTATTGAATATTAAATCGTGGGTCGTTTCTAGAATATTATGTGGAGGTATTAAATGTTAGAGGGTGCGCTATCATTTTAGGGAGTGTAAATGGGGTGCATGCCCTTGATGGTACGTCGTTTGTAGCCTTAAGGAGTATAACGATACCTTGGTTATGCCAAACGTCATGTATTTACAGTTGGGGAGGAGTTAATTTCCCTCATTAATCACGTTTGAGCTTCTATATAAGAGAGGAGTTTCCTCTCATTTCTTCATTTCACTTCATTTCACTTCATTTACATTTAGAGAGAAATTTTGAGAGCCCTCAGAGTCGGCTAGAGATTGAGAGCCCTCGGAGTCTGCTTAAGTTTGAATTCTTTGTTGTAAAAAGGATCGAGGTGTGAGCAAGTAGGGATCTTTCTTTGGGTTTGAACTGCTTAGAGTTGTCGTGGGGATCTACCTTTAATGAGTTTTCCCTTTCCTATTTTTATAATGTCTTCAGTAGATAATTATCGTGATAGGCCTAGTGGTAGTGGTAATGGTAGTGAGGACAACCATGAACTATCTAGAGAGTTGAACAAGGCTATAGATCTAGACCGAGCCTTTAGTGAGGGTGAAACCTCAAGGAGTGACGACACTCAAGAGGGGCCATTGGCAATGGTTCCCTATGGGGCTGGGGAAGAGGAAGAAAATGAGGAAGATGATTCTTCTTCTGAGGATGATGAGGATAATGTTTTGGCTGAGCTCAGAGGGGATATGAGGGTAGAAGAGATGGTGCAGTGGTCATTCGCGACGAACTCTGTGCCAAATAAGCTGGAGGTAGGGGAGCATGAGGTCATCAAGCATGTGTACTAGATTCCAGAATAGTACATCCTGAGGAACGCTAATGTTGGGGAGAGGGCTTGTGATGTTCTCTCGAGCCAAGTGCTCTTCGAGATATATGTCTATGAATAGCACATAAAAGCCAGGTTTAGGTTCCCACTTCATCTTTTCCTCTTCTCAGTGCTGAGGTTTTTCGATATAGTGTTGTGCTAGCTCGTGCCCAATTCTGTGCATCTAATCATAGAGTTTATCTGCATTTGGTCGGACGTGAAAGTTCTAATGAACATCAATGTTTTTAAAGCCCACTTACAGATTAACAAGCACGACCAACACGGGTGGGTCGTGATTAACTATAGGGCTAGGAATCGGTTGTTGAAGAAGAAGCCTACCTCTATCAAGCAATGGAAGAAAACTTTCTTCTATGTTCAGAGCGAGAAGAGTCCCAAGGTTTCACTGTCTTGGAGTTTAGACTGCGCAAGGAAGTGTAAGAAACAGCACCTCTTGCACTGTGAGCAAGAGACACTGAAGGCTATGGTTTCCATACTTATTGACGTTAGCTTCTTGTATGACAATGAGGAGTTGACGAAGCACGACCTCTGCCCTCGCTGTTCTGAGGGGACTTTAGAGAGTGGTATATACTTAGGTGTTTATACTTTCATAATTTCATAACTTCTTTGTTTTCGATTACTCATACTTGTGGTTTTTGCTGAGCAGAGATAGAAGCCACGTCCAAAGCTAAAGAGAGGAAGAAGAAGATGGCCTAGAAGAGGAAGAGGGATGCTCAAGCTAGGACGCAGCCTGCATAGGCCCAAGGGTCGATGAAGCAGTTGCGGGCTCCCTCTTACATCCCTATTAATTGGAGACCTCGAGCCCCTTTAAGCCATCATCTAAGCTGAGGGATATCGCTCTCGCACTTTTGCCCGAGCAGACACTGCCCTCGTCCTCATCCCAAGGTGCTCCTTCTGAGGCCGAGGTCTTTATGCCCAACTGGGGCATAAAGACAGACGACTCAGTTTTTGCTCACACCAGGGTCACTAGAGAGCACCTTGTCCTGGGCATCCTTCTGCGCGACGTGATCGAGCTCGGGAGAAAGCCTATCAAGAGGCTCTGTTCCGTGGTCGAGGTCTTGGCCTCCAAAGTGAGTGTTTCTACCTTTGAATTTTTCTTTCGATTTTTTTTGCTTCACAGTAGCTTATTCTTTTGCTTTTATTTCAATCGAACGTGGTGAATGGGATGTTGTTACGCCGCTGCCTGGATATGACCAATAGGTTGACCCGATGATAACTGCGAGCTCATCTATCAATTGTAGGGCTCCTTGGAAAGAGCTCACCTGAGTAAGGAGAGTGCTGATTGGGCCAGGGCTGAGGCTGTGGAGGAGAAGGAAGCCATGGGCAAAGAGAGGGATACTACCAAGGCCTCAGAGCAGAGGCTGAGTAGGGAGCTGGAGGAGGCCATGGCCAGTTTCAAGAACTCTTGTTCCTACCTAGAGGTCATGGAGGAGGAGGTCGGGCTCTAGTTCCTCGAGGGTTTCTTGGAGGCTAAGTGGAAAGCCAAGGTGCTTCACCCTCAGGTAGACTTCTTGGACCTTGAGCTTGGCGCCTTAGGGGATGAAGACAAGGCCGTGGCAAAGGAGGAGGCGCGGGCCCAACCTAGTGGCGCTATGGCAGCACATGAATTCATGCCACCAAATGTGGGGGGATGGTGACTTTTAACATACATATATATATAGTTTTAGTTTTAGTTCATTTTATTTATTACTTACCAAATCCTATTTGGTTTTCTTCAACTTCAATTCAAACTATTCTTTTCTTTAAACACTTGGGGACTGAAAGAAAAGTTGAAAGAGTAAAATTTTGAGGAGATTTACGGGAGAATTTTGTAGAGAGTCATAGGAAGCTCTAAGAAACATAGAAGGTAATAACGTGAATTTTATTTTTGAAATTTAGCATACATGAAATTCTCGAAATTCAATGTGGGTATTTTCAAATGGTGTGAATTATGAAGGAATTGAAGAATAAATTAGAAATTTTAATATAAATATTATGTTAGGTGTTGACAATCAGCAACCAGGGGAAATTGTTGAGAGAAGTAGGAAAGGCAAGGAGGTGATCCAAGTGCTACGTGATAAGTTAGATTTACTTTAAGTAATCAAGATAAATATGAAATATATAGTGATAGTATTTGAATAAATCATTAACTTATGATTTGGTGATAGATGAAAGTTGGTTGATAGGTATAATAGAAGTAATGGATGTGTAGATAATTATTTTATGAGAAATAATATTATTGGAATAATGAGTTGATTTAATAATAAAAGTGACAAATAAAATTCTTAACGAGCTATGGTTGATGATTTGTATGATTTATGAGGAGAGGAATTTAGTGGAATTTTTCAAATAATAATTTGTGAATAATTAGGATAGCTTATTTGAATGTTTGAATACATGTTTGTTTCTATATTATTGTTCATATGCATATTTCATATCATTATTCATATGCATATGTATGAAATAAAAGAACCGGGAAGGTAGTCGGTCTAAATGAAAATAAAAGAACCGAGAGGGCAGCCAGTCTAAATGAAAACCATGATAGCTGATATATGCTGGAAATAAATGAAAACCATGACAATCGGTATATGCTGGAAATAAAAGAACCGAGAAGGCAGCAGGTCTAAATCAAATAAAAGAACCAGGAGGGAAGCTGGTCTAAACTAAAACATGTCGACATGTGGGAAGACGTTCCCAATTAATAATTCATGCATGACATCTGTTTTAAATTTTGATTTTATTATTAAGATGCTAAAGTGCTATTTATGATTATAAATTTATTAATAGATGAATGAGTCTTACAAAGAGACAATTATGCTGAGAAGAAATATGGAAATATGAAATGATAAGAATTATCTGGGTGACTGATTATATGCTGTGAACCTCATAATGAGGAAATTATGAGATAAAATTGTTAGTCTCAATATGATGATTAATTATATGAGAAGAAGAGATTTATAAAGGATGGAGATTTGATATGAGTAGTGATAATAGAATGTTATTATCAAAATATATGAGATATAGATGAATGAATATTGGAAGACTAATTATACAAATTGAATATTTCTAGTAAGTTTAATTCACTGAGCTTGTGAAGCTTACTCCTCATTGTACAATGATTACAGGTAGCGGGCAAGACTGATAGAATTGTGAGTAGAGATTCAGACTAAATCATTTTCTGTAAGCCACGTAGCCCACATCCTCAGACTAATGAGAAAGAAAAAAAATATTTGTAAATATTTATGCATAATATGTTGTACATACTATTCAGTTGAGATCTAAATGATGTAACTCCCCTGTTGAGAGTTGAGGATTTATGTATGTAAATCATTCAGTTGTTATTTTTATATTGTTGCATATATGTATTGTACTGAGATTTCAAAAAGTGATGATACCGTCTCGGTGGTGGCCAACCCGGGATCGGTTGCTACAGTTAGCTTCTATTCCTCTTTGAGTAGCCATAAAACTGAGGAATTTCCTTCAAGTGACTCCAAATGCGCACTTGGCAGGGTTCAGCTTCATCCGATGATGTTGAAGCACCTCGAATGCCTTCTCTAGGTCGAAGTCATGGTCTTCGGCTTTGACACTCTTGACCAACATGTCGTCCACATAAACTTCCATATTTCTTCCGATTTGCTCACGAAAGATCTTATTCACCAACTTTTGATATGTTATCCCTGTGTTTTTCAGTCCAAATGGCATGACTTTGTAACAGTACAACTGTTGGTCAGGGATGGAGATTATTTTCTCATGGCCAGGCTAGTGCATAAGGATCTGGTTGTACCCTGAATAGGCATCTATGAAAGTTAGAAGTTCATGCCCTGAGGTGGCACCAACCAGCTGATCAATTCGCGGTAAAGGAAAACTGTCTTTCAGACAAGTCTTGTACCAATATATGAAGTCAATTCAGATTCGCCACTTTCCATTGGGTTTTTTGACCATCACCACATTGGACACCTAGTCGGGATAGTTCGTCTCCCGGATAAAGTCAATTGCTAGTAGTTTATCAACTTCGGTCTTGATGGCTGCTTATCATTCGGGGGAAAATGATCTCTTCTTCTGAGTGACTGGCTTGTGGCTCAGGCCCACGTTTAGCTGGTATACAATGACCTCAAGGCTAATCCCGAACATATCCGAGGCTGACCACACAAACAAGTCTTGATTCCTTCATAGAAGATATGGGCGATTCCTTAAGATTTTCGGGGAGACCGGAGCCAATTTGGATTGTTCTAGAGATGTCTTCGCCAAATAGGACAGCGGTTAGTTCCTCCATGGGTTGGCCACGCAAGGTCTTGACCTCATCTCTAAAATTTTCTATCTCGAGTGGCAAAGCCTCGGTTCTTTTTACTCATCTAACAACATTCAGATAACAGGACCTAAAAACTTGGTGGTCCCTTTTGACCTCACTTACTCCATCGTCAGTGGGGAACTTCATTTTCATATGGTAGGTCGAGACAACTGCCTTCAGTTTATTAAGAGTGGGTCTACCAAGAATCACATTGTAGAACAATGGTCGTTTAACTACCAGAAAAGTAGTATATATAGTAGTAGTCTGTGGAGCCATCCCTACAATGACTGAGAGAACTATGCTATCTTCTGCAAACAATGGAGCCCTCAATAAGCCATATAATGGGCTGAAGATCGACTCAATTGACTATCTTTCAACTACATCTTCTGAAAGGCATCATAGAATAAAATGTCCACCGAACTTCCGTTATCCACTAAGATACTCTGACGTCGTGGTTGGCTACAAGGAGGGATACGACCATGGCATCATCGTGCACGTTTTGTACTCCATTCGCGTCATTGTCCATGAAGGATATTATCTAGTTTGTCTTCCTTCGCTTATGAAGCCTGCCAACAAAAGCTATGAACCTGGCATATGTTTTCCCGTTCTTCCCGGAGTTGCCTCCAGTGGTTGATCCACTGTAGATCATTTTGATAATTCTAGCGACTGTGACTTCTTGGCCTCCCTGGTTAGGTTCTCCTCAGTTTGGCCTCGGACTTTTCCATTGAGCTTAACATTCTCGGTTCTAACTATAGGGATGTCCGGGACTCCTCCTAGATCGATCGGGCATTCCTCCTTGCCACGATCCGGTAAACTTCTTTAAGTACCCTCGATTGATAAGGGTCTCAATCTATTGTTTTAGGGTGTGGCACTCCTCAGTATCGTGCCCATGGTTTCTATGGAATCGGCACCACTTGCTCTGATCCCCGTTGAGATGTTGTGACTTCGGGGGCCATCGAAGGATTTCCCTGTCTTGGAGCTGTATCAGGACATTGGTTCTAGATGCGTTGAGAGGAGTGAAACTTTTAAAACGGATGGTGGCCTTATATCTGCCTTTATGATGGGGTTTTTGGTCATCCCACAATGAAGATCGTTAGTGTCTTTCTTTTTCTTCTCCGTTTCCCCTTTCCTTTCTCTTCGGAAAGCTTGATTGTCTTTTGCCAGCATGTACTTCTCTACTCGGGTCATGACCTCGTTCATGTATTTATGCGGTCGCCTAGTGAGCTTGGAGTTGAAGATTTTAAATCTCAGTCCATTTTTGAATACTAGCATATGAACGTTGGGATCGAGGTCAGGGATATCCCTAGTGGTAGTGTTGAACCTTGAGATGTAGGCTCGAAGTCTCTCCCCTCAATGTTGAATGATGTTGAACAGGCTTTCCAAGGTCTTCTTAAGTCCTTTGCTGCTGAGGAAGTGGGAAGAAAAAGGATAGCTAAGCTCTTTAAAGGTGCCGATGCTTCTTGGCTTTAGCCTGGAATACCACATATGTAATACCTGTATTCATAAAGTAAGGGTAAATAAGTAATTTAATAAATATGACATGGAATTAAAATGAAATATATGTGAAAGGTTTATTATTTAAATAAAAAAATTCTTAAATAAATAAAAAAAATGTGGCAGCAAGTGTTACCACCTGCTGCCAAGTGAAATAGAAAAGCTTTGCATGTGAGCCATATTTCAAAGTCGTGGCAGCAGTTTGAGGGACAGAAGCTGAGCTTTACAAAAGATTTGCTTATATATATAAAATTTCGCTTTGCTTTAATTTTTCTTAGCAAATCTTTGGTTTTCTCCTTTCTTCAATTCAAACTACTCTATTTCTTTAAATACTTGAGGACCGAAAGAAATTTTGAAAGAGCAAAATTTTGAAGGGGTTTACTGTAACAACCCATCCCGGGTTGGTCACCCCTGAGACGGTGTTGTCACATTTTGAAAATCCCAGCATGACACATATATGCAACAATAAAAAAAATACTAACAACAAATTCCTTTACATCAATCTTCAACCCTCAACAGGGGAGATACATCAATATGATATTAATTTAACATAATATACAATGTAAAATGTATGAACATTTACAAATAAAAATTTTATTTCATTTTTCTCTTTCGTCTGAGGATGTTGACCCATACGTGGCTTACAGAAAAAAAAAATGATTTTGTCTGACTCTCAACCCACCAGACTATTTGTCATGTCTGTTACCTGAAATCATTGTACAATGAGGGGTACGCTTCACAATCTCAATGAATTAAATTTACTAGAAGTACTCAACCTGCATAAATAGTCATTCAATAATAAATCATTAATATTTCACGTAACTTGATAATAATTTTCTACTATCACTACATATGTCATGAGATCCTTTCCCTATCAATCTCTTCTTCTTATTTATTGCTTCACCTTAAGACCATCAATTGTCTCATAATTACCTCGTAATGAGGTTCACAGCATAAAGTCTAACATTTAAAATAATTACTATCACATCATACTTTTATGTCTTTTCTCACTGTAACTGTCTCTCTCTATGAGACTCATTCGTCTATAAATACTTTCATAAAAACACACCACACATCAGCATTTCAATAATGTAAGCAATAATTAAAACAGATGCAATGCATGAATTATTATTATGGGAACGTCTTCCTACATATCGACATATTTTTATTATCTTAGACCGGCCCCTTCCTAATTCTTTTCTTTCCAGCATATACCAGCTGTCACGGTATTTATTTCCAGCATATACCGGTTGTCATGGTGTCCCTTTTATTTCCAGCATATACCGACTGTCACGGTGTCCCTTTTATTTCCAGCATATACCGGTTGTCACGGTTTTTCAATTAGACGGGCCCCTTTCCGGTTCTTTCGTTTCTTTTATTTACTGCATATGCATATGAGTAACGATATAAAATATGCATATGAATAGTAGTATAACAATAACATACATAAAAAATGATATTTAAATTAGCTATCCTGATTGCTCAAAATTTATCATTGAAATAAGTTCTCCAAAATTTCTCTCCTCGTATATTACATCCACTGATTAATCATAACTCATCTGGAAATTTCACCTATCTCTTTTATTATTAAATCAGCTTATTATTTTACTAATTTCTTCTCCTCACATATCATATAAATTTATTAACTAAAACTCGTCAAAAATGTTATTTATCACCATCACTATTAAATTAATTCATTATTCTGATAATATTTCTTTTCACATAATAATTTTCAACGTATCCAATATTTATATCATACATATCAATTTAATTTATCTACCACCAAAATATAAGCTAATAATTTAATATTTTTACTATATATTTGATTTTTATTTAGATTACTTAAAGGAAATCCAACTCACCACGTAGCACTTAAAGCTACCAGTGGATCACCTCCTTGCCTTTCCCATTCCTCTCAGAATTTCCCTAAGTTGTTGATCGTTAGCACCTGATATCATATTTATATTAAGTTTCTAATTTATTCTTCAATTCGTTATAAACCTCACCTTTTGAAAATTTTCACTTTGAATTCGGAGAAATTTCATGAATACTAAAAATTCAAAAATAAACACTACGTTATTACCTTCTATTTTTCGATAGCTTCTCGTGACTCCCTATGAAATTCCGCAGTAAACTCCTTCAAAATATTTCTCTTTCGACCTTTCTTTGGGTTTCCAAATGTTTAATGAAAACAAGTGGTTTAAAGAAAACTAAACAAAATTTTGTAATTATTATGTTTACTTAATATACATATATATACACACAAAAGATGAAAAAGAAAAATTTGTGTCTACAGCCTCCAAATTCTTCCATGAACTCTTTTTGTTGGAAAGCATGCAGCCTATTTTGTTACACTTGGCAGCAGGTGCTACCAGGTGTTTTTTTAACTTTTTTTATTTTTTTATTTTTTTTCTTTTCTCTTTTTACTAGCCGTCCAGAAATTATTTTTTTAACTTTTTTTTCTTTGTAACTACGCCCCCACACGTCTATTTTTTTCAAAAGAATTATTTTATTCAATACTAATCCTTCTCATAAATATATTATTTTAATTTCATGTCATATTTATTAAATTACTTTTTTACCCTTACTTTACCAATATGAGTATTACATTTACAGGAGAATTTTATAGAGAAGCATGAGAAGCTCTAAGAAAAACAGAAGGTAATAATGTAAGTTTTATTTTTGAAATCTAGCATACACGAAATTTCCCGAAATTCAAAATGAGAATTTTCAAAGGGTGTGAATTATGAAAGAATTGATGAAAAAAATTAGAAATTTTAATATAAATATTATATCAGGTCTTGACGGTCACCAATAGGGGAAAATTTCTTAGAGGAGCAGAAAAAGTAAGGAGTTGATCCATGGGTAGCTCTAAGTGCTACGTTGTGAGTTAGATTTACTTTAAGTAATCAAGATAAATATGAAATATCTAGTGATAAAATTAGAATAAATTATTAACTTATGCTTTAGTAATAGATGAAAATTGGTTGATAGATGTGATAGGAATAATGGATGTGTAGAGCATTATTTTATAAAAAATAATATTTTTGGAATAATTAGTTGATTTAATAATAAAGGCAATAAGTGAAATTCTTGATGAGCTATGGTTTACGATTTGATGTGATTTATGATGAGAGAAATTTCGTGGAATGTTTTCAAATAATAATTTGAGCAAAATCAGGATAACTAATTTAAATATTTGAATTCATGTTTGTTATTATGTTATTGTTCATATGCATATTTCATATCATTGTCCATATGCATATGCATTAAATAAAAGAACCGGGAGGGAGCCAGTCTAATTGAAAAACCGTGACAGCCGGTATATGTTGGAAATAAATGAAAACCGTGACAGCTGATATGTGCTAAAAATAAATGAAAACCGTGACAGCCGGTATATGCTGGAAATAAAAGAATTGAGAGGGGGCAGGTCTAAGATAAAAACATATTGATATGTGGGAAGATGTTCCCTAATAATAATTCATGCATTGCATCTGTTTTAAATATTGATTGTATTACTGAAATGCTGAAGTGTTGTTTGTTATTGTACATTTATTTATAGATGAATAAGTCTCACAGAGAGACAGTTATGGTAAGAAAGAAACATAGAAGTATGATATGATAAGAATCATCTAAATGCAGACTTTATGTTAGGAACCTCATAACGAGGTAATTATGAGATAATTGTTTGTCTTAAGGTGAACTAATATATAAGAACAAGAGATTGATAAAGAATGAGACTTATAATATGTGTAGTGATAGTGGAATGTTATTATCAAGTTGTATGAGATATAAATGATTAAATATTGAAAGACTATTTATAAAAATTGAATACTTCTAGTAAATTTAATTCACTGAGCTTGTGAAGCTCATCTCTCATTGTACAATGATTTCAGGTAGCAGGCCGGACATATATTTTGGTGAGTTGAGGTTCAGACGAAATCATTATCTGTAAGCCACGTACGTGTCCACTTTTTCAGACTAATGAGAAAATAAAATAAAAATCTATTTGTAAATATTTATGCATTTTATGTTTTATATAATGTTTAACTCAAGATTAGAATGATGTATCTCCCCTGTTGAGGGTTGAGGAATGATTTAAAAAATTTTGTTAGTATTATTTTTATTGTTGCATATATGTGTCATGCTGTGATTTTCACAATGTGATGACACCGTCTCAGGGGTGGCCAACCCAAGATGGGTCGTTACAACATACTGGTAGCTTTTTCGAGCGTCAGGGGAAACGCTCGGCACATGACAAGATCAGAATGCCAATATAGCATCATGGTAGTCTTGTAATATTGTAGGTGGCCTAAGGGATTTGCCGAGCCATCGTAGGGCTTGATTTTTGGCATCCAAAAATTTGGCGAGAGTGGAGCTTCGAGAACTTCCTGTGTAAATGGTGGGTCTTAGACGCTGAGTTCATCTAGGATGTTATGATTATGAAATTTGAAGGCTTTGTTGAATTCTTTTCCATCTCCTCGATCCGTTTGTCTAGGTTGAGGTTGCTTTTGGAGGAGGAGCATCTTCTAGATCTACTGGCGTGATGAGGTGAAGGCCCAAAAGTGGTACGACTGTCGATGGGGAGCTCGTCACTAAGAGGGCTAGTTTTCTGGGAGTGCGATGAGGAGATGGGGGTGAGGGCTGTCAACCTCCCCTCCGAACTTCGACGGCCAGGTTCATTACCAAACTAGAGAGCTCTAGGAGCTATGCTTGAATCATTGGAATAGCGGGATGCACCGAGGTGGCTCCTCTGAGATTTTTAATAGGATCCATCTCCGTACGATGAGTATGTTGCGTTCCCGGAAGGGTTCGCGGGTCATGGCTAGAGGTCATGTGCTCAGACACAGTAGGGAACCTTGAGCCGGATTACTGGCTGTGAGTATTATTTTGTATGGGTGTGGTGCTAGTTTTGACGACTCCCTTGCTGGTATTCTTGGTGGTGCTTCTAGGCGGCATGGTAACAGATGAGTTCTATAGATTTTTTCTCTTCTACTGGTTAGTGAGATATTGGTTTTTCCCACGAATGACGCTAATATGTTGATGCCAAAAATTTGTTGCTGAGCTGAAGGTCTGGAATTCCGAGGTCTGCGCAGAGAAAAATGTGATGAACTAAAGAGTCACTAGAGGAAAAGGGAGTGGTGTCTCCGAGGACTCTTCGATTCCTTTGTCAGTGCGAAGTTTTCTTGAGGGAAAATGATGAGGATTGTGGTGTTGGTGTTTTGGTAATGAACTTGAAATGATTTGAGATCTGGGTACCTTGAAATTCTTATAGTGGTTCGGGCACTAAGCCTATCACAAGCTCGGGACAAAGCGATCCCTGAGATCCTGCTTCTCTGGTGAAGGGTCTTGTTGCGTGTTTAAGGACGGTGTGGTCCCTGAAATCTTGCTTTCACTTTTACGTGTGAGAAGTCTGAATTATTATGGCTTCGTTATCTACTCTGCTACGTGCCTATTATTGACCTAGCCACATGTCATCCGGCCATTGGAGGGGAAGTTTATCCACGTGTCACCAGGCTACTGGAGAGTGAATTATTTACTGCATCAGATGTGCTAAATAGTTAATATTGCAAACATGTCAACATTAATTCAACCTTCTTGATGGTGTTGCAAGCATTCCGATGAGCTTGATAATGAACTGTTGAGAGAACAACTCAAACTTTAGGTAATGGAAAAAAGCTTCACCTACGGTTATTCAAAGACTCATTTTGAAACCATATTAAGATACGAAACCTTTCCCTACAGTTGCTCAATGACTTCTTTTCGGTTCCAAGTCTTAACTAGTACTCAGAACTAGCAACTGAGATGTGATAATTATGAATTGTTAAGTTATTTTTACACCTAAATTAAGTTCCTACTACTCCTATGATAGAAAAGATTACATTAATTTGATGATGAAGTTTGTAAGACCTTTTACTGAATTCCATATAGTAGTATTTATAGTACAAAAAGAGTAATTGTTCCTTTCCTTTTTCAATTGAAAGATTCACAAGATAACTAAAAAGTCTTTAAAATTTAAATACAATTTCGTAACTGATTGAAACCAACTGGAACTACTAAATATTGACTTTACTGTTGGATCCTTAATCCAACATAGGACTTATATGTGAATAATTATGTGTTGTAGACTGTCATATAAGGTTAACCCCATTTAAAGTGGTCTATTAAGGTTTAGGTAATTTGGGCTTTAATGTATCTAATAGGGTGTGGGCCTTTAATGTGTAGAGACTTAAGGGTAATTTCTATTTTTATGATGGGCTAAAATAGAAATTTCAAAAGATAATAGGGAAGTTATCTATTAATAGTGGTTATGGTCCCCAGATCAGACGTACTATTATTCTTCTATTCTTTGACATCCCATCATCATAGATAGAGCAAGAGAAAACAAAGGATTCTCTAAGAGAACGTGTTGATCTGGAAGACATACCGTATAGCTCTAGAGAGTAATTAACTGTCATGGATTCAGGTACACTTTCGCATATTAATCTGTTCATTCTTGGTGATTTAACATGAATGTTTCGTAGATTTTGAGAGATGTTTTACATCCAAAGATATTTTCTAACAAGTGGTATCAGAGCCATATTCATGTTGAATCATTGGGAATCAGAATTTCATTCGATGACATGATGATTTGTATATGTTTTTGGATTTAACGATTCTGGGTATGGTGTTGTTAAATTCGAGAACAATTTTAGTTGTTCTTTGTACAATTTTTCTGAAATTTGGTTGATTCAAAAGGTATTTAAGGTTCGTTTAAAAAAAGTCATGAAATTGTATAATTTTTTGAGAATTTGGTTGATTTGCTGCCATAGATCAGTTAGGAATTAAAAAATGAGCAAAACTCCTATTGAATTATCGAAATCGGAGTTCTGGAGGCCAAGATATGGCTGGGTCAAGTTTTGGGTCGCGATTTGAATCGCGCGACCCGGTTAGAGGTCAGGGATGACCAAAATGTCGTGTCGTTTCTCTAGGTTGAGAAAATGATGTGACATTTTTTTTTTAAAAACGACATGATGTTTTAAGGTAAGGGCGTTGACTTCGGTTGACCATCGTTGACTTTGACCAAAAAAAATTGGGTCAGTTTTGGTGCAATTTAATTTTACATATTGGTATGTTTATATATATTTTGGAATGAATTAATTGAAGCAACATGTCACCAAAGTGACTTCTCTTGTGGAAATTAATTTGTTTTGGAATATAAACAGTTGTGTGCATGTAACTTATGTGAATATTGACCAGCCCAAAGAAAGGTTGATATTTAACAGAATTGCATGGGTACCTGTGGTAATAAACATGTGATGATTATTCGGTTTTTTCATGTGAACAATACATCGGCCCAAAGGAAGATTTATTGTTCGACATATTTCTTATTATCAGTGTTTGATTACTACGCCAAGATATCACTTACAAATTTATATTTTGTCCAATGACGAAATATTAATGGCGTGCCCGGTATCTTTAGATGAGATTTACCTCTATTTAAATTTTATTGCTATTTCTGTTATGAGTAAGCTTGTTTTGTTTGTTTGTTGTTCTCTGGATTAAGCTACAACCACTCCTACTAATATTACTGTCAACATCAACTCTATTCCTATGCTAAATGATACAAATTTCAAGTCATGGCAAGAGAACCTCTTGATAATTCTCGGATTCAAGGATCTCGACCTTGCGTTAAGGGCTGATTCTCTTGCACCTCTTACGGATAAGAGTACCTCTGATGAAAAGAGGAATATGGAAAGGTAGGAGAAATCAAATCGCATGTGTATGATGATCATGAAGAAGGCCATTTCGAAAGCATTCAGCAACACAATGTCTGAAAAGAATACTACGGCTAAGGAATTTCTTGCAGACATTGAAAAGAGGTTTGTCAATAACGAAAAGGTTGAAATATGTACGCTCTTGACAAGTTTAATTTCAATGAGATACAAAGGCAAAGGCAATATCAGGGAGTATATCATCGAGATGTCTCATCTTGCTTCAAGGTTGAAAGCACTTCTGGTTTTGATATCCCTTCTGATATAGTTTAGCCAGTTTAAGGTGAGCTACAGTTGTCAGAAAGAAACTTGGTCTCTGAACGAGCTCATCTCACACTATGTTCAGGAAGAGGAATGATTGAAGCACGATAAGACAGAGAGTGCTCACCTAGCCTCAACTTCTAAGAACAAGGACAAGGGAAATAAAAGGAAGAAGGATAAGGAAGCTGCAGATACGACACCTCAAAAGAAACAACAAAAGAAACCGGGTCAACCGAAAGGTACAGGTTGTTTTTTCTACGATGTTAAAGGGCATATGAAAAAAGCATTGCACCAGCTACCACGCATGGCGTACTAAGAAAGGCGTGCTTCTTAATTTAGTTTGTTCTGAGGTTAATTTAACTTTGGTACCTAGACACACATGGTGGATAGATTCTGGTGCAACAACTCACATCAGTGTGTCTATACAGGGTTGCCTGATTTGCCGAAAACTAAGTGATGGTGAAAGATACATCTATGTGGGCGATGGCAATATGGTTCAAGTTGAGGCAACAGGAAAATTTTGATTATTATTAAAGACTAGAATTTATTTGGATCTTAATGAGACATTTATTGTATCTTCTTTTAGACGGAATTTGATTTCTATTTTTGCTTTGGACAAATCTGATTATTCTTGTTCATTTGGGAATGAAAAATTTAGTTTGTTTCATGATTCAAAATTGGTTGGTTATGGTTCTTTGTCGGGTTATGATAATCTTTATTTGATTGATACAATTGCTTCATTAATGAATCCCTGCAATTAAGTACACGAGGTATAAAGAGAAAATTAACCAATGAGAATTCGGTTGCGTTGTGGCACAAGAGATTAGGTCATATCTTCAAACGATGAATAGAGAGACTTGTGTCAGACGAAATTCTAGACCCCTTAGATTTCGAATATTTTGATGTTTGTGTTAACTACATAAAAGGGAAACAAACCAATAAGAAGAGATTTAAAGCCAACCGGACTTTGGATTTCTTAGAACTTATACATACAAACATTTGTGGGCCATTCCCTACGGTTGCTTGAAATGGTTAACAATATTTTATAACGTTCATAGATGATTATTCCAGATATGGCTATATATATCTCATTCATGAAAAGTCACAATCACTGAATATGTTCAAAATTTTAAGGCTGAAGTTAAGAACCAACTCAGCAAAAGGATCAAAACCGTGAGATCTGACCGTGGTGGTGAGCACTATGGCATATATGACGGTTCAGGTGAACAATGTTCAGGACCGTTTGCTAAATTCCTAGAGGAATGCGGTATCATTCCACAGTACACTATGCCGGGTTCACCCACTATGAATAGTGTTGCTGAAAGATAAAACAGGATGCTTAAAGACATGGTGAGGAGTATGATTTGTCATTCTTCCTTACCAGAATCACTCTGGGGAGAAGCACTTAAAACCGTAGCATATATCCTTAACAGGGTTCCAACTAAAGCGACTACCAAAACCCCTTTATGAACTTTGGATGGGCAAGAAGCCTAGTTTAAAGCACTTGCACATTTGGGGATGTCCAGCTGAGGCAAGGCCTTATAGGCCCAATAAAAAGAAACTGGACTCAAGAACTGTGAGTTGCTATTTTATTGGATACTCTGAAAGATCCAAGGGGTACAAGTTTTATGATTACACGAATAAGTCAATTTTCGAGTCGGGAAATGCCCGGTTCTTCGAGGATGTCGAGTTTGTAGAGGGAGATACAGTTAGGGACTTTGTCTTTGAATAGGAATATATCGATATTCCCATAGGTGTTATTGGCATTGATCATGATTCCATTCCTGACTTTGTTTAAGACACAACAGATCAAGACAATGTCGCAGAACCTCTCATTTAAGATTTTATTCCAGAAGAACAAACTCTACCACTTCAAAATCCTATACCATTAAGAATATCCACTAGAGAAAGGAGAAGTGTAGTGCCAGATGACTACATTGTATTTCTGCAAGAGCATGAGGTTGACATTGGAGTGATGGAAGATGATCTAATCAACTTTCATCAAGCCATGGAAAGTTCTAACTCTCAGAAGTGGATTGATGCCATGAATGAGGAGATTAAGTCCATGAAGGACAATGATCTGTGGGATCTTGTCCTACTTCCAGAAGGTGCGAAACCCATTGGTTGCAAATGGATATTTAAGACCAAAAGGAATTCGAAAGGCGATGTGGAATGGTACAAGGCTCGTCTTGTCGCTAAGGGCTTTACACAAAAAGAAGGCATCGATTATAAAGAGACTTTCTCTCTGATTTCTTTGAAAAACTCTTTCAGGACTATTATGGCATTGGTGGCGCGTTTTGATCTTAAACTACATCAGATGGATGTAAAGACAACGTTTCTTAATGGTAACATTGATGAGATGATCTATATAGTGCAA
The DNA here is from genome assembly GCA_023935145.1 of Bretschneidera sinensis. Taxonomy (NCBI): domain Eukaryota; kingdom Viridiplantae; phylum Streptophyta; class Magnoliopsida; order Brassicales; family Akaniaceae; genus Bretschneidera; species Bretschneidera sinensis. Next base: position 105,776,240 of record CM043699.1, read on the forward strand.
CCAGAAAACTTTGTGTTGGGAGATCCAAAGAATATGGTTTGCAAACTTAGGAAATCCATCTATGGGCTCAAGCAAGCATCTCGACAATGGTATTTCAAGTTTCATCAATTGATCATCTCATTCGGTTTTGAGATGAATTTGGTTGATGATTGCATATACCATAAGTTCTGTGGGAGCAAGTATAATTTTCTGGTTTTATATGTCGATGATATTTTGCTTGCCAGCAACGATATAGGCTTATTGCATGAAACCAAGAGATTTCTAGCTAAGAATTTTGAGATGAAAGATTTTGGCGACGCCTCTTTTGTATTAGGCATAAAGATACATCGGGATCACTCTCCGGGAATTCTTGGATTATCACAAAAGAGCTATATGGAACAGGTTCTCAAGAGATATGGTATACAAGATTGCAAACCAGGTAATACCCCTGTGGCAAAGGGAGACAAGTTTAGTCTCAATTAGTGCCCTAAGAATGATTTTGAGGAAAAAGAAATGCAGAAGATTTCTTATGCGTTAGTAGTAGGAAGTCTAATGTACGCTCATATTTGTACACGTCCGGATATTGCATACATTGTTGGGATGTTGGGCAGATATTTAAGTAATCCAGGAGTAGACCATTAAAAATCAGCCAAACGGGTCTTGTAGTACTTACAAAGAACAAAAGATTATATGTTCACATATCGGAGGTCAAATCAGCTTGAGATCATTGGGTATACTGACTTCGATTTTGCTGGATGCCAAGATAGTATGAAATCTACGTCGAGCTATGTTTACCTGCTAGTTGGAGGTGCTGTCTACTGGAAGAGTGCTAAACAGTCTCTTATAGCCTCTTCTACCATGGCGGCAGAGTTCATAGCTTGTTATGAGGCATCCAATCACGGAATATAGCTGCGAAATTTTGTCACGAGGCTGCGTATAGTAGACGGTATTGAAAGACCACTCAAGTTATTTTGTGACAATAAGTCAACAGTTCTATATTCCAATAACAACAGGAGCTCGACGAAGTCAAAGCGTATAGACATCAAGTTCCTAGTTGTTAAAGAAAGAGTTCAGAGTGGCCAGTTGTCTATAGAGCACATCGGTACAAATTCCATGATTGCGGATCCGCTTACTAAGGGATTGCCACCCAACGTGTTTCATGAGCACACCGCTCATATGGGTGTCATGTCATTTGAGGGTATTCAGTTTTAGCGGGAGTTTGTAATTTTAGGTGTTTTTCTGATATAGACATATTTTCAGTTATTTCAATTTATGGATATTTTAAAGTTATTTTCTGCAGAAATAAAGTTTTGGTTTATTTACACTCTGATTTTGGTATGGATTGATCTCACTAAGGCTTAAGGGTGGACTAGCTGAAAATAGGCATGTTAAGATCACATTGCATGAAATTTCCATGCTACACATTCACATCATGATCCATGTCATTCAGTTGTATTGGCATACGTAACCATTGATGGGTCAAGTTACGAAAGATGTAACGAATGCCACTTTGATCCTATGTTGGTATAATTGATGTACTGGATTGGTTATAGATACATTTCAGTAATGACAGCAAAGTAGAGCTCATATGGTTATTATTTTGCAATGCATAATTTTAAAGTTACACATATAGCCCAAGTGGGAGATTGTTGGATCTTTAATCCAACATTAGGCTTATATGTGAATAATTATGTGTTGTAGACTATCATATAAGGTTAACCCCATTTAAAATGGTCTATTAAGGTTTAGGTAATTTGGGCTTTAATGTATCTAATAGGGTATGAGCCTTTAATGTGTAGAGACTTAAGGGTAATTTCTATTTTTATGATGGGCTAAAATAGAAATTCCAAAAGATAGCAGGGAAGTTATCTATTAATAGTGGTTATGGTCCTCAGATCACACGTAAGATTATTATTCTATTCTTTGACATCCCATCATCAGAGAGAGAGCAAGAGAAAACAAAGGATTCTCTAAGAGAACGTGTTGATCTGGAAGACATACCGCACGGTTCTAGAGAGTAATTGATTGTCATGGATTCAGGTACACTTCCGCATTTTAATATGTTCATTCTTGGTGATTTAACATGAATGTTTCCTGGATTTTGAGAGATGTTTTACATCCAAAAATATTTTCTACCATTTACATGATGCTTCCAATGCTCACACTTACTTCTGGAGCACGTGGCTCGCTTTGGCTATCCTAAGTGTTATCAAGCAACCAGTGCCTCACATATTGATCTCATTACTCTGTCACTTTCTACACCAAGCTACCCAATCAACAGGAAAACATGATGCAATGAGCTCATCTAGACGATTTACCAAACATTCTTTTTCCTTGGCATTATGGGTTTTGTTGGGGTATCCACATGTGAGTTATCTCACATCGGAAAGAAATAAAAAATAAGAGTAACTTATATACATGGTTTGAACCCAAGATTTTTGAATTTGTGCTAATTTTGAGTCATATTAGTGTTCATCCATGCATATCGAGTCCGTTCGTGTGATCTCTTGTCGTGTAAAATATTCTCGGTGTTAACAAACTGGTATCAGAGTCTAGTTCGAGTTGGTCACGATCATGTGACTCACAGGATGCATGTCTCGTGATTGTGTCTCTGAATGAGAAGTGTTTGTATGCCCACAGTTGTCTGTCTTGTGAGGACTCCCATGACTGTGCCTCACTTGAAGAGGAGATTTGTAGAGATTTCTTCATGTGAGTTATCCCACATCAGAAAAATAAAAAGAAATAAGAGTAGTGTATATACATGATTTGAGTCCAAAACCCTTAAGCTTAAGATAATTTTGAGTCGTATTGATGTTCATCTATGTATATCAAACTCGTTCGTGTGATCTACCACTATGTGAAATACTCCCGACTTTAATAGGTTTTGACTACAATGTTAGGAACCTCAAGCATCATGGCACATATCAGATGAACCGTCTCTAATAACTCAAGATTTATGTACATATGGTATGACATCTAGCATCTCCTTTCCAACCTTTCATGTTATGAAGTCTTCTCATGATATTAATTTTGTGAGACACCTTGTGCAAGCCATTAGCCAATCTACATGAATTAATCAATACTTGGACGATCAACAATACTTAAATTGTGCTGCTGCAAAATTTGGGTGTCAACACCTCCCAAGCTTTATCTTGCTAGAATTCATGGGATTAGAAGATTTCATAGAAAATATTTTGGGGTTTCCACATTTCCTCTCTTCTCAAATTTAATGATGCTTAAGCCCATCTAAGTGAAGATTTATTGCACCCATTCCAATCCGAGCTTGTTATAGATTTTGTAGAAATCTTAATATTGTCTTTACTTCATATTTTGGCTGGTTGGTTTGATTTGAGTTTATGAAGATTTTCTTTCTTTTCTAAGTTACTATTAGCACCATATTTTTAATGAGCTGTCCCACGGTCTCACCAAATGTTTCCATGCCTTATTTTTTTTTTCCTGATGTGCCTTTATTAAGTGGTAAGTTATCGTTTTTCTTTTGAGACAGCCCCACATGCATGTGGGGTACTCCCCAATGAAAGATTGTTTTTTGTCATGGACAAACGCGTTAGTTGTTCACTTTTCTCCAATCAGACTTAAATGTGCATGTTTGTTGTTTGGTTAATCTTTGACCTGGACATAATTTATCACCGAAAAAGAAAAAAAAAATTGCTTAATTTTTTCTGCTGTATCAGTATCATGTATAAAGTGTTGCGTTGTTTTTTTTTCTATTTAACTTACAAGAATTTCAATAAATTCGATATCAACATTGATACAGGTATACAATGGAGTGACAGTAATAATTTTTTAACTCAAGAGATTCATTGATAATTGCTTAAATCTTTATTAATAACATCACAAAAATTTCATTGATAATAAAAGAGGTCGAGAAAAAAATACTCATTTCACACTCGTATGACGAACTTTCGTTGATTCGATCCTTGAAATATCAATGTGGTATGTAACTCAACAAGAAGAAACCAAAGGTTGAAGAGAATAAAGTAAGAGGAATGGGCATTCCTATATTGTGATTATGGGGCACATTGAGAATCTATGGAATGAATATGTCGCATCTGGCTGGACACATAGAAGTAGTAATATACAAGGGATTCATTCATTCTCTTCCTCTATCTGGGAATTATAATTAGGGCTTAATTTTTTATGAACATGAGGTTTTGTGTTCAAACATGTGCTTGTATGTAGATATATTTGTGTCGGTGTGAGAGAGAGAGAATCATTGAATTATTATTTATAAAATGTAATTATGGATCGGGTCGGGTCGGGTCGAATCGGATCAATATCAGATTGGATAAAAACATTGATAATACGAATATTTCTCAATCACAAATATTAATTATTTTTTTATTTAAAGCAATGATATATATATAAATATATTATTATAATACTATCACATTAACTTATACAATTCAATCCGCAATTTGATTATTTCAATCATTTAAAGTGAGATAAACATGTAATTAATTATAAATGGTATAAATAACCTAAATATTAATAAGAATCGAATTTGAAAATGCGTAAATTTAAAACCCCAACTTTGATTTTTTAAGCACTGAACCAAACTTGATTGGGGTAATTTTTTCGTCTATGAAATGTATAAATCGTAACTTTCGTAACTTTCTTTACTTACGTAAATAAATTGTAATCTTCAAAAAAATGTAAGTAATACACATAAAAAAAATAATTACATATAATATTTGACTACACATATCAACTCACATCAACTTCTATAATATTAAATTAACTAAACAATTCATCCTTCAAGTGCATGTATTTGGAAAATTGTTCACTTGTCAAAGGTTCATTAATTAATAAGCAAGGACTAATATTATTCTCATTTATTTTCTTTTCCATACAATACCAACTTAAGAAAAGGTCTATTATTTTTTTTACCCTTTTCACATGTGGGTTTGTTGAAGAATTTCTAAAGGAAAAAGTCTCTTCTTGATTTTGTACCCAACAAACCCTTGTATGATGGTCAAGAGAGGAATTACCAATAAACATGTTTTAGTTGACTGGAAAGACAATGACAATTTGAGAGAAGGGGGAGGGGGCTTGGGTTCAATTTCTATCATTGGCTTAAAGTGGAAAATTGGAGTTTTGTACACATGAATCCTGTGCCATAAGCTTGCAAGCAGAATTTCGAATAACTATTTTCTATATAAGGTCAAAAATTGATCTAAGATAAAAATAAAAATAAAAAATTGTTTGAAATTTGAGTGGTAATTTCAGAAAAATAGAATAGTAACTCATTGGTAATTTATTTAAAATTTATCGTTAACATGAAAAAAAAAATCATTAATAACACGTAATGATAAAAAAAAATATTTGTTTTATAGCTGAGTGGTGTGTACTGATTGGCTGATACTGTGAAATGTATAAATTGCAATCTTCTCTAGCTACATGTTACCGCTGGTAACATAGAGAATTAAGTATGAGTGGCACATGCAATGAAAACTTTTGTGGGGATGATGGATGGGTTGCAGTAACATCAGAATCACAGTTGAAGGAAGCAGCTGCTGGGTCCCATACCCACACACTCACTCAGAAAGGTATCACGGACCGTCCTATCAACTGCCTCGGTAAACGTAACTGGCCTTTTTCTGTTTCTCTTTTTTCTCTCGGGTAGTGATAAACTTACGACATTGTCAGCTTAAAAAAATTTGACATCATAATCAACGGAGAATTTGTGTTGTAATTACGAAGAAATCGAACGGAAGTGATATTGGTAAAATTCACTCGTTCAATAAGATTTGGATGTCTAGATGCATATTAATCATCAATTACCAAAAGTTGTTTAGGATCAGATTTCTTTTAAGTACATAACGATAAAATCATCGTTTTAAGTTTAAAGATTTCATTCATGGTCAATAAAGATCGCATCTCATAAGATTTAAGACATAAAAACCATATTTTTGCAGTGACTCAACTCGAACTTTGAGAAGAGGATCTCTAGTGCCTTTATAAAGGAACTCTAACCCTCATAATGAGGGGGGCTCTTTCAGAAATAATAAAAAGGTTTTTTCACAACCAGAACCGTTTCGACTCTCTTTCCCTACCATTTCATTATTTCCCTAAGCTATTCATTTTACTTCGTTTTGATACACCTACTGACTTAACCATCGGATGGTCTTTCCCGAAAAATCCAACTACGGGTGGCTTTTCTTGCAAGGGTTCATGTATCACGTTGATATAATCATGAGAACGAGGCCAACACCAGGCTTTCTTCTTCACCAATCCAAGATTAGCAGACAAGACTAACCTTTACCTTCTTTTTTGACATCAACAGATTGATGTCGTTGGTGGGAATACCAAATTTATCATACGATGCTACCAAAGAAAGCCCTCAATTGTAAACCTCGAGCAACTCCACTCAGCTCCCCACCAAAGAAGAGAGGTAGCATAGCAGCTACAAGGCAGAGTACAAATGGGCATAACCCTCACCAAGCCTCAGAGAATCCTTAAAATCATGAGGCCTACTATAATTAGGCCCAATCTAGTTCCATAGAAATCAGCCTCGCTGAGTATCCCATAGCTCTGGTCAACAGGATAGAGTTCAGACACCCATGTAACCATCCGACTTTTATGGTTGTACGAATGATACCAAACTCGGTCCGGATTTAGTTAGTATCAGTTCATTGCTAGGAAACCAGCACGGTCATAACTAGAAAAGGTCAAGAAAGCTCAAGAGTCTAAAGTTGGCATGAGTATCTACACGAGTCTAACTGGAAGCAAGGTGTTCAAAGCCAAATGCAGCACACCGAAGCTCCCAAGCCCAACACTCAACCGATTTCGATGCAGTATGAAGAAAAGTTCGCATCTGACTCCCAACCTCAAAGAAGGCACAATAACCCAAATTTGCTTAAAGTCTCTCAACAGCTGGAGCAGATAAGAAACTGCATCAACCTCGTTTTAAAGACCAGCAAGCCAAACATCTTGAACGAAATCAGGCCCCCAAGAAATCCATTCTCTCGAGAAATCATGGATATAGCGATCCTTGATAGATTCAAGATATCGAAAATTGAATCCTACATAAGGAAGACTTACTCTCTTGATCATTTAGAGACCTTCAAATCCTTAATGTCCATCCACAAGCATACAGAAGTAGTAATGTGTCGAGCTTTCCCAGTCACACTCTGGGAAACAGCACGGGCCTGGTTCTCAAGGTCTTCTTTAAAGGTTGATCAAGTCCTTTAAAGACCTAAGTGAACAATTAGTAAACCACTTCTTTAACAACCATAGACTAGGAAGGACAATAGAGAGTCTACTTTTTATCTAACAAAATGACGAACCTCTCATGGAGTACATCACTCGGTTCAAAACAGCAATGGTAGAAATAAAAAAAACTCAACCAAAGAGTGGCAGAAATAGTCTTCGTTAACGGATTTCGGGCCTCTGAAGTCAACCATCACATGTCTAGAAACCCAATGAGCTCTCTAACAACCCTTATGATCCAAGTAGATAAGTTTGTTATGGTTGAAGAAGATCAAATCTTCAAAAACTAGAGAGAGAATAGCACCACAAAGATGTCCCAATCCAACTCAACTTTTCACCACACACTTAGAAATTCCCTAAGTAAGGTGAAAGAGAAGCACTGAATTCGAAATTAGTCTGAGATCAAGTCACCACAAAGATGCAATAATGAACTAGAGAGTGTAACCTGAATTGAAAGGCTAAAGTTTTCTACACTTAGGGTAAAACCTACTTAAAAATATTTTTTTAGTTCACCTGAGATAAAGATCTTAAAAAGCCTGAAGTAAGTGATCGAAGTCCCACACTAGGTAAAACTCTAGTTCAAATCCACTACTCAACTCAAATCAAGATAAAAGAATCAGGACCAAAGTATGAGACTGAAGTCTCAACACTTGTTAAAATCTTGAAAACTTTACTCAGCAAAAGAGGTAAAAAAAAAAAAAAGGCAAGAGAAAAAAAAAAATAAACATTTCATTAATTAAATTATTATCAGGAATTAAGGCTTTAGCCACATAACTCTCGTCGAAATAAAACTAAAGTTTTTCCAGCTATACAGTTCCATCCGAGCAGAAGAGGAATTAATGCTTCAATTATACAATTCGTGCTGAAGTGAATCTAAGACTTCCACAGTCATATAATTCCACCCGAGAAGAAGAGAAATTAATGTTTAAGCTATACAATTCTCGTCGAAGTGGAACTAAGGCTTTCGCAGTCATACAGTTCCACCCGAGTAGAAGAAGAATTAAGCCTTCAGCTATGTAATTCCCATCGAAGTAGAACTAAGGCTTCCGCAACCATATAGTTCCACCCGAGCAAAAGATAAATTAATGATTTAGCTATATAATTCCCTCCAAAATGAAACTAAGGCTTTTGTAGCCATACAGTTTCACCTGAGTAGAAGTATGAATTAAGCCTTCATCTATACAATTCCCAAACCGATATAGAATTAAAGCTTTTGCGGCCACACAGTTTCACTCAAACCAAAGTAGAACTAGGGCGTCCGCAGCCACACAGTCCAACTTAACAACTACTCAATTCTGTAGGGATTCACCAAAAGTCTACACCGAGGTGCACAGTCAAACTAAGAACAACAAGGAATGAATAAAGAAAGAAATATATTCCTTTAGAAAACTCTCTAAACTTTCAAGGGAGTAAGGGTATATGATATGGGGAAAATTAAACGGTCCAGCAAGACCTGGCCGCATGGACACACATTATTGACCAGCCACCCTAGGTTGTGTAGGGTTAAACCTCCCCAAGTATACAATGATAAAATCACAACCCTGAGTTTGAAAATTTTGTCCTCGATCAACATAGGTCTCATCTCAAAAGGCTCAAGGTGCATAAATCACATTCCTATTGGGACCTACCTCAGGACCTTCGCCTTTATAAAGGAACTCAAACCCTCATAATGTAGGGACTCTCTCAGAGAGAATAAAGATGTTTTTTTCACAACCAGAATTACTTCGATATTTATCTAAGCCCTTCATTTTACTTCACTTCGATGCACTTACTGACTTAACTATTGGAAGATCATTCCCGGAGCATCCAACTCCAAGTGGTTTTCCTTACTGGGGTTTATGTATTATGCTAATATAATCACAATAACGAGACCAATACCAAGCTTTTTTTTTCGTCAATCCAATAACAGTGGACAAGACTACCCTTTACTTTCATTTTTTTTTATAAAAAATCCTAGAGATGAAAGAGGTTTGACAGACTTCTACCAATTTATTAAAATAAACTTGACTAAATATAAGTAAACGGAGGACAAAAGGGCCCTGATGAGTGCCAAATATTGCATATTTTGGCCCTTAATTTACATTTTTTTAGCTTAGGAATTTGTTACTTTGAGTTGTTTTTCGTTGTTTTACAGGTTCACAAGCACTTAGAAAGGAGTTTCACTAAATTGCCAGAATTGCCTATACAGATCAGTCATTTTTGCAAATTAAACTGTATTGATTCAAGAAGAACCAGGAGATGAGCCGTATATGCTTAAAAAGATCTGGAAGTCTATTTTCTGAAGAATTTTATCGCTCATAAAAATAATTTTTGTAGAGAAAGTTATGACAGTTTTAGTAGACAAAGGTCAAGCTGAAAGATGCCTAGTGCGCTCGAGCGCACCAAACCTGCAATCGAGTGTAGGTGTGCATTTTGACATCCCACATCGGTTAGAAATACTTTGCAGCACACCATGCTGTACTCAAGTGCACCAGGCTGTGATCGAGCACACTCGGGCAGTATCCCACATCGAATTGGAAACACATTGCACTCTTGGAGTTTCCCTATAAAATGCCCACTCCACTTCAGCTTTGAGGATCATCTGGAAACAAATATGGAGGGCTTTTGGGAACAATCTGGAGGAATTTTGGAGGGCAAAATGGGGAATCTCCAAGGCTTTGCTACTAATGGGGGATGCTCACGGCGAGATCAAATCTTTCCCTTGAGATTTTTGTTGTCCATTATATTTATAGGTAACTAAATTCTCAAGTGGGGCTAGGGATGAACTTGTACAGTTAATAGTATTTTTATTTATTTTTAATTTATGTATTTGAGTTTCAATTACTAAAATTCTTTGGTTTTATCATTTGCAATTCATTGGTGATATTTTCTTTTCCGAATAATCTTAGAATTTATTCTGTTTATAGATTTAGTCATGCTTTTTCTATTGAATGGTTTAACTCTTTGATTATGTTTGGATTAATTATTTATCTATATTGATTTAGTTCTTTGCTGCAATATCGCTTCATGAGTATATTGTCGTCGTTGGATTTTCTCAATAGTGATAATAAGTTACGTATTTTAAAAGTGGCGAATGATTTTTCAAAGGGTTACATTTGGTTTAATCTTTGTTTATAAATTTACATCTTCCGATTGGGAATTGGGAAGTGAATTCCCAATTGAGTTATTCAATAAATTAAGAATAATTAAAATACCAGATTTGTACAAGGGATTCCCGATGCTTTACTTTACTTTACTTTGCATTCAAAAATTAATCTTTGTTCTCCATCAATCATTCAATATTGTTCTTTAGTTTCTGTGTTCTTTCTACTATTCTTTTAATTTGTCTCCCTGTGGAATCGACATCCCAAAGCTGTGCTACAACTACCGCGTTATTCTTTGGGTATAATCAAATTTTGGCGCCATTGTCGGAGAGATGGTAGAAGAATTGCTAGATAGTTTTTCTTTTCAGCAGTTGTAAAGGCAGTAACTTCGTTCCTTCTTTTAGCTTGCTGTGTTATTTATTTATTCTCTTATTTCTTTTTATAGTATTTATTTATTATTATTATTATTGTTTTGTGACCTTGCATGCCCAAATATAGGGATGTTTTAGGTAGATTTGCTTATAAGCTTGTGCTAGAGCCAGAAACAAACTTTTTAGATCCTTTATTTGACAATCCATCTAGTCCTGAAGGAATGAGTGAACACGGAGATCAACCCACTAGGACCCTTCAGGATTACCTCCACCCTACACGCATAGCCACACCATCATGCATCATGTTTCCAGCTAACACTCGTCAGCTAGATCTTAAAACAGGGATGATACAGTTACTCCCTACGTTTCATGGTTTTGAAAATGAAAACTCATATGTGCACATTAAGGAGTTTGAGGAAGTAGTTGTGACTTTTCATAGTCAAAATGAAACTGATAACATTGTGAGACTTAAGTTCTTTTTTTTTTCTTTGAAGGATAGAGCTAAGAGTTGGCTATACTCACTGAGACCATGATCTATTAGGTCGTGGACTGAGATGACTTGGGTCTTCTTTAATAAATACTTTCCCCAACATAAGACCAATGCTTTAAAAATGCAGATCTCCACCTTTGCACAAAAGGATAGTGAGACTTTGTATGAGTCTTGGGAGAGATTTAAGGAGTTGTTGAGTATGTGCCCTCACCATGGGTATGAGAATTGACACTTATTGAGCTATTTTTATGAGGGACTTACATATAAGGAGCGTCAATTTTTAGAGATGATGTGTAATGGTGAGTTCTTACAAAAAGATCCTGATGAGGCCATAGAATACCTCAATGAGCTTGCTGAAAAAGCTCACACTTGGACTGGACCTAGTGCTACTGAAAGCACAAATAGGTCACAACTTATAGAAAACCCAAATAGTGGTAGAATTTACCGTCTTAGAGAAGAGGATAACCTAAAGGCTAAGGTCGAGATGCTCACTAGGGAGTTAGATGTGTTAAAAACTAGGGGCTTAAAGTCAACACACGTGGCTAATCATGCAAAGTGTTTTAGACCATGTTTTGTGTGTGGCGGGGTAGATTATCTCGCTCAAGTGTGTCCCACATTTGCTGAGATGAGAGGGATGTATGAGAAACAATGTAATGCCTTAGGTATGTACAAGAAGTCTTTTTCACCTTTCTCTGATACCTATAATTCGAAGTGGCGCAATCACCCCAATTTTAGCTAGAAGTCTGAAAACCAGCTACTTGCACAACCCCCTAGATCATATGCTGTACCATATCATGCATTTTCTAGGAGTCATTTAGAAGAAACTTTGCATGCATTTATTGAGGCACAGGGTAAAACTAATCAAAGATTTGAATATTTGATTACGTAGGTTGTTGAAGAAAGTAAAGAGATAAAGAGCCAAGTGTCCAAATTGATGAGCTCCTTGAGTGTGAATGAGCGAGGTAAGTTCCCTTCTCAAGCTTGGTCCGCACCTCATGGTCAACACCTGGCGCAAACGAATTTGAAGGAGGTGAATCCCATTGTGATAGAAAGTGTTAAGTCATTACACATCCCAACAACGAATAAATTAGAGGATGTGCATGAGAGCCACCAGGCATACATGATTGACTCACTCATGGAAAAAGTCCATCACCTTAAATCATTGGAGTCCACCCTCACCTATGGTTTCACAAAAGCAGATATCGAGCCAGAATCGGCAGGTGTTATTGATAACATCCTTGAGGCCTCTCTAAAGCATGCAAGCACCAAATTTGGCAGTGAAGCAATTGCTGTTGCATTCAACTTATGCTTTTCTAGGAGGGAATAAGAGCATCTAACTAAAGACGTAAAACTTAGCACTCATGGGAGGCACCCCACAACATATCCTTTTATTTTTATTTTTATTATTTTTCATATTTCTTTTCTTTTTTATTATTAGTATTTTGTTGTTTTCCAGTATTACCTTCGTGTTTCTTTTTCAGGGACAAATGTGCGCATCAGTTCAAGTTTAGGGGTGTGCTATGAGCCATGCTTGTCCAGCTCATTCTCCATCTCCCAGGTCAGATCTTTCCATGTTATTCACATATTAGGGACAATGTGTAGTTTAAGTTTAGGGGTATGGGAGACATATTCACACACAATCTGTCCCAGTTTTTTTTATTATTGAAAATATAAATGCATGTTCATATTGTTCTAAAAAATTTTGGTTGATCTAAACGAATACTGTGATGTGATGTCATTGGTGAGCTTAAAATATTGAACACATGATTTGATGATAGAGTTTTAAAATTTTGTTACTTACTTTAGGCATTTGAGAATTAACATGTTTGATCTAATCTGACACGAGCACATTAGCACAAAATAGTGTGAGGTATGACATGTGAGTTTAATATGTATGTTTCCATGACTCAACTGAAACTAGATGACTTGTTGGATAAATACTTTGAAAAAAAATTGCACAAAAAGAGAAAAATACTCATGATGATCATTAATAAAATTTTCGCTGAGTAACTGGACCTCTTGCCTCAGTAAGCAGTGAGTGTTCACGTCAAAAGGTGGGATTTTATTCATAATGATCATTGAGAAAATTTTCACTGAGTAACTGGACCTCTTGCCTCAGTAAGTAATGAGTGTTCACGTCAAAAGGTGAGAATTTTGCTTGATAGCATTAAGGTTAGTTTAGTTTCGTAGCATTTTTCACTCGAGTTAGTAAGTCCTTAGGGGTGTCTTTACACCTAATGCCCTAAAACCATCTAGTTTGGGAGTCATTGACTCAACACTCGCTACATGGGTCAATTAGAAAGCTTAAGAGAACTAAACATAGCAGAGCCTTATAATAAAAGAGAGAAACAAATAAAACTATCTCATCGTTGTTCATTTTGATGAGAAATTTTGTGAATCTTGAGACATGGAAACATTACATATTGGAGTTACTTGAAAGCTTCATCTTTATTTGCTAATTCACTTTACACTGAGTTAGACTTGTGATGCCTTAGCATGCCTTTTGTAAGTAATTAGATTTTAAAATTATTATTCATTGCGAAGATGAGTTTACATTTTAAGCTTGCTCATGACTAAATATCATGGTTTTGTGTGATGCTTAAATTTTAGGATACCATGAATGATGGATTTATCTTTGTGTTCTTTGTTTTTCATTTAGTTTTTTTATTTTTTATTTTGTTTTGCTAAGGGACTAGCAAAATGTAAGTTTGGGGGTATTTGATAAGTGCCAAATATTGCATATTTTGGCCCCTTAATTTACATTTTTCAGCTTAGGAATTTGTTACTTTGAGTTGTTTTTCGTTGTTTTACAGGTTCACAAGCACTTGGAAATGAGTTTCACTAAATTACCAGAATTGCCCATTCAAATCAGTCATTTTTAAAAATTAAACTATATTGATTCAGGAAGAACCAGGAGATGAGCCATATATCCTTAGAAAGACCCAGAAGTCCATTTTCTGGAGAATTTTATGGCTCATAAAAATGATTTTTCTAGAGAAAGTTATGGTAGTTTTAGTAGACAAAGGTCAAGCTGGAATATACCTAGTACGCTTGAGCGCACCAGACCTGCGATCGAGCGCAGGTGCGCACTTTGACATCCCACATCGATTAGAAATACTTTACAGCACACCATGCTGCACTCGAGTGTACCAGGCTACAATCAAGCACACTCGAGCAGTATCTCACATGGAATTGGAAACACATTGCACTTCTAGAGTTTTCCTATAAAAGGCCCACTTCACTTTAGCTTTGAGGATCATCTGGAAGCAGATCTGAAGGGCTTTTGAGAGCAATTCGGAGGACTTTTGGAGGGCAAGCTGGGGAATCTTCAAGGCTTTGCTACCAAGGGGGGATGCTCACGGCGAGATCAAATCTTTCCCTTGAGATTTTTGTTGCCCATTATATTTATGGGTAACTAAATTCTCAAGTGGGGCTAGGGATAAACTTGCACAATTAATGGTATTTTTATTTATTTTTAATTTATGTATTTGAGTTTCAATTACTAAAACTCTTTTGTTTTATCATTTGCAATTCATTGGTGATATTTTATTTTCCGAATAATCTTATAATTTATTTTGTTTATAGATTCAGTCATGTTTTTTCTATTGAATGGTTTAGCTCTTTGATTATGTTTGGATTAATTATTTATCTATATTGATTTAGTTCTTTGCTGCAATATCGCTTCATGAGTATATTATCGTCGTTGGATTTTCTCAATAGTAATAATAATTTATGTATTTTTAAAAGTGGTGAATGATTTTTCAAAAGGTTACATTTGGTTTAATCTCCGTTTATAAATTTACATATTCCGATTGAGAATTGGGAAGTGAATTTTCAATTAAATTATTCAATGAATTAAGAATAATTAAAATACCAGATTTGTGCAAGGGATTCCCGACGCTTTACTTTACTTTACTTTACATTCAAAAATTAATCTTTGTTCTCCATCAATCATTTAATATTGGTTTTTAGTTTCTTTGTTTTTTTTACTATTCTTTTAATTTGTCTTCATATAAAATCGACATTTTAAAACTATGCTACAATTACCGTGTTATTCTTTAATCATAATATTATTCTTTAGCTGTAATCAGGCCCATATACCACATGCAGGATCGAAAATAAAATTTTCATTTTTTCAAGTCGTATGACATTTTTTATTGGTCGATCAACATGATGATTGAAAAATACTGACTATTTTTACTGTACGAGTGTCATTATTGTTTTCTCTATGATATCTGTCTGTGTAAGAGCTGCACGCTAAATCAGATATAACTTTTAATTAGGGTTTAATCGTTTCATACCTGATCAATGGTTATAAAGGCAAGTAGCTTTTTAGTCTAGTTGAAAGCATCAGACAGAGAGAGAGAGAGAGAGGCCCTTTTTGTGGATTCGATTACCTCATCATCCGTTAGTGAAACAATCCCATCATTTAACCCTTTTACATGCTTATAGTACTTTTTAATTATCATTTTATATTCAAGGATATTCTTTTAATTACTATATATATATATATATATATAAAATTGGAGTTTGAGCTCAAAAAGTTCCAAAAAGACACGAACCTACACAAGCAGCTCTCACCGTTTCTCTCTCTCTCACGTGTGTGCGCTTGTGTGTGCATGTGAACACTCAGTGAGAGAGAGGGAGATGGCCCGTCTAAATCAATGGGTGATCGACTTTGAAGATAAAAAGAGAGGACGTGTATTGTAAGGCCAAGGATTATATGAGAGAGAAAGACTGAGCTGAGTGAGAGATATTCTCTCTATATAGCCATCATAGTTCTTGGTGTTTTCTTTTGAAATCAAACAATTAAAGTTAAAACCAGATCCCCTCTGTAACAATAGTCCGAAAGTTTCCATTTTTAACTATTAGTTACATACATCAAATTTTTTTTTATTTATTTCTCTTTGTGCGTTTGCTTTTAACTAGATTCAAGCTTAATAAGTTGGGTTTTTCTTGTCTTTTGGCAGAATCGGAGCTAAGAGTCAAGTATTTCAATATACTTACCAAGGAATTTTATCTGCTTATGCTTGGAGAAAAACCTTTCTTCTTTTGTTTTTATGTAGTGTTGTAGCCTTTGTCAAAACCTCTACTCGTTTTCTATTAATTCCGCAAAATAACCAGTTTTTTTTTTTTTTTTGGTATCCCAAAAAAATGCAAATGATACCCAGTGATCAGCATGCTTTTTCATTGCCTTCTTCAGTAAGAGGGGTTGCTCAAGAACAACACGAAAACCCTAACCCTAAACCTAATCCTAATCCAGCAGTGAAAAAGAAGAGAAATCAACCAGGTACACCAGGTAAATTAATTAACTACCCTTTTCTTAATTCTTGCTTATATATATAGTTTCCTTTTAGTTTCCAATTAATTAGTCTAAGTAATAAGTAATTGGGTTGTTTTTAATTTCTTAATTGATTTGCCTTAACAGATCCAGATGCTGAGGTTATTGCTCTCTCTCCTAAAACTCTCATGGCTACAAACAGATTTTTATGTGAAATATGCAACAAAGGGTTCCAAAGAGACCAGAACTTGCAGCTTCACCGTAGGGGTCACAATCTTCCATGGAAGCTGAAGCAAAGAACCAACAAAGAGGTTAAAAAGAAAGTCTATATTTGCCCAGAGAAGGCCTGTGTTCACCACCATCCCTCTAGAGCTCTCGGTGACCTCACCGGAATAAAGAAGCATTTTAGCAGGAAACATGGAGAGAAGAAGTGGAAGTGTGAGAAATGTTCAAAGAAATACGCAGTTCAATCTGATTGGAAAGCTCACTCTAAAACTTGCGGGACTAGAGAGTATAAATGTGATTGTGGAACACTATTTTCAAGGTACTGTACATTTTACTGTTAATACTATGTTTGTTCTTAGTATATTTGGTTTTTGATTCTTTGTTTACGTGGTAGAAGAATTAAATTCTCATGTACGTAGAGGGTTTTCATGGCTTTTGGGGTCGAATTTAATGCTGCCTTATTAATGATTAATTAGGTAGTGATAAGTACTACCACTGCATGTGGATTAAATTCTGAATTGGGGATTAATTTGATTTCTTTAACTAAAACAGGAAAGATAGCTTTATCACCCACAGAGCCTTTTGTGATGCTTTAGCTGAAGAGAGTGCGAGGATCACTTCAGTTGCAGTTACCAATCTTAATTTTACAACTGATACTGTGAATCTGTCTCATGGGTTCGCTAGCGGGGGAATTCAAGATGTTAATGCAGCAATTTCCCAATTTGGTAATTCAAGTTTCGGCCAAGATTTCAATGGAATGCCTACTGCAGGTAACCCTTCCCCAGTTTGTTACATTCCTTAATTAACTTGACTCAGACTTATTTTTATCAATTGTTAAAAGATAGTCAGGTGACCAATTATCAGAACAATCTCTTTAATTATCATGATATCAGAGTTTCATGTCCTGGTTTCGAGTTATGAGAAACCCCATTTGTCCGCTAACTATAATATTTTCGTGTTATTGATTGAATTGTTCAGGTTTGCATTCGGGTAACCTCTTTGGTTCATCTTCCATGTCTAATTTTGGAGGGCACATTAGTCAGTTTCAAGGGTTTGAAAAGAGTACTGCTAATGCTACAACTTCAACAAACCCATCAAATCTCACCTTATCACCATTAATGTCACAAGGGCTAAAAGAAGAAAGTGGAAGCTCCAGAGGGAATTTAGTGGAAACCTTGTCTTCTCTTTACTCTGATTCTCAAAACAAGCATCAATCAAAACCAGCTGCACCCATGTCCGCGACCGCGCTGTTACAGAAAGCAGCACAAATGGGCTCAACAAGAAGCAACCCATCATTCTTTGGAAGCCGCAGCTTTGGTCATGTAATAAGCTCATCTCCTTCTTCTTATACTGCAGCAAGTTTAATTAACTCTACCCAGAACAGAAGTGATCAGCTGCACCAGGTTTATAACGAAAATCAAGAGAACATTAATTTTGTGCCAACAAGAGCAATTAGTGATGTAGTTTTGGGTAGCTCAAATTTGGGCTCAGTAAGTACTAGAGGAACAACAAGCAATAACAATAATACTGTTCGGCTCGTGATGCAAACAGGAGCAAAACAAAGTGAAGCTGCAGGTCATCAATTGAGGTCTGTAGGTTCAAATTCTATGGAGCACAGTTTGACTAGAGATTTTCTCGGTATGAATGGTGATCAATCCGGTCGTCCATATTTAGTACCACAAGAGCTTGCAAAGTTTGCTTCAATGGGATCAAGTACATCAACCGAAGGTTTGAGCCAATTCACTACAAGTAATATCAATTAAGAGAGTCACTTTTATGATTTTTATTACTGCTATATAATAGTATTACTAGCTAGCTAGTATGCTATATTGCAGCTGGCCAGTATAAGATGCAATAAGATCGTTGCTATGCTGATCTTGCCACCTTAAATGTAGCCAATTAAATGTTATTTTTAAAGTAATTTTTAAAAGCAATAGTTAGTAATCAAATTTCATAACATGATATGATATGACATAATAATACTTATTTGGCCGTTCTAAATGAGAAAATTGGACAGCTAGGATAAAGATTTCTTGATCTTTCCTGTATGCAATAATCATGAGTCAAGTGATATTTTGTTGCAATGACCGAAAAGAAATGTTCAAGTTGGCTCGGTGGCTAAACAAAAACAGACCAAACTGAGATAGAGTCAGCAAGTTATCTTGTGAATGGTCAGTGATCACTGAGACCACTTAGTGGGGGTCTCCACTGCATGTTAGCGGACTGATTAAACAGTGAGCGAACTGCAAGAGTCATGCATGTACTCATTGATGTTGTTTTATTTTGTCTTTTAACTCTTTTATGTTTTCTTTCTTTCTCTCTCTTATTTTTTGGTAGCACAGAAAACTACACGCGATATCTTGTTGACCACTCGTCAACGTTGGTGGGTGAGAACTTAGGAGAAACAATATTGATTTGTTTTAGTGTTTTAATATTTTAAGAGGTTATATATTAGGTTTTACACGTCTCTTGGCTTTTTTTTTTGGGGCTAATACTTGATCAAGTGTAGGCAGAATCTAGGTGCCGCAAGAAGGGGAATATGCATGCATGTATAGGGTAGTAAATCTGAGCAAAAGGAGGATAATTATGGGTCAATGCATGACAGCCGTCTGATTTGTCAAATTCTATATGATGAAATTGGAAAATCATGGAATGATCCGCAAGAGCTGGATCCCTTAATGAGATTGATTGCTGCCTCAACATCCTACGAGTAGGACCATGCATTATATTTCAAGTACTTTTAAGGGTTGAATGGAAAGAAATTTTTGTTTAGCACAGAATCATCAGTATTATTTATGATATAAAAGTTTATTTTATTTTAAATTAAAATAAAATATTTTTTTTTTCATATTATTTAATGGTGAAATTGATTTTTACGTCATGTATCTCTCATAACACTGTGTAATGCAAGAACTTCTCATAATAAAGAGCACGTATTTTCGTCTATCACTATTGTATTGTTTTGATGTTTTGATGATAATTTTAATAAAAAAACTCGAATATTAATAAACATAAATATAAAAAAATAAAAAACTTAAAATTTTGGATAATGTGGCGCACGTGATTTATTTAACTTGCATAAAAATATTTTTACAATCGCAATCTTTACTAGTTTATTTGTCATAACAAGTTTTTAATAGCGTTGATAGAAAAATTATATTTTTTTTTTTACTTTAAAATTTTATTGATAATTTTTTTAAATTTTATTAATAATATAAAGGAATTCCATTGATTAATGGTATGTAATCTCTTTTGAGGTCATTTTCTGCTCTTAATCGTATCTTTATCCTATATTTAATTGCATATTTGAACCAATTTCGAGACATTTGGGATTGATCACTTAGGGTTCAAGACAATCTAGGTTCTTTTTCCTTTTGGTTTGCTGATAAAAGATAAAAGTAACAATCTTTGAAGTAAGACAGAATGTTTAGGGTTCCAACGAGATGGATCATTGGAAACTGTATGTACACACGCCGTTCATGTTTCAAATTTTGGTGGTACTTTTTTTTTCAGTGATTGTTTTTTAGGTACTCAAATGTACACAAGTTCCAATCAGTATTTTCACTGATTGTTTTTAGACGGTTTTTTTTTTCACTTAATGTATTCTTTTTACTTTGAAATGTTTGTTTTTTACACCTTATTAATCAAGGCTTCCGTGTAAGTCCATTAAAATCTTTTAAATCTTAAAAAAAAATTATAAGTTAAACTCTTGAACACATATTCAAGTGAGTAAGAATATAATTTTCAATGTGTTGTTGAGTTAGTTGTTCTAATACTGCATTTTATAAATATTTATTATATATTATCAGATTTAATAATAATTATAAATTATTTAATTAATTATTTACACGTTACAATAATATATAAATATAAAATTATAATTATAATTTATATACTCTAGAAAATTAGTAAAAATATTAAAGTTTGTTGAAAATTAATTAATTAATTTAAATTTAAGTTATTCATAATTTTTATTATTTTAATTAAATTATTTATTATTAATTTATTAAAATTTCCAAACGTCCCAAAAAACTTATATCCCAACGTCTTGAAACTTACATCTTTTTTAAACGGGGCAAATGTCAATATAAACATAAAATCTAAAAAATAATATTATTAGTAAAAAAATTTAAAATTATAAGTAAAGCTTTCAAAATGATCAAAAACTAAGTATTTCTTAACCACGAAAAACACTAATTCCTATTTACTCTGTTTCTTTTTTTGTTATGGAAAGTAAACATAGAAAGGAGAAGTTTTTTTTTTTTTTTTTATTCTTTTTGACAGTGTAGTTTTAAGTAATATTTAGCTAGATTTAGTTTAAAATTTATATTTTAAATTCATTTAAAATTTTATTGATAATTTTAAAAAAATTGATAATATAATTTTTTATATCTCATCCTTGTATTAATAATAAAAAAATTTAAAATTATTAAAAAAAAAGTTCAAAACGGGTTTAAAATCGATCTTGCCAAGTATTTTTGGACAAATCTTGCAGTCTTCCTAGTCTAGGGCACTGTTGTCCCTAATGAGCCGCAGTTGGGCGAGCTAGGACAGTTTTGACTTTCAATGCCTTCTATTATTGGTATAGTATATGTAGCTCTGTTTATATGGGGACGATCGATGTAAAAGTTTCTCTTAGAAGTCGGTTTTTTTTACACAACCAAATAACCAATGGTCAGAAAGACAGCCCCTCGGATTAACGAAGGAGTCCATGAAATGCACAAAAACAGACTTTTTAATCCCATTATTGAGATTATAATAAGTGAAAACTTTTTAACGTAAAAAGTTTTGCCTTTTTATTGGTACTTGTCACGACCAGCTTTTTGAGACCTGGGTCAGCCTACATCTTTGAAGTTTGAATTACCAGCTACAAAAAACAATTCTCTCACTCTTTTCACAGCATGTTACACAAACATCAACCAAGTTTATTTACCTATACTGTAGATAAACTCTTAATAATATATATGATCGATATAGTTTAGCAATATTTTTGTGCTTTCCTGGATGTAATTGAAGCGGACCCCTAATGTCCGAGAGTTTGTCATTTTCTCAAACAAATAAAAGGAAAAGATCTATTAAAATTTTTATAACAAATTCTGATCAGAAAACTTTTATGAAAAAGAAAAACAAAATTTTCCTTTCATCTTCGTTGTGTTCTGCTGCTGTTGATACTCTAATTTTTCATCAGGAAGATCCAAGAATTTGTGAATCATCCAAATAGTCACCGACTTATGAAAATCAGTCAAAAACTTATGCAGAGGATTACACAAGACCGGTGTCATGGGAAGACAGATCCTAGAATAGTAATTACATGTGTTTGGAAAAATCAGCTTTAAGAGTTAGATTTTAAATTATTTTAAGATTTTAATTTGAGTTAATTAATATCATTAAAAAAAATTTAATTAAATGTATTAAATTAAACTCGAGTTGAAAAATTATGAGCTTAAAAGGCTTTGTTCCACATTAATAAGAAAATAAGAAATAAAATACTTTATAAGCATTTATTTGAGATTTTTATCTAAATTTATTAAAAGAATTGATAAAGATAAAGGCTTACGGTGCGTTACACTGCAACACACCATGCGCCAATGCCCTAGCCCGAGCTCAGATCCGATCGTATCGCAAAGTTGTATTGGTGCTTTAGGCACACTTTGCACTTGTTTAAATCTAAATGTTTTGATTTAATCAGAGATGTATGATCCTCCAGTAACATTGCAGTCAACGCCCATGATCCTCCAGTGCTCAAAGAAGATCAAGCATATTAGCCCCTAGCTATGTTCTTGACAACATATGGAAAGTAACAAAGAAAAGAGACCGATTTAGAAATAGGTGGTTACTTGAAAACACTGGAACTATAAATATCGTTTTATTTTATTCAATAAAAGCTCTCTCGTAAAATACATCATTAAACCGATGTTATCTTTTCTATAATAGAAATAGTTGTAATGTAGCTAGGAGTAGAAGTAAGTAGCTATTAGAAACCCAGTTGCTAGTATCGAGTATTAGGGTTTGAAATCAGAAAAGAGTCATAGAGAAATAGTAAGTGGAGTTTTCGTTTTGAAAGAATCACTAAGCAATCGTAAGTGAGACTTTCACCCTCGAATAAATCGTTGAGCAACTGTAAGTATGACTTTCAACCCAAATGAGCAATTGTAGGTGATACTTGCTCGGAAAGAAACACTAAACATCCATAAGTGAATCTTTCTTTCTTTCATCGCCTAAATTGGATGCATTTCTATCTGAACAGTAATTGTCATCTTTATCACATCATTTAGAACGGTTGGCACGTTCGCAAACTAATATTTTAAAATTTTCAACCCCGAATATATTGTGTTGTCGTAAAACCAACATTAACATATACAAATCTGAAACAAACCAAACGAGAGAGAGACAGAATAGTTTTTTGTTCAAATGTTTATTGTCCTTCTTTTTCTTCGTCATTTCCGATGCTCAGATCTATTATTTCAAATTTTCAGATCTTTGTCATTTCAGATACCTAAAATGTTTTCCAGATCTACTTAAATTTACGGATGCCCAGATTTTCAGTTCTTTGTTTGCAGTGCTGGATGGATTTTCAGTTCTTCTTTGTGCGTAGAATTGTCCAGATTTTCAGTTCTTCTTTTGTAGGTTTATATTTAAAAGATTCTTAATTTTCTGAGATAAATGCAATTAGAAACAAAAAAAAAAAAACATTTCAATCGAACTTAAAGAGAATACATCTGATCAAACAATCAAATGAGATAAATAGTCTTTCCGATCAATGGTAAGTTTCCCAAATGTCAAATTTAAAGAGAGAATGTATTTATCTCTCATAGTTTTATTCGAAAACGATTTTTCTCCTTACTTCCATATGTAGTTTGATAGACTAACACCGTTGATGAAATATAATCAAATTAATTGTGCCTGTTCAACAAATTTATGGAACAAACCTTCTAAAAGGAGACATTGCAATTTTATTTTATTTTTATTTGTTTTTCTTTGATAGGAGACATTCCAATACTTAATAGATTTCTGTGCTTATATTATATTTGGGCTCCCTGTAAAAATATAAATTGTATTTGGGCTTTTACACGACAGGAGTATGAAAAATGGGCCCCATTTCGTTCTCCTGCATTAAAGAAATCTCTCAATGGGCTGCGATGTTGCCGGGGGTTTGCGTGGAACTAAAAAAGAATGAAAGACATAACATATCCGGCGCCGTTTCGTCCCTAAGAGTGGGCGTTGACTTTGACACGTGGTTACTCTTTATTGGTTAAAACAGTAACTTCAAATTGGGAAGACTTGGGACAAAACCCAAAGGTCCTTCAATTATGACGTGGCACGTGGCAGTATCATGACGTGGCCCTCTTCCATTCCGTAGAATCTCCGCCGGACTAAACATTCCAAATTCCACGTGTAATTAAGTTATTGGTTTGAGCAACGTGGAATTACAGGCAAATACAGTAAATTTTAAAAATCCTAAATTCAAAAAAAATTGCGTTTTTTAAGTTGTTCGACGTGTTGTGCTCCTCTCTGTTGCAATCTCGTAATCGAAGTCCGAAAGAACATAAATTTCCATACATATATAACTATATAAGGTATAATTACACATAAATATGAATCTGGTGAGTTTTTGCTCAGCCATGGATTCGGTGGCATGGAGAGGATTGGTGTACACAGTTTTCATACTCCATTTTGTGTTTGCGTGCCAACTCGTCCTTCTTCAACCTCTTGTATCTGCTTTAGGTATGTAACTTCCCATTTGATCCGTTACTAATTCTGTTTGTTGGGATGTTTAATTTGTTTTCAAATCATGAATTAGATGCCTCGATTTGGTACTGTTCTGTATTTTCTTAAGTTCTAAACTTTTCGTTTTTAAGCTAAATAATCGTTCTAATTAGTTAGGTTTTATTGTTTAGCCTATGGGGAATTCATTGGTTAAAGCTTGTGAAAAATCAAACTTTATTTTTTCCTGCGCGAAGAGAAAGATGATTTTCCTTTTTACGCAATTTCAATTCTAAATTTTGATCTCTACTGGAATTGCTATTTTATTTGTTAAGCAATGTGGTTCAGTTGTGCTAATGTTTGTCAGGTAATCTAAGTTTATTATACTAACTCTCCCATGCTTAGAGATGGTTTAAGATGTGCATAGAAGGGTTATTTGGTGCTTTGTTGGATTGTCATTTGCATAGTAGATAAGAATATGTATGCATAGACCAATATTCACATTATACTGATTAGAGAATAACATAAATTCTATTGTACTGTAATAGATAGCACTTCAGCACGCTTAGTTTGAATTACTTGAATAGAATAAGAGACTGCTATTTGCAAATTGGGACGAAATTGATGGCATACAAAATTGTTAGACAGGCAAGTTATATATAGTTTTTCCATTATCGCGTTTGATGATATGAATCTTCGGATTATAATTATTTTCTAATCTTTCTGTCAAAAGCAATGAATCCATAAACCAATAAATAATTAATCCATATTTGAATCCCAGCAATACACTAGTAATGTTAAATAGCTTTGAGCGATCTTATTCTGACGTTTATGTTTGAGATCCTAGTAAATGAATGCTAAATGCAGTTAGCACATTTCTATATGTTAAGATATTCAAGTTTGGAGGAGTTGGAGCTTATTAATATCAGTATAACTGCTAGCTAGCTATATGCATAGTTGTACAGCCTCCTCTGTTTCTTTATCACTCAGAAGTTTGCATGTAACTTGGATGTGCAGATGGCAAACCTGGAAATGCTGCTGAGTTGTTTGAGAGGGTTTCACAAAGTATAAAGGTGAAGCGTTACAGTGAGGCACTAAATGATCTTAATGCTGCTATAGAGGCAGACCCAACACTTTCGGAAGCATACTTCCATCGCGCATCCATTCTTCGTCAGTTATGCAGGTATTTCTATACCAAATATTTATATTACTTTTCAAGTTCGCGGTATTTCTTTGTCAAGTTTCATTCAAGAGTGAAAAAAATAAAGGAACAATTTTATTGAAATTTGTCATAGCTTTTGTCAAGTTTTCTCAAGTTCTCAAAAACTGAATGCTGAATGCATTACACTGCATACATAAAGATATTGGGTTTGATATATGGATAAACTTTTAATTATCTGGCTGTATTTATTCCTTTTGCATCCTATTTCTTATATTTACCTCATTACATAGGAAAATGTGAGCCATCATTTCAAATAAAGTATGATCACTATGTCAGGTCTTGCTTTATTTGAAATCTTTACTGATCACTTTTCTATAACTCTAGCCTCCCTCTTTCCCCTTGATCTTTTTTCTGCCACAAAATTATTTTATGTTGCGACTGCTATTATCATATTCTATTGCTGTGGTCAGTGTGAGCACACCCAAGCATTATATGGCTGCAAAGAGTTTTGTCTTAATGCTTCCAAAGCATGTGTTCATAAAGGCATTTTGTTGAATACTTGATTCTTGAAACTCTGTGGATGCTTCAAAAGTTCAAATAGATTTGCTTAATATCGTCTCATATCCTTTCTCAAACATCAAACCTAAGTTGAATACTCTTCTCTCTCTCTCACTCCCCCCCCCCCCCCCTCCCGCAAAAAAAAATTCTGATTGGAAAACTATATGATTCAGGCGCTTTTTCAATGATGTAGATATGAGGAATCTGAGAAGAGCTACAAAAAGTTTCTGGAGCTAAAACCTAAAAACTCGGCTGCAGAAAAGGAGCTTTCTCAATTGCTTCAGGCTCAGAGTGCTTTGGATACAGCTTTGATTCTCTTTGAATCAGGAGACTTTGCAAAAGCTTTGGAATATGTTGATAAAGTTGTACTTGTTTTTTCTCCAGCATGCTCAAAGGTTCATCCTTCTTCTCTTTGATTGTTGGTTGGAGCAAGGTTTTCATAAATCCAGTACTCCGCACACCTGTTAACTCCACGTGCATTGTTTGTTGTAGGCCAAGCTTCTCAAAGCGAAGTTGTTATTAGCATCTAAAGATTATTCCAGTGCCATTTCTGAGACGGGTTATATTCTCAAGGATGATGAGACTAATCTAGAAGCGTTACTTCTTCGGGGTCGTGCTTACTATTATTTAGCAGATCATGATGTTGCTCAAAGGTTTTTTTTACATTACATTTATCGCCCTATCCCCGCTCCAAGTTATTATAACAACATTCTAATTTATGTAGAACTGGAAAATGAATTAATATAAGTGGACAAATTATATCTTCAGGCATTACCAGAAAGGCCTCCGCTTCGATCCAGAGCACAGCGAACTGAAGAAAGCATATTTTGGATTGAAAAATTTACTCAAGAAGACTAAAAGCGTAAGGACATTTAACTTCTTTCATTTTTTTTATGTTCCTTTTTAGTTCAAATGTTAGGGGCATGGTCCCTAATCCCTATTTAGTCAGATGACTTTCTTTGGGCTTGACACAGCCATTTTCATATCACTCACCAGGTGGTATAGACTATGGTAATGTAAAAAACGTATTGCATTTGTGCAGGCAGAAGACAATGCGAATAAGGGTAAGTTGCGCCTTGCAGTGGAGGACTTCAAAGCAGCTATTGCACTGGACCCTGATCATGTTTCATATAATGTACAGCTTCATTTTGGATTGTGTAAGGTCTTGGTCAAGCTTGGCAGGGGAAAGGATGCTTTAAGTAGTTGTACTGAAGCACTTAACATTGATGGGGAGCTTCTCGAAGCTTTAGTTCAGGTTTGCTGTTGTTTCAACTCAGACTTGTTTGCACATGAATTTCTGTTGACAAGATCAGATATTAGACCAACTTGTGTAGTAATTTATCGTGCATGGCTGTTCTCAAGTTCTGCCACTTTGTTTTGCATTTGCAGAGGGGGGAAGCTAAACTTTTAACAGAGGATTGGGAAGGAGCTGTGGAAGATTTGAAATCAGCTGCTCAGAAATCACCTCAGGTTAGTGATACTTTTGAATTTTATCTGAGAATTTTCCTAAATTAAGCTCCCAAAATACTGTTGCAGGCTTCTAGAATGCTGTTTTCATCAGTAATTTGTTACATTTGATACCTATTGACTCTTGTAGCTTTGAAAATTACAGTGATCTTTCTGTGATTTAAAGGGATAGCAAATCATGTAGCCTTGAACTAATATTTGTAGTTCTTAATTTACGAGAATAAATTGTAATATGAGTTGTAGGAAAATGAAGCACAAGGTTTGCATAGATGGGGCATGATGTGTGCGCTTGTACATGTGAATTTGTAAATATGTGTGTGCTTCTGGGTGCTTTTCTTCTTCTTCTTCTTCTTTTTTGTAAATACCGTACTCAATTTACAAAGTTGAATATGAAAAATAAAATATACAGAATAAATTTATAAACATACTTAAGATTAAATCTTTCAGTCTTATCATGTCTAGATCCTGTGTTTGACTTCTAGAGAAACTTAGATCTGTGTCTGCTGATATGTAGCATGCTGAATTTATAAGTAAGAGATCAGTAGGTTTAAGAAATTCTAGGGGAAAACATTCATGAGAAATGCGAAACACAAAGGTATAACAGCATATCTATACTGCTTATCAGTTCAAACTTTTTTGTTCTTTTGTTGTTTTGGTTTTTGCTGTGCTTTGAATTGAAACATTCAGTGGCTGATATTATCATTATTATGAGTTGGTGCCTTCTAGTAGAAAGATCTATGATAAAGCATAGACTGTAAGCTAAGATTATCTGTGAAAAACTGTGTGCATGTGATCATGTCAGAAGACACCCTTCCTATGGAGTATTTTTACTTTCTGAGTCCTGTGTTTCAGCTTTTCTCTCTGCTTTCCTTATGTTTTCTTCTTCGTCAATCTACCTTTATACTCTCCCTCCAGCCAGGGATAAAATCTTTTGAACTCCACATTTGTATTTGTTCAAAAAATAGATGATAATTTTTTTTCTTTTCTTTTTTATGATCATTGAAAATTGACTTGATTATTTTGACTCTACTACCTTCTTTTTGATAATCAGAATTTTAAAGTGGTATATCTTTGCCAATTCCTTACCGTGTAGGATATGAATATCCGGGAAGCATTAATGAAGGCTGAGAAAGCTTTGAAGATGAGCAAACGAAAGGACTGGTATAAGATTTTAGGAGTTTCCAAGACTGCGCCTATATCTGAAATAAAACGTGCCTACAAGAAGCTTGCTTTGCAGTGGCACCCAGATAAGAATGTTGATAAAAGAGAAGAAGCAGAGGCCAAATTTCGAGAAATTGCTGCAGCCTATGAGGTCTGATTCATTAATATTAGACTTCATTGTATGTTATCCCCGTTTTAATATGTATCGCATTTCTTCTACTCCCTCCCCACAACCACACCAAAAGAAAAGAAAAGAACAGAGAAAACAACTAGATTATATTACAATGTGATTGACAATCATCTTTGTCTAGATTGCAATATGGATGTATATGTAAATTAGCTAGTTTCTTATCAAACAATCCTATCCAAACTGAAAAATTTCCAGTCTGCTACTCACTGAAATGGAATGTGAAATCTGGATGACAGTGCCATATCTGACATGTTTGCCCTTAACAGGTTCTTGGGGATGAAGAAAAGCGTTCAAGATTTGACAGGGGGGAAGATATTGAAGAAATGGCTATGGGTGGTGGCAGTGGTTTCAACCCGTTTGGTGGTGGGGGGCAACAATACACATTCCATTTTGAAGGAGGGTTTCCTGGCGGCTTTGGAGGATTTGATGGAGGCTTTCCTGGTGGTGGTGGGTTTGGTTTCCATTTCTGATTTTGGTGAAACGTGGGGTTACCCATTAGGTTCATGAAAAGAGTCATAAAAGTGAAGTTTTTCGAGCCCAACACCAAAACGACTCATGCTGACAGGTGCATGGCAGTATATAGTTTAGGTCACCTTGAAAGATTTATTTCTTCACCAAGTTTTGCTCTGTTGAATACCTCAATTTTGGAATTTGCTTCACTTCAGTAAAAGAAATTGAGGACTCTTTAATTTAGTTATATTTGTTGAATGTATCCTGTTGTCGAACATGTTACAGATTTAAATTAACATAATTGAATTTATTGTTTTTTCAACAAAGCAAAGAAACATACGCCAAGAATGTGACTTGTTGAACTTCCTTGTTTTTCTTGAGGAAGTTCAACAGTCAAGGAAGTTCAACAGTTGCCTGTATCATCTAAGATCACAAGGCATTTTATAATTGAAGATTAAAGCAGTTCTATGTAATTACATTTTGCAGAATCAACCAAAATTAACTTTTTAATGAGAATTCTGTCTAATGCTTTGAACATTTATTTCGAGTGGTTTTGCGCTAAAGAGGTCTGCTTGTGAATTTTTCATTTGTAAGATCTAATTTAGATAGTCAGTGCCAGTGCATTCAAAGGCCTATGTGGGGCTGTCTCGGGACAGGGCAAGGCAAAAACATCTTCGACCCTTGTGCATTTAGGTGTTTCTTCTTTAGAACGTACGTTTTTTTAGCTTGGGGCATATGCTTAGGTACTTGGGAACTCGTGACCTAATGAGTAGAAATACAAGTCTTAACCACTAACCTAGTGTTCTTGTTATAATATTTTTACACTTCATAAATATATTTCACATGCTATCTTTAATTAATCACTTACAAATTACAACAGTATAAAAGTATAAGTTATATATAAATTAAATTTGAACCCGTGCAAATGCACAGAAAAATTTTGTTCATGAAAACAAAATATGAGGAAAAAACACTAACTAAAAAAATATTTTGTCATGATAAACATTTGAATTAAATAAAAAAAATAACTTTTAAAAGAGAAAGGGAGATATTTATACAGTTTTAATTTAAAACCTTATTTTTTTGTCTAAATATCCATATAATGCTTACCGTAAAAATAGTACCAATTTTCTCCCCTTATATAGCATTATATTGATCATAACATAATAGAAAATAATTTTGATGATAAATTTTGTGTTGTTTTGGACTTGCATATATCTTCTCTTTTAGAATCATTTACCATATCATTATCGCTCTTGCGTTGCACACCAATTGATGTGATTGATGGTTTATTTGTCTTCCAATATACTAACTGTCTTCCTTAAAATAACACTATTTAGTTTAGTTTTTATTAAAATAGTGCTTATTTGGTTTTTTTCCTAATATCTAAAATAAAAGTTAGTTAATTTTAAGGTATATAAAAGTAAGTATGCCAATTTGGAACTTATTTTTTTAGATAATATTATAAATTAATTTGATTAAGTTTAATATTTAAAATTAAAATAAACAAAAATTTTATTATAATTTTAAGAGATAGTTATAAAAATTGAAGCAGATAGTAAGACTTCTAAGAGATAATTACTAAAATTGATGTCATTATGGATATATATTTATAAATTAAATATTATTAAAGACAACAATATTCATAATATATTTAATTTTGATTAAAATAATATGTTTTTTTTGCTAGTGTAACGTCCATTAAATAAATATACTAATCCCATATTTTATCAATATATTAAACTTTTTCTCACTATTATATTTAAATTTAACTTATTTCATTTTAAAAATCTTGCATTTTTTTATTGCCTTATCTATATTTATTACCTTTCTTCTCCTTATTATATTCAAAGCATTTTTTTATCTAATAACTTTTCAACTATTCATTATATCCATTTTTTTTATCATAGCGTTATTTTTTTATCTATTAGCCTTTTCATTTCTTTAGCATATTTAAATTTTGTATCTACTCATTATACTAAAATTTTACATATTTCAATATTCGGTCTATCTTATTTCATTTTAATATTCTTATATTTTTATCTATTAGGTTTTTTATTCAAAATTTGTATCTCAATATAAAATTATCATACTTCATCTTAAAAATCTCTTATTTTTATTAGTATCTATTAACTCATGAGGCTCCGTACAAACAGAGAAAGGGAGATGAAAATGACACTCTTCATGATAGCCTTTGTTGCCTTCATAATAGCCTTTCCCATGCAAAATAATAAAAAAGATAACACCATCAAAATTCATATAGGATTAAAAAAAATGTTTGTCTTTCCTATCCCCCTACCCTTGAAATAAAAAGAAAGAGAAACAAAAAAAATCAATTCACTTCAAAGAAAGTGCAGATTAAGTAGTAAAAGTAATTTCAGCAACTAAAATGGCCGTTTGACATTAAATACAATACAAATCATTGTTGATCAACAAATATTTATTTAAATTTTACATACTCAAGATGTTACTAAAAAAAAAACATTCGGACAATAATCTCCCAGTAACATATATTAGTAAAGAGAAAACAAAACAAAATCAAGAACACTTACCAAAGAAAAAATAAAAGCCTATCCCTACCTTAGCAACTCTTATTTATTCACATTCACTTCAAAAACCACTTAAATCTACATTTTAACCCAAACCCATTATTAATAAACAAATAAATCAAAATTAAAATAAAATATTTTTCAATCAAACCATCCAAGGAAAGAATAACCACACAAAAAATAATTCAAATATTCTCCATACACATTTTGACCACTAAAGAATATCCTATCACCGAAAAAAAAACTCCAAAACCAAAAGCTAACAGTGTCTTCACTTACGCTGATCCACGAAACAGAGAGAAGATGAAGGAGAAAAGAGAATTTACCTCCTCGTTTTAGAGGCTAGAGTGGTCGGAGAAGTCGCGATGGTTGAAAAGAGAAACAACTACTAATTTATGTTTTAGAGAGAGACACTTGGATAACTGTTTCTATTAGATTTGATCAATTTTTGTTTCACTCATCTCTAATTTGTGTAGTCTCAATCTTTTTCACAAATAGAAACATTGATTAATTTTGAGATATAAATAATTTGTTATAGATAATTAATATAGAAGACTTTTATCAATCTGTAACATGAGAGATGAGGTAAATTTTATTTAGATAATTATCATCTTAACAAAGTTTAAATAAGATTAATCAATTAGTGATCAATTGATAATCAAGTGGAATCCAAATAAACCATCTAAAAAACTTCTACCGAATTTTAATTTTATCGGTTCACTTGGGTTGTTAAAAAAGTCAACAATTGAGGATTTCTGTTATTTCAAAAAAAAAAAGTTTTTGAAACCAATCGGATGAGTTTATAAGTTGTGAGAATATCAAAGGTGTAACCAACTCCCAAATCCTCATTTATCATGCTAGAAACAGTAGACAATATTAACCTCCTCAACACTATCAAGCGCACCTCCAATGATCCAAGAGTGAAAAAGATTTCATTATTGTTTAAAAAATATTGATGCAATAAACTTATTAATGAAAATAAGTCTTGTGCTTGTGTATTTGATCATTGTGTCAAATGTGCTTTGATCATATAAATGCATTTGTTGACCCGTATTTGATTTTAATAATGACGAAACACTACTCTAATTGCACTAACGGTGTTATCCAAGTGTTTAAGCTATAAAAGCATTCAGTTCAAAAACAAAATGCAAGAACTCAACACGTTCAAACAGCAAAAGATCTAGAATAGGCACTAAGGTAATTGAATCACTTTGTAAATCTCTAAATTCAATTACTTAGCTTGATCTATGGCTCACTTTACAAAAGACTTTGACAAAACTATAATATAAAAAGTTTCTAAGTCAAAAACTATTTTGAAAACATGAAAACGGGGTTGAAGGACAACCCAGTCGATTGAGATATGGGACAGAAAGTTCTCAATCGATTGGTAACTCTACCCAGTCGATTGGTCCTATGACTCAGTCGACCGGTACTCTCCCTAAGCCTAAAAGTGAAGATTTTTCACTTGACTCAATCGACTGGTAATTCGAAAATATGACTGTTTGAGACGTGGGACTGGAGCATTTAATGACCCAAATCTTCCAAATCAGTGTCAAACGGTCATATTGATTCAAGGCTATATAAACCCATTTTACAGTCAATACAATTTATTGTAAAGGGAAAGAGTCGGTGTAACTCTTAGAGTGTTTAGGGTTAAACACTTTGGTTGTAACTTTTGTGAGGAAGAGATTATTATAAGGTTTGTGCAACACCCGTAAATCTCGACTAACATTTAGTGGATTATTTCAAGAAGGTTCCTTGAAGAGAGTGGATGTAGGGTCGAAGAGATTCCGATATTGCCAAATCAAAATAAACGAAGTTTGCATATTCTCTTTCTTAACTCTTTTATTTACAAGCGTATTATTTGATTGTGCGTATTGTTTATCAAACTGTCTTAAAAACTTGCAAGTTAATTACTAAAAAGTTTTTAAAACCCAATTCACCCCTCTTGGGTTTGAATCTCAATTTACAGCATTGAAGAGATTTTCTAAATTATTATTATTTTTATTTTTTAACTTTCCCATAATTCAACAAGATAAAATTAATTTTTATATTTATTTTTGCATTAAATATAAAATTGAATGAAATCAAATTATTAATTTTTAAGATCGAGTTCGATTTTTCAAATCAATAATTTTTTTATATAAATAATAAGAATTATTATGTGAGTGAATATTAATCAAAAATTATTGTGGTTATTATTAACTGAGACGAAATTTGATTTTTCATATCAACAATTCACAACAATAAAAGTCAAATTTGAGACCTTTCTAATTTTAAAGCCTCAATCTTGGTATTTTACCATTGGAATGACTTTCTTTTTCAGATTTAGTATTTTGGAAAGCCCAACAAGCGGTCTTGGCCCATACTGATCAGTGACCTCCTTTAGTTAAGCCCACATCAAGTTAAAGAGGATATCCTGTAATCAATGTGTATATACTCTCAAATCAATATCAAACCTGGGTTTAGTTCAGGGTGCACCTTATCGCATGATATTATAACTCGAAAGGGGTCGCAAAGTGAACAAACAATAGGTTTCATGTTGAGGCAATCTCAATGGTGAGAGTCCATCCCCTTCCGAGTTATGTCATTTGCTGGTTTACAGCTTCAAAGCACAGTCTCTAATAAGCAGATTGAGAGACCGTCTCCTTCGAATCTCTACCGTCTATTTCGTTGACTTTAGAAGCTTTAAAGTCAAAGCTCTAACTAGACAGAAACAATTATTAAACCGCAAACCAGACGATCAGAACCCTCTTGATCCGGTAGCCATTGAAGACCCAGAGAGCAAAACAAGAGCTAAGAGAAAGGACCCACATAGCCTCCATTTCTCTCTTCACTGGACAAAAAGAGAAAAAGGAAACAGAAAAAGGGAACAAAATTGGAAAAACCCTAGGGTCATGATCACATGCTCTCGGGGCTACAATAGGAGACACCATGATCAACACAGCCAACGGTATGATTTCGACATCATCGTCATCGGCAAACGCGCAAGCACCGGGGATCAAGACCTATTTCAAGACCCCAGAGGGAAGATACAAGCTTCACTACGAGAAGACCCATCCTTCTGGTCTCCTTCACTATGGCCATGGCAAAACAGTCACTCAGGTAGCTAAATTTTACTTTACTTTTTTGGTTCCCATATTTGTAAACTCGACTTTTGGATGCATTCTGTGGTAATTTTGAAATTTGATTTTATTGGGGTTTTTTTTATATATATATATATATATATATTTTTTATCAAAACCCGTTTGTTGGTATCATAGTTTTGATTGGTTGTTCCGGGGTTCTACTCAGTTTTTTTTTTTCAGATTTTTTTGGTGGAATTCTATGTAGTTTTTTGTAACTCAGTTATTAAAAGTCATGAGTTGGAAAACTTTTATAATTTATTTAGTATTTCATAGGGTTTTCAATATTCATACATTGGAATTAGAACTCTATAATTTTTAGTTAATTATGATCTGCTAGGGTTTTTTTGGTCCATATCCATCTTCTAGGATCAATGCTCAAGGGCTTTTCTGGTCAATTTGATTCTTTTGGGGTTATTCTCAGTACTCATGTTGCAAGGTCAATTTAACTAGCATCTTTTTGTCAATTTTGTGTCAAGTATTTTTCATTTTTCCATTATACCCATGTTTGCATATTTGTTTCTGATATTACATTTGATTAAATCGATTATTAGGTTACCCTAGCTCATCTCAAGGACAAACCAGCCCCATCGACCCCAACAGCTCCAGCTTCAAGCTTCAGTGCTAGCAGTGGGTTGCGGTCAGCCACAGCGAGGTTGTTGGGTGCAGGGAATGGGAGCCGTGCGCTTAGCTTTGTTGGAGGAACTAATGGGAGTAAAACTGTTAGTGGGAACACTAGGGTTGGTTCATTGGGTGCTTCCAGTTCAAGTAGTTCAGTGACTAATACAAACTTTGATGGGAAAGGGACTTACTTAATCTTCAATGTCGGCGACGCTATCTTTATTAGTGACTTGAACTCACAAGATAAGGTAATTTGGGAATTTTGTTGTTGAGGTTTTGGTTAGTGGGGTGTTTTGGGTTGGTTGTTAAGGGTGTTTTTGTTGGATGTAGGATCCAGTAAAGTCTATCCATTTCAGTAATTCGAACCCCATATGCCATGCATTTGATCAGGACTCTAAGGATGGCCATGATTTGCTTATTGGACTGAATTCTGGTGATGGTAATATATTTAACTTTGATTTTGAACTGCAGTTTTCTATTGGAATTTAAACTTGTACTATTGGTTCTCTGTATTATTGTAGTCTACTCGGTGTCATTGCGACAGCAATTACAGGACGTGGGAAAGAAGCTTGTTGGGGCTCAACATTACAACAAAGATGGTTCTGTTAATAACAGGCAAGATTTAACTCAATTATACTTTCTTGCAATGTTTTGTTACCACCCCCCCTCCCTCTTTCCCCTGGTACATGTTGTTGCTGACATTTTTGGAAATTTGCCTTCCAATGGGATGATCAGACTGCTTAGATATCAAACTCATGTATATATAATTCCATTAAGCTGCCATTTTATGAGTAGCCGAGTTTTTTTCTTCAAATAACAGATCCTTCTGTAGTTCATGTGATGAGTCATTATCAGAAAGATACTTTCTGTAACTCTTTTGTCTTCAGTTAACAAATAGAATAATTTTCCTAAAGTCTAAGTTAAAAAAACAATTATATATCAAATGATAAAACATGATATGGAGTGTCCCTAAAATTTGAGATGTAGGTGCATATGCATTTTAGATTTGATTTCATAAACCAGTGAAAAGATTTGCCTGTTTAGCAGCAATTTTTCTTTCTTCATTTGTTCAAATACTTTTTTCTTTCTGGAAGATTGCATCGTTCACTTCTCTTGTTATTATCTCAATAAGCATGCTTTGTAGTAGATGTTACCACCCCGCATTACACCCACAGCATATGGTTGATACACTTGGTGAAAGAAAATGTTTTTTTATTTTTAGCTTGAACTTCCTATTTTCACACGAATATAACCCTTAGATGGGCCAGAACTCTCTTTAGTGAACCAGCCTTCAAGTAATTTCTACGTCCACATCTAAACACGTGCCTGAAAAGCTTCCTAGCAAGTACTGGCTTTAGTTCTCAATCTTGTTAGAACTCTCAAGTTATAGTCTTGTTTTTAATGTAAAATATTTAACTACACCTTGTAAGCCTTGTGTCACAGGCTGTTTCCATTTCAAAATGACTAGCTGATTTTGAGGGTTTCCTTACCCACTTATAAAACCAAAGGTCAACCAAGTATGTTCCTGTTGAGAGATTGTGACATGTAGGAATAGTAAGAGGGTGAAAAAGACACCATTTTATAACTAGTAACTTTTATAATTCTTCAATGGTTACATTATGTATGACAACTCTCACTTATGTTGAGTCTTATGTACTCACCGTGCTTCTTGTTTCCAGCAGTCGTTGTACTAGTGTTGCATGGGTGCCTGGAGGTGATGGTGCTTTTGTTGTTGCTCATGCGGATGGAAATTTGTACGTGTATGAGAAGGCAAGCCTCAAATTGGAAAAAAAAAACACTATTTTTTCTTTTTATTTATCTTCATATCCCATGCCAATTGAGTTTTATGCTTTTACCTCTAGAACAAAGATGGTGCTGGTGATTCTTCATTCCCTGTTATCAAAGATCAAACTCAATTTTCTGTTGCACACGCACGTTACAGTAAGGTACTTGAATCGATGTCCATTTGGCTTTAAAACTATTTTGGATATGTTTATTTTGGATCCTTGCTTTCTTTTATTTGTCTTGAGCAGGCATTTACCAAATTGTACTTTAAATTATTATTCAAATTCAGGAACAACCAATTATTGCATCATGTATCTATGGGGACAACAATATTTTCACCTTGCATCATTTATGTTGTACTTGTTAGGGTCCTTTTTCATGGTAAAGATTCTGTTCTCATATTAATGCTGCTAAAAAACCGTGTGTTCACTCTCAGTTGGTCATTTTGACTGTATGTGTGCACAGACAAGTTTTTCTGTATGTGCATATTAGTTTTAATGAATATAATCGATATATCATTAATAAATCACTGGTTTGCACCTCATAGCATGGTTTTCTGGATTGCTTGTAGGACAAGATTATCATAGCGTAGCAAGTAGACAAAGCCCATATTCTGTTGTATTGAGAGGTTCAAGTTACATCATGTGTGTGTGCACACATGCTTTTTGTTTCATCACAATTTTGTTGTATAAAAGGTGTTGTTATTGTGTTAGGGCCTTCTGTGCATATGTTTGGTAGAAACATTTAGGGTGCGTTTAGTTGTGGAAAATGTTTTCTATTTTCTATCTACGTTTTCCTAAACAATTTGCACATTTTGACATAATTTGGAAAACAATACTTCTTTGTTTTTCATCTTTTCAACATAATTTGGAAAAATAAATTTTTTTGTCTCATTTTTTCCAATTTATGTTGAAAAGACAAAAAAATAAACAAGTTTTATTTGTCAAATTATGTTAAGAATGTGCAAATTGTTGCGGGAAGTGTTAAAGAAAATTTTTCATTTTTTCCAATTTATGTTGAAAAGACAAAAAAATAAAAAAGTTTTATTTTCCAAATTATGTTAAGAATGTGCAAATTGTTGTGGGAAGTGTTAAGGAAAATGAAGATAGAAAATAGAAAACATTTTCCACAACTAAACGCACACTAGCTGGTGGATCTGCATCCTGGAACATTATAACATTTCTTGTAACTTTGGTGTTTACAGGTTGTTTGAACTGATTGTTGTATGACATCATTAGGATCTGACATGTTGAATTATTTTTTGGGCATCTGTTCCACGTATAATTTGTTTGTTCATTCCCCACAATTTACTTGCAGAGTAACCCAATTGCCAGATGGCACATTTGCCAAGGGTCAATTAATAGCATTGCTTTCTCGAGTGATGGGGCGTACTTAGCAACTGTCGGAAGAGATGGTATAATGTCAATTTAGTTTCACTTTATGGCTGCTTTTCTTCTTGTTTAGTTTCTATCAACTAAAGTTTTTACTGAATGCAGGTTATCTACGAGTTTTTGACTATTCAAAAGAACAACTTATATGTGGTGGGAAAAGCTACTATGGTGCTCTACTGTGTTGTGCTTGGAGGTGACTGACCTTGTTGTTTCTTAGGTCTTAGCTGCTTGCTATTTGTATGGAATATTTTTTTCCAGTTGCCTCAGTTTTCTTATATGCCCATTTTTATTGCACTGAAATATTACCATTATTGACAACATGATGTGCATGACAGCATGGATGGAAAATACATTCTGGCTGGAGGTGAAGACGACTTGGTTCAAGTCTGGAGTATGGAAGATCGGAAGGTTGTAGCTTGGGGTGAGGGACATAACTCATGGGTAAGATTTTTATCAAACAATGAAAGGCTTGTTATAGTTTATGGACATGATTATGACCACATTACTTAATCCTTATGGAATTGTGCTGGCAGGTTAGTGGGGTGGCTTTTGATTCATATTGGTCATCACCAAATTCAGATGGCACAGGAGAGAATGTCATGTACCGGTTTGGTTCTGTTGGTCAGGTAGTTAGAAACGTTTTATCCTGATCAAGATTTTATTCTCTATAAAATGGTCATTTCATTAGTTTAAGATGTCATTTTCCACGGTCCTTCCCTTCTAACAAATGTCAATTATTTGTTAATTGTGCTAATGTAGATTCAACTCCGATGCTTCTTAAAATTGGATCTCTTGTGTGTCATAAGCATTTGTCACTTAACTCCACCATACCAATGTGACCCATTGCCAGAGATGTAGATTGCGTTTGCAATAAATCTATGCCCCTACTGGCTGATTGCAATGATTATTACTGGTTGCAAAGTAATACAAGGGAATGAACATACTTAGTGAAGAATATTTAGGATTTAACTGGAATGACACGAGCACTACATTGGGCTATTAAACACGATAGCTTATGAGATTAGGTTATGAGGAGAATTCAATGTAGGTTTACTAGAAATAAGGAATATTGAGCAAAGAATGCAGAAAGAAGCATGATTAAGGGAAAATATAGGAGACAAAATACTTTATCATACAACATGGTGTGGTCAAGAGCCAGTGTAGAAATTAATACATTTGATAGATCAAGGGATAAGCTCCATGGGAAAAAGCTAGAGAAAGTTTTCATACACCCTCTGTACATTGGGCCTTTACCTTTTAAGCTTAGTAATTTTAGTAATTAATCACAGAAAGATGAAGAAACAGATGAAAAGATTGGTCAAGGTAGTTGGTTCTTTGAGACCGTTGAACCCAGGGTAAGTAGCAGTAATGTTTTGAGTTGAAAGTCAGGCTTTGTGGATTGACATGATGACCTTTGACCCGCATGATCTTCTATGTTCCATATATATACTTTTTTCTTTGTGAAATTCTACCTTTTCCAATGCTTTGATGTGTACCCTTTTCACCTTTGTTGTGACAACTGTTTGTGTGCAGGACACTCAGTTGTTGCTATGGGACCTAGAAATGGATGAGATTGTAGTGCCACTCCGTCGATGTCCCCCTGGTGGGTCGCCTACTTACAGTGCTGGAAGCCAGTCATCTCATTGGGACAACGTGTGCCCAGTGGGTACTCTGCAGCCTGCCCCAAGCATGCGAGATGTTCCGAAGCTCTCTCCATTGATTGCTCATCGTGTTCACACTGAACCCCTCTCTGGGTTGATATTTACCCAGGAATCTGTTCTTACTGTTTGTCGAGAGGGGCACATAAAAATCTGGATGAGACCTGGGGTTGCAGAAAGCCAATCAGTCAACTCTGAAACCATTTTGAGTACCAGTTCAAAGGATAAGCCATTGTTGTCCAGCAAGGTTGGCAGTTCCAGTTACAAACAATAACCAAATTGTCATCAGATGGTAGACAAATTGAAGCTCTTCTCTTTTTTCATGGAGTTAGATAACTATTTGCTAGTGTGGCCGTTCATCTCATTACCTCCCGTTGGAATCCTCAAAAGTACAACTGTGGACATTATCCAATTTCGGTAAGTATAACCAACTGAATCCATGTATATTCGAGGACGAGAATGTCATTGATGGCACCAAAGAGGTTGGGAGGGGGAGATAACAACCTTTGTAATTACAAAACGGCTGTTGCTAGGTTATATCAAACAATACTGACAGGAAAAACGCAAAGTTGCTCCTTTAAGATTTGTATTTCTTAGAGGTGCGTTTGAGTGACAGTTTATTTTGTTGGTAATGCATTGTCACAATTAACATATCATTTTTGTTGGACTTTCTTAGAACTGATATTGAAAATTGTTGAGATTCATGCAGATGGAAAGATGAGTTATATGCGACTATGGAAAATGGAAGAATTTGTCATGTATTTTGATGTGCTGATTGCTTTGGATCTCAAAATTTACCTTTCAAGTTGTATTGAAACAGTGAATGTCTGCAATTGATAGTTAAGCAATTGTTCTCTCCCACGTATCTTGTCAGAAACCTCTATTTGTTGTGTACACTTGCACAGAATGGACAATTTGGGTTCTGATGACTATTGATTATCGAGCATCCCCTGCATTCAATTGAATTATCTTGAGCAAAGTTTTGTGTTATTTAATTCTGCGGTTTCAAAACCAGTTGCGATTGCTTTGGCAGCCTTGTTTTCTTTTCTTTTTGGGTGATTATTAAATTGCTTATTCCTGGAAGAAAAAAAAAAAGAAGCCTTTTGGGATCTTACATATTTGTGAATCTTCACTTGTTTTTCAGATGGACAATTTCGGTTCTGAGAACTATTAAACATCCCCTGCAACCAAATGCTCTGTTTTAGGGATTTTGCATTTCTAGTACAGCTTATTGTTTAAATGCTGCATCATTGCTGTTATACACAGTGAATATCCCAAGAACGCCTTCTTCTGGGATATTTCTTTGGGTAAATTACAAAAACCCAACTTAGGTAAGTCTTCAGTTACATTTATCACTCTAAATTTCGAAAATATATACTTATGTTTGACCTTAATTAAACTGTTAATTATTAACTATTAATGGTGACAAATGAAATGACTAAATAACCTTGCATAAAAGCTTTAGCCACAACTAAGTTACCACGTGCAATGAATTGGAGCATAACTGAGTTTCGACTTGACATTGACTCGGTGACAACTGGATCATCATCTTTTGGAGAAGGAACTATTATTGGTTTTGTTGGGTTTCTTAGAGAGAATTGAGGACGTTGTTAATGGTGATGGGGTGAGTCGTGGTGAGTTGACTCAGTTATGTTTTTGTTGGGTAAACGTATATCTCAAACTAAATAAGAGAAAGGAAAGAATGGTTGAACCTACCCAATAACAATTGAGAAATAAGAAGATTTACATGACACGGACAAGCCAAAGATTATTCTCTCAAAAAGACCGAAGGATGGTTTTCCATCAGCTTTCCCTGCGCTAATTGGTGGAATCAGATCCAACAGAAGATGAACTTCATGGGTTCTTATTAAGCGTAAAGCAATGGTAATGTCAAGGGCTCCATTACAGTCACAAGAATCATAAACTAACTAATCTCTCTTGCTCTCTGGATTTCGAACCAGATTACTTAAGAAAGAATCCAAGAAAATCAAGATAATATTTTTTCTCATTCCTTCTAGCCAAACACCAAGAAAAGATGAACCCCATGTCTTCTCTAACGAGCTCGAATTGCAGCACTATAAAACCCTAGAAAGATGAAGATGAAAATAGTTTTCAACTTTGCAGATCTCAAAGTTAGGGTTTGATTTCGATTTTGGGTGAGTTTAATTTCGATAGTTTGTTTGGTGAAGTGAGAAGAGAAAGAAACGTAAGTAAAAGATAAATTCACGTGGGTTTGATTTCGATAGATTGCACTGAAACACACAGGCTTTGGATCAAACGAAATTGCATTGAAACGTTAAATTCCTATCAAACTCACACTTTCAGATTTTTTTTTAGGGAAAAAACAATTATAGATATACCTTTATAGCTCTAGGCTGGAATCGATCTGAATCAGAGAAGATGGAGAGAGTAACATTGTGATATGTATTCAAATTTTCAGAAACCGAGAGAGG
Source organism: Bretschneidera sinensis (assembly GCA_023935145.1). Lineage (NCBI taxonomy): Eukaryota > Viridiplantae > Streptophyta > Magnoliopsida > Brassicales > Akaniaceae > Bretschneidera > Bretschneidera sinensis. Next base: position 105,819,173 of record CM043699.1, read on the forward strand.
GAGGAAGAGCTACAGAGAAGAAGGGAGGGTGGAGAGGGAGGGGATAGAGCAAAAAAATAGGTAAAAAAATTGTTTTTTACATTCAAGGATAATTTCGGATTTTCAATAATTTTTGCTCATTTGACAACACAATTGACTAAATTTTGAACATTTAACCAACAGAATAAAAACAGAAGACTACAGTATATGTTTTCAAAACTTGGTGTTTAATAAGTGTAACTGAATTCGTACTTCAGGTGAGTTTTTGTAATTTACCTGTTCTTTTGATAGCTCAAAGAAAAAGAGAAACCAAATGTGATTTGGACATAACTCAAATGGTAAAGAGGTCCTTAGTTCAAATCACCCCCCTCCAAAAAAAAAAGAAAAAGGAAATGGTATTTTCTTTTATCATACATGCTTTTAGATAGTCGAGGACACTGCTGACAAACATAACAATATGTTTGGAACAATCGTCTGTACATATGAGATATAGCCCCTGTACACCCAAAACCCTTTCCATTTTATGCCGCGGAATGTGACTAATGTCTTACGAAAACATCAACCTCAGCTGCCACGCCCATGTTCTGAATCTCTTATTTCGGTTTCATGGTGGGGAGGATCCGGCTGGATCTGATCTGCAGTTAAAGGCGGTTGATCTGGCTGTGTTGCCTGAGAACCGAGTTGTTGATTTAACCGAATTCTCCTCCATTTCGAAACCTCACCAAGAATAGTAGTTCCACTCATCGTGACTCCGAAACCAACCAGTGTGGCAAGGAGAACTGATAAAACAGCCTGTATGTGAAACTGCAGATCCCAAAAGAACACATGGAATGGAAAACCTCAAATTAGAAATATTATACTTTATTTTTCAACGAGTTTGGACTTGATCCAACATTGCTATAAATCTGACATTCTATGTTCTTTACCAGCGTTTGATTAATTCAATTTTCTAGAATATTAATCACACCTTGCTAATCCCCGAGTAGAATAGTCTTACCATTAGACTGAACAAGCCTGAAGTAATTGTTAGAACTCTTACCATTGTGTAGAAAAGATGAGCAGAGAGAACAACTAGTCCAAATTGAATAATTGCATAAACCCAGACATATTTTCTCCTCACTGCAAACAAATTTTAATCAATAAAAAATGACTAAATTCATGCACATAAAGTATTACCCATTTATCTGAACACAAGTACAAACTGAACCCTACCCATTGTTGTCGATGTCATGGATGCAAGAAGACCCAATATGCAGGAAAATGGGAGAGAGATTGCAATTGCACCAGACTTCATTTTTGAAACCTGTCCGCATGATAACATCAGGAAAATTAACAGGCTACAAATTCTTGAATTCAGAAGCTGGTGAACTTACCAGAAGCTCTTCAAGAAAACAGAAGTAAGCTAGCATGCTGACAATGACAAGAATGGGAACATCCTGCCATACCCTGAGAAAGAAAAAACTTGCATTTCATTCGGTTTTACACCATCTTATATACTTCAAAATAATCTGTAATGAGAAGAAAAATTTGAAAATCAAAGATGTAATTAACTGTGCACAGCAATGGACTTTGTTTACTTGCCTGTATTGAACAACCTCAGCTTGTCGGCCTATACTCCCTCGAGAATTAAGTGCCTGAGCATTTTGAACTCGTAAAAGGGTAACAGGTAGATTTTGAACATCTTGCTTGCACACATCACATGTCTTATTACCTTTAATGCTAAACCATTTTACAGCACATTCTTGGTGTGCAAGTGCAAGTTCACCTTTGCAGCTACATTCCATCTTGAGGGTGTCACCACCTTCTCCCAGTTCAACCAAGCAGATTCTACAAACAGCTTCTTCTTCAGGAATATCTTCACCACCATCATCATTTCCATCTGAACAATAAGACTAAGATAAGGCATAGGTTGGTTATCGCAAGTTAGAAAACAAAAATACAACTGAAAACTGAATATAGTGGATAATGGCAATTTTAATCCCTCCCTCCCTCCCTCATTAGCTACAGAAATGTCCTAACACTTGGATACTATTAGATGATAAACTTTTAGCCTCTAAAAGTTCATTTTCCTACTATTACCATGAATTCGAGACGACATTTTCATACTGCTATATATTTCTTTTAACTTGCCTATGTTGTGCTTAATTGCCCTATCCTTTATACAGCCAATTCAAAGTAGATAAAGCAGGAGGGTTGTCGTGAGTTCATGTAGATCATATTTTAATTACTGCCTTTCTGCAACTTCTCGTATAAAAAAGCCTTGCGGTCAAGCAAAGTTGGCGAAGTTAACCTACTAGCCGTTTCAATATAACTTTTTCTAAGTTATCAAGCACAAGAAGCTGTGTAGCTCAAAATTCTATTTTTGATTTCACGTCATTTCTCTACCCTTCCAAGTCTTGGGGGTTTTGGGGGGGATCTAAGAGCAGAATAAACCAAACCAAACTAAGCCCTCCGCCAACTACGTGGTGTCGGCTACATGGATCTTTTCACGTCATTTCACTCTACTAATGGCCAATTAAAGGCAATTATGCAAGTAAATTTACCAGTATCATTCATGGGAGAAGCGTTTGATGTCATTTTTACATTTCCCTCAACCACACATGTAGTAGTCGAAATTACACGGAAAACACCTAGAGAATCCGTTTGCCTTACACTTCCATCTTTGTTGAGCACAGGGACTGAGCGTGAACGATGAATAGGTATTTGAGACCCTCCTTTCTGTGAAGTGAGAATTCTGTGAGAATCAAGTAGAAATGTGGATATGCACAGTGTGAGGAATAAAATTAAAATGCCAATTTATTTGTAGTATAGACTATAGATAAATAACTAAACAGAAATTAAATGGAAAAAAAATAAACACATTCATACTTATCATTCTGATACATTACGAGTTCAACTACAATTTGTAACACCATGGGCCAATAAAAAAATGCTAGCTTTGACATCAGTCAAACCAACAGTTTGTGATGAGCCACGAAAAGCTCGTGCTCAGCCCAAAATTCCTACATATCTACATGGTAGTGACCTTGAATCGGCTCAGATACCATTAGTTTGTGATGAGCCACACTGCAATGAATAAGATCTTGATATATATGTGAGACCCAACGATCCTAAAAGTAACCTTTAGCTAGTACTTTCAGGTGATGGGTTTGTGGCATTACAAATGGTATTAGAGATGACCCAAACCCAGTACCATGTGGATATATAGGACTGTAGGTATCTAGGGTTGGCCATGAGCTTATTGTGGTATTTTTGTGGTTTTTCTTTGCAAGGACGCAAGGCTCTAAAAGGAGATGTGAGGACCCACATCCCATATCGGAAGTGCAATGAGTAAGATCTTGGTATATGCAACACATTGTAGCACCCAGACCTAAAGGGCTGCCTAGAAACTACGTATGCTGCACAAGAAGACTCTTGCAAACCAACTTGAGTTAGGGGACAGGTTAGGTTCATAAATGTTTAACACGAGATTGAGAGGAAGTCGGGGAAAACTCTCATGCACGGCTGTAACACCACTCCTCATGTGCATGAAAAACTCAAACTACGGAGATTATTTAGCTTTCAAAATACATAAGAACTTTAGAACTAATTTGGAATAGCATAAAAGTAGAATTATGGCAAAGCAGTTTAATCTGAAAAGTAACTGATAAGGATCTTGATCAGAGCCAAACAGAAACCCATAGAGAAGAAAGGTAGAAGGCATATCTCGACTTTTTAGAAAACATAAATCTAATTTACAGTTCAGAATCAACTTCAGTGAGTTGGGACCTCAAAAAGAATACCAAACTTAAACTTTAATAATGACCTTTACCTTCTGTATCAAGCATTACCAGACTGCTAACAACATAAGTAGTCTTAACATATTCATAGTTGCCAAACAAAAGGTGGTTACTACTCACAGCATAACTTTGTGGGTCGATCATGTTCACTGCATGTATGGACTCTGGATTTGAGTGGGCAATTGGTGTTACAGGTAAGGATGATGTTTTCTTTGTTCTGGGTGTAAAAAGCTTTGTAAAAGAAATTGTCCTTGAGATGGGAGGCTTCCCACGTGTCTCTGCTGATGAGCATCCTAGTGCTAACATGGCAGCCTTCTCAATCTCTGAAGTAGTATTCTGATACTTGAAACTTAACTTTGGGAGGAGACCTTTTAAGTTTGGTCTATTTTTTGAGAAGGAAGGACCAGGGGACTCATTGGTTTTAGCAAAACTAGGGCTTGGTAAAGGAGAAAAGTTTACTCTTTTGGGAGTCGGACTTGGTGTTAAGGGCATGTTTATTCTCACAAAATCCTTTTGTGTATTCTCAGGAGTTCTTAACGGTATATCTAAGACAAGGTCTTGCCGCCTATGATGTTGACCTGGTGGCGTTTCTTCGGTTATTTCAGTTGAATCTCCACCCTAGAAAAGGAAACAATAACAAATAATTACCACCAATCAGTAGTAATTAATATTAAGCTCTTTAATAAACTACTACTCTTAGTCAAAACTTTGATAGAATTTGTTGGACAAGCTCACAAGTAACGATCTGCTATAAAATGATAGGAAATGAAGAAACTAGCATCAGTCTACAAATTTTGCTGCATCCATAAATTGGTATAAGGTGCTGCAAGGACAAACAGAAGATCATAAAAATTTGACCCCAAATATGGTGGCAAAAAATTTCTTTAAAGTTTGACCCCAAATATGAAGGGAGATTGATTTGTTAAACAAAGTCATTAAACTATGGAGTACTTACGCCCTCAAAGGGTGCCAAGAAATTTGGTATCGTTTGCATGACGTTTGGAAGTAAGAGTTTGATTTAAAAGTGATATATGCAAATGGTTGCTGTGAAGGTTGAGCTGGGTTTTGCATCAATGATTGATTCAGTACATTTCTCAATCTCACACCATAATAGATGGAATTGGAACCCTACAGCTGCCGAATTCTAAAGGGCTTTGTGTGGGTACGGAATTAAGTAAAGCAGTTAAACAGTTATAAAATGTGATCAGTGAAGAAATCTATGAAGCCTTTAAACGTTATTAAGGTATGTGATTTTTCAACGCTCAAGCTCTTAATTCTTACAAAATCTGTTTTCTGAAAAACAAAAATAGAGCCACCCACAAATATTACTATGTCCTAAAGGTAGATTCATGAGTTAAAGGGAAATATGGAAACCCACAAAATAAAAAAAAAATAAAAAAAAGATAAGAAATTCTCAAGCAAAAACGAGTAATTCACTAGAATTAAAACAAAAGCTATGAAGTATGAAGAAGTAAAAGAGAACGTAATCCTAGAAACAACAAGTGCATAACAGAAACAGAGAAGGCAAGAGAGAAGCAAAACAAATACCCTTCCAAGTGGAGGACCATCAACTGCGTTGTCGCGAGAGCCTTCTCTATTCTCCTCAGGAAAGGCCTTTTCTTCATTCCCCATGGTTCATAAGTAGAATTCTCTTCAGACCCAGAACTGAAGAAGGCCACAATTGATATGCAATAACAGTCGATCTTTATATATGCAAAAGAGACCTCTACTGGACTTGATAACCTTTCAAAGAACCTGAAATAGAAGAAGAGAGGGAAAAGTCTATGCACAAGCGCTACCTCACACAGAGAAAGGTCGCTACTGGGTACTGAATTGTTCCATTTCCAATGTACCTTGTGCGGCCCACTGTTTTGACCTTAGTTTAGAATATTTGTAAGGTAGTTTGGTGACGTGGGTATGTCATAGATGTTGGCTGCTTCCGCTAAATTGGGGTAGGAGGATTCGAGTTTGTGACTTCTACTTTTAAAGATTGAGAGGTATGCTTACGAATTGAGTTGTGAAGTTTAATTATCAATTGAGTTACACTTTAAAAGTTTCATTAAAAATAATTAGTCTAAGTGATGGTAAAGCACGAGATATGGATTCGTGTATAAATTTACTCATTTATTATCTTTAACGTATTATGGTTTGGTTTGAATAATGTTTTAAAAAAATATATTTTTTTAAATTAAACTGAAGATTTAAGTGAATTTAATAAAAATTAAATTAAAACTCAAAGAAGGTCGACATGTACTAATAGAAACGCTTAAAATCGTAAAAAAAAAAAAAAACCTCTTCGTTTTACCCTTCAGAATTTTTTCCTCGTAAAACACTTAATTACATTATCTTGAGTGGTAACTTTTGTTAACTTTTCAAATATATTACCACTTTACCATTTACATATCATGAAGTTGTGCTCTAATACCAATTTTTATGATATTTTATATCCTAATGTTTTTTAATTTTGATGTAAATAAAACCTATATTAAAATATTAACAAAGTTATTTAAGTGTGCAGGTTTATTTAAATTGTTTAATTATTTAAAGCACGAGAAAGTATCATGGAGTGAACTATTCTGGTTCAGCAAAGAAACTGTTTTCTTAATTGCAAAGGCGTAGTAGAGGAAAAATTCTTGCCTAGCACAGTGCCATAAGAGATACATGGCACAATGGTCCATCTCACCCTTGAATGAAAATAAAATATATTTTTTTTCTCTCTTCTCATACCATTTAACGGTGAGATAAACATTTGTATCATGTATCTGTCATGACATTGTGTTGGGTAAAAATTTCTCGCATCAAAGAGTGACGTGCAATGTTTGCTTAATTACAATAACTTGTTTTGCTAAAGTTTTTTTTTATTAATTAAATTTTTTTTCTTTTTGTCTTTTCCTCTCTTTGGACGTTCTGGATGTCCAATTTTTTTTTACTTCTTTTCATTTAATGACGTCTATATCCCGAATTTTTTTTTTTCAAAAGAATTATTTTATTCGATACTAAATCCTTTACGTAACTATATTATTTAAACTTCATATCGTATTTATTAAATTACTTCTTTGTCATTACTTTACAAATACGGGTATTACAAATAGTTTCGGATAGAGACGCTAAGTTTTTGAGTTACTTTTGGAAGACTTTGTGCTGTAAGTTAGGGACTAAGCTATTATTTTCTACTACTTGTCACCCACAAACTGATGGTCAAACTGAAGTAGTGAATATGACTTTGTCTACTTTGTTGAGGGCTATTATTAAAGAGAACATCAAAACTTGGGAAGAGTGTTTATCACATGTTGAGTTTGCTTATAATCGTATTGTTTATTCTGCTACTAAGTTTTACCATTTGAAATTGTTTGTGGATTTAATCCTTTAACTTCATTGGATTTAACTCCATTACCTATGTCTGAACGTGCTAACTTGGATGGAAAGAAAAAGACCGAATTTGTTAAGCATATACATAAGAAGGCAAGACTAAACGTTGAGAGAAAAACGGAACAATATACAAAACAAGCTAACAAAGGTCACCGACAGCTGATTTTTCAACCCGGAGATTGGGTTTGGTTACACATGAGGAAAGAAAGATTTTCGGCACAAAGGCGGTCAAAGTTACTTCCTAGAGGAGATGGGCCTTTTCAAGTCCTTGAACGCATCAATGACAATGCATACAAATTAGATTTGCCAGGTGAGTACAATGCTAGTGCCACTTTCGATATTTCTGATTTAAGCCCTTTTGATGTAGGTGATGATTTGAGGACAAATCGTTTTCAAGAGGAGGGGAATGATGAGGACACGACTAACAAATGGGATGCGGATCCTATTCAAGTTTCAATTGGTTCAGTTACAAGGGCTCGAGCTAAAAGATTCAAGGAAACCCTCAATGGGATGATTCAACACGTTTGGGCTATGAACCATCTTTGGGGCCTAAGGATGATGCTATACGTGATCCACAAGGATGAGTTTCCATGATTCAAACTTTGGAATAATCTAGCAACTCAAGATTGTGAATTAAAACTTAGATTTTCAAAATTGGAGACTTATTCGTTTTTTTTTTTTTTTTTTTTGCTCATCAAGGAAAATGGTTGGCTACAATTTTTCTTATTTCATTTTTCTTAATTGTTTCTTTATTAATTTAATTGCTGAATTGTAAGGTTTACATGCCAATTTAGATACTTTCCTTATTTGGATTTTAAGTTACCATAATTGAATTTAGGTTTGTTTCCTATTCCTTAGTTTCCTTTTTCTAATTTTGGACGAATTTTGGGTAGATTATTTGGAAGCTTTTTAGCTGCCCAATTTGTGATCCTCATGTATTTAAATAGTTATTGGCTTTTGGAATAATGATCACTCATACTTTGTGAGAGAAAATTATCTTTGGTTCTTTTAGAACTTTTGAACTTATCGGATTTCCGTGGCGTTCATCTTCGATTTATCAATCAATCCTTCCATAATTGATTGTGGCGTTTTCATTATACCAAGGTTTTGTCTCAATATAAGCAACGGGTCGCGGTCTCATATAAATTTGTTTCTAGATGATCTTATAATCCTTCTTGATCTATCAATTTTTTAATTCTTAGCATTAATCATATCATTGATTAATCTATTTTTTTTAATCATCATGTTTCCTAACAGCATATATAAGTCAACACTTAAACCGAAAGGCCCCATTTCTCTCCAAATGATATCATCTCCCTCGTTTCTCTCCAAATAATTTTATATTTCTCTAAATTTTCTTCTCTCTCAATTTTTCTGCATGTGTTCGATCATCAACCTTGTTTCATTTTATTGTATTAACGTTTGGGATTTAATCAATCAGAAGAGAACTTTCATTTCGCGATTAGAACTGAAGAAGACAAATTTTAATTCTTTATTAGTATCTTGTTGTAATTCATTTTAGATAAGAAAAAAAATTAGGTTATAACTTTTGGGTTGATCTTTGGCCATAGTCGTTGTTTTGGGCATGATTAATTGTTGATTATTGTTGTTGGAATCAATTCTTTTTTCTTTGGTCGCAATGAGACTCGATAGACCCAATATATATTCTATAGAAATTCATTTTCAAGTCATGTTTTGATTAAAAATATTATATGGGTGGGTTAATTTTTATAGGAACTTAATCTTGATTTTAAATTGAAATTAAACGTTTGAGATTGTATTAGGATTGTTTTTCTTTTCTTTTCTTGGGTCGCGATATGATCTGAAGCCAATCACTTTGATTCTTGCAAAAATCTTGGTTTCCATACATGATTTGATCATAAATTTGTATAGAAATGTTTTCTAGATTGTTTCTGATCATGTATGCTCAATTTGTTGGTATTAGTTTAATAAAAAAATTGAATGAAATCAAAGAGACAAGTTTTCAAGGGTTATGGTTCTAACTCGAATCTAATAGAATTCATGTTTTAATCACATGAATTATCAAAATATATTCAAACCAGGGCTTGGTGGATGAAGATAGTCCACATATGTGGTTCATACGTGTGGAAGGTTAACAGTAGTTACCTCGTGGGAAAACAAATGTAAGCGCAGAGTCTGTTTTTAGAGGAAAAAATTATCAAAGAGTAAAACAAAAACCGGGTGTACCACATAGTTTTTTATGGTAATAAACCTAATTAGTTAAGCTAGTTTCCATTTGCACAACTAATGTATGTGTGTGGTTTTAAATGGGTTAAATGCACCAGAGGTTTCTCAACTTTGATCTAGTTGCTCTTAGATCTTTATTATTTGAATTTTGAAAATCATTCCCTTGTAATAGTGAGTCGACCGGGTCTTATGTTTAGTTAACCAAGAAAATCCTTTGTCCAAAATTCTTTGAACACGAGATTTCTTTCATTAGACCGGGACAAAAATATTCAATTGATCGAATTATTTTAGAAAACATTTTAAAATAGAGTGTATTTAATGAAAGTATTTAAAAATCCAATTTAACTTCTGAAAGCTCTAGAATTATTTTTTATAAGACATAATGTCTTTAAAAACTTCCAAAAAAAAAAAAACCATTGTCTAAGGAGTAGGGTTCAAAAACCTTTCACCTCCTACTCAAATAAATAAAGTCATATGCACTTCTTGCTTTTTCATCAGTATAGCTTGAGAAATTGAGGCTTAACAAAGTGCATGTAAAATGGATTATTGAGATCAACACAGTTAAGCAAACACGTTAGTCTAACTCAAAAGTTTTGTTATCATCAAAATCAAATTAGAATCAACACATTATAAGTGGACAATATTTGCATCTCTCTATCCTTAACTCTTTAATTCATGCACATCAACTGCTTATGTGCTTCCACAATCATATGTGCTCGAATTAATTGCTTTGTAAAGATAATGTTGTTTATATTATGCTATTCATGCTTACAATGTATATCAACCTCTAGCCTGCATTTGCATTCACATCTTATATGTTAGTAGTTCATTTGAGTTTGTCATTGAAAGAGGGAAAATTGAGAAATAAATTGATATAGTTTTTAAGCTTATTTTTTAAAAACCTAATTTGCTCCTTTCTTAGGTATTCACTCTCTGGATAATACCTTCCAAAGCCCTAAACCTATCAATTTTTTTACACACTTTAAATTGGCACATTCTTTACAAAAGTTTCGACATTAGCTATTATATTGTAGGGGTTTTGTAGAGTTTTCATAAAAAAAGAATTTGTTTACCTCAAAATTACTTTACTCTCCTTTACTTTATAAAACTCCTAAACAATGAAAAGTTTTCAACCCCTTTTTTCACTTTCCTTTCCCTACACTTTATTTCCTTTAGAAACCTTCTTTTCTTTTCCCCCAAAACTCCCAAACACACTATTCACTCAAATCCCTTCAATATATACTCTAAATATTTTAACTTATCATTGTTGGGGAGTTTGAATGTAGAGAAAATGAGATCATTTGAATTACTGACTACTTTTTGTCATTTTCTTCTCCCTCGATCCAAGCATACCATAAAGGATGGAGAAAATAGATAACTCATGCTAGTTGCCACCACTTAAACCTAATAAAAGAACTAACGAAATCATCTTAACGTTGAGTCGATCAAGCTTTTAAGCTTTACCAAACAGGTTCTTAAAAGTGCATTTGGTGGGCAGGATGATTGGATGAAGTAAACAAATAAGAGGATAAGATGTTTCAACTTATCCTTCAAATCTAGATGATTTTATCTTATTATAATTAGATAAAACATTTCATACTCTCTGCATCATATCCATCAAACACGCTCATAAGATAAAAATCATTCTGTATACTCTCCCCATCTTGTTTTCCAAACTTTCCTTTCTATTAAAAATCATTCTATATACGCATGTAGCATGTGTTGATCTGCTCTTTTAAATGATAAAACAATATGCTAACAATTATCTTATTACCTATAAGTATACCAAACATAATGATCACATATTCTCCATTAGAATACTTAAACTGCAAAGAAACCTCAAGAGAACGGTTAGAATTACCAAAAAGAAATAAGAACAATTGAAAATGTGGAGAAGATAAAAGAGGAACGGAGAAAATCAACCTGTGTTGAAGATAAGAGAGATAAGAAGAGTGAAGAAGTTAAGTCTGAGTAGGATACTGAGAGAGAAAAATATGAGTTGAAGATAAGATAGATAAGGAGAGTGGAGAAGTTAACTCTAAGTGTGGGATATTGAGAGTGAAAAACAAAGAAAAAAGATGTGAAGAGTTGAAGTCAATTGAGTTATATATATAACCTTACTTAAATATTTAATTTATATATTAAATAGAGTTTATGGATATTTTAAAAGATAAACACCAAATAAAAATTTTAACTTTATTAATAATATAAATGTCTTATACGTGCGTTTATTTTTTTATTCTCCACTTATGCAGTGCGCTCCCAGGCTCAGCATAAAGCTTATTTCTTGTTTTCATACAGTAAGTATTTGTATTTATTTGACGTTTAAGCTGATGGCCCAAAACGTACCTAACCTGACAACATTAGTCTCTATGGATTTTTTTTAACATCAAATAAATGAGAAATGAAAATAAAATTACATCAACAAAACCATAGAGAGATGTTTTAAGAGTAATGATCTCGTAAACTCACTTTTTTTAGAATTATCATATAATAATAAATTTGATATTTAATATTTTAAATTTTTTAAATTAATTATTTTATAATTTTTATAATTATTAATATATTTTTTTTATTCCGTGATAATTCTCATGTACACGAATATGTATAACTGCTCGTGATCTAGACCAATTTGTCGTGTAGGCGCAGGACCTCTATGAATTTATGGCTAAACGTTAGCCGGTAGCCATTAGGTAATGTTGACTTAAATCGTAATTAGCATCACTAGAAAATAAAACCTCCAAGTTGTAGAATAGAATGTGAAAGTCTCTAAGCCTTTTGTTTTTTACTTCTAAAAAACAAGAAGATGCAAGCATCAGGCATCTAATTTGAGAACGACATATATAATATAATTTCTTTGCCTCAATTTACGCTACAGTTTGACATTTTGAATTAATTTTAACTTTAAATTTTTTTAATGTGTTATTGATTTAAAATTATAAAAAAAATTAAAATTATGAACTTTATCAACTATATTTGTAAAATTTTAATTGCTTTTTTTAATTTAAAATTAATCATTTAATTAAATAAATAATACATAATAACATATAAATTGGATGAACGAAATAATAACTTAACGTCACCATGAGAGATAGCAATTTTATTTTATAATAATGAATTCTTTATCAGAATATATTAGATATTTAAAAAAAAATAATAATAATAAACATTTATTTAATGGGAGAATGGAAAGTTACATTAGGTTACTAATTATTGTAACTTCATTTACCACGAACACATGACTCTCTAAGCCTATATATAAGGCTTGCATGAGAGTGTTTCAAATACACCTAACTCACACCTCAAACCACTTTACTCTTACATTGGTTTTTATTCTCATTTTTTGTTATTTTATTTTTTGGGAAAATAACGGTATATTTTGTGAAATTTTGAGCTCTCTTTTAAATGCAATATTGTGATAACCATACGACGTAGTATAACTGAGATGTTGCATCCTAAAGGTGATAAGTAACTGACTTGTTACACCGGTTAAGAAAGTAACTCCCACAGTGGTTTAAATCACCCTAAAGAGAGCGAATACCGCACTTTAGTCCAATACTACGTAACTCTTCCTATTTTGTAAAATCTTTTTTTATTTATTATTTCAAGTAAATTATTATAATTGCACTAACAAATTATCGATGAAATTGTCTTGTTTATGAGTATAAACACCCTTAACTTTGAAGAAGAAAAGCTATTAACCACGGGTGGCCCGTGGTCATCACTCATCCCATCAAATTAATGAGAAATGATTCAACTATTCTTTTAAGTATGATTGGTAAAGAAAAAAAATGAAAGGAAAAAAGAATGAGAGAATATGAGAGCATTTTCTATATTTTGATAAAGAAGAAAAATGAGAGAAAGAAAGAGTGGAATGATTGATATTTTCTTCTCATATAAACAAATAGCAATAGTCTCAAATTGAGACGGTTGATGTGTGAAAGTTTTAAAAAAAAAAAAAACTATTTTTTGTTATTTTCTTCTTTCCTTTCACTTTTTCATCATCTTTATCAAACCTATAATAAAAAAAAATATCAATCTTTCTATTTTCCATTCTCTTCCTTTTTTTTCTTCCTCCCTATTTTTTTTACCAATCATAACTGTAAACTATTCATAAATTAAAAAAATAACCCACATTTTAAATTAATGAAAGTTGACTTTAAAGTATTATGGCTTCAGCTTGCAATTTGGAGTCTCGATCCCATAGAACCGATTCCGTGAGAGTTACCACAGAACCAAAAAATTTTACTAGTAATCATGAAAAAATTAAATAATAATTATACTAAAAAATTTTAAAAAAAAAATTAATATCAAAATCACTATTTAATTTTTCATGATTACTAGTAAAAAACTTCGATTCCATAATAACTCTTAGGAATCTGGTTTCGTTGTATCACTCCTCTGCAATTTGCATGTCTAAATAGATTGGTCACACTGGCATGTACCACCAGTCCACCATCCATGTATATAGTTGCAGATACTTTTGTAATGCGCACCATTTGCACGTATCACCATCACCATCACCATCACCATCACCATCAGAAACTTGTATGGTTTATACGAAGAGATTCACTCTTTGGCTAAAGATAGAACTTTCTACAACAATGCTCGATCTCCTTGGTATTTCAAAGTTTTATCATTTGATATTTTGACTTGGAACTAGAAAGAGCCAGAGAAACTGACCAATATTTTCAAAGGCCGTCTTGAGGGCGGCTCAAAAACGCCCCTGAATGTTGAAAAAAATGTTTTTTTTTCCCGAGGCATAAGTCAATTTTCTGTCCGGCGTACGCCCCATACTGGAGCCTATAAATTTTTCTTAAGGTATACATTTTACTGGAATTCTTGAAAGATGCATCTGTCAAGATATATAATTTATTTTTTATTTAATTTAATTATTTTTAAAAAAATAAATATTTGAAAGACAAACGTTTCAAAACTTATGTCTCTCTTCACAAAAGGTAAAATGTCATCTTGTGCGCGTATGTGCGTGTGCGTGTACATATATATATATAAAAGAAATTAAGAATTATTAGCCATCTTTGATAACTTCTTCCATGTTGACAAGGGCTAAATCCCCCGAGCACTGCCTTGCGATAAAATGGAGAAATAGCTTCGATTTCCAAAAAGTCCAAGGGAAAGTGCAAAAAGGTTGGCAAAAGATGTACTCACAGAAATTAAAAAAATTGTAATTGAAACATAAAAATTTGATATGGGTCATTGTATGTGGATTATATGTTTGACACCAATGACAATCACAACTTGCACTGTTTAATATGTGATGTAAAGAAAAAAGTTCGTCCAATAATACAATGACACGTGACACTCGTCAGGGTAAAAGGGTAATTTTATAATTATCTCGTAACATTGTAACATGTGACAACTCTCAGGGGCGAAAAAGTAATCTAACAACTCAGATAAATCAACTCATCAAAATGCTACACCTGACATAGGATATAATGGTAATTTCACTATAATACTCCGGCTTATAGATAACTCTATGAGATCTTAATCTTTATCACAATGCTCAATCATTCTCCTAATTGGCAAAACATTATTTAATGGGGCTCTCTATTGGTACGCATGATTCCCTTTTTTCTACATAGTGTTCTTTTTGAATTCTCTCGTTCTCTTATTACCACAAAGCTGACTAACTTAGACATCAGAGAGTCACTCGAAGGCACAACCAATGGTAGATCCAGAAACTTTTGTTAGTGGAAACGGCATATACACACATTCATATTATATAACTATATAAGTAAATAGTAAATATATATTTAAAAACAAAAGTAATATAAATTTTGATGATATTTTTTCACAAAATAAAGACACATGTTTTTATATTTCTTGACTCGAATACATACTTTTTTTGTTCATTTAGAGATCGTTAACATATTCTTTTCATTACAAAAAAAAAACCTTGTATGTATATGATTGAAGTTTCATATTTACTTTAGTGCCTAAAATTAAGACTGCAAAATGAGGCGTATTCTTTAGCATGCACAAACCCGACAACCTCTTTGAAATTGTTAAGAGATACAATAATTTATTATTTTTTTTTTCTAATTGAGGTTATCTGTAGGAAACCATTATCTAAACCAAGTGGGCAACTTGCTGCGATAGTTACTCTAAAACATAATCAAAATGGTTGATAGTCGAGCTTAAAATTTGAATAATTGCTTTGAGTTGATCAACAGTGGTTCATCTTAACTAATCAATATAGTGTTCATTTTGGAGTTATCACGGTGAGAAGCAATATGATAATTTAATATCATTCAAGAAAATATAGAAATTAAACAATAAAAAAATGATAATTAAATATCAATCAATATTAGGAAAAAAGAACTCCGATATCGCAATTTCATACTTGAAAGAAAAAATAAAGTTTCAATTTCCGAAAAGAAAACAACCTAATTTTATCATAGTGAATAGTGCAACCTAATATCATAAGAAATGATAGTTAAATATCTATCAATGAACATGGCTGAAAGGGATTAGGATTCCTGGACAAAAAGAATTCTCAATTTTTTTGTATAAAAAAGTTTAAAACGATAAAAGATGAAAGAGTAAAAAAATTAAATGTAAAAAGTCAACAATTTTACTTTCTACATGCAAAGTTTCATAACTGCTAATATATAAGAAAAAATAGAATTGGCATAAGATCAAATTACTAATTAAATTTTTTATAAATTTTTTTATGTGTATATAAAAAAATATGGTTGTTACAATTTTTAATTTAATTAATTTTTTAAAAAATTAGTTAAAAATCAGAGGTATATAAAAAATAGAATTTTCTTAAGACCAAATTACTAATTAAATTTTTTATGTGTATATAAAAAAATGGTTGTTACAATTCTTAATTTAAAAACTTTTACTTAAAAATATGAGGTATGACATTTATAACAAGCCTCGGTATTTTTGAAGAAACATTAAATTCATAAAATTTTACTTCAAATATCAGTAGTGTAAATTTTTCTTTCAAATATCAATGACATTGCCTTTATAGAGCAAACTTTTGAACAATTATAAAGATAATTCGGTGATTAAGGCTGCCTTTTATAATGAAGTTGTAGTTATTTACATAACTTTTCTGTCGATGTGAGATTACTTCTATAGATGATTGGGATTCTGACAATGCCTTACATAGGTGATGTGGGATTAATCTTGCGTTCTTGTTCACTTCTTATCTAAGTGAAAGTTTGAGTGATATTTGGATAACTTAATCTCACATATCGTAAGCAAAAAGTTTGAAGATAAATTCTCACCTATAAATAATAGACTTTCAAAATAAATGAACTCATTACTTAAACCATGGGCTTATGTTATGAGCTTTGTGGTGATTGATAAGTCAAATCCAATGGATTAAAACAATTACTTTTTTATGTTCATTCAACTTAACCATCAATATGAGTTAAGACTTAAATAATCAGTTTACGTTTTAGTTTGAAAGTTTAAAATTTGAAAAACTTTGAGGGCAATTACATAATTTAATTGAGAGCAAAATATAAATAGGTCATAAAATAATTTTATATTTGAAAAATCTAGTGGAGGTAGCTGCCCTCGTACTAGATCCACCCTTGGGCACAACCCTTCCAATCCTCCGACAACTCTTTAGTTTTTCCTCCGACAACTCTTTAGTTTTTCTTCTCATACTGCATTTCGGCTTATCAATCGCTTGACAGATTTTCAACATCAACAACATGTTTTGATCAAATAAATTTTATAGATTTTATTTGTAATTTCATAATACGTTGAAAATATAAAAAAAAGTTATTAAATTTATTTATAAATCAATTATTCATTATGGAATTGAGTATGTTTGTTATAATCTTATCGAACTTGATAGAATTTGTAAATGAATTTTACAAATTAAAAAGAAAAAATTATGTTGATCAGAACTCTCTAGCAATCCAACTTATACAGTTGAAAAAAAAAATGACAAAATTTCAAATGAAAAAGCTTTGAATTTAAACATTATATTCAATATCATTTATTTACAAGTTTATACAAAACAAAAAAAAAACTAAATATAAAAATCTATTTTAATTTTATTTATAAATAATATTTTTTCAATTCATTTTAAAATGAAATTAATTCAATTTCTATTCGATTTCAAGTGAAGTGCATATCTAAATGGAAGAAATTACTTTAATGTTCTTTTTTCTTATTTTGAAGAAAATATGTAATCAGAATCCAACCTGAAACATATCTCATATAAAGAAGAATGATTGTTGGAAAATTAATAGACGAGTAATAACTAACTAGTGGAAAATTTAAAGGGATCTGTTGTTCTATTTACCTTGGGAAAGGATACATGAACTGTTTTGGGCCTTGGAAGTACACCTCACAAAAGAGAGGACCCAAACCTGTGGAAGTCTAGGACCTGCCCAATTACTCTGGGGCTGGGTTAAATTTATATTTTCATAATTTTAAATGGAAGACTCCCTTTCTTTTAAAAAGCCTAATGAAGAAGTGTCAAATGTGGCCTATAATCCACAATAAGAATAAACGGTAAATATTATTTTAGTGAGTAAAAAGGCTAAACAATATCAGTTGAGTGTGTACAGTGTGTGAAAGATCAAAGATACCCCTCTGCTGCCACCGACAGAAAAGATGGATGCATGAGACAGCGAGCATCAAAACCACGTTTTAGATGACACGTGTACAGTTTCGCTCACTAGCATGTGCTACAGTTGTATAACTTTTAAGCCACCAAACATGATGTGAGTGGCGATAGTTCGATCGTTCCAAAAAAAGCAAACGCCCATTAATTATGCTCCCTACTCAATAATTTGAACTGTGGGGCATTATGTGTCCTTTGTTTATTAGGTGGAAATTATGTGACCGTTCTTACAAATTTATTTTGAGATGTTCGGTGGCCTAAACCAAGTTTGTTTTTTAAAATTTATCAATAATTAAATTTAATTAATTAATAAGTATTTTAATTATTATTTAATAAATTTTAATTTAGATAAATTTTAATTTAATATACATTGTACTTGATATCATATTCAAGTAAACCCCACCCACTAGTGGTAGAAATTAATGGTATGTACAAAATTTTGTCATTTTATATATTTAGTTAATGAAAAAAATATTATTATCACTTATAAATTTCAAAAAATTTTACATGTACAGAAAAAATATATGATTCATTCTATAATATTATTTTTATATAATTATATGTTTTTATTATATATATGCATATATATAAAAAAAAATGTTAAATTTAATTGAAAAATTGAATGAAAACTTATTACAATTTTAGAATCGGGAAGAAAAATTGTTTTATTTTAAAAATTAAATATGATATGTTATCTATAATAAAATCAAAAGGATAAAATTAATATTAAATCTACGTATATGCACACAAGTCACAACAATGATATTTTCTCAAAAGAAAATCAAAATCTTATTAAATTCCAATTACTGGTCCCTATGATTAGTGCACCCTTACATCTACATAGCATTCTGTAATTTTTTAAGTGAAAATACATAAAATGGGCCCCACGCTCTTCTGTCAGATGATTTTGATTTATCCCATCCGCCATCCAATGCCATCTTAAGAGATCCGCATTATTGTATCCTTAGAAGCTTTCTTCTCTCTCCACGTAACATGATTACGTCATCAAAGCATCTCCCTCGTCTATGTGCCACATCTACCATTATATTATATGTTAAATGTATTCTACTGATCCCGGATCTACTCTTCACTCTCCATTAGCTTCACTTCATTCAGAAACCCTAACCCCCAATTTCATTACACAGATCCAAAATCCAGAGTTTCTTCTCCAAAAAAACGCAATTCACTGATAAATATAATCCAAAATCATGTAATGTAGGATTCTAAAAGACCAAAATGATTGGCTTTAACCTAGCCAAAAGAATGGAGCAGAAGTGGTACAAGCTAAAGCCAAGAAGGGTACCAAGGGGGGTTTGGTTAAGGTTCCAAAAATCAATGGGCATCCTCGTGGGTGGAAATCACACCTCCTCCAGGTTTTGTACTCGCTAATTCTCTTTCCTTTTCCCAAATTGGCTAAATATTTTCTCTCGATTTGACATAATATCTAGAGCAAGCGTACTATTTTATCAATCCCCAATATTTGATCAAAGATTAAGACTTGGAGTCGAAATTAATGGATCTTAAGGTCTTGTCGTTCAAGATCTTTCATGGGTCTATAGCGAGGCGTGTGCTTTTACGTGCCCTCATGATTGCCTTTGCTTTGTCAGTTGTTCCTTTGCTGCAAATTTTACCTGGTGTTGATCCAGGAGTGTTTACTTCGGTGACTACTGATGACTGTGCCGTCAATTTTGGCATTTTGGGCCTCTTTCCCTTCCTGGGCACGAATTTGTTTTCGAATCCGTTTCTAAAACACATTTGGGGCTCAGTTGAATCAATGCAGTGTAAGGACAATGTGAATCTGACTGCAAACGTAGTTAGGGAGCTAATGGGTATGCAAATGTTGAGTTATGATGCTAATGCTCTCTGCGTTGGCCGAGGATCGGCTTCAGCCGTTTTGGCTTTGGTAGAATTGGGATTCCCTAATGCTCGTGGGGTTTATAGACACCCCTTTTTCTCTCTTAAGCACAGGAAGTTCGTTTATGAGCTTGAGTACGAGGACAAATTTTTCGATTTTGTGCTCTCTAGGGATCCAGAGAACGAGGTATCTGTCCCTGCGCTTCTTGTTCTTGAGATTGAGCGTGTTCTTAAGCCCGGTGGAGTTGGGGCTATGCTTGTGGATATCAGTGGGTCGAACTCGAACAGCTTGATTAGATCTGCTACCCCAATTTCATCTTTACTAAAAGCTTCCAGTGTTGTGCATGTTGGTCACATTGAAGAGTTTACTCTAGTTGTTTTCAAGAGGAAAATTGAAAATCCTGTCTTCTTTGAGCAGAATCGCCTGCCGGCTGATTGCCAATCTGTTATGAACAACAAACCTTACATGGATTACATGGAGCCTCTTCTAGAGGAGAGACCAACAGAGTTTGTGAACAGGATTACTTACTTGCCTAGTTTCATGGATGTTTCTTCAAGAAGGAAATTGGTTTATGTTGATGTTGGTGCAGCGGAGCATCTCAACACCAGTGTAACAAGTTGGTTCTTACCTTCTTATCCTGTGGATAGCAAAGCCTTTAATGTTTATTTTGTTGACCATAACACTTCAGTTATGCTATCCTATGTCCGAAAGCCTGGTATCAACTTTGTTTATCATCCGGGCCTTGCTGGTAATAAGGCTGAAGCCAGTCCTGTTACTTTTGAAGATTTAGATCCATTTGTGGAAGATCATAATTTTGATTTTCTCGTCTGGTTCAAAGAGACAGTGCAGTGTGCTGATTTTGTGGTTCTGAAGATGAGTGCAAGTGAAGTTGAGTTGAAGTTTCTCTTGGAATTATTCAACAGTGGAACCATATGCCTTGTTGATGAGCTGTTTCTTCGCTGCTCAAGCCGCTCAGACTGCATGGACATCTTCAAGGGCCTCAGAAGCAGTGGTGTGTTTGTTCATCAGTGGTGGGGAGACTAAATACCCATTAGTGTTGGTCGACTTTACATTTGATGTTGTCTTTGTTTGAACCATCTTTGTATGTGTCCAGGCTTGAGTTGTTGCGGTTGATACTGTCTTCCCAGTTCATGTAGGGTAAAGACCTGTTAAAGTCGCTTTGTGGTTGGGCACTTATGCTAAATAAACAACCACTTATTATCTAAGACTTTTAATTTAAATAAATTGTTGTGTGCTTGTATTGTTGGTTTTGTTGTAAATGGGCTTTTCCTTGGAAGAACATATTTACCTTCCAAAGGAATGCAAGTTGTCTTTTTTTTTTTTTTGGGAATTAGTTGCACTCCATTCGGGGTGGAAGACTTGAAAAGCTTGGCTCGATTACTCGAGTTGGAATGGAGTGGAAGACTTGAAAAGTTCGGCTCGATTACTCGAGTTGGAGCAATGATTTTTGCTTTCGGTTCTATAAGTTCTCGAGTTAGCTCAATTAAATTAATAATTTTCATTTTAATATATATTTTATATATAAAGATTATAAAATAAAGTTTAAAATTATAACTAAAACTTATTTTGTTATGTTCAAGATTAATTAAATTAGTTTGAATTTTAAGTATAAAAATTGAGAAACTCAAGCTTAATAGTTTCTTTTCGAGTCGAGTCGAGTTTGAGCTAAAAAAATTGAGTTTGAGCTCGGCTGGAAAAACAGCTTAATTAGTCTTTTGATTTGAGAGTCAAGTTCGAACACTCTTAACTCGGACTCAACTCGATTCGATTCAATCCTACACTCCAGTCTATTACAGGCTTGCAACTAATAGTGTCATAACACCATGTTAAAGTATTTGCTAATCTTTGACCATGGGCAGTAATCATGCTATCGCCCTTCTTCAATAAGATTTGAGGCAGAGTGCCCATTATGCAAATGAAGGAACTGTTTCGTATGGGGGATTAAAATGAGATTAAAGGAACTTAATCTCACATAAAAAGTTATCTTTTATTTAGTTGGAGAGTTTTATTATTCATGTGAGATTAATGTGAGATAAAATTAATCATAATCACTTAATTCTAGAAACTACATGACCCTAATAACCTGGAAAGTTTAGAACATGCAAAATCGTTGTAAGAGGAGAAGGTGAACATTAAAGGGTTAGTTGTGAAAAATATATATTTTTTATTTTATTTTTTGTAACATTTTTTCTATAATTTATAAATTCTTAACATAATCTAAAAATTATTATTATTATTTTTTTTTTCAACATAATTTGAAGAAAAAAATTGTTTTTATCTTTTATAGTATTATTTTGAAAAGATGAAAAACAAAAAAAAAAACGTTTTTCTAATTATGTTAATAATGTATAAATTATTGAAAAAAATATTTTTAAAAAATAAAGATAAAATATAAGTAAAAATATATATGTTTTTTTACAACTAAACGCATGAAAAAGTTCTCTACGAATTTTATTTTTCTCAACGCATCGAAGAAAATGAGAAAATTCACTATCATTCATATGAATGCCAGATCAGGGAGGCAGGACGATTGCCTGGTCCAGCTACTCGTGATTCATGGCAGGATGATTCCCACGACAGCAAGTTTCAGCCAATCATCCAAAACGGACAGCCAATAATCATTCAGCTTAAAATCAGATTTACATCGATATTTATTTTTTAAAAATTATAAAAAAAATTAACCAAATTAAATTAAATTTTTTTAAATAATTATTAAAATAGATTTAATTTAACTAAATTTTTTTTATCAATTTTAAAAAATAAACACCAACTTAAAACTAATTTTAAACCATCCAAACAAACCCTACATGTGACTAAACCAACCACTAAGACAAATATAACAAAGGAAATGAAAGAAACTAGATAAAACTTAAAGTAGGAATCTCTGTTGAACCAAAATCAAACATAAACTATATTTTATATGAATAATAAAAATTCAAAGGAATTGCCACTATAAGAGTATAATCTCACACATGCATACAGAAGGCATTGGCTTATATATTTTTGTGCAATGCCTGCAATTCTTTCATTTCACGCCTTACAAGATAAGTTTACGACTTCCTGTTTGATTATGAGGTAAAAGGTGGAAAAATGATTAAAAAAAAAACAGAGAGAAAAGAGAAAACAACAAGCTACACTATACAGCATGCTAGTGGCAGCAACATATCCTTTCTTCATTCATCAGGTCCACCGTTGACCTTTATCTCCAGAAGCCTCTCAACTGGTTGTCTGCAAATTGGGCAGCGGTTTGTCTGGAGCCTCAAAACCTTTGCACAGCCGCTGCACATACACTGCACACGGAAGGGAAGCAAACCAAAAAATCATTAAAACAAATTATTAAAGGCTGTAATTTTTCCTTATTTTTGTTTTTCCTGTAGTCGTTTTTTATTGATGAAATGACCATTATGGTAAAACTATAACAAGACAATAAGACATGATGTGCGTCTTGTAACTCATTAGATCAATTCAACCTCAACCACATTTTTTATCCATTTATTACTAGAATATCATTCAATCAGAATTCTAGGTGACTCAGATTGGTAACAATCTCTTCACTGACTACAACTGCCTTTTCCCAGCGCTGCTACAATTTCCAGTCATTGTATATACACTCATTCTAAGGGCACGTTCATCATCATTTAATGTCACAAGAAAGAGAAAACAATAATGTTTCTTTCCTCAAATATCAACAGGATATAGTTCTATGGCTGGCAAGGAATTGCAACTGTTATACATAAAAATAGTCTTCACTGACACCGATTTTATTAAGATTGCACAAAAACTACAGTTTTTCCTGCTCCCTCAACTAATTGCTTAAAAGATTAGGAAAAAAGAACGCAAAACAGACAAAAGGGATTGTGCTTACCATGTGTCGGCAGGGAAGGACAGTTGTATCCCGCGGTTCCGATAGGCAGATAACACATTCTTTTCCTGGGTCATTTGCATCAACATCACCATCGACTGAATTACCAATCCCATATATTTCTTGTAGTTCGTACCTCATCGCATTCACCCATAGGATCTGCTTCACTACCTTCACCTGGTATTCACCTTTCTCCTTCTCAAATACTGCCTGTGTTATCTGAGAGTTCATGTTTCCAGGCCCTGGGTTTCCATCTGATCCATTCTGGTTAACCTGGGATGCTTCTGCCTTCACTGCCAGAGGATAGACATCCATCTCATCCGCTTTCGTTAATTCTCTCTCCTCAAACATTGAAAAGTCAATCCCTGTTCCAGAAGGCTGTCTGAACTTCTGTCCAAGACCTTGTTGGAAATTCACTGCCACTGGTGGATGCAGGTCTTCATTCATTGTGGTCAGGTTACAGTCTTCACCTTCTTTTGCAAAGAAAATAATGGTGATGCTGTTTGCAGAAAAAAAGAGAGAAAGAAATGCAGCTCTTAATAGTAATCAATAACATAGAAATAGCAGGAATAGATCTAAAAGCTGTTAACTTTACACAAGAAATAATATTTGAACTTCCAACAAGATGTAATATAACCAATGTAAGAAATTAGATTTTCAAGAAAAACTATCGGTGGCACCACAATGAACGATAAGCAATAAAAGATTCTCGTCAGAGGTTAGTTCAACTTACTTCAAGCCAAAGAATGAAACGCATTCATTCACTTTACTTCATTAGACCGCTCAGATTCTCTCAATACGTCATACTATAAATATCAAACATTTCAGGTATTGCACCCCAATAAGTCACTAGGCAAAATGGTACATGGTGATTTTTTCTTTTCCTCCCTAATCACAGTGAAAGTAGATGCATGAAAACAACGTAGTTCGCAACTTTTGGCATACAGAGACACCTCATTAAGACAATAACACAGGAAAACCATGCAATATCCAAGCACAGACTAAAAGGTAGTAGATTGATTCTAGTAGCAGAAAGACCCCAATTTAATTGGATAATTGTCTTGAAAATGTACTCCTCAGCTTGGTGCTTGCAACAAATGCTTTAAATCACCTAGCCATGCTAATTTAGAAAATTCTCAATAGCAGTAACTAATCCAGGAATTCAAGATGAAAGAAACAAAATATAAGGAAATCTATCCACACTCCTGGCTAAAAGAACACGTATGCCTCTCCATCAAATGTTCATGAAACCGGTCCTCTTCACACCCAGGAATTAATCAGATAAATTACACATTTATGAGATGAATTATGCACTTTATGATCATTCAGAAAATTTATATTCAATATAGTAGCTCTTAAAATTGTAAATTAAATAGAAAAATGGCAATATCTCCCAGATGCTAAGTTCTAAATCATAAGCATACAGAAAATCACTCAACGCATAAATCACCACGCCATAATCTAAAAATGAAATCTCTTCCACAAAGTCAATTAAACTTTTTTAAAAAAAAAAACCTATACCCTTAATTGCCAACTGGAGAATCTCATTTTTTTCACAGATTAAATATCAAATGAATCAGACAGCAAAACTGAAATAAAGGTTTATCCTTTTTTTAATGTACCTCCCAGCAACGGTAGCATCAAACGTGAAGGAGACCAAAAAGCGACCCGGGTTCTCCTCATCCGGTTCCAATCTCAAAGTTTCCTTCCTCAGATTAACATCGTTCCGTATGGTGACGGCCTTCTGATGCTCAACGTAGGGCGGCGGTGGGGGTATCACGGGACACGGGTACCTCCCACCCATCCAATTGGCGGGGTCCACACCACCGCCACGATGATGATGCTGATGTTGGTGGTGGTGATCATACGGCGCCGGGAGCGAGACTGACATCGAGGGAGGCGGATGTGGGTAATACCCCGGGTACTGGTAGTACTGGGGAGGGTTAGGATTCGGGTAATGGGTCGGGTACGGCGTGGCCGCCGCGAACACGTAACGGTTCGCCGAGATCTCCGGCTGCGGAAAAGCCGAAGGAGGAGGCGTCGGCGGGTGGCTCCTACGGCTCCTGTGCCTCCTCCGCCCGTTCACGCCGCTGCTACTGATGTTCCCCATGATTTCCCTTCCAATTTTGTTCTTTTTTAGTATAAAATTTTAAAAAGGGAACATAGTGGATACGTGTAATTATATACCAAAGATATTGCTTTATACTCTTCGTCTGTTTTTGACTTTTTTTTTTTCTGAAAGTGGGAACTTTGAGTGGATTCTAAGTTAGAAATGAAACTAACGAATAGGGAAACATGTTTTCCTTCCTCTGCCAAAGCGAGAAAAAAAGAAAAAAACCAAAAGTAAATGAAAGAAACGGACGAAGAGATATGAAGGGAAAGAAAGACCGAAGAAATGGGGAATCTAAGGATGGGATGGTGGGTATAATGGGATTGCACAATGCTCCATCCAAAACGCCATCGATGGATTGGTGAAGGGATAGACACATTATGCATTATGCTAAAGTGAACTGAACCGTTTTGTCACCCACCTTGTTTTTTTCTCATTTTTTAATCTTATTTAATAAATGACGAAAAGGCCCTATCACGGGTTCCGGTCAATATATGGAGGAATACGAGATTACCATAATGCCAATTGAAAATAATAAATTTCCTCAAATGCTTTTAATTTTTTTGGGTAAATTCTATTTTTGTTCCTTTAAGTATACTTTATTTTTTTTTATTTTCGTCTCCTGACAAAAAAATATTCATCAGTTATGGTTTTTAACTATTGATTTAATATCAATGTGACCTTCTCCGTAGCATGCTGAGGAAATTGGTCGAAAATTACTAGATCAGCGTGCTAACCTGACTAATATTTACTAATATGGTTAAAATCTTCCTTCCTGATTAATTGTTGCGAGAGATAAATTTCATTTTTAGCTATCTAAGTATATATCATTTTCTATTTTAATCCTTTATGTATACATCATCTTTGCAAACTACTCTTTCACTTTGTGTTGTTGGTGCCCTTGATTCTGGAGGTTAGGTTGGGATTATCTTTCCCTCATCTTTAAAACAATCATGTTAAAGTCAATAAACTGATAATAAAAATTACACTTATCCTTAATAAAACAAGCATATTAAAATCAAATTACCAATGACATTTTTTTAATAAAAATATATGAAAATAATTTAAATTTGCCAACTATATCTAGTAATACACCTTATTTAGGTAGTGGTGCAGCTTAGCTAGATGGTGGTGCACTTTATGCTGCTAGATCACAAATCCTCTTATTGTGGTCAGATTGACCACATTTGCTACACGTGATACTTACATAAGACCTACTTAATTTGGTTGATTATTTTGGAGTCATTAATATCTCTCTTCCTAATCATTTTAAGTCCTCTTGCATGTTTCAATTTTGTAATAATTAGTATGATCATAACGAATACCACTTAGGTCCATTTTTCTATATGCACATGTATACTCAGTGAGATCTACTATAATTTGACCATCCTAACACTTAATCTGATAGTTTGAAGCACGTGACTTTTTTGGCCCTCCTCGCCTTTTTTAACTTCTTTTGTATTTTAGGGCACAACAATCATTGATAGTTATTGACGAAACTCCCTCTTTACATGCAATCTACGTATAATTTTCTCCATAATAGATTTTATCAATATGAGAATTGGTTTGGACTTAGCATCTAAAATATATTTGGTAAAACACTCACGGAACCAAGGTGCACCACCAGCACAAAGTGAAAGAATTGCTAGCAAATATGAAGTATAGTTAGAAGACCAAAATAGGAAATGAAGTGTACTTAGAAGATCGAAAATGGAATTTACCCCATGCAAATTAACTAGGGAGGGTGATTTTAGTCAGGCTAACAAATGTTAGTCAGATTAGCATGTTGATTTGATAATTTTTGAACAATTTTGTCAAAATGTCATTAGGGGCATCACATTAGAATGAAATTAATAATTGAGTATCATACTTGATAAAAAAAAATCCGTCGGAAGACCAAAATAAAAAATGAAGTATACTTAGAGGATAAAAATTGGAATTCAACCCATTTTTTTTTTTTTTCCTTCCCCTCGCCTTTGATGAGTCCATCCCAAATTTGAAAAAAGTTTCCATTGTTTGCCTCTCTTAGCATCTGTCACAATTATAGTTAGTTGTGTAATCTGATCTCTAATAATAGACCTCAACTGGTTTTTTATGTTTTTTATTTTTTTTCCATATTTTGCTTTTATTTTTATTAAAAAATAAATCATAAAATAATTATAAAAAGAATAAAAAACATAAATATGATAATTTTTGTTGTTGATGGTATTCTTGAGTATTCGATTATAATGAAAGGATAATTTGGTCATTTTCATCTTAGATTTAAATTGATATTATTTATTATTTGTGCAAACCAAATATGTCAATCCCACGTTATTTTCAAACACATTCCTCTCAATCATACTCTCCTCAATACACATTTTCTAAGTTAAAAAAAAAGAAAAAAAAAAGGGCAAATGCCACTAAAGACTAAAGGTAAAGCATACACTCGATTATTATCATGCATGTGTTATATCTTTGTCTAGAATTACAGGTTTAATTCATCATATTAAATGATTGTTTTTATATTTAATCAAAATTTAAAATATTTTTATAGAATTTATAAGTTTTCAAAATTATTTTTTTATAATTACAAAAAATACTTTGTAGTTGACTTCATTTTCAAAAAATACCCCGATATTTTTTTGGTAAAAAATACATGTGGCATGTTTCTGTTAACAAAAAATACCATGTGATATGTTTTTGTTAATAAAAAATACATTGTAATATGTTTCTTTTAGTCATTCACAAAATATTTTTTGCTAACATAACCATGTCACAATGTATTTTTTGTCACAAAAAAATCTTCAAGGTATTTTTTGAAAGTACATGATATTTTTTGTAATTAAACCTAATTTTAAATCAATAAAATATTGAAAAATCAAAATTTTGGCAAAAAATAAAATAAAACATACTCAATAATTATGGATGGATACTATTTTCTATAAAAAAAAAATAATATTATTTAATTAAAATTTTGATGGAACAAATTATATCAAACTATTAAACTCACATTAAAAATTATTATTAAAAAATTCCTACCAATAGGAGAAGGTGAAATTAGAGACCAATTTGAGGCAAGGCAAGTCGGCTTTTTAGAATGAAGTTTTCAATAAATTATTTAATAATTTCTCAGTTAATACTGTTTCTCTCTGTCGGTTGACTGTTTCACAGTAGTAATGAGCAGATTGTTTCAAATGCTTAACGTCAAAGATGGCGATGTCGCCAAAGCTACATTGAATTAACAGAAACCGGTCAAACATTGGAAACATTTCTTCGCTGAAAGTTTAAGTCTTAAGTTAACCAATCAATTATAACATACAAAAACCAGTAATTCTATCACCTCTACACGTGTTTTCCGCCACCACATGTCACACAACGTTGGCTGTTCCACAAATTGAGAAGCCGTCAAATGGCCAGTGTTTTTAAAAGGGAAAGCATGGGAGAAAACGTACGGTCAATATTTTTAGAGATAAAAGCACCGGACGAGACGTCTTGCTCTCATTAGAGGTTAGAGTATAAGCTATTTGAGATGTTTAAAGCTTTTTAAAATTTTTATAAAATAATATTAATTAATTAAATTAATAAATTAAATTAAATTAAATTAAATTAATTTTTAATAAATTTTAATATTTTTATTAATTTTTTAAAAATATAATTATAATTATAATTTTATAAATATTAACATATATTAATATATAAATTATATATAATTTTATATTTTTATGTTGTTATAACATGTAAGTGATTAATTAAACAACTGTAAACAATGTTGGGAATTCATTTTAAATTGGCTTAAATTTAATTTTTCTTCAGAATTGATTTAAGTCCATTTAAAGTGGGTTCTCAAACCTGATCGTAGTTATTATTAAATCAAATAATATATAATAAATATTCATGAGACATATTTATATTATAACAGAAATAACTAAATTAATGATTAAAGCTTATACCTATATTCAGTTGAGGTTGAGTTTAAACTTTTGACATGCAAATTTTTTCTTTTAAATTTTAAGACGGTTTTAAAAAAATATATATATACACTCAAAATAATCCTTAAAATTTACATCCTGAAACGTTTTTATTCCGCTCCTTCTCAGAGCGCACCAAAAAGTACGTCCCTGAAAACATTACTAGTTGAGCAAAAGGACCACATCAACCAAAAGATAACATTAATTAATGATGGAAAAGTTTGTTGCAAGAAGAGGCTTATATCCTCCTTGGTATATTACTTGTATAATCAGCTGCATTTGCCTAGTTCTTTTTTTGATCTGTAAATATAAATATATTACTTAACAATTATATACAAAATATATCTAAAAAATGTGATCATTACATGAAAGATCTAAAATTAGAAAAACTGCCCACTTCCAGCCACATTCTTACCTTGAATGAAAACTGCCCAATTCCCATTAGCTTTTTCAATACCCACATACCTATTTGAGATGTTCTTCCTTTTTTAAAAAAAATAATCTTACTTTGCTTTTCAGATTTCCACTCGTATTCCATAATAATTATAAAAAAATTCAAATTTTATATGAAAAGTCAGTTAATTGACCTAATAGCTATTTTTAAGATCGAAAACGGGTTTTATTTGATTTTAAGTCAGGTTGAGCGTCTATGATAAACGGCCCTATTCGTCCAAAATGTTTTTTTAAAATATAAGTGCAAAAGATACAATTCTTTATAAAAAAAAAACACTACTCACAAGTTGGTTAAGTAACCAACAAAACTCAAACCGAAACAAGAAATGGTGCTGGAAATATAAGAATCCAGACAGAAATAAGGAGAGGTCTCAGCACGTATTCTAGCGAGAGAATGAAACTTTAGAGTGAGAAAATCTTCACTATTTTCTTAAAAGAAGAAGGGTTGTTGGGTTGTGAAAATTGGGGTTTGGAAAAACAGCAAGTAGCTTGCTTGAGAGTTTCTCTCTAAACCCGCTGAACTGAGAGCTCTTTCTTTTTGCATTTGTCTAGTTCTTGATTATAGAATGGATGGTCTTGTGGCTAATACATGCACTCACAGGTAACAAATGACAACCACACTTTAATAATCAAGAGTCACTCATGAACTGTGACCTCCTCCAAATATATATCATATTAAAGTAATGTAATTTATGAATTATAAACATTTGGATAAACTACATTTAATAACTTATAGTTTGATTTAATCTACATATAAAGATTTGTAGTTTTAAAATATACAGATATATTTTTGAATAGGCATGTTTCATTGGAGGAATCTATTTCTTACATCGAAAAATGTATATTACAAAAGTATTTATATTCTAAATTTCTAATCGGATCGAGGTGTTGGATGCCTAACATGCAAAGAGTGCATATTAGACGGCAAATGAAATGGTGGCGACTGAGAAGCTTTATATAAAATATAGTTTTTGTTTTTGTTTTATTATTTTTTTATCAAATTCTGTTTGATTTTTTTATTTCTTCAATTCAAATTTCTCTTTTTTTTTAAACACTTGGGGACTTAAAAAAAAAGTTGAAATTTTGAAATTTTGAATAAGTTTACGGGAGTATTTTAAAAGAGGTTCGAGGAAAACTTTAAGAAAAATAAAATATAATAATGTGTATTTTATTTTTGAAATTATATATACATGAAATTATCCGAAATTTGATGTGGGGACTCAAAGAAAGGTTGAAAGATTGAAATTTTAAAGAAGTTTATGGGAGAATTTTAAAAAAGATTTGAGGAAAGCTTTAAGACAAACAAAAAGTAATAATGTATATTTTATTTTTGAAATTATGCATCCATGAAATTATCCGGAATTTGATGTGGGGACTCAAAGAAATGTTGAAAGATTGAAATTTTGAAGAAGTTTACGAGAGAATTTTAAAAGAGATTCGATGAAACCTTTAAGAAAAACAAAATATTTTATTTTATTTTTAAACACCTAGGGACTCAAACAAAGGTTGAAAAATTGAAATTTTTAAGAAATTTACGGAAGAATTTTAAAAGAGATTCGAGAAAAGCTTTAAGAAAAACAAAAAGTAATAATGTGTATTTTATTTTTGAAATTATACATCCATGAATGTGGGGACTCAAAGAAATATTGAAAGATTGAGAGAATTTTAAAGAGAATCGAGGAAAGCTTTAAGAAAAACAAAATATTGTATTTTATTTTTAAACACATGGAGACTCAAAGAAAAGTTGAAATTTTGAAATTTTGAAGAAGTTTACGGGAAAATTTTAAAAGAGATTTGAGGAAAGCTTTAAGAAAAACAAAAGGTAATAACGTGTATTTTATTTTTGAAATTATACATACATCAAATTATCCAGAGTTTAATGTGGAGACTCAAAGAAATGTTGAAAAATTGAAATTTTGAAGAAGTTTACGAGAGAATTTTAAAAGAGATTCGATGAAAGCTTTAAAAAAAACAAAATATTGTATTTTATTTTTAAACACATGGGGACTTAAAAAAATGTTGAAAATTTGAAATTTTGAAGAAGTTTACCGAAGTATTTTAAAAGAGATTCGAGGAAAGCTTTAAGAAAAACAAAAAGTAATGATATGTATTTTATTTTTGAAATTATACACTCATGAAATTATCCAGAATTTGATGATTGGGCTCAAAGAAATGTTGAAAGATTGAAATTTTGAATAAGTTTACGAGAGAATTTTAAAAGAGATTCGAGGAAAGCTTTAAGAAAAGCAAAATATTGTATTTTATTTTTAAACACCTAGGGACTCAAAGAAATGTTGAAAGATTGAAATTTTGAAGTAGTTTACAAGAAAATTTTAAAAAAGATTTGAGGAAAGCTTTAAGAAAAACAAAAAGTAATAATGTATATTTTATTTTTCAAATTATACATCCATGAAATTATCCAGAATTTGATGTGGGGACTTAAAGAAATGTTGAAAGATTGAAATTTTGAAGAAATTTATGAGAGAATTTTAAAAGAGATTTGAGGAAAACTTTAAGAAAATCAAAATATTGTATTTTATTTTTAAACACTTGTGGACTCAAAGAAAACTTGAAAGATTGAAATTTTGAAGAAGCTTACTAGAAAATTTTAAAAGAGATTCGTGGAAAGCTTTAAGAAAAACAAAAGGTAATAATGTTTATTTTATTTTTGAAATTATATATACATAAAATTATCCGGAATTTGATGTGGGGACTCAAAGAAAAGTTGAAAGATTGAAATTTTGAAGAAGTGTACGGGAGAATTTTAAAAGAGATTCGAGGAAAGCTTTAATAAAAACAAAATATTTTATTTTATTTTTAAACACTTGGGGACTAAAAGAAATGTTGAAAAATTGAAATTTTAAAGAAGTTTACGGGAGAATTTTAAAAGAGATTCGAGGAAAGCTTTAAGAAAAACAAAATATTTTATTTTATTTTTAAACACTTGGGGACTCAAAGAAAAGTTGAAAAATTGAAATTTTGAAGAAGTTTACGGGAAAATTTTAAAAAAGATTCGAGGAAAGCTTTAAGAAAAATAAAAGGTAATAATGTGTATTTTATTTTTGAAATTATACATACATGAAATTATCCGGAATTTGATGTGGGGACTCAAAGAAATATTGAAAGATTGAAATTTTGAAAAATTTTACGGGAGAATTTTAAAAGAGATTCGAGGAAAGCTTTAAGAAAAATAAAATATTTTATTTTATTTTAAACACGTGGGGATTCAAAGAAAAGTTGAAATAGTGAAATTTTGAAGAAGTTTATGAGAAAATTTTAAAATAGATTCTAGAAAACTTCAAGAAAAACAAAAACTAATAATGTATATTTTATTTTTGAAATTATACATATATGAAATTATATGGAATTTATTGTGGAAATTAAAGGGTATAAATTATGGAAGAATTGAAGAACAAATTAAAAATTGTAATATAAATATTTTGTCAGGTGTTGACGATCAACAAGCGGGTGAAATTGCTGAAAAGAGTAGAAAAGGCAAGTAGGTGATCCACGGGTAGCTTTAAGTGCTACGTGGTGAGTTAGATTTACTTTTAGTAATCGAGATAAATATGAAATATAAAATGATGATATTTGAATTAATTACAATGATTGGATGATATATGAAAGTTGATTGATTGATTGATATTATATTAATAATTGATATGTTCAAAATTTATTATACAAGAAATAATATTAATGAAATAATGAGTTGATGAAATATATAATGAAAGGAAAAATGAAATTCTCGACTAGCTATGATTGATAATTTGATATGATATATGAGGAGATAATTTAATGAATATGATAAAAATAATAATTTTAAGAAAAAGCGGGATAGCTAAATTGAATACTTGAATGTATGCTTGTTTTATTTATTGCTCATATGCATATTTCATATTGTTATTCATATGAGTGAAATAAAAGAACCCGGAAAACAGTCAGTCTAAATGAAAATAAAAGAACCATAGCAATTGATATAGCTAAAAATAAAAAAAAAAACCGAGAAAACAACCGGTCTAAATGAAAATAAAAAAACCATGACAACCAGTATAGCTGAAAATAAAAGAATCAATAAGACAATTGGTCTAAATGAAGGAGATATATGTATTTTTTGAATCGAAAAATACATATTCTAAATAGTGTTTGTATATTTTGAAACTCCAAATATTTATGTGTAAGTTAGGCCCAACTAAATTTACCAAAAAAGCTTTACAAAATCTTAGTATACCATATTAATCTATTGTGTGCTCGGGACACCAATATTGGGTAGCAGATGAGATGATACTTGCTTGACAAAAGAGGGAACTCAAAAAGTCAGAATTCTTTTATTTTTAGTGTCAGTGAGTCAGACGTTCAAAGAGATGTAATGAAGTAGAAATTAGGCACTCTCGAGTTGTTGTTACTGACCTTTGAATGTGAGGAAATTTTTGGGTAAGTTAAGACTATCCCGTATCTACAGATTAAGCATATTATTATTATTATAAAAAGACAAAATGAGTTCTCTGCAATCGAGTTGGTTCAAACCATATCAGTTACAAAAGTATAAAAAAAAAAAGCAACATAAATAATAAAATTTGGACAAAATTGAGGGTAAAAAGATTATTTGAAATTAACAAAAAAAAGAATGAGATTTTTCCAAAGCCCTCCATTATCTGTCATGGCCCATGTTTGGTAACTGCACACTGATTTATCTCTTTTCAATCCTAATCTCCATTTTTCTTTATCTCATCAATTTACCATTTCAAAATTGAAATCATGCATAGTATTGTTTTAACTACATGTTAACCAACTTAAAACCAAAATGGATAAATTTATCTCAACTGAGAAACATTGACAGTTTTTCATTGCAATCTTCCACCTTTCTCAGTTTTAACCTCAAAATCTAATCCAAATTTTTTTAAAAGAGAAAAGTTAATTATTTGTTATTTGTCAACAGAGACTCTAAATGTCCAGTTTTACTTTTATACGGTTATATCCCTTAGGGTTAAAGAAATGAGTAAGGTAATAGATTCAATTTGAATTGGACTTGACCATGTTTTTAAGTTATAATGGGTTTGAGATTTTTCTAAAAGAGAAAAATTATTTATTTATCATTTGCTAACAGAGACCTAAATACCTAGTTTTACTTTTATACAGTTATATCCTTTAGGGTTAAAAAAATGGATAATGAAATAGATACAATCTGAGTTGGACTTGACCATGTTTTTAAGTTATAATGGGTTTAAGATTTTTAAACCGTAATGAGCTTGGTTTTCGGTCATTTAGGTAAGAATGAGTTGGATTTGGTTATAATGAGTTTGAGATTTGGTTACAATGAGTTCAAAACTTCACAATAAATGAATGATGCAATTGATGCAATTCCCATAGGTTGACAACAAAAATTAAGAGAAAAAAAGGTCAACCACTCAATAGATGCAATTGTTTTTTTTTTTTTGAAATTAGCTCACATCAAATCCAATAAAATAGTGATTTTTTTTTTTCAATCCATAAGACATATAAGTTTAAAATTAATATTGTTTTCTTTTCTATTTAATTCATGATCGTAAAAATTTTCATATTGTACATTAATACTATTAACAAAACAGGTAAGGGTCCATGGTAAACCCCCTTCACATTAAGGAAGCTTCAATAAAAAATTAGAATTATTATTAAATATAACAATTAATTAAATATTATTATTACATTATAATGTTATAATATAAAAATTCATAACAATAAAATATACAATTATTAAAGTAAAATAAATAAAAAATATAATATACCAAATTAACAGCATAATACTATAAAACGTAATACAATAGTACATTACACCCATATTAAAATTAACTTTAAATGATAAAATTTGGTAATACATTGAGTTTATTTATTAATTATTTTGTAATTTAAAAGTTAGATAATTTGGTCATTTGATACAAATTTTATTATAATTTCAATATGTTAAGTTTGTTAATGCATCCCATCAAACATTGAAATTGCATGTTTTAGTGTACAATCAGACGAAAAAATAAGAAGAAATTGTCATTGAATTCCAGCCAGATTATATTGTGGTTCGATTCCAATTATACTCCAGTTTCGCAAACGAAATAAACTCTTAAAAATGCAATAATTATGTGCAACTGGAAATTTGATGAACATGGATAGAATATTAATGATTAATTAAGGTGTTGTTTGGGAACTGATTTAAGTTAGGAAAAAATTGTTTTAGTCTTCACTTAAATAAGTTTTTAATTGGTAAAAGTCATTTGATGATTATATTGTATTTAAGTAATTCATGTTGGACTCCCACCAATGTGAGTTATTTTAATCATTTATTGGTTATTTATCTTATTTTTTAAGTAAGTAATACGATAAGATTGTGGATTTATAACTGGGTTATGTGATTTTAGTTTGGGCTTATATCATGATCAGATTATTATAGGGATGACAATTCATGAGTTTTTTTGTGGTTAATCGACTCGCATCATATCCGCTTAAGCGGGTATGAATAAAAATAAATGAATTTTTCACGATTATAAATAGTATTTTATGGTTTTTAACAGTTTCGGTTTCGAATTCAAATAACATAATAACTAATCGAATACAGTTATGAATATGTTAAAAATTTACAAATGACCTATTTATTGCCATCGTATTTGAATATAACATCGCTTTAAAAAAATAAAAAAAAAGCTTTCAACAATTTGATTTCAGGTGGAAAACTCTTTTATGTTTACGTTTACGAAGAGTTTTTTTTTTTTTTTTGGACGTAGGAACAAGATCAAAGGAAAGGAGATAGAGAAAGAAGATTGGAGGGGACAAAATCTCCTCCAATTTTGTACCGTCAAATTAGAGTATTTGGAATTATAAATTCATGATTTCTAATTTTAATTTTAAAACCACTTATCTTCTCATTTACATTCACTTGAAAAAAGAAAGATATGTTACCCTTTTTTTATTAATTTTTATTAGCATTCAAACAAGGAGAAGATAATTACCCTTCTTACATATAATTACAATTTATATATTTAGTGTACGTATAATAAATATTTATATGTAGCCTCTGTTAGTGCCCTGTAGGATTCCAATTTAGAATTTCACCCGTTCAAATGGATGAAATTGTAAAAAATTATTACATTGCGGACAACATGTGAATTTAAAGTTAACATTGAGATTTATTTTTGTTTAGGATCAAATTGTAATCACCTTTTGAGTTTAAATATGTAATGACCCATTTCGGGTTGGTCACTCTCGAGACGGTGTCATTACTTTTTGAAAATCCCAGCACGATACATATACACAACAATTAGAATAATACTAACAGAAATTTTTACTTTAATCTTCGACCCTCAACAGGGGATGTACATTAATCTGATATTGACTTAAACATAATATACAATGTAAAATGCATGAATAATTACAAATAAATTTTTATTTCATTTTCTCATTTATCTGAGGATGTGGACACATACGTGGTTTACAGAAAATGATTTCGTCTGACTCTCAACCCACCATACTATTTGTCCTGTCTGCTACATGAAATCATTGTACAATGAGGGATGAGCTTCACAAGCTCAGTGAATTAAATTTACTAGAAATATTCAATTTGTATAAATACTCCATTAATATTTAATCATTTATATGACAGGATAATAGCATATAGTCTAACATTTAGATTGTTCATATCATATCATACTTCTATATTTCTTTCTCACCATAACTGTCTCTTTGTAAGACTCATTTATCTATAAATAAATGCATAATATCAACAACACTTCAGTAATAAAATCAACATGTAAAACAGATGCAATGCATGAATTATTATTAGGGAACGTCTTTCCACATGTCGACATGTTTTTATCTTAGACCGGGCCCCTCTCAGTTCTTTCATTTCCAGCATATACCGGCTGTCACGGTTTTTCCTTTATTTTCAGCATATATTGGTTATCATGGTTTTTTTATTTATTTTCAGCATATACCAGCTATCACGGTTTTTCAATTAGACCGGCCCCCTCCCGGTTCTTTTATTTTATACACATGTATATGAACAATGATATGAAATATGCATATGAACAATAATATAAAACAACATGGATTCAAATATTAAATTTAGCTACCCTGTTTTTCCTCAAATTTCTACTTGGTAAATTTCACTAATTTCTTCTCCTCATATATCACATCAATTTATCAACCATAACTCGTCAAGAATTTTATTTATCACCATCACTATTAAATCAACTCATTATTCTAAAAATATTTCTTTTCACATAATAATTTTCTACATGTCCAATATTCATATCATACCTATCAATCAAATTTTTATCTACCACCAAAGCATAAGCTAATAATTTATTTTAACATTATCACTAGATATTTCATTTTTATTTAGATTACTTAAAGTAAATCTAACTCACCACGTAGCACTTAGAGCTATCCGTGGATCACCTTCTTGCCTTTCCTGCTCCTCTCAATAATTTCCCTATATTGCTGATCATCAACACCTGACATAATATTTATATTAAATTTCTAATTTATTCTTTAATTCTTCACAATTTACGCCCTTTGAAAATTACCACTTTGAATTTCGAGAAATTTTATGTATGCTAAAAATTCAAAAAAATAAACATTACGTTATTACCTTCTGTTTTTCTCATAGCTTCCCGTGACTCTCTATAAAATTCCCTCGTAAATACCTTCAAAATTTTGCTATTTCAATATTTCTTTCGATCCCTAAGTATTTAAAGAAATAGAGTAATTGAAGGAAAACCAAATTTGGTAAGTAATAAAGTAATTTACGTTTATATATATATAGAAAAAATTGTTGAAATCGGCAGCCCCAAACTTTTGCATTCTCAGCAGCCTTGCTGCCTTACATGCAGTAAGGGCTGCTCTCCTGGCAACAGGTGTTACCACCTGTTGCCAAATTTTATTTTTTTTTCCTTCCTTCCTTTTGGACGTCCCATTTTTTTTGTTTTTGTTTTTTTTTTCTTCTGAACGACTCCATATTTTTTTTCTTTTTTTTTAAATTTAATTTTTTGTATTTAAATATATATATATATATATATATTATTTTAACTCTATGTCATATTTATTAAAATACTTCTTTACCCTTACTTTACAAATACGGGTATTACAAAATACGTAGTTAGATCTAGAGTTGGAATCGAACCGAGCTTTTATCAAACTATTCGAGCTCGAGCTCGATCAAAGCTTGCCTTGATCGAGTTAGCGTTCGAACTTAAGCTTGAAAATTAGACTCGAATAACTTATCGAGCCGAGCTCGAATACCTCAATGTTCGACTCGAAAAGCTCTCGAACAGTTCGATAAGATATTATCAAGCTCAAACCGAGTCGAGTTTTAACCAATATTTATTTAATATTTTTATTTATTAAAATTATAATTTTTGCTAGAGTTGGTGCATACTTCAATGGGTCCAGATCTGTAGAACTCCCGACGACCACAGATCCCGCTCCCCGGAGAGCGGGCGGGGGTTAGGGGGCAGCACCCTCGAAACTTTTAGGCCTTGTACATGAGTTGGGTTTGGCTTTTTGCTTGGTAGTTTGAGCTTGGGCCCATTAATAATTGTGGTTTTACAGCAAGACAGAAACCCTAATTAAGGCATCTTAAGTTGCTTATAAATACTCTTTATGTATTGAGCACACATTGTAATGAGAGATTTATGAGGTTGATAATAATGAAACTTCTGGCAGGACGTAGCCCTATTCTGGGGTAAATTTGTGTAAATCTTGTATTGTTTTCTTTTTATTTATAATTAGTGTGATTGGCAGGTCTCGAATCGTTCAATTGGTATCAGAGCTTTGTGTTCGAGAATTAACGACAAGAGATGTCGATTAGATCATAGATTGAAATCGAAAAGTTTAGAGAGAAAAGCTTCGAGTTGTGAAAATTGAAGATGGATGATCTACTCGTGGACAAGGATCTGTGGACAGTGATAGTCGATCAGATGCCGAAGAATACGATGAGCATGACGGCAGCGTCCACGGAAGAGGCGTCGTCGCTGGTGATGGTTTCGACATCATTTATAGCAGCCATCACGGAGTGGGAGTAATTCAATCAAAAGGCACGAAGTTTGATTC
The DNA here is from genome assembly GCA_023935145.1 of Bretschneidera sinensis. Lineage (NCBI taxonomy): Eukaryota > Viridiplantae > Streptophyta > Magnoliopsida > Brassicales > Akaniaceae > Bretschneidera > Bretschneidera sinensis. Next base: position 105,859,453 of record CM043699.1, read on the forward strand.
GGCTGTGCCTGGCTGATTCTGTCCTGATAAACGTTTATGGAGAGAAGACTGTGAAAGATCTCTGGAAGAAGCTAGAAATCCTTTATCAGAGTAAATCTCTGGTAAACAAATTGTTTCTGTGAAAGAAGTTGTACAACCATCATATAGTTGAGGGCGATTCTTTCGTTGTTCATCTACATAAGTTCAATACTTTGATAGGTCAGTTATTGTCTATTAGTGTTGATGTGACGAATGACGATAAGGCTATTACACTGCTATGTTCACTTTCTGATTCATGGGATAACTTGATAGTTGCGATCGATAGTGGTACGACTGATCTGTCCATTAAGAATATCGTAGCAGCCCTATTGTCTGAGGAGATGAGGCGGCATGGTACAAAGAACTCGTTAAAGGAGGCCTTACTGTGAAAGGGTGAACCCATGATAGAGACTATAAGTGGTCTGGTGATAAACCCAAGTTCAAAGGAAGATCGAAAAGTAGGGATAAATCTGGGTTGAAGTGTTGGAAGTGTAAGAAGCCCGAGCATTTAAAGAATGATTGCAGAAGTAAGAGTGTGAACCCTGAAAAACGAACATGCGAGATATCAGCTTCAAGAAATAGGAACCAATATGATGATGATACTGGTGACTTAAATATGACATCCTGTTTGGTTCAATCAGATTAAAGTGTTTCAATAATTGACACATGAATATTCTTTCACATGACACCTCACGAGGGCTGGTTTCGTGAGTATGAAACCTTTGATGGGGGAAATGTTTTATTGGGAAATAACTCTCCAGTGAAAATTATTGGTCGTGGAAAGTTGAAGTTGAAGATGAATGATGGGACAGTCAGGACACTTCTAGGTGTGATGCATATTCCGGGCCTTAGTAGGAACTTGATATCAGTCAGTAAGATGACAGATAGGGGAGTGAATTTCAACTGTGACAAAAATTCATGCAAGATGACTCATGGATCTCTAGTAATCGCACGAGGTTTTCGGTATAGTATGTTGTACAAGTTGTTGGGAAGTACAACACAAAGTTAATGTAGTGAAGGTTTTATCTCTGAAGAGGTAACTGATGATGAGGCGAAGTCCTCTATGTTATGGTATCAGAGGCTTGGGCATATCGGTGAAAAATGACTATCTACTTTATCATCGAAGCAGATGGTGAAGAGAGTCCCAGATTGCTCCATACGATTTGGTTTTTGTGAGCATTGTCTACATGGCAAGTAGAACTGTGTGAGTTTTAAGTCCACTGGCACGAGGGCAAAAGGTATTCTGGATTTGATACATAGTGATGTGTTTGGGCTAGTTCCGGTCTAATCTCTTAGAAACTCAGTATTATGTCTTTTTCAGTGATGATTTTTCAAGGTATGAATGGATTTATTTCATTAAGAGTAAAGCTGAAGCATTTGATAAGTTCCATGAGTTTAAAGTATTGGTAGAAAATCAGATGGAAAGAAAGATACAGGTACTTAGAACAGATAATGGAGAGGAATTTTGCTTAGACAAGTTTGAGCAATTTTGTGTGGCAAGTGATATTGCAAGACAGAAAGCAAATCCATATACACATCAATAGAATGGGGTGGTCAAGAGACTCAATTGGTCACTCATAGAAAAATTGAGGAGTATGTTGAGTAGTGCAGGCTTGGAGCCAGAGTTCTAGGCAGAGGCTATGGCTACGACATGTTATCTAAAGAATAGGTCATCAACATCAGTTTTGCAAGATCAGATACCGTTTGAGGCACTATTCGGGAAGAAGCCGAGTTTGGCTCATGTTAAGGTGTTTAGGTATGATGCTTATATGCATGTGCCAAAAGAAAAGAGGAACAAACTTGACAGCAAATCAGTGAAGTGCATTTTCATTAGTTATAAGGATGGCGTCAAGGGGTACAAGTTATGGAATCCAAAAAACAAGAGTATAGTTTTTGACAGAGATGTTGTGTTCATAGAAACACAAAAGGATGTGGCAGCTGTCCAAGATGTACCAAAACAGCCAAAGCAGGTTCATATTGATCTTAGCCTGGGAGATAAAGAGTGGGAGACTATCCCACAGACTGCATCGGATACTTCAGATTATGAGTCAGTTAGGTCTGAACACGATATTCATGCTTTTGATGTAGAGGATGAGGATTCAGATATTGGCTCGGAGGTAGAGACCATGCCTGTCATAAGGAGATCCACACGGGTTTGGAGGCCACCCATCAGGAAGATGATTAGCACTGTGAAGACATCGTTGACAAGGCAGTATGACATGAAAGACCTAGGGCTGGCAAACTTTATCTTGGGCATGCAGATAAAGAGGGATCGCGAAAAAAAAAATTATGGCTGAGTCAGAAAAAGTATATTGAAAAAGTGTTAAAGAAATTTAACATGTTTGACAGCAAGCTAGTAGGGACTCCCATGCTTTTGGAAACCAAGTTATCTGCGGAACAATGTCCGAAAATGAAGGAAGAAGCTGAATAGATAACGCACGTACCTTATGCTAGTGCGATTAGAAGCTTGATATATGCTATGGTGTGTACGAGACTAGATATTGCCCAAGCTGTGGTAGTATTGAGCAGATATATGTCTAATTCTAGGAAAGAACATTGGACTGCAATCAAGAGAGTTTTTAGATATCTTCATGGTATATCAGATTTTGCATTGTGTTATGGAGGTATGAGAGGTAAGAAGAATCTTGATATTGTAGGAACCATTGATGCTGACTGAGGAGGAGATATTGCTAACAGAAGGTCTACAAGCAGATATGTGTTTAATCTGTTTGGTGGGGTGATGAGTTGGATGAGCAAGAGGCAAAGTGTTGTTGCTCTTTCATCCACAGAAGCAGAGTATATGACGATAACTCATGCTGTAAGGGAAACAATTTGGTTTCAAAGGTTATGTGTTGAGCTTGGGTTTAAACAAGGAGTTGTGAAGGTGAAATGTGACAATCAATGTACTATATTCTTAGCAAAGAATCATGCATTTCATTCACGGATAAAGCACATTGATATCCAATATCACTTCATCCGGGAAAAGATTGAAAAAATGTGATAATCTTGGAGAAAGCCGATACAACAGTGAACAACGTAGATTTCTTGACTAAGGCAGCTAATCCAGTGAAGTTTGAGTGGTGTGCTATTGAGATGAGATTGAAGAAACAGAGTTCTAGGAAGTTTACCATGTTTATGAAGTATTTACCAAGTGGGAGATTGTTATAGTTGGTGTATACTTCAACGAGTCCAGATCTGTAAAACACCCGACGACCACGGGGGTCCCGCTCCTCGGAGAGCGAGCAGGGGTTAGGGGGCAGTGCCTCCGAAACTTTTAGGCCCTGTACATGAGTTGGGTCTAGTTTTTTGCTTGGCTATTTGGGCTTGGGCCCATGAATAGCCATGGTTTTGCAGCAGGGCGAAACCCCTAATTAGGGCGTCTTAAGTTGTTTATAAATACTCTTTATATACTAAGCACACATTATAACGAGAGATTTGTGAGGTTGATAATAGTGAAACTTTTGGTAGGACGTAACCCTATTCTGGGGTGAATCTAGGTAAATCTTGTCTTGTTTTCTTTCTGTTTATAATTCATGTGATTGGTAGGTCTCGAATCATTCAATTTGGGTTTGAACTCGAGCACAAATGGTTAATCCACGGCTCAGGCTCGATTGTTATTGAGCTCAAACTAATATTTATTTACTATTTTTATTTATTAAAATTATAATTCGAGTTTGAACTCGAGCTCAAATGGGCAATCAAAGACTCAGACTTGAGCTCGAATAGGCTCGATTGTTATCGAGCTCGAGCTGAGTTCAAGCCTCGCCAAGCCGAAATCGAGCCTTGCTAATCTTCATAAAATTTATTGAACTTGAGCTTAAGCTTAATTTTTGAATTCGATTCGAACTCAAGCTTATTCATTTAAGCTCGAGCCGAATTCGAATTTATTCATTTAAAATCGAATCGAACAACCAAACTCGAATACTTTAATATTCAAGTTTTATTCGGAATTCACCCTAATTGGGTGGTGTGCTTTCCTCCGCATTATTACTCCAGGCCTTTATTTTAACAGAACTAGGTGAGAATGCAGTTAAGGGTCCATTTCAGTCGGCATTTCAAATTCTCTCTTTTTATAAGCATTTTAAATTCTCAGTTTTGCACGTTTATGTTGGGTTTGGTTATTTCCCAGTAAACTAACTTTATAGTCAACAACCCTATTGAACTGGATTAATTAATTAATTCAGTAGGGCTGTAGGAACAGTTTTTAATTGACAAATTCTTGTAAATTTTAAAGTCTAATCTACTAATGCCCTGTAGTAATTGTGCATTTCCAGTACATCAAATTAAGTCAGCTCTTTGATTTATTTCGTTGTAAAAATAAATATAATTTAAATTTTTACTATTACATTTATTGTTTAGTAAATGATTAATTTTTTTAAAAAAATTAAAATTAATTTAAAATCATTTTTTTTTATTCTAAATTGGTTTTAATCACCTACACAAACAATCCCCCATATATTGTTTCAATTGTCTGCTAGCTGAACAAGTAGGCAGAATTTTTTCAAATATAGTACTACAAAATTTATATTAATAGTGGGGAAAAATAATTTCAAAGCTTAAAAATCAGAAGTCAAAATACCCAGGCAATTCAGCCATGCCGCGTTTCTGTCTTGGTGACTTGGTTTACCCTTTATGTTTTCCTTCTTTCCTTGATGATTCCTCCTTTACAGCCATCTAAATATCTGAAATCTGCTACTACTATGCTTTTAGATAAGGCCAAATATCAAGATTTCCTAGAAAAAAAATATCGAGATTTGGAAGGAAAATTAGACGCACTTATAACCAATGAAGTTACCTTTTTGTGGCTCAAACTGCTTCTCGTCTACATCAGAAACTGCCGTCGATAGAAGCTGGCAAGGTAAGTTATATATCGAAATTGATAGTTGATCAAGATTCAGTTTTTCTCTCTTTTGTTCTTAATTTTAAAGTTCTTAATTGCTTTTTTTTTCTTCTTGTTTTTGTATATATGCCCACAAAACCCAGATGGAGAAAACCATCAAAATTTTCGGGTGTTCTCTTATAATGAACTGAAAACTGCTACTCAAGGCTTCCCTGGTTCAAACAAGATTGGAGAAGGTGCCTTTGGTTCTGTCTACAAGGTAATCTCCTTGCCTTTCTATCAAAAAACCTGAAACATTGCCTAAAAAGCTTATATGGGTTATTGTCTTTGATTCTGATATGAGTTAATTTTCTGGGTTTGACTAATCTAAAGGGGCGGCTTGAAGATGGTAAAGTTGTTGCAATTAAAGTGCTTTCAGTTGAAATTGAATCAATGCGAGGGGAGAGGGAATTTGTATCTGAATTAGCTGCACTTTCCGATATCCAACATGAAAATCTTGTTACTCTTCATGGGTGTTGCATCAATGGAGACAGCAGATACTTGGTGTATGGTTACATGGAAAACAATTCCCTAGCACAGACTTTACTTGGTAATCCTCGCATTTATCTTTTGAATTTTGATCCTCTGCATTCAACAAAGCTGTAACATCAGCATTCAATGATATGAAGAAGAACCAGAGATTTATGTTTTAGACAAATTTGGCTGCTTTGCTCAATTAACAGGTGGAGCACGTGGAGAGCAAAACAGGATGAACTTTAGCTGGGAGACAAGGCAGAATATATCACTTGGAGTTGCTCGTGCACTTGCTTATCTACATGAGGAGGTTGAACCCCATATTGTGCACAGAGATATCAAGGCCAGCAACATTCTTCTTGATCAGAATTTCACCCCAAAAGTTTCAGATTTCGGGCTATCAAAGCTGCTAAGAGAGAACAAATCTTACATTAGTACTCGCGTTGCAGGGACACTGTAAGTGGAAAATCTCACTCTATCTTCTTCCCAAGAATCTCCCATAAGTTTTGTGTATCCATATGCTTTTATTGGAAATACAACAGCTAATGAAGTTTCTTGCGATGGCAACTTCAAAAGAGGTTATCTTGCTCCAGAGTATGCCATAACGGGACATTTGACAAGAAAATCGGATGTTTACAGCTTTGGAGTACTCATATTGGAAATAATCAGCGGTCGCCCAGTTATTGTTTTTGATTTAGAACATGGAGAGCACTACTTGGTTCAAAAGGTACTAAACCTAGAATGATCAATGACTCAATCATGAAATTGATAGTACTTTCTTTCTTTCATTCCTTTTTTGGGAAGGGGATAATTTGTTGTATCATGTAAACTTGAAGCCTCTCTGTATGTGAATACGCAGGCATGGGAAGTCTACAAGGCTAAAAATCTTGAACTATTGGTGGATCCTACACTTGAAATGAACTATCCTAAAGAAGAAGCCGTCCGATTCTTAAAGGTGGGCCTACTTTGCGTGCAAGAGAAAACCAGGCTCCGGCCGCAAATGTCAACTGCCCTTAAAATGTTGACTAATGAAATTGACATAAAAGATGTTAAGATTGCACGACCTGGTCTTGTTGCTGATCTTATGGATATCAAACTGGGTCAAAAGAACTTGTCTGAGAGCTCCAAGGCCACAAGCACGACAAGCACGCACAGCCCTCACAGTACTTCATTCTTTTGAGGAGTACTGCTCATTCAATTTTTTTTCCTCTGTAAAAAGAATATAGGCTTTAACTTGGAATCTTCACAGATTTATTAATTCACGTTTTTGATCCTCTAGGGTCAAACAAATAATTTCCTGGGAAGAAATGTAAATAATCCCTTAAATTTTTTTGATGAAAAATGGCTTATGCAACAGTGAAAAACACGTTTAGGAAGCCATAAACAAAGGCAGTCAGTTCAATTGGAGTGCAATATCTGTTAAACAAGACCTATTTGAATCATTAGTTGGCTATAGAATTCAACATCATTGATTAGTGTCAACACAAAAATTAGACTGATGCATCAGATATTAATATTTCTGAGATATTATTTATTGTTATACCTTGTAGACACAGGTAAAGGAAGAATTGACGAACAACCCAAGCCTCACGATCCTCCCTGCCAGAAGGAAAAAACAACAAAGTACAGATTCATCAAGCTTATCATGGATACTTGCTCACACTTGAGTTTTTTAATCGGTTCTTTCAGGGTGAATTGTGGATGCAGACTATGTTTTCTGCTTTGAAATTCAACAGAAGAAAACAGAACTCAATATTTGATAACCATAATGCTTTACTCCCAACAGACACAAACTGATAATTTGAATTGCAATTGGAAGCTAATTCTAGGTCTAAAGACCAGATGACTAGACGGGCAGCCTTGATTAGGCTCAAGATCACTGAAACCTAAATTTACCTGATATGTGGGCTAGTATTCAAATAAACAGGAAAATATAGGACCACATTGGTCTTGTGATTGATTATATGACAAAATGTGACGAAGTTGTCCATCAGGAAGCTACAGGAAAAGTATACTTTCAATGCTAATCAGGAGATCAAACTAGAGCCCGAGTTTTACTCATATATATTTAACTGGTAGCAAATGGCTACCCTGTAGAAACAAACAGGCTTGGGTTGGAGAGAAATCCTAACCAACTGCATAATGATCAGGAGCCCTCGTATTTGAATAAACATGAGCTGCATCTCTTTGGGGAACCTAAACTTGTAGAACATTAACCAATGACAAAAAGCATGCCCCCTGTCATCATACCCTGATGAAAGACGTCCCAGTGTGCATGCGTGGCTCCTCGCGCGCCATCCACCAAGGCCACCAATTTCCTGATGGGCTTTGCAAATGGCATACAGGGAGCCAGGCATGCGAAGTATCCAACACATCTATGCAGATTGTATTTGCATATACATTTGCAAATGAATGTGCATCATCTTGATGTTTCGTATTGTCTTTAAGTCCCAACCAGAATCATAATGTTACTTCCCGCACAGTGATCACCACATGGCGATGCTGGGACTTGAAAGTGCTTGCAGTGACGAAAGCACCACCGTTGATAACAAAGGCACTTAAGTATAGGAGGTATGAAGCAATATAAATACAACGAAAGAGTTTTTTTCAATAAACCTCTAAACGGTCGTAATCAAGTTGGCTTCAAGGTGACTATGCCCCCATACCTCTTTTTCTTTTCCCTCTGTTTTTCCTAGAAACAAACCTATAAGCTTTTGTGTAGCAATTTGGCATATAGCAAATACGGCTCAAGAAAAACACCCCACCTGAAAGGCCACCTCTTTTTCCTACTTTTGTTTCTCAACATGGTGAAGTTAATAGGGATATGTGTGACTTTAAAAGAGTAAAAAGGAAGCTAGAGGTGGAGAGAGAGAGAGAGAGAGATGAGGTCGGCAAATTTTTGAGCCTAACATATGGTTGATGAGATCTTTTTTCTTCTTTTCTGGATCATAAATCAAAGTTTCTTCTGCCCATCTGAAACTGATTTGTCTGGGAGTGCTTAGATGACTTGGATTCCAAACTTGTACTCCCTAATTTTAAAAGAAAATATTCTCTCCCATGCCTCTTCATGTACATTTTTGGTTTTTTCCTCCACAAATTTTCTTTCTTTCCCTAGATTTACCTAGTTAATGGGCCAAGACCCTGAAAAACATTATGCCACAGTTAAAAGAGCTAAAGCGGTGATAACATGCCACAGTAGAATTTCGATTGCCTACTGGATTTTGACGATTTGTATTCAAGCAGCACCTCAGGAACATTTTATACAAGCACATATTATTATTAGCAGAACTGCTCCCTAAATGATAAAAGAAACCAACTTCTACAGTTACCATCTCAAAAACTTGTGTGTATAAGGACTTGACTCCAAAACCGTTTGTGCAAGTAAATAGCTGCTTAACTGCTAGAGTGAGGCCATTCATATCACTTTCATGTTCTATCAAATGTATCAAGTGAATTGGTTCACAACTTGAGATTTCAGAGAGAGACAGAGGGGGTGGGAGTGATGATGGTGGTGGAGAAGAGAGGTGCTTCAAATGGGACAAAATATCTGAAAGAAGCAAATTGATCGCATGTAAAGTTAGAGAAAAAGTTGCTGTGTTTCCATTCCTTAATTGTAGAAAATGGTTAATAGAAACCTGCCGAGTGCTGTATTGCAGAAGGTAATTATTTTATAGTGTACAGAGTTGGAAGGAACCTCCAGGTGGGAATCCTTTTCTTCTCAGTCTGAAGCCACAGCTCAGAACTCAACAAGGGTACCCACTGCCATACAGTGTGGACAGACCTGGGACCCACTCTTCTTAGATTCTGATCTTTCTCTCTCTCTCACACACACACCTCAGTAGCAGGTGTTTGACCCTCAAATCTTTGGAGACTTGGATGCTTGAAGCCCTGAATCTCACAGGCAGAAGAAGAAAGGCCCTATATCTCCAAATAAACTAAAGAATTCAATGTCATTCCTAAGAAGTTAGAACCTAGAACTCTTTCTTGGATTTATCCACTAATCACCGATTATTATATAAGGATTCCAACTAAAGATGCTCAAACTTTTGCTAAGGTTTCAATGAAAGGATTCAGCCAAACTATTTTGAAGGTCAGGCTAATGGGCTCATCAGCTTTATCATAGAAACCTTTCTGCCGAAAGCAATTCCAACTGCGCTTGGATCCTTAGGTGAATTTTACCCACCTTTATTATTCAATCAGCACTAGGGGTCCTTGTAGATTATGAATCAATATGAAAATTAGCAGGATCCAGTATCTCACATGCTTCACATGGTACAACTTATGCAATTAACAAGACCCTTTCATCTAGAAGGCTTTATTTTCATGGTTAAATCTCATAAATTAAATTGTAAACTAAAGTACTGGCTAGGACCTACTAGACAGTGAGTCCAATTCTCTTTCATGCTAATTGGCTAACATGGGTTTTGTTCTTTTCAGAATGCCAAAATGGAACTGACATGACAACATTCTAATCCTCACCATGAGATACCAGCTAAAAAGGAAGAACTTCTAACTCCTAGTAATATTGATTTACTAAAGTGAGCTGTGTGCCTTTGTCTGTGTAAATATAATGACGGTTGGACTTGTGGTTAGAGTTGGTACATACTTCACGGGACCAGATCTGTAGAACCCCGAACAAACACGGGGTCCTGCTCTCCGGTGAGCGAGCGGGGCCCCGCTCCTCCGAGAGTGGAAAGGGGCTAGGGGGCAAT